>CM041013.1:36948792-37654935 GCA_022984855.1 Dimocarpus longan
TCCATTCTAAAAGATCATAACTCGGTTTGAATGAAAAGGAAAGCAGACAAGAGTATAAAAAGGAAATAATAATTGAGTTTATTTAAATTAAAAAAAAAAAATTCCAACAACAATTGATTTTCATGATTAAGAAGGTATATTTGCTTTCCAGCAACTTTAATTAATTAAGATTACAATTGTCTTTGCACTAATTAGCCTTTAGAGATTGCTAAGTGTCTATAAATATACGGAAACGAGCCTCTTTATATTTACATCGTATCACTGAAAGGTTCAAGCTTCTAGCTGGTCAGTCAACAATCATTGATCGACATGAATCTGAATGATCAAGCAGCGGCTCAGCAGATTGAACCCATGCCATGGCAACTGACGCCATGGCCACAACAGATGCAAATGAATAATCCACTCATGCCATGGCAACTGATGCCAATGAATAATCAAGCTGCGGTACAGCAACTGATGCAAATGAATGATCAAGCTGCAGCAGAGCAAATGATGTCAACGGAAAAAGATGAGGAGATAATGAAGATGGCTGAAGGTAAAATATTATATATCTGGCTTGTATGTATATATATAGTTCAATTGAAATATAGATTCATACATGCAAATATGTATATTTATGTTATTCATCATGTTTCTAGAAATTTAATCATCTTTGGTGCCGATATTTGCTTTGTTCGTCAGATCTTGAATTATTAGATTATTTCTCTATGGTATAGCAACGAAGTAAATTTGCATCTTAGAAAACTTATTACATTTAGAAGTTTCACTGTGATAATTAGCTACTTCTTGTCACTGAGTTGATATGTTTGCTTGCTCAAATAAACATAAACATGTTACCTTTCTTGAATTAAAATTACCAATTATGTACAATAGGGGTGGAGATAGTTAGAAGCATGATTTGAATTACCAATTTATATATGAAAATGTTTAATTCATCACGAAATAAACATGAATATCCTTAATTTAAAAATTAGCTCATTAAATGTAAAAATTTCATAATTGAAAAAGTTAAAAACATCTAAAATAATCTAAAAATTTCTTATATTGTATCTTAGTGACAAATCAAATATATAATATATTTTATCTTGTTGATACAATATAGCGGAGAAAATCAAACGTGAGGAGCACATAATAAGAGAAAGGAATGCGGATGTTCCTCGTTACCGGCCCCTATACAAGGCTATACGAGAGAGAAATTGGAAAGCTGTAGAAGATTTCGTAAACAATGATCCTGAAGCCTTGAACGACGACATTACAGAATTTGGAGAGAACATTTTCCACTTGCTCAGCCCGTTTGATGAAGCCATTGGCCTAGTTGAGAAGTTTGTGTCGAAAGTGACTCCCAAATCACTTGAACGAGTTAATATCCGACGAAGCACAGCTCTGTTAACCGCAGCTGTAAGTGGTAATACAAAGGCTGCAAAAATCTTAGTGGACAAGAACAAGAATCTGCTAAGCCTGGAACAGACGACAGATTACATACTTGCAGTTCACGCAGCAGCCTATTGTCGCCGAAAGGAAACTGTCGAATATCTATTAGCAGAGACTGCTAAGGTAGTCGACTTGACTGACGAGAACGGTGCTTTGCTGCTTAAAATCCTGATCAAGTCTAATCTCTTCGGTGAGTACTCCGATTTATATGTAATTAGTTCCATGAGATCAGGATTGTTTGTTAATCAGAAATCAGTAATGTGTATTTTCGTTTTGTCTAATTAAATTAAACGTCGATAAAAGTAAAACTAGAATAAGAGAGAGTAATTTTACAGTCCTCGTTTCGCCACCAGTTTTTCTATAACTTTTTGCATTAACTTTAGTGTGTGTATATGTGCGCATATATATATATATATATATATATATATATGATGTAACAATTAATCCATTGTTTACTCCTCCATGCACAGGTACAGCTCTTTATTTACTGAAGCACTTTCCCGAGTTGGCTCGTGATGATAAAAATCGTCATTGGAGAAGTAATTTTAATAGAATGGCTAGAAACCCGCTTTTGTTTGCAAGTGGGACTCGGCTCGGATTTTGGCAAAGCTTTGTCTATAATTGTAATCGGTTCCTTTACCTTCATTGATTTATTTTTTTATCATAAAAGAATTTAATTGATGTCAGTTAATTACGTCAATACTTTCAAAATTAAATTAATTTGTCTTTTAAATTGTTTCTCTCTCTTTTTTCTTTTGGCGTTATAGCACACAAAAGATAGAATAGTATCATATGTTATACAACTTATATTTAGTTAATTGTTTGACAATTCAAAATCCAAAATTTAACAAACTTTGTATGCTAGCTCAACCTGAAAATGTTGACAATTATCTCTGAAATGTTAAGCCAATTCATTATTTCTTTGCAGGCATTCCTTCCCAAGAAGAAAAGAATCCTCACCGTCTCCCTAAAAGAGTGGCTGAAGGCGTAGAGAAGCCGACTGATGTATCCGAAAGCAGTTCAGCAGCCGAACCTTTCAGATTTCAACAGATCCGAGCTACATTTGGTTTGTCATTTTAATATCTATATACTAAAAATGATTACTAATTTTCCTATCCATGTTTGTGGACAAGTCTGCACTTCAGCAAATTCTTTGTGCAAGATCTCAAATTCCTTGTCTATGCAAATAATATTTTGTACTAGGAATTTGCTAAGAGAACAAATATACTCGTGGACTTTCTTCATGAGCAAGGATTTTCTATTAATTTTTTGTTTGTAGTAAGTTTTTTTATAACATAAGTTTAAGTTTGAGTGATATATGAAAGATAAAATATAAAATAATCTTAGTCATTCATTTTTTTTTTTTATATTGATGAATTAGTATATTATCAAAAGCTTAACAATTTTTTTTTTTTGAAAAAAAAAATAGATAACAGAAAATTCGTACTCCTTTTTGGCTCCTAAAATTATCTTTTTGGTTTTCACAACTCAGAGTCATAGTAATTAACATCTAGTTCTTTCCAAATTAAAATCTTTCTGCTTATACATTGCAAGGTGAATTGCTCCATAAATTGAATATTATCTTCTGGAATACGCTCATGCAGATAGGTACGTAATATCATGTATATCAGTATTAGAGTAATTAAATTGAGTCCATTATTTTTATTTGATTTGTTTTTTAATTTATTAACAATTAATTGAGTTTCAATATTGTGCATTTATAATCAGCTCCAAGCATCAAATGCATACATGACAAAAAGCTAATGCACACACAAACACTTGAAATAGTCAAGATGATGATTGGGGATTATAGTAACTGGAACTATGTGAAAGCGAGCAAGTTACTCAAAGAGTCAGTCTTCTTTGCTGCAAGTTCAGGGATTTACGAGGTCGTCGATGAAGTCCTCAAAGCCTGCAATTTTGTGGTCACATTTGAGGATCATTTTGGGCGTACAATGTTGAGTGTTGCAATTTACAATCGCCAAGAGAAAATATTCAACCTTGTTAATCAACTGTGTGATCCAATGATCAGGGACCAGATGACGATTACACGCAGGTTTGGCAAGCGCAAGACCATCTTGCATCTAGCCGCAATGTTGAATCCTTCTAGTTACGTCCCTGGTGCAGCATTGCAGATGCAACGGGAGTTGCAATGGTTCAAGGTGATTTTTGTGTGCTTATGTATAGTCATTCTTACGTCAGGATTATTCACCCTCTATTAAATCAAAACTTATCTTTTATCGAGTCATCAACATAAGTTAAAAAATTAAGTAAAGCTAAAATTTGATCAATTAATTATAATTATCAAGATGTTTCTAACTAGAGAAAGATTGTATTTTATATAAATTTATATAGCATAATTATTCTATCAGAATAAATCTAAAATCTCCTTAAAATAAAAAAATAATATTACTGATAAACCTCTTTTTTTAACATAAAAAATGATGATTTCACGTTGGTTTCATTTTTAAACGTATTTTAATAATATTTCTTATTCTATATATAACTTAATTTATTCAATCTTATGCATAGCTTTTAACTTTTTCTTTAGACTATAGAAGATCGACTCCATCCATCACTTCAAAGAGTGCGGGATACAGATGGCAAAACTCCTAAAGAGTTGTTTACAGAAACACATGGTGAACTGGTTGACAAAGGTGAAAAATGGATGAAAGATACAGCCACATCGTGCTCCGTTGTGGCTGCCCTCATAATCACAGTTGTATTTGCGGCAGCCTTCACTGTTCCAGGAGGGATAGACAGTAAAGGAAGGCCTATTTTCTCGCAAGAATTATCGTTCAAAATCTTTGCCATTTCCAATGCCCTAGCACTCTTTTCTTCGACTGCTTCGGTGCAGATGTTCTTGGGAATCCTCACTTCACGTTATGCAGAAGAAGATTTCCTCATTTCCTTGCCGAAGAAATTAATTATCGGCCTCATCACCTTGTGCTTGTCCATTGCAAGCATGATGGTAGCATTTGCCGCAACATTTTACATTGTTATTGCTCATCCGTATAGATGGGTTACTTTTCTAATTGCCTCACTTGGTGCTGTCCCAGTGACCTTATTTGCAGGAATGCAGTTTCCTCTCTTGGTTGATATGTTCAAATCCACTTATGAGCCTGGCATTTCTAAACCAATAAAAGTTAAGGATGTATATATGTAGCATGACTTGAACTCATGAACCAATAACTAAACTAAGGATATATATGTGTGTGTATTTGTGATTATATAATTCTCGTAAGTGTTTTTCATTTTTCTAACTAGAGAGACATCTTTACCTGGCTCATTTTCCTTTGCTGCGATATTTTTTGG
This sequence comes from Dimocarpus longan, assembly GCA_022984855.1. Taxonomy (NCBI): domain Eukaryota; kingdom Viridiplantae; phylum Streptophyta; class Magnoliopsida; order Sapindales; family Sapindaceae; genus Dimocarpus; species Dimocarpus longan. Next base: position 36,953,539 of record CM041013.1, read on the forward strand.
CCTTGGCTCTCTACTTGATATTATATTTTTCTTTTCTTATATAAATTTCTTTTGCTTCTATATATGTCTTTTACATATATAAAAGTTGTGCTTGTTAAAAATTAATTTTTATTTTTTTAACTTGAAATGTATCACACATGATCTTCAACAATATTATAGTAACGAGCATCAAATGCATAAACGACCAAAATTTAATATGAACATGCCTTGGATTTATTCAAACGTCATAAATCACTAAAGCAGGGTAATGAATTTATCGCTGAAATTCTACATCCTGTCCATGAAAATTCAGTCTTTTTTCTTCCTTGTTTCTTTCACAAAAGTGGACGACAAAGGTAAAAATGTCCCTTGAGATGTATATTTATTAGTAATGTCAAAACAAAACCCAATTTTCTGCTACATTTAAGCTTTTAAATCAAACAAATAACAGCTTGTTGTGTGTGAGAATTAGTCATCATGTCATGCATGCTTAAGAATGAATTGCCAATTGTACATCACGACCCTTTGCAATCACACTGGTTGTGGTTAAGACTCTTCACAATTAACTGTGATAGACAAGACCATTCTTGACTACAATAGATCAATACATTCTCTACCACATCTGAATTCGTAAAAATCACGGCAATGATAAGGCCGAGATAATGACTATTATAAAATATTATGGAACAAAGACTATATCAACACCATACATTACCAAGTCTAAATTCGTAAAGATCACGGCAATGATAAGGATATAATGACTATCAATAAATAAAATACTATGGAACAAAGATTATATATATATATTAATATATATATATATATATATATATATAAATGCTGAAGTCTTTGGCAGCAGTACTTAAAATTAGTGAGATACATTGGGTACAATCAAAAGAGGAAAAACAGTGCAACACTATAGTGTTAAGTTGACAAGCAAAGAGGTCTCGACCATACGAAAACGAATAGCATTATCGTGATACACTTGGCCTATCTCTTCTTGCAATTACTTGTCGCTTTCTTGCCATAACCATGTTTGAGTTTGCGTAGCTTCCAAACTATTGTATGATCCATAATTCCCGGGAGTATATTAGATCACTTTCTTCCTTATTTTAAGATTCAATTAAGCCACCTTGTGACTATAAATTAATGTTAGAATCGACTGGAAAAATGTACCTATAATAGGGGAGCATTGATCTTTTATATATCTTTAATAAAGTTAACCAAACACTACTTGGAGTCTGGCATTGAAAAACAAAACCAAACAAATAAATCCAGAAATTCCATTAACAACAGAAACATTTGATACAGAAATCCTTAATTAAGATAATACGTTAATTAACAAGACTGTGCTAAAATTAAATTAAAGGAAAATGTTAATTTTCCGGCCAGAAAAAGGGGGAGGCCTAGCCAGTACCACCAAGAATACCCTTGAGCTTCTTCACTTGAGCATCATCGAGGAAAGTTGTCTTCTCCACCAATGGAGAAGACAAGTTATTTCCAAACAATGCAAGATCAAGAACTTGCAGGCCAGGGTTTGGACTGTTGAAGCTAGCAACAGCCAGGGCAGAGAATTTTCCAGCATTTACTTGGAAATGCAACAACCCTTGAGGGAACACCATCACTTCTCCCTTCTTGATTGTCTTTACATAAACAGCATTGGCTGAGGAAATGAACCCAGCTGTAATTTTACCACTTACAACGTAGAGGATTTCAGAGGCTGCTGGGTGTGTGTGCATTGGGATAACACCTCCTGGTGCTAGGTCTAGACGTGCCAAGGAGAGGCCAAGCCCGTTTACGGCCGGGAATTGAGCCACAAATGAGAGAGTCACAGCAGCTTTGATTATGTTTGAGGTGTTTCCAGCCGTTTTTAGGCCTGAAAACACAAAGTCATCTGCAGTGACTTTGGTGGAGGTAATGCAAGGATAACCGGACGGACCGTCGGCCTTTTTAAGGTTTGCAACACAGAAGTCATTGACAGCTGCATTGGAGGAGGTGAAGAGGAGAGCAAGGAGGAAGAAGAGAATGTGAAGCATTGTTGGTGAGTAGGGTTTTTTTCGTGGTTCCTTTGAGGTTGGCTAGGTTTATATAGGAGTACTTGTGAGTAGAAATTAAATGGGATTTGGAGCCAATTGAAGAGAGCCCATGCAAGGGAATAATGAGGGAGAATGTGTACAAATTTTGTGTTGTGGTGGGGCCGTTTGCCTTTGGTGAATCCAATAATCAGCCAGAGAAAAAACAAGGAGGTCTTGCGAATGCTTTCATGATGATGAAAAGTCAATGATTTTTAGCACCCTTAACATCAAACAGCGAGAAGCATGATAAAGAAGGGCCCATTCGGCATGTTAATGAGTTGCCTCATTAACAATGCCCTTTTTAAAGAAAATTCAGGTGTTTGTAAACTTAATGTAGCAGTATCTTCTTCGAGTTTACTTTAATCGGCTGCGAATCTTTTTCTTTTTTTTTTTTTCTTTTTTACCGATTTCTAATACCTTCTGAGTTCTTTTGTTGTTCTGACTGAGGTCAATTTAACTTTGGAAATTATAAGAGGATTACCGTTTATATTATAATCAAAATAAATTTATGTTGCATAAGATCATGTATAAAGTATATATAAAAAAAGAAATGTATAAAGACAAACAACTCACTTGCACATCGCCTCTTAAAAGAGATAGTTTTGCACCTCTTCATTCATTAAGATGGTAAAGGTTTGATTTCCATCAAACATATTTTACAAGCAAGCTTGTGTGATAGTTTTCTCTCTTATTGCAAAACTAAGTGGAAATTCAAGCTGCACAAGTAGTAACTGATCTCGATAGATTCTAATGGTTTTTTGATCCGGTCGATATCAATTTTCACCAAAAAAAAAATAAAGGAGAGATAAACAGCTTACTATTGTTAGATAGATCTAATAACAAATATTTTAAATTATGATCATCGCATGATGTAACTTGACAATAGAAAACGGCCATTAAGTTCAATAAAATTCTATATTCAAATTATTATACCATAACTAGTATTTCAAAATAATATACTAAAATATGCATAGTTTAACAAATGGGATAGTAGCGACTAGATGAAGACTTTAAAAAATATATGGATTGAAATTTGACATGAATTTCAGTAAAAACTTAAATCAAAGAACCTGAATCTGCAATTATTCAGAATTCCGTGGACTAATGTAAATTAGTTGAATGGAGTATGTATTGGGTTAAAGTGTAGCACACGGGAAGAGAAAATGAAATTTCATAAGAGGACAAGATGACAGCTAAAAGTCTAAAGGTAGATATCTTTAGAAAATTAAAGCTTTGCTGTCCCTCAAATTTGCTGCCATGGACACAACGTGCGGCCTATATGAGTTTCATTCTTGCTAAGCTTTTTAGCCATAGCATATACCCTAGTTGTCCAGTAATATTTACGGGGAGACTTTGGTAATTTGCTTAATATAAAAGACAAATTGTGTTAATAGGCAACATCACATGCACTTTGAAACAAAAGATTTTGAACCACATCGACTATATTTTAGTAACAAATAACATTCATTTAATTTAATAATGTTTAAATTTTAAATCATCACATCGCAAGTGGCATCTGAAAAAACCATTAGATTTTTTTTTAAAGCAAAAACCATTAGATTTTGATACAATAAAATATATAACGTTTTTTAAGTCTATCCAAACCTACTAAGATTAAATATTATTAAAATAAGTTAAATATCTATTTTTATGAATAGGAGATAATTATATCCATAATAAAGGAAAAAAAAATATCCATACAAGTTATAACATGCACTTGATGGGTATTCAATCCTCAACTTCTTGAAAGTTGGGGAAATAAACAGCCACTTATACTGACAGTGGTGTGGAAGGTGAACTATTTAATTAGTAAGGTGACAAGACCTGTATGTATGTATGTGCACCCATTATATATCTTTGGTCAAATAGAATTTAATTTTTTGAGTAAAAATTATGTTCTTCGCCATATAAAATTCAAAGATGGTGAAATTGGATTCAAAATGCTGAGCTTTAATTGATTGTATTTTCTTCCGGAGATGTTTTGCTATATGAGGCCAGATTCCTTTCCAATATGAAAAGCTACATTGAATTTGCCAAACATCTTTTCTATTTATTCATTTTTACTATGTTCCAAAAATTTTGCATTTATATTGTGTAACAACTCGGCCCAATATGATATTATGGAGGATGGCCATATCTACACCCCTCTAAAACATTGCATTCTTAATTTATATATTTTAAATGTTTAATGTTACATTTAAATTAAATTATTAATACTTTATTCAAAAGGTATTACAATTATTAGCTATTTACTTTATTAAATTTTTACGAACTAAATTAAGTTTAAAAAATTAAATTAAATAAACCAAAGCTAAAACTTAGATCGAAGTGGAGGAGGAGCCTCCATCAAAAATTGAAAAGGCTGCTAGCTCGTCCCATATTTTCCTTAGAAAAATATACTTTATTATAACTATTTTATAATCTATTTACAATATTTTCTCAAATTTTTTTTTGTAAAAAAAAAAAAAAAAGATTTAATTGGTGTGTTGGGTGTGCTTATAGAATATAATATTTTAAGAGTTTAGTAAGATGTACAAGGGGTTTGTGTACAATTTTTAAGGCATGCATGCCGTTGCCATTAGAGTTCCAGATTCCCACAATTAACATGTGTATTAACATGCTCAACTTGAAAACTTGATTAAAAGAAATCATAGGGGGAAAAAAATGCATGCCATGATAAGAATTCCATTTTCGACACCACACTTGTCCCGTACGTTAAGACTTAATCTCGTTGGAAAATCATAATGTTGTATTTCCATGGCCTGTTAAATTATTCAAACCCAAAATCTACTCAATATAGTTGTCTCTTTCCTTCCTTTAGACAATTGTCAGGAACTTGAGATGAAGCTGCAGACATAGTTAAACATTCTTTTATGTTATAGCCAGAAATATCTGACTGGTCAATCTACAATGGGATCCTGGTGAACTCAGTTATTTGACCCAAAACATTTGTCTAAGGACTTATATTTGATTAGTTTAAGCATCCCAAAGTTGTACACTACTAGTGGAACTATTCCTGAACAAATTGATTTACCGTTGTTTTATAATAAAAAATTCAAGTTGAAAACCTAAAATGTGTTTGCATCGAACAATATCTTTCTCATAGAGTAACATTACACATAGTTTAAGATTTTAAAACTGAATAATGTACTTTCTTTGTTTTTATCTTGAAACATAAATGTGATTTATTTTTACTTTCAAGTGATTGAGGTGATGGGGAATTGGTATAAAATTTTGTCAAAGTTTATTCACATCAAGTACCATAAAATACGGTGCAAATGATTATTTTCATAATGAAAAGAAAATTTCTTTATATTTACAGTTTTAGAGACTATATGAGATTTGAATCATCAACGTTAATTAAGAGAAGACATAAAACAGACTCTACTAGGAATTAATTAATGAGCAAATCAATATAAGTTTGTAATTTAGTTCATATATATTTCGGATGTTTCAGGGGACCCCTTTTTTTAAATGTGCATTGCAAGATACATTTCAAAATTTTTCAGCCGATCCAAAATTGCAATCCACTACCAGCTGCATTATTACTATGTCAAGCTTCCAGTTGGTCAAGCAGGTCACTGACTTAGAAAAGTATAGTTTCCAGTCAAAACATCCTTAGTCAGGTGACTGCTTTAGACCTGAGAGTGCATGACTGAGAAAGTGCTAAAATCACTCTGCCAAAACAAATAAAATATTTGCTTAACAAGGAAAGATGACTAAGACTAATATGGAAAGAAATGTGTTCAAAGAAAGAGCATAGAAGTAAATATATATATATATATATATATATATATATTGGGTTTATAAATGCAAAAGGCTGAGTTAGTTGAGTCTACAATAAATAAAAGAAGACAGAGAGAAACAAAGAATTGTAAGTGTCTTTGGGCTGATAAAACACACTGACACACAGTGGTTGAATGGAGATGAATAAATACATAGAAGAAAAGTCAATTTTACAACTATCTTGTTAAAAGGAATATTTGAACATAGTTCTTTTGTACAATTGTTATACCCAAAACAATATAAAAATAGATGACTTTAGTCGTGATATTAGTTCAGGATTGAGATATGATATTGTACAAAAATAAGATATAAATAGTCTAGATCTACACTGGAAACAAAATACATAAAATATAATGTTAATATATGAGCATATGATCTTATGAGTTATGATACTTGTTAATAGAAAAATCTACTGATTGATATATAGAAATTAAGTAATTTTTTTATGGTAAGATAAAGTTATTCCAGTAGTACATATTTTTCATTCTTCTTAAGGGTAACGAGTTGGGATCATATTCACTGTTCTAAACCTGGATTTAATTATATAATAGGTAAAAAAAAAAAATGCAATTTTTTTATACATTTTTTAAATATATAAACATTTATAAGAACAGATCTGCAAATGAATAGTGGTTCTGAGGGAGTCTGAGAGTGCACTTCCCACCTGACAAGTTCTGAAAACTTTCAAGAAAAAGAAGGTAACTGCTTTCAATTGCAATCAAACAAAGCCAAACGTCCCTCCGTCCAATAGACTCTCACTTGCACTGTTATAACCTCCTCATTCAACCTATTGAAATCCCCACTTCCCCTTTTGGAAAGAGAGAGAATTCATTTAAAGGATAATTAGGAGGCTTTTCATATATACCTACACATATTCATTAAAATGGTGATTACATTAATTTTAGTGGGTCATGGTTTGTTCAGCGTAGTTGTGTAAAATTATTCTTTTGACAGAATCAATTTAAGATTTTCAGTTTTCTTTTTCAACTAGTTATTATTGATGTTTTTGAGAGGTAAAATACATAAATTGAATCCACAATTACATAGATATGGATGCGCAAAGCAAGTTGACACAATGATAAAATGTTGTCTCCACTCATGCATTGATATCAAGATTATGGGTTAAAATGCACGTCCCTCACTAATACATGGGTTTTTCTCTCTCACACGCTAAGGGTTGTATTCCCACGCAATATGAGTTACTCCCTCCTATTTTGAGGGTTAATGTTCAAACCGCATCTCAAAATCATATCCCTACTTGTTCCGATTATTTCTTGCACTAAGTACAAGTAATAATATATATAAGAAGTTTACAATATATATATATATATACATATATATATATATATAAAAGAAGTTTACAAGTCCTGAATCAATACTTCAATTTTCGTTGAGATTTTAAGATAAAAAATTACCAATAATAGCGTCGGGTACCGTTATGGGACTATATATTACTCTCTAGTCTCTCCTCATAAATATATAACACCTTTAATGTGCAATCTGAAAAATGAGACCATTCAAAACTTAGAAATCAGAAAACGAATAATATCATATTAATAATTCTTCTTCCTTCAAGATAGATTTTGAAAATTTTTTTTTCAAATTTAATCACTGTGTAACGATCAACAAGTATTACACTGCTATAAATAGATATGTAGAGATAAAGAAAAAGTAGAGATAAAAAAAATAAAAATAAAAATAAAGCAGAGTCCACACTACACTTTGTCCAATTTTTTACATTTAGAGATTGCTGTGTGTGTGGACTGTGGAAGAACCAAAGAAACTGAAAAAGAAAAAGCACTAAACTGTACTACTAATTTACTATAAAGCAGGCCTTGGCTAAGCCTCTGACCTCTGTGTATCCCTCTGAGATACAAAATGCAAACATGACAATAATATACAGATTGCTAGATCCACTCTAATTGGACTAATTAAAATTCAAAAAAACAAATTGTTATTAGAAAGTTTGTGAAATAGTTGAAATAAGAGTTGTGATCATGTGCATATGTTTGTATTTCTATGAGGATGCATTTTTAAGAGTTAAGAAAAGAATTAAAGAATTTGTATTTATTTTTTCAGAATAATGAATTTTGTGCATTAAAATCATTTAATAACTAAAATAGTTTTCCTTTTATATGGTTTTTGAATTCTTAAAACATGTTGATGCTCATATTTTTTTTAATTACTGACACTAGCTCAAGAGACGATCGAGATCAGGTTGGTAAAAAGCCAGTGGCACAGTCTGGATAAGCAGTTGTCATCCGATTGGGAGCCCCCAAACTTGGATGAGAGGTAATACATATACAGAAGAGAAAATCTCATTTTTATTAACTGTTTTTTCTATTTTTAAAACTGGTACAAGCCCATGAATTAATCGAAACTAAACGAAATTTAACTCTAAAATACGGTCCAAGAAATAGCTCTCACATAGGATGAAGCATTTCATACATAGGTAAAAGAAAGAGCCCACACCTGGGGGTGAGTTTCACATGTAGAACCCACAATGTTTAAGGTGGGAGGCAGTTTTTTTAGCCATCATGACAACTGCCCAGCTACCCTTTGTTAATGGTTGATATTCCTAGCTACTCCAAATTACATTCATTATTAAGAAAGGTAAATGTAGATTCATTGGTTCCATTCTACATCATGAAATTGATGTGTTAAACCCGAAAAATTTTGTTCTTATGATAACCAAATCAAAAAGGAAAATCAAATATACCTATTAATGTAACATTGTTTATTTAATTTTTAAAAAGAAGTCCACATAATATTAATTTGAAACACGAAAATACAAAGAAATTTTTGGTCCCTTTTGTTATTACAGAATTCTATTTGATGATAACATCATTTCTTTCTAGATTCATCTTGAAAACATAACCATCAACCCTGTATATATCCAAAACGTGGTAATATCTGTTTTTTGCAAAGGAAAAAATAAATAAATATATTATTTACACTTGCCAAATAAATATTTCAATTTCTTATCCAAAAACATTTTAATGCAGCTCCAAAAATAATGACTACATGGCACTCATTTCCATGACTAGAAAGTGGAGACAGCAAAACTAAAGGCGCAATGTACAAGACTTTCTTTGGCCTGAGTGCCTGACTCTCTACATTTGAAAAAAAATATTTAATTTCACTTTGTTTTTTCTCTGTACATTTGTTTATGAATTTCTGTAAAGCTGTCAGAGACAGCAGCAAGCTGCAGCAGCAGCAACAAAGCCACAGCCACAGCAGCAGAGGCCACAGAAGTGCTGTCATAATAAGAGCAGAGCTCACTCATCAGTGCTCTCCAGAGAAAGAATAAATAAACAAACTAAAAAAAAGTGAAGAGAAGGAGGTGGCAGCAATATAACATCAGTGCCCCCTTAGTGTCTATCCATCCATGCACAGCACAGCAGAAGATTCTGCAACCAATGGACTCTGCAAAAAAAATACCATTCAGCAACAAAACTACTACTAAAAGCTCTCAATTATAACTACACACCTTCCAAATTCTCTCCTGTTGATCACCTTATTAGTCTTCTTTTTTCAAGATCTCTTACTTTTTATTCTTTTTTAATTTATTTGTTTCAAAGATGATGACTACTAGTGCAACAAGTAGTGCTAGAGATATTATTAGGTCTCCTTTTACACCAAGTCAATGGCAAGAACTTGAACACCAAGCTCTCATCTTCAAATACATGGTGTCTGGTGTTCCGGTCCCTTCTGAACTCATTTACTCAGTCAAAAGAAGCCTGGATTCTTCTTTGGCCTCTAGACTTTTCCCTCATCAACCAAGTAAGCATAGACACACCTACACACACACACGCTTATATATATATGTACACGTTAGGCTTTTTGCTAAATATGTGTATTTTTTTTTATATAAAGTTTTTATATGATTTTTTGGATTCAAAAAACAAATTGTGGGTGCAGTTGGGTGGGGCTGTTTTCAGGTGGGTTTTGGCAGAAAAGCAGACCCAGAGCCTGGAAGGTGCAGGAGAACAGATGGCAAGAAATGGAGATGCTCTAAAGAAGCATATCCAGACTCAAAGTACTGTGAGAGACACATGCATAGAGGCAGGAACCGTTCAAGAAAGCCTGTGGAAATCACTTCTTCTTCTTCATCAACTTCATCAACAACATCAACAACAACAGCAACATTGATCTCTTCAACATCACCAAACACCTCTTCTTCACTACTCAACAGATCAAACCTCTCCATCAACAACAACAACATTACCACAACTACTACTACTACTCCTCAATTGTCTACAGATATCTACAACACTCACCAGGATCCAACACAAAAAAGCACTTTTTTTAACCCTTTTCTTTACCCTCAAAAAAGCACTTATGTCTCGACAGGTTTTTCATCACCACATGATCATAACACCACCCATCAACTGTTTTTGGACTCAGGATCTTGTTCTGACAAAGACTACAGGTCTGTGTTATAAATAAAAATGACCCCAAAAGAAAAGAAAATTATATATACACATCTTCAGATTAGTATAAATTTTTGTGTTTTTTTTTTGCTTATTTGGTGATAATAATAAATCAGCATATTTATTGTTAATGAGAGTAGGTACTTTCATGGAACAAAGGAGGGGGTTGTTGATGAGAGAGATTTCTTCCCAGAAGCTTCAGGGAGTGTTAGAGGCATAATACATCAGCATGATTCATGTCAGCCATTAATGACAAACTGCTTTAAAGGGTACTCGCATGATCAGTCACAGTTTCATCAAAGCTTTTCTGATAACTCAAAACCACCTCAACAGCAGCAGCAGCCGCAGCAACATTGCTTTGTTTTGGGCACAGACTTCAAGTCATCATCTTCTGCAAACCCATTGAAGATTGAGAAAGAAGAACCTGATGATACTCAGAAACAATTGCACCATTTCTTTGGTGAATGGCCACCCAAAAACACTGACTCTTGGCTTGATCTTGCCTCCAATTCCAGAGTGCACAACTGGTATAATTCACTTACATATATACCTTTGTTTTTTTTTTTGTTCATATTTATATTTTCAAAAGTTGTAGAGGCATAAAAGGATCTGACTAGTGATTTGGAAATAGTTTTCGACATAATCTTAATAATGAATTCAAAATCTATAGATTAAAATAAAGTTGCTTTTTTTTTTATCATTTTTAAAGAATACAGCATTGTATGCTAATCTTTAAAGTAAAATTCAGATTAATAATCACTTTGATTGAGTGATTGTGTAACTCACTTTTTGTATTGATTTTATTAGTGATCTAAAATCGATTTTCGATATAATCTTAACAGTGAATTCAAAATCTAAAGACAAAAATATAGTTGTTGCTTTTTTTTTTTAAAATTATTTTTAAACTCAAAATTGTATGCTAATCCTTAAAATAAGATCATGAATTAAAGAGAGTCATTTTGATTTGATTTTACTGTTCCAATTTTGTTGTTATGTTTTTAACTTAGTCTTTTTATTCATATATTTTCAGATACTAGTTTTTTTTTTTTTTCATATGTTTTCAGATACGCGTTGAACAGGTACTACTCTTCAATTATGGACAGCAACACTGTCCAAAAAAGTCCTTGTTTGGTGGGGCATCAGTGACTAATTTCTTGTTGAAAAAAATTTGTGGCTGGGAGAGATTTTGTTTCAGCTTGTCAGTGTGAATAATAAATGGAGGGCCACAAGCAGGATATATATATACACACATATATATATATATATCCATATCTTTTATTGCTCTCTTTTCATGCTTTCAATTTCTCTACTTTTTGATCCCCAGAAAGGAAACATGTTAGTGATGGATTTTGTATAACATTTTGCTTGTTTGAACGGAAGCATCTTTGTTATTTTGATGGTGGGATATTTTAATTTTTGGATCTTTGTTTGTAAATATCTCAGGAATTTCTTTCATGCTTCTCTGGTCACGGGACTATGTTGGTTGGATATATTAAAGCAATAAGAAAACACCCTTTTGTGCAAACATCAGAAAAATAAAAAGAATAAAGCACTTCTACAGTTTTTGTAAAAGTACTTTAGGTTTCCAGAAAAGTACTTCTCTACAAAGCACTTTAAGTGCTGGCTTCTACCAAAACCTACTTTGTAGAACACCAAACAAGTACTCATATTGAGTTTGTGTATTACAGCTAAGCTTTACAAAATTTAATGCGTAGAAAAAAGTATTTTGGAATAGTTGGAAATTCTTTTAAAAGTGTATAAGGATTTCATTGATGTATGCTGTAATAACATATAATCCAAACTATAAGATTTTATAGTAGCTTGGGCAGTGTCTCGTTGGTTGAGACACTGCCTCCTGTGTCTTTGCCAAAGTCAAGGATTCTATACCTGATGTTCCTCCTCTCTCCCTCCCCCCACCAAAAAAGAAAAAGTGTGACCGATCCCTTTCATATAAAAAGTTCTCCTAAATCATATCATTATTCTCTGATCTTGTTTGATTTCAATTGTCTCCCGACAGTTCGAGAACTCAAAAAAAAAAAAAGTATATGAGTTGTTAGTATACTAATAAAAATCTATTCTTAATTCTATTGAATGAAGAATAAATCAATCAAATTTGTTTAAAACGCAAGTTGAAATATATGTATACATTCATATGTAATATCACTTTGTATGAACAAAATATCAATAACAATATAGTATTATGACGTAATGAGGTTGATGCAGTTATATACCGCGAACCCATGTGAACACGCTATTTAAACCAGGGGTTAAAAAATGAATCATCAGAAACTGCAGATTCATGGTAACTGTCGTGTCTGGCACCTTTGATCAGGTGGTAAACAAGTGATTGATTAACTACTTTAATTATAGCAGAAGGCACCAATATTGGTAAGGAACATTAAATTTAACGGTTACATTTGTTGAAGAATAATATATATCGTTGCATTTTAATGACGTCTGACCTTTTGATGGAATAGGAAATTCTTGGAGAGAAGGAGACAGAGAATGGGACAGAATTTTAATGCTGATGGAATTGAATTAAATCTTGGACTTAATAATTTTATGCCTAACTGTAATTTTATGCTTAACTGCCTCTCGATGTAATTGTTTATATTGATAACAAACTTATCATACGTGACAAGTGATGTAAAATAGATTTAGAACTTTTTTTTTTTTTTTTATGTTGATAACAATTATATGTGATAAGTTATCTATAAAATAGATTTAGAGCGTGTCTCAAATAATTTTTTGAGGTGAGTTTATGGGAGTAAATACAGATAAGGGCTTCATAGAATAGAGTGTTAAAAAAGATTTATGTAGATTGGTTTGTGATTAAAAAGGTATTTTAAAGTTAGTAGCTTGTTTTCAAGATATCTATAACAGATTGAGGAATGATGAATTAGACCCAAAAAAAAATTAAGGGAAGAAATAAAAGTTTGTAGTGGACAAAAATGTGGTTAAATATTTAAAATATTATAGGAATATTAAAAGGATTTGCTTCTTTTATAACAAGTAAAAAAGGGATTGTCAAAGAAGATCAAATTTTGAGCTACTTCACGAGATGTAAAAAGAAATTTCTATTTTAATAGTTATTAAAAAAAAAAAAAAAAAAAATCCCTGCAAGCAACTAAAAACAAAATCAAAAGAGTTTTTTTTTTTTTTTTAATTAAAAGACTATACCAAATGCACTCTAAAACTATACATGACCCACCAAGAATTGAAATTAAATCAAGAATCGAAAATTAGAATGTCACGTGATTAGATGCGGAAAAATGTCACTAAACTATGGGACTATGAGGGCAAGTAAGAAATACTCCATGCCAGACTAATTTTGGGGTAATTGTGAATGCCAGACCATGAAATTAAAAAAGGCCAAGGTTTTGCAAGAAAGTAACACGGAGACCTTCTGTGTGAAAAATCAAGCCCAAAACTATGAGTGGCCTTGGTTATCATATATACTGAGTGTTTGCACGTAGTTTTAGACGGTCTAGAATAACTTACATTGTATGTGTTATGTTTGCATGTTTTTCTTAGAAGTTCAATTTTATGGATCATCTTCTAAGGGAATTTGGTTATACATTTTTCTGAAAACGGTTTCTCCACAAATATCTAGTTCTAGATGTTAGCTAACCATAGGAAAAAATCTCAAAGTTAACCAGTTGAACGAAGGAGTTAACACTGAAATTGTCATAGTGCGTGAGGTTGGAGGGTGATTAACACATATTGACCTTTGAGTCACCAATGGGTTGGTGACCCAATGATCACAGCAGTGAGATCACTACCTTGAGCGCTGGCTGACCTCTCGAGCAGTGAGCCTACGGTCGTTGACTACTAGGGGTGGCCACTCAAGCAATCGGTCAAGTATTTTCCACACGCGATTTATTCTGTCTTTTCCATTTAATGTTCGTTTGTGCTTTCACTTTCTATTTTTTCCAACATGCTTTAGACATTTTAAACTTGATTCAAGAAGGATAAAATTAACATTTTAACTTCGTCAAAACATCTTATGCTTGGTATCGAGTCACTTTAGGGTTCTTAGATGTTTCCATATTTAACGAAGATTTCATATACGGAATAAATTAGACAGCTTAATAGCTAATAAGTTTCAAGTTAGGGTGCAATTAAAAACTTTTTTATTTTCTATTCCTAGTTGGATTTATTTTCTAGAATAAATTCATTTAGGATTTTTAAATTAGGAGGAAACTTAACTAGTTTCTAACTTACATAAATCACACGAGGTGGCGGGGACGAGCGTGGGTGTGGTGGATTATGGGGGTGTTATTTAGTTCTTAAATTATGTACACAACTCTTTTCATTTAAATTACTTATTCTTTGAAAGATTTTTGAGAATTAAAAATATTAAATCTAGATTTAGAGTGCTTGGGCATACAATGCTTCTAAGCTTACATAAAGTGGCGTAAATATTAACAAATGGGAATCTAACGAACAATTCTTAATTTCTTTGAAAGAACTTCTAATGAAGATCGATATTTACTGATTCACAAAAATATTCCTTCCTCAATTTTGAATTTTTACATACTACACGATTTTTTATTGTTGAAAAGATGGATCTTCAAAAATCTTAATAAAAAAACATGGGCTCTTCATTTTTATCTCTTCATTTTAAAGAGTAGCTTTCAAATTATACCACGATGGCTCGAGGCACATATATGGCTATTAAAATGCTGACCATTGAAACTACCATCCAAAATGATAAATATGTGGTCGATATAAGCCTTCCAAGAGGATATTTGCAAATTTTTGTTGGTAAATAATAAAGATGTGTTTATGTTAATTGTTAATTGGGTAAAGAAAGTAATCCTGAGATAGGCTATTTTAACAATAAAATATTTTAGAAAAAAAAAATAGCATGGAGAGATTAATTTTATGGATAACAATAGAAACATATATTCTTATCAAAATTATCGTAAAATATGTAACTTAAAAAAATTCTGTAAAAAATCAAAAACACCTAACTAAGATCAATTCCACGGTCGTTTCATTTTTGCGGAAATTATGCTTAAATCATAAAAATTTGTATCTTAATTGTTGGATTGAACTATTAATCAACAATTTCCAACAATATTGACCACATATTTTTGTGTAAATATTCACGAATAGATAACCACATAAAACAAAATATACATATATACAGTTGACTACATTGTAACCACCTCCTATTTAAAGCTAATTTCCAATGTGTTAGAGCCACTCAAAACCTGTATATATAACACCCCAAGCTCTCTGAAGAAAACATAACAAGAGATCACAAAGAAAAGAAGAAAGAGAAAAATGGGAGTCTCGAACATGAAGTCATGGATCTTGTGTTTGGCATTGATCAGCTTGGTGGTGGCAAACCAAGTCCAAGTGGGTGCATCCGAATACATAGACCCAAGTTTACGTCAAGATTGCTTAATGTCTGGCGGTACAGCACCAGGGTGCGATCCTAACAACAAAGCTTCTGCTCAGCCAGCTAATACTGATGCTAATGGACATAATCGTCGCTAATCATCATACCATCGCTGCCGTAGGGGCTGATTGTGAACATATATATAATTTCATGAATAAGTTTCAATCTATCTTTTATACATATATATATATTTAGTAATTGAACATTCATATCATATGATATATCGTATGAATGACTAAATTATGTAACGTTCGATAGGTTGAGACATCTTAATATATTGATATAATTAGTGAGTGATGAATGTTTCAGGATGGTTTTAAGTACTTAAGTGTAGTTTTATATAGTTAAGCTACACGATAGCTTGAAGAAAGGAATTGAAGTTGTGATTTTTATTAAGCTATATATGAATTGTTTATCTTACCATATTTTCATCCTGGTTCATTAACTGATAGTAGTTTATTTCATTATTATTGCCAACCTTTTTTTTTTTTTTTTTTTGTTAAAAGTATATTGCCAACCAATTTTATGAGAAAGCTTAGGAGACATATCAAAATCAAATACATCATCATCTCAACGTTTGGCCAATGTTTTGCCAAAATATAACACTTACATGTTGTAACAAACAATTTAAACATTATGTAGCATAATCAAAGAGATTATTTGTTTTTTCCACTTATAACTAAATGGTGCTGAATTGTATGTTTTTGTTTGTTTTTTTAATATGATCAAATCACTTAAAATTATCCAAAAGCAACTGAAAAATAAATAAATAAATAAATTTTTAACTTTTAACTTAATTATAAATCACTTAGTGATATTTAAAATATTCTATTGCAATGCTATCCTCCCAAATATAACATATTTTCAATTTTATTTTAAGGAATATTGTGAAAACTCCCCTAAAAAGTAAAATAATTGAGAACTACCCCAGTTTTTTTTATCAGGTGAACAGCCCCTTAACGGTTAAAAAAACCATTTGTTGTTAAATATAAATGGTATAATAGTAATCAGATAAGTAATTTTATTTGTTTTAATTTTAGAAAAAAAAATAAATTAAAAATAAATCTGAAAATAAAAGATAAAGACGAAAGAACAAGAAGAATCAGAAGAAGAGAGTGGAAATAGACAGGATGGGTTTTGTGTTAAATAGGTTTATTTTTTAAAAAAAAAAAAAAAGTATTATTTTTTATTTAATATTATCATTAATTAAAATTTTAAAGGATATTTTAATCATATCATAAGTTTAAAGGGTAAAGGAATTTTAGATGATCATAATAAGGGTATTTTTGGTCATTGCATGATTTTAAATGGAAAATATTAATATCTTGAATGAAAAGTTAATGGTAGAGAGCAATTCACCTCATAAAAAAAAAAAAAAAAAGGGAAATTCTCAATTATTTTATTTTTAAGGAGGGTTTACATGACGTATTTTTTAAAAATATATATATATCATCTCAAAAATTTTTAAAATTTTACTATTTTATTTAAATTTAATATTTATATATATAAATATATAAATATTATTAATTATACTATACTTTTTAATTATATTATAATTACACATAAATGTTACTAATAATTATTTATGTTTTTTTTAATCATTTAAATAAAATTTCATAGCAACTAATAATAAAAATAGAGCAAATGTCAAATTACTAATTTTCAGATCATCTTAACTTCAAAAAACAAACAACTTAGTTAACAACATTTAGAGGTGAGACAAACAAGCTAGTTTACAACATTTAGAGGGGAGGGGAATGGAAAACAAAGTATTCAAATTTTATGATTCAGTTACTATTCAACCTTTAGTAAATTTCAGCATTTTTCAGTCTTTAGATGAAAAAGCAAACAATTCTTGACTTTTTTAGCTACAAATCTCAGCCTCACATTCAAGAATCCATAATAGATTCATGATATCTAAAAACTCATTTAAATAAAGTCTTATTAATTAAAAATCTAAAGACAAAGAAAAAATTATGTTAGTAGATATTTTTCAATATATCTATTTAAAAAAAAAATTTTAAAAAAAAAAAGCATCAAGAATGAAGAATAAAAGAATAAAAGAAGAAATAGAGTTTCATAATGGAAAAAATATGTGGTGAAATATCTAAAATATTATAGGAGCATTCAAAACTATTTGCTTCTTTCATAGAAGCTCAAAAAAGCTTAGAAGGGAAGATGAATTTTTAAGTTACTTCAATAGATGTAAAACAAAATGTTTTATTTTAATATTAAAAAAGTTTTTATGTTGTTGATACCAAACAATTAAAAATTAAATCTAGAGAATTTTTTGCATTTAAAGAGTTCTTTTTTGGCCATAAATAAAGCTATGCAAACACACTCTAAGACTTTCATATGCTTTGTAGGTTACCAGGTCCACATGATACATCAAGAAGTAACTAGGGTGTCACTTTGGATGCAAAAAAAATGTCACTACATGATCAGACCATGAGGGCAAGTAAGAAATGCCTAGTGACAACCTAAGTTTGGGAAGATTGCAAATGTTCAATCCATGAAATTAAAAAGCCTACATGAATGTGCTTCTATGCTCCACCTCTATTACTCCTCATGTTAAAGGTACATTCGCTTTGGAGTTTGCAATGACTATCTTAGTTGAAGTTTCTCGTTAAATGACCTATTTAAATTACCCATGTCATTTGCTTTTTGTTTGGAGTAAATAACCTACTGAAGTCTGTCTTTAACATTACTCATGTCATCATTTACTCCATATTTGGAACAATGCTCGTGTAGGCTGTGAGCATTAGTGGTTTGATAACAGTTCAAGTGGTGCTGCACTAGTACAGGTACCTATCATTTCTCATTTTGGTTCTTTTGAGACTAAATTATCTGTCTACCTATTGAATTTCTTGAACACTAGGCTTTTTTTGAACTTCTAACTTTACAAGCTGCTATACCTTATTTGTAAAAATGTTTTATGTAGTGAAGGTTTTTTGTGTGAAGTTGGTTATCTGCTTTATTTAATTTTCTTTTTGACGTTGTTAAGTGAGTTGGACGACTATTACAACTAGAGTTCTAAAGATTTTTTACCTCGTTTTATGGAGGTGAAATATTTTTATGGAGGCTTACATCCTATAGTATGGTGTTTATTTAGATTTTTTGTTTTTTGTTTTCTTTAAAATTAAACAGTACATTCATTTTTGGGATTGATTTTTACATATGAACGCACGTATTTTATTTTTTGTGTTTTTAATATGAAGGGTTTACTATTTTCACGTAATATTGATGATATATTAATTTCATATATTAATGAAAATTAGTTTTCAATTAATTCTTTTGTGTAATATACGAATATGAAATAATATTTCATTTACATCAATATCAAAAAAATAGTACGATAGATTGCACTTTAGAATGCTATAGGATTATATATCATGGCATTTCAAATCAAAAAGTATTACATGTTAAAAATGTTATTAAAATGATAATATAATAACTTGTTTAAAAACTATAATAGAATATACAACAACATTCTAAAGAAATAAGTATCACATGCTAAATATTTTGTTGCAAAGATGATACGATAGCTTTGTCGAAGTGCTATTAAAAAATATGTCATAACACTTTTGATTGTATAATATCACACACCAAAAATGCTATAAAAGGTGAAATACTTTTAATAATATGGGCTGACACGACGTTTTTATGAATATTATCGTCGACTTTTGATAGCATTTATCACATGTTATTATATGCACAATTTGTTATAGTGTGGCTTTATTTCCACCTCACTTTCAATTTATCAGTAGACCTATCTTTGCAATTGAAAATTCATCCACTCTCATTTTAAAAAACTAAAACAAATAAAAAAAAAATCATTCTCTTTATATATCCTGTAATTTCTAAAATAATTTTGTTTCAGTATTAAATAACCATCTTTCGTAAGGTTTTTCTATTGTGCTTTAGTCTTTTACTATTTTTTTTCTTTGTTTTTCTTATTAATTCTCACTTTAATATTAACAAACAGGAATCTAACAAACAATTGTTAATTTTTCTGAAACAATAATTACGACTTTGAGCTGCTAATTCTAGTGAAGATCAATATTTACTGATTCACATAAATGCTCCTTCCCAATCTTGGATCTTCACATACTAGACAATTTTTTTTTTTTTATTGAATATATTGACCTTCAAAAATCTTAATAAAAAACATCGGATCTTCATCTTCATCTCTTCATTTTTAAGAGTAGCTTTTAAATTAGTACCCAACGGGTTGCTGACCATTGAAATTACATCCTTTACTGATAAATATGTGGTAGACATAGGGGTGGCAATATGGGTTACGACACGACGGGTTGACACGAATTCGCGAAAAATAAATGGGTATGGGTTGGAGTTAAACGAATTCGTGTCGTAATCGTGTCAACCCGTCTAACCCGTTTATTAAACGAATCGAATCGGGTTTGGTTAAACGAATCGCGGGTTGACACGATTAAAATTGGGGTCATTTTATAATTTAGCATATTATAAGGGTTCAAGTGTAATTATACATATATATATATACACACTTATCAAATCCCTAGCTGCTCTTTTGCAATTTTTGCTTAGCCGACACGATGCACACCCACTCACCCAATCACCCACCGTCCACCGGTCCACAGCTTCACCATCTTCCTCCTTCTTCCTTAGCACGGCGACAAGACGACGAGCCGATCCAAGCGATGACGACACGAAGACGAGCTGATCCAAGCGACGACGACACAACGACACCAACACAGGCTACGACCCAACGACGCGACGACGCCGACGACACGACAACACCAATGACACTAACATCGACCTGACGACACCGACGACGAGCCGATCCATCCCATCAAATCACTCCGTTCTCTTGTCCGGTCACCACTGTCTCGCTCTTGGTAGCCATCCGGTCCGACCACCACCGTCTCGCTCTTGGTAGCCGTCCGGTCTCTTGTCCGGTCACCACCGTCTCGCTCTTGGTAGCCATCCGATCCGACCACCACCATCTCGCTCTTGGTAGCCGACCGGTCCAGTCACCACCTTGATCAGCTTCAGGAGTTCAGGTTCCTTCTCTTTCATTGTATGCAATATAAAGAGACCGAGAACTGTAATGGGGTCAGGCTCTTTGTTATTTTCTACTGCTAATGGATTGCCATGTTTATAGATATCTGATATGTGTGTTCTGTTTGTGGGGTATACTTGTTGCAGGCCATGGAAGCTGTATATTTCCTGGAAGGTAAGGACTCTACTTGCTTTTCCTTTTTACTCTAGATTTACTTATTTGACAATTATATATCATTTTCAGTACTATTCTGGTATATAGAATGAATGTTCATATTGCATTAAACCATCACAAACACTTGAGAAAATCTTGGTAACAAAGTTATTTTTGTATTTTGATTTTGATTTTCAGTAAGAAGGTAAGCAATAAGACAAAAGCGGTCACAAACACAACCCAAACAAGTGATGCTGCAGACAGATTAAGATTGATCACTCTAAGAGGCAACCAAATGAGTGCAAATGCACTAGCTTTGTCTATTTTGTTACTCCTTATAATCCCACGTTGGGGTGTACAATAAATTCTTTTTTTCCCTTTCAAAATGTATCAATCATCAGTTTTTTAAAAAAAAAGAAAAAAAATAGTATCAATCTCTATTTTGCTTCGAGTCTGTTGATGATCAAGAGCTGCCTGCTGTAGAGATTGCTCTTAATGGGGTGCTTCATTTTGGGAGTGTAGTTTGATAAACTTTAAGTGGTAGATCCTTACTGTAATTAACATGATTTTGATGAGCAGAAATTAGCATTCAATTTCGTGTATATTCTATATTTATCCCTACAATAATTATAATTTGCTAATTAGATTTTTGGTTTGTTTCTTGTGGAAGATATGGGTTGTTATCATAAATTTTGAAGGCACATTTGATATAATTATTACTTTAATAGTTAAATGAATTAAACGGGTTGAACGAGTTAAACGAATTAAATGGGTTCAACGAGTTAAACGAATTAAACGGGTTCAACGAGTTAAACGAATTAAACGGGTTAAACGAATTAAACGGTTTAAATGATTAAACGGGTTAAACGAATGCGTGTCGTGTCCGTCGTGTATAAACGAATTCGTGTCGAATTAAAAAATGTCAACCCGTTTCTTAAACGAATTCGTGTCGAATTGGTCGAATTCATAAATGAATCGAATCGAATCCAGTGCAACCCGACACGTCAACCCTTTTTGCCACCCCTAGGTAGACACAAGCCTTCCAAGAGAATATTTGCAAATTTTTGTTGATAAACAATAAAGATGTGTTTATGTTATCGTTTTTTATTTTATTTTATTTTTTTCGAAGTTTGTTTATGTTATTGTTATTTGGGTAAAGAAAGTAATTCTGATATAGGCTATTTTAACAATAAAATGTTTTAGAAAAAATAGTCTGGAGAGAGATTTTATATATGGATAACGATATACTCTTATCAAAATTATTACAAAATATGCAACTTAAAAAAAGTTTTGCAAATCGCAAAATACAAAAACACCTAGCTAAGACCTATTCCACGGTTGTTTTATTTTTGCAAAAATTGTGCTTATCATAAAAATTTATTATCTTAATTGTTGGATTGAGCTATTAGTCACCAATTTCCAACAATACTGACCACATATTTTTGTGTAAATATTCACGAATAGATAACCACATAATACAACATATACATATATACAATTGACTATGTTGTAACCACCTCCTATTTAAAGCTAATTTCCAATGTGTTAGAGCCACTCAAAACCTGTATATATAACATCCCGAGCTCTCTGAAGAAAACATAACAAACCATCACAAAGAAAGGAAGAAAGAGAAAATGGGAGTCTCGAACATGAAGTCATGGATCTTGTGTTTGGCATTGATCAGCTTGGTGGTGGCAAGCCAAGTCCAAGTGGGCGCATCCGAATACATAGACCCAAGTTTACGTCAAGATTGCTTAATGTCTGGCGGTACAGCACCAGGGTGCGATCCAAACAATAAAGCTTCTGATCAACCAACTAATGCTGATGCTAATGGACATAATCGTCGCTGATCATCATAGCGTCACTGCCGTAGGGGCTGATTGTGAACATATATATAAATGCATGAATAAGTTTCAATCTATCCGACATATATATATATATATATATAAATATTCACTTAATTAAATATTTATATCATATGATATACTATATGAATGACTAAATATATGTAATATTCGATAGGTTGAGACATCTTAATACAGGATATAATTAGTGAGTGATCAACATTTCAGGATGGTTTTAAGTACTTAAGTGTAGTTATAGTAAAGCTATATGACAGCATGAAGAAAGGAATTGAAGTTGTGATTTTTATTAAGCTATATATGAATTGTTTATCTTACTATATTTTCATCCTAGTTCATTAACTGATGGTAGTTTAGTTCATTATTATTGCCAACCAAATTTATGAGAAAGTTATGGAGATATATCAAAACCAAATACATCATCGTCTCAATGTTTTGCCAATTTATTGCTGAAATATAACACTTACGTGTTGTTACAAACAATTTAAGCATTAAGTAGCACCATCTAAGAGGTTGTTTGTTTTTTATACTTATAATTAAATAATGTTAAATTACTCTTTTTTTTTTAAAACTATTAAATTACTCTTATTAAGTGATCAAACCACTTAAAATTGCCTAAAAACAACTAATTTTTTTTTTTTACTTTTAATTTAATTGGAAATAATTTAATGAAAAAAACTCTCATCTAACAACCTTTTAAAGTAAAATCTTATCAATTAAAAATCTAAAGACAAAGAAAATATAATGTTAGTAGATATTTTTCAATATATCTATTACCCAAAAAAAAAAAAATCAATAATGAAGAATTACAAAACCAAACGAATAAATAGAGTTTCATAAATAAAAAAATATGAGGCGAAATATCTAAAATATTATAGGAGCATTTAAGACGATTTGCTTATTTCATGGAAGCTCAAAAAAGCTTAGAAGGGAAGATAAATTTTTTAGTTACTTCAATAGATGTAAAACGAAATGTTTTATTTTACTATTAAAACATTTTATCGATACCAAATAATTAATAATTAAATGGAGAACTTCATTTTAGTTCTTATATTTTTGAAAAACTTATCGTTTTTAAATGTAAATCTATTTATAATGTTTATAGTCTCTTACATTTCATAAACTCATCAAATTAATCACTTTGACGTGATCTTTGATAGTCAACGTCAACAAAAAAATGGTAAAAAATTATTTTACCCTTAACTTCATATAATTTTTAATTGTTGTTTTAATTTAATTTTTTTAAAAAAAAATTCCATTTCCATCTAATACGTGTTCTTATATCACTAATTAATATTAAAAGATGAAACTATCTCCATCTGTAACATTTAACTACCTGTTGACTAATGGTAGAAATTAATTTAATAAATTTTTAAAATATAAGAGGCCATTAACACTATAAACAAATTCATATTTAAAAATGAGAAGTTTTTCAAAAACATAGAAATCAAAATGGAGTTCTTCCATAATTAAATCGAGAGAATTTTTGACATTTAAAGAGTTCTTTTTTGACCGTAAGTAAATCTATACAAACACACTCTAAGACTTTCATATGATTTGTAGGCTACCACATTTACATGATACATCAAGAAGTAACTAGGGTGTCACTTTGGATGTAGAAAAAATATATCACTATATGATCAGACTATGCGGGCAAGTAAGAAATACCTAGTGACAACCTAATTTTGGGAAGATTGCAAATGCTCAATCCGTGAAATTAAAAAGCCTAAATGAATGTGCTTCTGTATGCTCCACCTTTATTACTCCTCATGTTAAAGGTACATTAACTTTAGAGTTTGGAATGGCTATCTTAGTTGAAGTTTCTCTTTAAATGACCTAATTAAATTACCCATGCCATTCACTTTTTGTTTGGAGTAAACGACCTACTGAAGTCTGTCTTTAAAATTACTCATGTTACTTACTCCTTGTTTGGAACAATGCTTGTGTAGGCTATGAGCATTAGTGGTGTGATATTAGCTTTAAGTGGGCTGCACTAATACAAGTATCGTATCTCATTTTGGTTCTTTGGAGACTAAATTATTTGTCCGTCTATTGAATTTCTTGAACACTAGGCTTTTTGGAACTTCTAAACTACTATACCTTATTTGTAAAAATGCTTTATGCAATGGTGGTTTTTTGTGTGAAGTTGGTTATCTACTTTCTTTAATTTTCTTTTTGACGTCGTCAGGTGGGTTGGACGACTACTGCAACTGAAGTTCTAAAGATTTTTTACCTCATTTTACGGAGGTGAAACATTTTTATGGAGGCCTATGTCCTATAGGATGGTGACTATTTAGATTTTTTATTTTATTTTCCTTAAAGTAAGACAGTTACATTCACTTTTGGAATTAAATTTTACATATGAATGTACGTATGCTATTTTCGTTTATGTTTATAATATGAAGGTTTACTATTTTCATGTAACGAGGATGTATTAGTTTCATGTATTAATAAAAATTAGTTTTCAATTAATTCTATTGTGTTATATTAAAATACGAATTATCTCATTTATATCAATATCAAAGAAATAATACGATATAGTGCACTTTGAAATGCTATAGTATTATATATTATAGCATTTCAAAAAAAATATTACATATTAAAAATGCTATTAAAATGATAATATAATAGGTTGTTTAAAAAGTTATAATAGAATATACAATAACATTCTAAAGAAATAAGTATCACATGCTAAATTTGTTATTAAAAAGATGATATGATAGCTTTGTCAAAGTTTTATACTAAGACATGTCATACCACTTTTGATTGAACAATATTACATACCAAAAATGTTATAAAAAGTGAAATACTTTTAATAGCATGGATTGACAAGACATTCTTATGATTACTATTGTAGACTTCTATAGCATTTATCGCATGTTATCGTATACACAATTTGTTGTAATGTGGCTTCATTTCCACCCATAAATGTCTCCTCACATCAAATTTATTGAGAGACCTGTCTTTGCAATTGAAAACTCATCCACTCTCATTTTAAAAGATTAAAACAAATGAAAAAAAAAAAATCCGTTGTTTTATATATCTTGTAATTTCTAAAATAATTTTGTTTCAGTATTAATTAACCACTTTTCATAAGTTTTTTCTATTGTGCTTTAGTTTTTTAATATATTTTTCTCTTTGTTTTTCTTATTAATTCTCGCTTTAATATTGATAAACAAGAATCTAACAAATAATTCTTGATTTATTTGAAAAGAATAATAATGACTTTGAGCTGCTAATTCTAATGAAAATCAATATTTACTCATTCACATAAATACTCCTTCCCAATTTTGATCTTCACCTACTAGTTACTACACAATTTTTTTTTTTTTTATTGAATAAATTGATACCTTCAAAATTTTGAATAAAAAACATCTGATCTTCATTTTTAAAAGTAACTTTTAAATTAGGGATAATCTCAAAAAACTCATTCTAATTTATAAAAATATCTATTTTATCACCTATGATAACATTTTTACCCAAAATCCCTCTCTGATATTGATAAAAATACTCAAAATACCCTCTAAAAGTGTATAAAAAAACAATAATATCATTGATAGTCACAAATTGATGATGAGTTATAAAGGGTGAAAATAGTCATTTTTTGTTAATTTTTTAACATCAATTGGGATTTTGGATAAAAATAAAATTATAATAATAAAATAGATATTTTTATAAATTAGAATGAGTTTTTTGGGATTATCCCTTTAAATTATACTACAACAGGTTGTTGACCATTAAAATTACCATCCACAATGATAAATAGGCGGTAAACTTAAGCCTTCAGTTCCAAGAGGATATTTTCAAATTTTTGTTGATAAAAAATAAAGATGCGTTTATGTTATTTGGTTTAACAAAGTGATTCTTTTTTTTTTTTCAAGAACAACCAAAGTGATTCTGTTATAGGCTATTTTAACAATAAAATATTTTAGAAAAAGTAACATGGAGAGACATTTTATGGGTAATAATAAAGACATATACTCTGATCAAAATTACAGTAAAATATGTAATTTTAAAAAAAAAAAAAAAGGGTTCTGTAAATCACAATATCAAAAAATAACACTTAGCTAAGACCTATTCCATCGTTGTTTCGTTTTTTGTGCAAATTGTGCTTAGATCATAAAAATTTGTATTTGTGCCTTAATTGTTGGATCGAACTATTAACAAGTTCTAACAATATTGACCACATATTTTTGTGTAAATATTCATGAATAGATAACCACATAATACAACAAATACATATATAAAGTTGAATATGTTGAAACCACATCCTATTTAAAGCTAATTTCCAATGTGTTAGAGCCACTCAAAACCTGTATATATAACACCCCAAGCTCTCTGAAGAAAACATAACAAAAGATCACAAAGAAAAGAAGAAAGAGAAAAATGGGAGTCTCGAACATGAAGTCATGGATCCTGTGTTTGGCGTTGATCAGCTTGGTGGTGGCAAACCAAGTCCAAGTGGGTGCATCCGAATACATAGACCCAAGTTTACGTCAAGATTGCTTAATGTCTGGCGGTACAGCACCAGGGTGCGATCCAAACAATAAAGGTTCTGATCAGCCAACTAATGCTCATGCTAATGCACATATCCATCGCTGATCATCGTACCATCGCTGCCTTAGGGGCTCATTGTTAACATATATATAAATGCATTAATAAGTTTCAATCTATTTGACATATAACATATATATTCATGCAACTGAACATTCATATCATATGACATAGTGCATGAATAATTAAATATATGTGATATCAGATAGGCCAAAACATCTTATTATATATATATATGTATGTATGTATGTGTGTCAACTTTATAGAAAATCTATTCAAGCTATGTGAATTGCTTGAGGAGATCGATGAATTGTAGTTGTAATTTTATTTAGCAATATGAATTGTTTATCCTACTATGTTTTCATCCTGGTTCCTTAACTGATAGTAGTTAAGTTTATTTCATTATTATTGTCAATCAATTTTATGATAAAGATTAGGAGATATATCAAAATCAAATAATTATATTAGTATTTGATCTGACATGTGGACAAAAAAAAAAAAAAGAGAAAGAGAATAAAAGTCAAAGAAAAACACAATAATTATTGAAAATGTGGATTAAAATGATTAAGTTAGTTCATATTCAAGGCTCAAGATTGCTCTCCTTTTTTCCTATCAAATCTAAATATCGAAACAGGATATAATTGAATGCATGTCTAATATAACTTTAGACTTTCGAAGTCCTTTACAATTGTAAGTGTACTTGTAGGTAATATTCTTTTCTAAAATATAAATTTGAGATTTGAAAGTGAAAATTTAATTTGAATATAAAATCTTAATATATGAGCGTTAGAGAATTATCACTAGATCATCTCAATTTTTTTTTTTCAATACTTTTCTAAAACTTAACACTTACATGATGTAACAAATAAGTTAAGCGTTATATAACATCATCAAAACTTTTTAAATTATAGATCTCAGTCACATTCATTTTTCTTAACTAACGAGGTAACTTACATACCATTTTTTTTTTCTCTCTTTATTTTAGGAGATTTATGGATAATAAGAGGATTTGATTCATGATATGCAACAGCCTTTTTAAGTATAATCTTATTCATTAAAAATCGAAAGACAGAAAAAATAATGTTAATCGATTTTTTTTTCAATATGCCTACAAAAGAGCTTCAGGAATGAAGAACTACAAAAATAAAAGAAGAAATAAAGTTTCGTAATAGAATAATATGTGATGAGATATCCAAAAAATTGTATATAGGAGCATTCAAAACGATTTGCTTCTTTTATAGAAGCTCGAATAAACTTATAAGTGAAGATAATTAATATCTTCAGCTAGCTAAAAAAGAAATGCTTTAATTTAATATTAAAAATATATATATTCTTGAATTAATGGCAAACAATTGAAAATAAAATCAAAAGAATTTTTGGTATTTTAAGAGTCCTCTTTTGGCCAAAACAAAAGCTTCACAGACGCACTCCGAAGATTTTGATGTGGTTTGTAGGTCTCCACATCCACATGATACACCAAGAAGCGAAATTAAATCATAAATCTGAAAGTAACTTAGGGTGTGACGTGATTGAATGCAAAATTTATGTCACTAAAAGTCAGACTGTGAGGGGCAAGTAAGAAATGCCAGTCCAATTTTGGAGAAATTGCAGATGCCCAATCCATGACATTAAAAATGTCCTATATGATAAGACTAGCTAAGCCTGACTTATATAGCTTCTATAAGAAAATCAAGCCCAACACTATGAGTGGGCTTAGTTGTCCCAAATGTGGACAATTCCTTATATGATTATGAGTGGCGAAATTGGCACCCCAAAAATACCATATGTGCACCCCTTTCGGCATGTTCATCCCATTAATTTTTTAAAAAAATATTATAAATTCATAATCACACCCCACAAATTACTGATATATCATTTTCTTCTTCCTAATATCCACTATCATCATCATCATACTCTCCATCAAAATTCTTATTTGAAAAAAAAAAAAAAAAAGGATTTATTCTCAAAATTTCTTCATCAATAATACAAACCGTTTTATATTTTTCATCACAAACGGTACAATATTTTCATCATATTCTTCATCACAAACAGTACAATCGTTTTATCTTCTTCTTTAACATACATATCAAACTCAAAACCTCTTCACAACAATATAAACCCATGAAACTCAAATCTTTCAAACAAAATAAAAGTCTTTCTAACAAAGTTTAGAATACGAATTATGAATGAAATTATGGGAATTTTTAGAATTCAATTTCTTTTTTTTCTAAAAAAAAAATTCTTTAACTCTTTAACTTGGGAGAAGAACAACAAAAATAATGGTTAAAAATTATGCTTATTCTTTCAATAACCGAATTGTTCTTCGACTTGGGAAAATTAACAGAATCTGGGTCCTGTCAATATTTTTGCTGGGCCCGGGAGAATTAAAAAATAATTGGATCACCTAGTGTGCAGCTTTTAGTGGATTGTATGTTTTGAAGCTCAAGCATCATTGTCGTGTTGATGTTCTGGTCAACATTCTTGCATTGAATTAGCAGACAGAAGTATAAACAGAGATTGCGATTATGACGATTCTAATGCTGGCGTTTTCAAATATGTAGGTGTGATGGATTTCGTGATTTTTCAACCAAAAGATGCAAATACACCGGTCAACGAGTAACAAACTCAATCAACTCTCTTCTCCGGTTGACTATTTTGTTAGAGGTATTTTCTAAATCACCCAAATGGGTTGGTAAAAGCCCAATTAATTAGCCCAACAGGTCATGCCTAATCTGTTAGCCCAGAGAAGCAAGCTCCCAGCCCGCACGTTTCACAATTCCGACGATCTCAAGCTCGCTTACTATTAGTTCGTATGTCATTTAAAAGACTGAGATCTCCAGCTTGCGCTCTCAAGCTTCAACTTGACCAGAGCGAAATCAGGCCAGCTTATAACGTGCCGTGCACGCCATTACCGTCAGAAATTATAGAAATTACAGCTTGAATTACAGATTTTTCACCTAACTCATATGGGTTAGCTGTATAAACTCATACTTTGACGGAATAAACCTGACAAATGTTAGATGCATTAAATGTAATTCGGCTGCATTTATTGTAATTCAGGTGCATTAACTATAGTAATCATTGTATTTTAACTTATTTTGTTTTACTATAACACCTTCCCCTCTATAAATAAGGGAGGAGTTTCATTGTAAAACCAAGAGAGAAACATTGAGTGTAAACTTGCCGTTACTTTGTTTAGATAATGAGAAAAAAACAGTAGATGTAGACACAATTTGGCTGAACCACTTTAAATCTTGTTGCCTTTTGTTCTTCCTTTTTGCTTTCTTATCCATTTTATGTCTATTACTTGCACTATTTTGATCATATTACAGCATTGGGCTTAAAAGAATTCCGTTGACTGAAATTGAACGTCAACAAACTTCAGTATTTTAAAAAAAACAGGGAGTTGACATTTATGCAAAGAGTGGCTTTGTTGCCATTTGCCACACAAAATGTCTCTTCGCATCCAATTTATCCACTATCATTTCAAGAAACCAAGAAAAAAAAAATCACCCATTTGCTATATAGATCTTGTAATTCCTAAAATAATTCTTCTTGTTTTAATATCAGTTAACTACTTTTATCAGTTTTTTCTATAATAATTCTTTTAATATATTTTTTCTTTTATCTCTTATAAGAATTCTTATTAAATCTCACTCTAAATTAGAGCCTAACAAAGAATTCTTAAATTCTTAGAAAGAATAATAAAAACTTTCTGCTGCTAATTCTATAGTGAAGATCAATTTTTACCGATTCACAAGAATATTTTTTCCTCAATCTCGAATCTCAACATTATGCTCAAGTTTATATGTGATTCTTGAAAAGATGGATCTTCAAAAAATAATAATAATAAAAATCATCATCTCTTCATTTGTTATCTCTTTCACTCTTAAGAGTAGCTTTTAAATGACACTACAATGGTGGCACATAGATGGCCATTAAAATGTTGATCACACTAAAACTACCATCTCTACACAATGATAAGTAAGTGGTACTTAAGCCTTCGAAGAGGATATTTGTAGATTTGTTGATAAACAAATTTGAAGGAAAAAAAAAAAAAAAGGATATTTTTTGTCCCAATCGTTAGATGAAACTATCAGTCAAATCATTTCCACCACTATATTGACCACATATATAAATGTATACATATTGACAAATTGATAACCACATAAAACAAAATGTGTATATATACCATTGAAAAAGTTGTAACCCACCTCCTATTTAAAGCTCATTTCAAATGTGTTAGAGACCCTTACAACCCGATATATATAACACCCCAAGCTCACTGAAGAGAACATAACAAAAGCAAAGAAAAACGATGGGAGTCTCGAACATGAAGCATTGGATATTGTGTTTGGCTTTGATCAACTTGGTGGTGGCAAACCAAGTCCAAATTGGTGCATCCGAAAACATAGAGCCAAGTCTGCGTTAAGAATGCATAATGTCTGGAGGTACAGCCCCATGGTGCGATCCGAACAAAAAAGCCAACTAACGCTAAAGTTAACGAATACAATCGTGGCTGCTCAGCGCACCATCGCTGTAGGGGCTGATTGTGAATATATATAAATTTTTATGGTCAATCTGTCCTTACCTTAAATTATTTAGATTATCAATCAAATTTATCCATTATATTTAAATTGATTATGAAAGATAATGCAATTAACGAATTTAAAAGATAATCCTAATAATGTAAAAGTTTTAACGCTTTGACCATATATAAATGTATATTACTTACATTCAGTCACCTATACATACATATATATATTTATATATAATACCATATAAAATGAATATCCAATTACCTGAATATTCATGTTTATATGTATATGATCTGTGAGTGATGAATATTTTGCCATTTGGGATGGTTTTTAAAATACTTTAATGTAACTATGTAAAGCTATATTAATAGCTTGAAGAAGGGAATTGTAGATGTGATTTTCATTAAGCTATAGACGAATTGTTTATCTTATTATATTTTTATCCAGGTTTATTAACTAATAGTCGAGTTTACTTCATTATTATTTCCAATCAATTTTATGAGAAAGTTTGATAGATATATATAAAAATATATATATATGCACACCTATATGTCATTTGATTATTACCACCATAAGAAGCACCTCATGAGTTTTTTTTTATTATTATTTAATTTGATTTTTATCTTCTTTTTTTTTCAATCCATCAAGTCTAATAGATGTTGAAATTTTTTTGTCACGGACTGTAAAATCACTATATATATATAAAGTTTTTATAATCAGGTATATCTAATTTTAAAAAGTAAGAATAAACCAATCAAAATCATTCATTGCATTATTTCTCCTAAAAAAAATTCTCTCTCCTATTTAATTTATATGTAATAAATGAATTTAATTTTATATATATTTTTATAAGATAGGATCGAAGGAACAAGTTTTGACATAATTTTTCAACAATTAGATTGAAAAGCAATTAATGGTGTAGATTAGTTATTAATTTTGAATTTGTACATTTCACGTTATTTTGTCTCTACTTTTAGACTAACTAAAAAAATTATCAAATCAATTTTCATTTAATTTTTTCTCTCTATTTAATTAACAAAATCATGCAAACAATATATGGATTCAAAACTCTCAATATAAACTTTCAAATAGAATCCATATTATGTATGTTTAAACAAATATATTGATCAGAATAGTTCAAAATAAAAAATCAATTAAAAATAAATAAATAGAGAAAAGAGAGAATAGGAAAAAACGTGAATAAAAATAGAGAAATTATGCACATGCAATTATATGGTGTAACACAACTCTCCAATAACTCTCTTTTCTTCTCAAAAGAAATTAATCTGCATCATTCATTGTTTTTCAATCCAATAGCTAAAAATTTACGTCAAAACTTATGTCAAAATTTGTGTCCTACGATCCTGCTTCATATATATACATATATTAATTTTATCATCGGTGTTTCCTAATTTTAAAAATTTAGGACGAACCAATCAAATTTATCAATTACATTTGAATTAATAGGAAAAATAATTTGTTTTAACAGAGATAATGTAATAAATGAATTTGATTAATTCGTTCTAACTTTTTAAAGTTAGCATGTATTGATGGTAAAATCACACACATTCTCTCTCTACATATATAGTACACATTTGAGATTTGAGAATGAAAATAAGATTAAAAACTACAACCTTAATATATGAACATGAGAGAATTACCATAGAGTCTTCTCAAATTTTTAAAAATTTATTTCTAGAATATAACACTTACTACTGTTTCAAAACTTGGCCGAGTTCTCAAAAGTATTCCCAGATTGGCACCCTATCGATCCGAACCCCCAGATCAAGGGTCTTGCTCGAGCCAAGCAAGTACTCAAAATGATCACCTATTTATCAAAACCATTACCTATTTAAATTTACTTCACTAGCTACATGTTCGAACCACTTAAAACAGTTGTAAAAAAGATGTGTATATATTTTGATAGATCTAACAAGGAGACATGTTATTTTTCAACAATATGACATCCACCATCTAACAAAGAACTGGATACGTATTAAAGCCACTCAGAACAATTGTATAAATAAGATGTGTTTATATTTTGATATATCCACCTAGTAGACGCGTTATTTTTAATAGCATAACATCGACCATGCATGCACACAAAGAGCATTCATATAAGTTGTGACCATATTTATGCCAAAAGAACTATTGAAAGACGTGGAAACCATCTTTTATTTAAATTTAATTTACTAGTTACGTGTTAAAGCCACTAAAGAATTTGTAAATAGGAAGATGTGTTTATATATATTTTTTTGGTTTTATTAAAAAAAAAAGGATAAAGTATTTTTTATAATGTTTCAATGATGTATCTGCTATGTGTCTAACTTAAAATATTTTTAGTGTTATTTAAATGTAGAAGTAATTTTGTTATAGATTATATTAATAATTAACAAAACATTTTAAAAATGGTAGGTTGGGACTTGGGAGAGAATTCTCAATGGTGACCACAAAACCACCCTTCTTCAAATTGCAAAATGTGCTTTTTATAGTTAACATGGTTTTGTAAATCATAAAATTAAACATGTGATCAAAATTTATTCCATCACTTTCCTTTTTACCTAAATGAATATACTTCACTCAATTGTTAGATCTAACAACTAACATACTATATAAAGAGCAATCCACAACCAAAATCGTATTATGGCAAAAATATAAAACCATTAATTGCAAACCGTCGTAATAACCTCCTATTACAAGCTAATATTTCCAACCTGTTTAGAGCCACTCAATACCCTATATATAAGATCCCAAGTTCATCGAATAAAACACATCAAGACCATTTGCACATACCACCCCAGGCTCATTGAAGAAAACACAGCAAACAATCACATAGAAAAGAAGAAAGACAAGAAAAAATGGGAGTCTCGAACATGAAATCATGGATACTGTGTTTGGCTTTGATTAGCTTGGTGGTTGCAAGCCAAGTCCAGTTGGGTGAATGTAGATATATAGACGCAAGTGTACTTGACCCATGCAAAAGGTCTGGAAGTACAGCACCGGGGTGCGGTAACAACAAAGGTCCGCCTCAGCAAGCTAATAAATATCAGCGTGGCTGTTCAATGTACCATCGCTGCCGTCGAGGCCGAGTGTTAACTATGTACACCGTCCACGTTTATACATAAATAGTATCTATATATAAGTATTTTATGTGATTGGATATCTATATCAAATGATATATGTGTTAAACATAATTCAAATTTCAATTCAAAATAAAATGAAATTTGTTTACATGCCCCTTTTTTAATATTGACATACGTAGATTTTGAATGTTATATTGACAACATCGTTGAGAATCTTCACAATAACAAAGTTGAGATAATATAGTAACTTTGGAACCTATTATGCGTAAGAAAGCACCTAAATGAAGCGTCAATATGACTAAACAGCTTTTCTTGGGGCAATATGAAAAGTCAGTTTTAAAACTTTTAAATGCATTACAAATATTAGAGATAGAACCAATTAGACTTAAACCTAATTGGAGAAAAACAAGTAATAATATATTCAATCACATCGATTAATTTGTTTTTATTCTTATTTTTATAAAATGTACATAGATAATAAGAAAAACATTCAAAATTGTGTTAAATCAATGATATATATATGATAACTTCTTTCAGCACCAATCGATATGCATATGGACGCAAATCAAATACAAAAAATAATAATAATAATCATGAAAAATCATCATAAAGAATTATTATTATTGTTGTTGTTATGGAGACAAATTATTATTATTCCTGTTAGATCTAACTAATAATTTTTTTTTTTTTTGGAGTAACTAATAAAAACATTTACGAGCAATAATTTCATTGTACGTATATAATTGATATATAGATAACCACATTATGCCAAAAATATAAAACATTTGAAAACGCTGTAACCATATCCTATTTAATGCTAATTTCTTACATGTTAGATCCACTCAGGATCTCTATAACACCCCAAGCTCATTGAAGAAAACTCATTGAAGAAAACATAGCAAAAAATCACATAGAAAAGCAGAAAGGAAAAATAATTTTAAAAAAAAAAGGGAGTCTCGAACAAGAAATCATTGATATTGTGTTTGGCTTTGATTAGCTTGGTGGTTGCAAGCCAAGTCGAAGTAGGTTCATCCAGAAGTGTATATATATATAGACACCCAAGTGTACGTGACCCCTGCAAAAGGTCTGGAGGTACAGCACCGAAGTGCGGTCAGAACAACAATGCTCCTCGTCTGGATTAAGTTAATGCATACAATAGTGGCTGTTGCATTGCTCGCAGCCGTCAAGGTTGATTATAATGTTACAGAAGCAAAATTTTAGACTATAGAAGGCGCATCTCTTCAACTTGAAGGTTCTTTTCTTATAAAAGCTCCACTGTGTCCAAACAAATACACTAATATTGTATTGTCTGATATGGATATATGTGAAATCAATATTCAATATATGCGAAATAAAATGAGAGGACTGAACTTTTATGTATATATAATTTTCATCTCAGTGTGTATTGAAAGTAAATCAGTCAATAAATTATACATGAATCGTTGTTAAGAATAAGTGGTTATTAATTGAGTTAAAAGCAAGTGAAAGGAAATAAATCTAACAGTTGATAATTGAAACACTGAATTATTATAGCAGTACCCATTGTGAGAAAAAAATAAATAAAATTTTGTGATTCAAAACTTGAATTAGAACACAATTATTATTTAAAGATTTTATTATTTTCCACCCCGTTTGACAAACTACTAATTATTTTGCTAACGACAAATGGTTTGTCAAATGGGGTGGAAAATAATAATATCTCTGTTATTTAAAAGAAAATATTAATATCCGCTCTAAGGTTTGAAAAAGTAAATTAATATGTTATATTTGTTATTCTAGAGATAGAAAGTTATGTATTGATGTATTGGAAGAATAAATATGAATTGTTTAATTAATTTTTTTATT
Source organism: Dimocarpus longan (assembly GCA_022984855.1). Lineage (NCBI taxonomy): Eukaryota > Viridiplantae > Streptophyta > Magnoliopsida > Sapindales > Sapindaceae > Dimocarpus > Dimocarpus longan. Next base: position 36,990,298 of record CM041013.1, read on the forward strand.
TTTTCTCTAACACTACCCTTGTTTAAATTTTGAAACATAGTGAAATTAATTCAAATTACGAAACGCAATTTTTTTTTCCACACTCGCCCAACATTCAAAAGTCGATTTGTTAAAATGCACCACCTGATGTGGTAACGCAATCCTTCTCATAACATAGATTTTTTATTAAATAATAATAATAATAATAATTACATGGTAATGTGATACCAATAATTAGGGATTTATCAGCATGTATTAAGTTTAAATAAATACATCTACCGTCTAAAAATCTACTTACATAATAATAGAAAAGACATCTAACAAAACTCATTACATATGTTGATATATATCCATACCGTTAAAAATACATGATGAGCTAGATTTAACTCTTATCATAAAATATTGAAGTGTACAAACCAATTAAGTTATGAGTAAACGTATTATAATTACTATTAGTTAAATTGATCATAGCACATTTTTAGATGTTAATATTAGTCAAATTAATATTAAAAGGAAAACGTTTTTATGTCATGGGACAAAAAATACATTTAACTGATTATATGCAATATGAAAGTCTAGTCATTGCAACGTGGTGCACTCGACAACAAAAGATATACCATGTAGCAAAATATGCACACGTCACTCGAACAATACCACATGTCACATCTTTAATAACCATAAGCGCATATGTATATATTGTGTTATGTATCGTATCTCAATCACTCAATTCACCCTTTGTCGAGGAAGCCGGAAGCGGCTTTAGTAGAGCGGTAAAATCGAGAGTCCACTCATTTGACTTTTAATGTTGTAAATTTAATTCAGAAGTTTTATTTCTAATGTGGATCATTTTTTTATTTTACATGGGTTATCCTTTCCCACTTTTAGAACGAAAATCCTGATCCGTACCACAAAATTTTATTAAAATTAGTCCTGATAACATCCTAAACTAGTTTCAGTAGCCCAAAAAAGAAAAAAGAAGGTCACATGTCACTTTAAATGTGTTTGGTATATCTTTTTTACAACTTTTTTAGAGCTAAAACCACCTTTGATTTTTGTTCAATTGTTTAGCATCAATTTGAAAATAACTTTTCTAATAAAAAAATAAAATAAAACCTTTTAAATTCCATTGACAAAAGCTAAATGCCAAAACTCAAATCTTAAATTTCTCCACTGGACTCAATTTGAGCATTTTTGAAAGGCATAAATTGTCTTAAATCCGCTAATCTAATTTCATAAATTTTAAGGAACCTCATTCCAATACAAAACTCAATTTATTTATTAAACTTTTTTTTTTTTTAATTTCTTAAACAAAAAAATTCCCAAACCATCTATTATTTCAAAAGTAACACAATCAAACGATCATTAAATTTTTTGTTGGAAACTCTATTTTTATGAAAATTTTACTCCAAATGATCTACTCACTAAAGCCCTAAATGAAAAGTCATATCAGTGGCAACCTTAATTGATAATCAATATTATATAGAAACCTTTGGGGCACCAAGTGCACTGCCACATGGCACAACCCACTACTACAAATATGACACATGGCAAAATATGCACACATGGTATTCTAACATTACAGCACGTCACACCTTCAATGACTGGGTGCACCTACACATTTAGTCACATTTCAAATCTTCAGTGATCGGATGTTACAGTGCCACATTGGATGTTAAATGCACCAAGGGGTAGTACAGCTAGTGCACCAAAGATTTTATCCTGTAAACCTGAAATCATTGTAAATGGTGCATACATAGAATTTTCCTCACAAAAGAATGCTAAAAATAGTTTCAACAAACTACTTGTTTGAAAAAAGGAAAAAAAAAAAAAAAAAAAACACTTCCCTTGTTTGACACATCAAATTTTCTCTGCTATCAACATAACACAATCTTTAACAAGATTTTCTTCACATTTTGATAAAATCACACAACTTTCATGCCTAAAAGTAGATACAATGTTTATCTAAAATCCAGGTCCACATCATTGCCAGATAAGGACAAATGGATGGCATGATACCCTCTCTTTCCAACTCAAATCTAGCCAGTAGCCAGAGTCAACATATTAAAATCTCCAAAGACAAGTCCACTACAAGGGGAGCAGACTAAACAAACATTTGCTAAGCCAAACCAAATACATATGCAAGCCTGGAGGAGACAATGGGCATGATCATTCCATTAATGTATGATCATTCTTTTAAAGGTACGAATGAATTAAAGAAACAGATATCCTAAAAACAACAGTACTGAGTTTAATTTACAGTAGTTATGACCTGCTATAACATTTCATTGTTTGATTCATATTCAAATACCAGCATGTATGTGCAGAACAATAAACATTTTTGACCAGGACTCTAGAGTGCAATCGTTCATCATAGGGTAGTAATACGTCGGTAATGATTATAACAATAAACATGTATTGTTTTCGATGAGAAAACAACAGAGAAGCGCTTCAAGAACAGTAAACTACAATGAAATTTCTTATAGATGGTTTTTGCTACCCGCCAACATGATAAACGGTTTAAAAATTCAATATCAGTTCCAATACCAAACCAAAACCCTGAACAATAATGACACTTCAAGGCCTCTTAACTTCACATTTGAAAGTAAATCCTCAATCAACAACATATATCATTTGAGACAAGTTCACATCATTTTTGTTAAAAACTATGATCAGATAGAACATGGTCGAATTTCATAATTTTTCGTTTATTGAAACATCAAATGCTGGAAAAATTTGAATGCAACCAACAAAGAGAGCCAAGTCATGACCCAATAGATTTAGAGATTTAACCGAGAGGGTATAACAAGTAACAACATTATGCAGGGCACAAGACATGACAATCCCAACGGAAAGAATCAACAATGCAAAAAGAAGATTTCTATATCTATAAAACAAATTAGTGGAAATATACCTGTATAGACTGCCGAGCAACTACAACATTGTAAAAAAAGAAACCAACATGACAAATGCTTATCCCCTAGAGGTTTTTTATATAAGAGCAAACTTTTTTATCGAACTAAATGAATTCAAAAACATAACAAAAGTGAAGCAAAACAAAAGTAAAGAAGCAAACAGCATGGGTAAGATGACAAATACCAAACTTCCAAGTAAGACCTAAAAACTTGAAAAATTCAGAACTCCAGCAAATAGCAAGCTAGATAAAGAGGAAAGATTAAATTTTCTTTCTGGAAAATGATAAAAGCTATTTTCTTTCTTTTGCACATACAGAACATCTAACAGACTCGAATTCTGTATATGCAAAACAACTACTCCTAATAACCATATCCAGCATGTCAACCGTTATAATTGCAGACAAACAGCTAAAACAGCAAGGCTAAATAAAGAGGAATGATTAAATTTCCTTTTTGGAAAACAATAGAATCACTTTTCTTTCTTTTCCACATACAGAACATCATTCAGGCTCCAATTCTGTATAACCAAAATAACTACTCCCAACAACTATACTCCAGCATGTCAACCGCTACAATTGTGGACAACTGCCAAATAGAAATCTCATGTCTATCAGTTACTTCTATTAACACCTTCAATCATTTTCTATCAGAAACACGAGAAAAAAAAAAAAAAAAGGCAAATGGACAGGTAAAACAGAAACACTGCAAAAAAGAAAATTCACAAATAAACATAATTCCATGACAAGTCATCAACTGATAAACAAAACGTAATAGTTTCCAACATGGTGATTATCGAAGTAAACTAAAAATAAGCTACAAAAAGGGTATAGAATTCTTATCCAACCACTCAAAACAAAGTGACTAAACATTGTCATTATAATCCAACTTTGTAATGGAATCACGCAAGTCAGCAGACAAAAATCAAGAGCCAGTGGCACAAGACAAGAAAAGGGTATCTCCAGCTTCGAAATATAATCCAAGTAGACAAAATTACATTAAAACCTAAAAAAAAAAAAAAAAAAGACAATGCACCAACAAGATGAAAGAAAATGCCGATCATCAATTACTTATCCAACTTTGTTATAGAATCACACAAGTCAGCAGACAAAAATCAAGACCTCAAGGCACAAGACAAGAAAAGGGTATCTCCAGCTTCGAATCATAATATCCGTGTAAACAAAACTACATAAACCAAAAACGAACAATGTACCAACAAGATTCAAGAAAAATGCCAATCAACAATTACTCATTTACAAATACTTTCAAGAACTCAAACAAAGACACCTATACTTGAAAATCGAATCAATCAGCGATATGTACCCCGCGATGCCAGCCTGCCTGCCTACCCCCACGTTACAGCTTATGATCAAAGAATCTAAATGAATTCAAAAATCCCTCAACAGACACTATAACTGCTCTCTCTCTCTCTCTCTCTCATCCAAGAATAATTTTTCATCAACCCCGACAATTGTAAGTTCAGCTCTCTAAAAAAACAAAAGAATTGGATCATCATCAAAATAAATTAAATAAAAAAAAATAAAAAATAAAAAACAAAACCTATACCACGAAAATAAGGTTCAAGTGGAACAAGTTTCATATCTGTCTTTGATCGCTAAAAGCTGCCTCCTTTTGAAACCCAAGAACCCCACTACACCAATCTGCAAAATAGCTGCAACGCCAGCAAACAGCAGCCCAATCTTCTTCCCTGTATTGAGCTTGTTTTCACGCGGGGGAGGTGGCGGTGGTGGGCGCCTTTTTCTTCCATGCGAGGTATTGTTGTACAACCTAGGAGGTGGCGGTGGATGTGGAGGAGTTGGTGTCTTTGTCCGACCTGGAGGTGGGGATGCTTGTTGTGGAGATGGCGGTGAAGGAGGCGGAGGAGAAGGCGGCGGCGGAGGAGGCGGCGGCGGTGGCGGTGGCGGTAGCGAAGGTGGTGGTTGTGATGGCGGTGGAGGGCTTGTATTCCCATCATTTGCTGAAATTGACTCAAAAGGAATTGCAAGAACAAAACATAGGGTTATCAAGATTGGCAATAGAGATGGTTCCATTAAACAATCACGATCGAAACAATTTTTTTTTAAAAAATAATTAAAAAAAAAAAGAAAAAGATCACAACTTTCTTGTCAAGATTTGATTTTTTTTTTTTTTAGGTCTGTTTCAATTGAAGAACTAGGGTTTGGTCATCTGGGTGGTTTTTGAATCTGTGTGTCTGATTTCTTCTCTCCCAGTAAACTCAACCAAAAGGGTCAATCTCCAAATTCTTGATTTTTACTTCAAAGATTTGGTACCCAAAGTTTGTTGTTCTAGGGTTAGGGCAAAAAACATGGGATTTTTTTTTTTTGGTTTTGAATCTGGGAATTTGTGATTCCTTATTTATTTTTTTCTAAGAAGGATCAAGGAAAATGGATCACATGGCTTCCATCCAAAATCCTTGATTTCTCACTGGAAAGAATAAAAAGAAAAAAAAAAAATAGCATGTAACAATGTAGTTAGGTCACAAATTTGGGAACCAAAACAGAGAAAAAAAAAAAGGAAGTTTGTGCAGGGAAGATGGGATGTTATTTTCAGAGAAATTGGTCAAATGCGTTGGTTTGAAAAAATGTAAAAATGCATGATTGATTGTGGTGGTGGCAAGACAACACGTGTTGGTGATTCGATCAAGGGTCCAAGTTTTGGTCTTCCTTTTCACTTTCTTAGAAAATGAAGAGGATAAAAGACAACATTCGTGTCTGTGTCTCTCTGTACTAGTGAGAGAGAGAGAGAGAGAGAGAGAGAGACAGAATTGGACAACGCGGGCTTCAACGGTTGGAGAGAGAGAGAAAGAGATAGACTTAAGACTGCCCATAGTTTCATTTATGTGAGTTTGGTTAATTAGGCAATGGTTGATTGGTTTTAGTTGGGCTTGTTGTTGTTGTTTGGATCGTGTGTTGTGGGGCCTGAGCTTGGGGGCAGGTATATTGGGTTTGGGTTTTGGGCCCATTTATGAGATGAGACCCTATTTCATTTTCATATGGCCTATGACATTCCTATTGATTTGATATAAATTGGAAGGCGTTAGGTGAGAAAACGAGTCAAATATGATATGATATGGTGAAATAATGACGATGATCTTCTCTTCCTTTGGAGAACTTTTTCTAGGTATGCTTGACTAGTATTAGGAAAATATTTTTATTCCTCAATCGAAAAGAGTCTTTTTACAAGTTAAGATGTAATTTTGTATTATAGAATATGGTTTTAATTAGGTTTTATTATAATTTGAATGAGATATCGATATCCATATTAAATTTATAAATTTGTGTATTATACATGGGATATCATTGTAAAGTCTATAGAAGTTGTGTGAGTCATGTGAATTGTGATGTTCAATGTTTATTACTAATATTAATCATATGTGAGTTTAATACACATTATGGAATTAATAGTTCAAATGTATAAAGTCCTTTCAATTATATTTTGTAAAGTGGGAAAGAAAACAAAACAAAATATGATTATATATAGTTGGATTGAGTTGAGTATAATTAAATTTGTCTTTAATTTCATGCAAAGTTATTTTCTTTTGACTCCAACAATTAAAACTCTTATGCATTTATCCTAATTTAATGGCTGCGCACATGTCTATCCATTCTAGTTTTGATAACTGAGTATAATTAATTTTGTTTATAATGACATAACACCTTAGAGGCTTAGACCTATCATTTGTTCAGAGTCAACACAGCATTTAACCGAAAAAAAAAAAAAAAACTCTTCGTTGTTTAGTAATATACCAAATATACTTACTTTACGTTTGATAATTGCTATCTATGCCCACCGAATGTCAGGAGAAAGTTTACTAGTCTCCTGAATATCTATGGATATTATTGATCTTCAGTTTGCTAAATCTTCCATTTATAAATGTTATTACACATCCAAAAACTCTATATATAATTTTTTACATAAAAACAACCCCAAAGCTATTCCACAAAAATATTTAAATAAAACGAGCAGAGATGGATTGGGCTAGTGATTCAAATATTCTATAATACACAGTGTATAGCCCAATTTGGGGCCATATATTGCCAAATGTCAACAGTGCTGCATTTCTTCAAAAAAATTAATTGCTTGAACTCGAATCGCTTTAAGAAATCGGTTCTATAAAGGGTGGCAATAACTTTCTTGCCACGCTCATATTTATTAAAATTCTTTATTATCGATATATCTTTTATACATAATTACTTAAAAGTACATAACTGTATAATTAAAAATCCAAATTTGCTTTCTGCACCTATAATTTGTACCGTTAATCTATAAAACCTAATAATATGACAAAAATAAAAAGAAAAATCTATATCACAATAAGAAAATATAAATTTTTACATGTATTCAAATAAAGGATGAATAAAGTGTTGATTCGATGAATTTCAAATATGTATATATGTATGTATGTTAGGTTTAACTACCTTATACTGATTGAGTAAAGTTATCCATCAATATTAATTTTAGATATTTTTCAATAATCATCTTTATGACCAATTCAAAAATTATTATTGATGAGCTACCTTATCCAACCAGTAAGTTAACAAAACGCACGTATATCTTAACTTCTGTTAGTATTATTATTATTTAATTAAAAACAAAAATAAAGGAAATACAAATGTGGTTTTTATTGTTTAGATTTTTTTTTTACCCTTGCTATTAACATATCTAAAAATCAAATATATAGTCTCATGGTCCTTTTGTTTGTATTTTTTTAAAAAAAAATAATTTAGTCTCATCGTCACAATAAACTACCAAAAGAATCACATAAATAGAAAAAAATTGAACAAGAAACGGGGATGAAGAAAAAAATCAGATGAGAGAGAGCTGAGAACATTTTGAAAGAAGTAGAAAAAAAATTCCAGATAAAATTCATAAGAATCTTATTAGAAACATCCACAAATCAAATTAAAATAAGAATAAATGGTATTGTATTGTAAATGGGTGTAATAAGAAAAAAAAAATTGGAATTTTGAAGGTTATAAGAAGTAAAAATTTTAATTTTAAGTTTTTAGTATGGGTGTAGCAAGAAAAATGTTGGGTGGCAATAAAACTACCATTTTCTAAATAATCATAAACAATTATATATATATATGAGCAAAATGCATAAAACCCTCATAAGGTAAGGCATTAAAGACTCAAATATGAAGTTTGGTTTTAATAATAAGATAGCTCCAATTTAATAGTCAAACGGCGTCAAATGTGACAGTTGACCGTGTTTTGTCATACAAAGACGAAAATGCCCATAAATAAGGACAAAAAATTTATATTAAAACCATTTTCATCTCTCTCTGTCGCTCTCCACCATCCTCAGAGCAGACCTTTACCTCTACCGCCTTCTTTTTCTTCTTCTTCTTCTCCTCTTTTTCTTTTTTTTCGCCTTCTTTTTCTTCTTCTTCTTCTCCTCTTTTTCTTTTTTTCTCATTCGTCTAGGTCTGGGTTTGATCTTGAACCCAGATTTTGTTGAGGCAGGGATGAATTGAACAACGTTGAGCAGCGGCGGCAACCCAAATGTTGCTATGGTTTGAATATGATGTTCATTTTTGATGTTGTGATGATGGGTTGATGTTGGGTTGCAGAATGAAGAACAAGATTTGTGATGATGGTCGGTTAGTCTATTGTGATGGTAGGTTGTTAAAGTTCATTGACGATGTTTTTATTGGTTTTAAGAGATTAATGATGGTTTTTGTGGGTGATTGATGTCGGTGCAAGGTGAATGGGTGCAAGGCCACTGGAAATCAGGGTTTCTAATGGAAACCCAGAAATTTGGGTTTCCATTCCAATGGAAACTTAGATTTTTGAGTTTTCGATTGAATGGAAACCTGAAAATCTGGGCGGGCAAAGAAAGAGAACGAAAGAAGAGGGAGAAGAGAAAAAAAGAGGAGGAAGATTAAGAATATAAACTTGGAGGTGATGATGAAGAATGAAGAATACATTGTTGTTCTTCATTGAAGAACAGATGATGAACAGAGAAGTAAGTTGGAGAATAATTCTTTCCAAAGATTTTTAATAAATATTATTTTTTTATTTTTAAATATTTTTATTAGTTTTATAAGTCAGTTCAAATAAAATGACGTAAATACCATTTATCAAATTAACAGTCGCTAACGGTTAGAGATTAACTTGTTATAAAACTCAAACATTAACTCCATTTGTTTAAATGCTTATCTTAGAGGGGTTTTGTGCATTTTGCTTATATATATATATATATATATTGATTACTGAGACTAGCTCAGAGTATAATCAAGACTAACTCAGAGTATAGTCAAGATTAACTGTGATATTGCTTTGAGACTAGTCGAGAGTACAGTCAAAACCAACTACGATATGATTCTAAAACTTTATCTGAGGATTAGCTTATAGGAGAGGAGAGGAAGCAACTCATATGCGTGGGGAGAAAATATCTACATAAATGAGTCTTGATGAGAATAAAACCCATGACTTCTCAATACATAATGGATGAGCTGTGACTTACCATCACGTCATAGCTACTTTTTTGAATAAATATATTTTATTTGTGTAAAAAATATTTTATTTATATTATAACAATTCTTTAAGGGCAGTTATATTATAATTCAAAGATACATGTTTTCCCGATTCAAGCAAGCCCTTGTAGTGATAAGCAATTTTCTTCAATTGAGGCTTGACAAGTCAATATTTTTCATTTCTCAAAAGAGAAAAAAAAGTCAACATTTTAAGATGATGCAATTTTTTTTTTTTTTATAATCCTAATTTCTCCCATGCAGTCTGATGTAATAGTCAACATTCAATACTAATTTAAAAAATTATTAAAAACTCTTTATAATTTGAATAAATAAATAAAATATTCTTTATAATTTAAGAAAGACTGAATTACAATTTATCCCCATAATTGAAACGCTTTTACGGACGGAGCAATACTTTCATCTTTATTACAATTTACCCCCTACCGTTAACGAATTCAGTTACACTTAACTGATAGAGGGGTAAAATTATCTTTTGATATTAATTTTTTTTTTTATTCCGTTACAATCCTAATCTCAACCATTCAACAGATTAATGAAAACCCAAAATATAATCCCAAACATCATCAATCAACTAACCAACTAACCAACTTCATAATCCACTTCTAAAAACCCAAAAAGTGACCTCAAACATCATCCATCAAACCCAACATTATCAATCTCCCACAAAACCATCAAACCCAACATCATCTAGAATCAAAATCATCAAACTGGAAACTGAACCCAGAATCTGTTGAACCAAGATAAACCATCAAAACCACAATGAACCCAGACTGGGTTCACTCTGATGAACCCAGATTCTGGGTTCAGCATCAGAGTGAACCCAGACTGGGTTCTGAACCCAGAATCTGGGTTCATCGTGAACCCAGCAGGGTTCATCAAGCGAACCCAGCTGGGTTCGCTGACGGGAACTCATATCTGGGTTCACGAACAAACCCAACTGGGTTCGTCAGGAACCCAGATCTGGGTTCCCGTCAGCGAACCCAGATCTGGGTTCGTCAAGCGAACCCAGCTGGGTTCGTCAAGAACCCAGATCTGAGTTTTCGTCAGCGAACCCAGATCTGGGTTCCCGTCAGCGAACCTAGCTGGGTTCGCTGACGGGAACCCAGATCTGGGTTTCTGAGAACCCAACTGGGTTCGTGACGAACCCAGAGAAGAATAACATAAGGGAAAAAGAAGAAGAAGGGAAGAAGAAGAAGAAGAAGAAGAAGAAACGGAAGAAGAAGAAGAAGCGGAAGAAGAGGGAAGAAGAATGAGAGGAAGAGAGAGACAGATGAGTTGACCGGAGTATATAGTTAGTCAACTGGTCAACTTCAGTCAAAGGGTAATTTCGTCTTTTTATCATTTTTGTATCGTTTGTCGTTAAATGTAACGAATCTTACTAACGGTAGGGGGGTAAATTATAATAAAGATGAAAGTATTACTCCGTCTGTAAAAACGTTTCAATCAGAGGGTAAATTGTAATTCAGTCTTTAAGAAAATATCCAAAAAATATTGTGTAGTTTAAGAAAATATCAAAAAAATTCTTTCTTCGTTTTCATTATTATGCATATTAGAAGCACAAGAAAGATAAAATAAGATTTTTATAATATATAAGGGTGTTAATTAACGATTACGTCAAATAAGAGAGAAGATTACCTCCTTTCTTTTCACTACAAGAATTCTTAATTGAAATTGTTTTTATTATATACATTGTGTGCCGTCATCTTCGATTTATCTCCTATATATATATTTAAACAGTAAAAACACATCTCTTTACTCAAAATATATAATGATACAGGTTATATAATTCATATAATTTGTTTTAAATTACATAATGTATAAATACTAAATACTCTTTTATTTAAAAAATAAATAAATACTCTTATTAAAAAGTTCATAATCATTGCATTAAAAATTTTATAATCATTGCATTCCCTGTTAAAAATTTTGTCAACTTTCATAAACTTACTGTTGAGCGTTGATGATGATACAGTATACAAGAAGCTGTAACAAAACCCAAAAGAAGATTCCTGTGAATTGAAATCACTCGTACGTTTTGACTCTCTCTCTCTCTCTCTCTCTCTTCTTTATGCAAGAAATCAGAACATACAAGGCCACATGGGAGAGAGACTCTATTCAGAGAAAGAGAGAGCAAGAAGGATGTTTTTGGCTGGATTCATGATGGGATGGGATCCATGGTGATTGAACCGCAGTAGCTAGCATCGCAGTCTCTCTCTCTCTCTCTCTCTCACCTCCTTTGTTTTTTTTTTTCTTAAAGACTCTCTCTCTCTCTCTTTAATTACATTTACACTGTCCAAAAATTTGTCAGCAACAACCGTCCTTTGTACACAAATATTACCCCCACCAAGCCCACATAAAGGATCCAGCCAACCAAGCCATCCATTTCTCGTGTCCCATCAATTCTCTCTCTATCAGTCTATCTATGGATGTATGTGTTGCAAGAAAAGTGTCCAACTCAAATAAATAACACGATAAGGACTCTGAAAGTGAACATCATGCATATATGTGTATGCCTTGGCTGCACCACCCCATGGCCAGTGGCAAAGTGGGGATTCAATTGATAACATAAGTTTCATATATTTCATATTCATCCTTGACTTCATGTGGACATTATTGGAATACGCTTTATATAAGAGATATGTTGGAATTGTAGAGACAAAAATGGGACATGCCAGGCCATGCCATGGGGGTCCAAAAATATTATCTCTAAGAAAAATAAATTTGCGTACTGATGATTATTATTTTTGGTAAGACTGACATGTATCGATCTTATCTTTTGGATTGATGATTGGATGTAAACGAAAAGTAAAAGTATTAATTATAACCAGCAGTTATCGGTAATGTTATCATGTATATATAAGATTTTGGTACAAACGCTCTCTACATATTTTACTGGCACAAAGTGGTGATTTCATAAATCAAAATAGGAAAATTAAATAAAACAGAAAAACACTCACTCGTGTGAACTTTATTAGAATGTGTAAGCACATAGAGATGTTGGAATAGCAGAGACAGGATTGGGAAATTGATATGGAGAAATGGGCCATATTGCATGGCCCCATGTCACGGGGGGTTTCAAAAATCATGAAAGCTTGCTTTGTAAAAACCTTTATATGAACATCATATAAATTATGATAGCATATGAATAATGGGACGCCTTGGAACTTGAAGGTTATCATTGCTTTGTGTTTCTTTTTAGAGGCCGAAATTCAGAGAACTGTTTGGGGGCCATAGGGCACGCGAGAGATGCTCTTTGTGGGAAGTGATGTTGCTTTACTCGCTGTAGGCATTGCTTTTTGAGAGCCTTTTTATCTCATAATCATGATCTTATATTGTTCTTGGTTCAATGGAAACTCTAGATCTCTGTCTCTCTATTTATATATCTTAGTATTATTGAAGTTATGGTCCAAAAAGTACTGAATGCATGTATTGATTTCTTTTTTAGATCTAACTGATCATATTCATTCTACACTGAAAGGTTCAACACTATGCTTTACGCTAACGTTAACTATAACTACCATGGCATATCATAACTCACAAGTTTAATTGGTTTAGGTTAACGTTAATATTTATTATTGGTTTCCCGACTTTCTTTTACTGTATTGTAATTGGATTCCATTAACATATGATATAGTTTCACATAATCAGAATTAAAACTTAATAAAATAATTTGTATTTATCCTTTCAATACATTAATATATTTATATCAGAACATAAATATAATTATTTTTGTTATATTTTATTTTTAAAATGAGTTATTCTTCTACAAATCATATTAGTTTAAATAAAAAATTCATATTGATTATTTTGATACATCAATATATTATATATATACCCCTTCATATATTTTTTTATTTCAAAATATATATAAATAGGTATATATATTGATGTATCAATATGTACCTCGTTATATTTTTTTAGTATAAATATGTTTACTCTTTTCGTTTTTCATATGCGTATATAAATATGTTTCTTCTTGTAATTAAAGAAAAAAACGTTTCTTCTTGTAAATTATAATCATGGTTTTACATAAAATGATTAAAAATAATAATCACATAGAACTAAGAAAAGTCAAAGCATTAATGATCAAACAACAAGAGAAGTACTGTGTGCATGCCATGCAAAGCAAAGCAATGCAATGCAACTTTTGATCTTTGAGGCCCATCTGTGGCTTCCAAGCTGTGATGTGATCATCTTGTACCCTACTGTTCTCTTTCAATAAAAACAAACCCAATACCAAACCGAACACAAAGCAATCAATACTCCTCATACACACCCTATACCTGCTAAAAAGTGTTTTATTGGCTGAAACATAACGTTTCAGAACCCAAAACCATGCAAAAACCCTAGCCATCCCATAGCCCTGCAAAACCCTAACCCATCTAACTAGCTACATATACATAGACTTCTGGAAACCCTAACGTTGAATCTGCACAAAGATCAACGGAGTGTTTGTAGAGATATGGAAGTGTGTTTTTTTTTTTTTCATTTTTTATGATGATGGAGATATGTCGGTGACTTTGTCCATGCATGAAGTAACTTGTACTACATTTTCTGTCTCGTTTTGGTTAATCAATATAATATTTTCTCCAAGTTTTTGTTCAGGATTCTTGAATAGTGATCTAGTGGTGGGTTTTTGATCTCTTTTTTATTTCCTCAATAATTTTTTTCCTCTAATGTATGTAATTAATTTTAAATGGATCCCTCTATCGTGATCTGCACAGGAATCTATCTCTAAATTTTCTTCCTGCAATGCAACAGCAGTGCAATATCCCACAGCCTATCTCAGTCCGTACATATTCTCTTCTGTTGCATTGATATTTGGATCCAAATTAACAACAAAATTGACATGCGGATGAGTTTGGAATCATTTTAAAATGATATATATTGAAAAAGTGATAATCATATCTTAAAAATGTAAATATGTTTGATAATAATCATTTCCTAAAAATTCTACTTTCATTTTCAATTTGTAATACTTCCTTGTTTTTTTTAAAAAACTGGGATTGACCAGATGACGCTCTTTGAAAATATGTAAACATATAACTGATTAATTTCTTTTTACCTTTGTGAAAAAGAAAAGAAACAATTCGCTATCAAAAACAAAGAACAATTTTTAAAATCTAAGCACCATCGAAATTTTTGTAGAGATTATTTTTATTTAATGTACTTGACATCACTATGTCAAAAATGAAAATGATTAAGAGAGGACCCTTAGTGATGGAGATTTCTTGAAGAAAAAAAAAGAATTATCAGAAGCATTACAACTGTAATTTATAACTTCACTTAAAAAAAATTCAGGAGCATTACAACTTTAAATTGTAACTTTACCTTACAAAATTCCGGAGTCCTTTCAAGTAAAGTGCGATTTTTTTTTTTAAATTTTTTTGTTGCGAGACGAAAAGTACGGTGACGCCAATGTTTATATGTGACAAAATGATTAAGGATGAGCATCTCTAACTCAACCCGATCAATCCAATTCGATCCGATCATTTTTTATCTGGTTGAGTTGAGTTATATCTTTAAAAAAATTGAGATGAGTTGGGTGAATTCAAAATTAAATTAGGTTGGGTTGGGTTAAAAAATTTTTAACCCAACCCGACAAATATCTATCCCTAATTCTAAATCCAATTTTTTTTTTTTTTTTTTAAAAGCACATTTGCTAAACATGAAGATCAAGAATAGTCTATATGGTGGATTAAATCTTTTATTTTTAATTATAGAATATTTATTTGTAATCAAATTGTTAAGACTATAAAAGTTACTAACTAAACTTTTTATACCTTCATAGTGGATTAAATCCAACTCGATCAACTTAACATAAATCAACGTACCCGATTATTATTCGATTGGGTTGGGTTGAGTTGAAGAATTTATTAGATTGGATTGAATTAAAAAAATTTTAACCTAATTCATATTTGATTGAGAAATTTTTAACCCAATCTATCTCGAACCCGAAAAAATCTACCTGTAAAAATGATGCGGGACATGGTTAATTGGTTGGTACTTGCCTACTTGGTTACTCGATTAGGCTTATTGGAGCGTGACATTCACGTGCCATGAAGAGATTTGAGAGAGAGAGATAAAGGTTTTAGGGCACGCAAATTTAGGCAGAGCCACTTCTTTTGTAGGGCAGGCTTGCTTGGATTCTCTGTCTCTGACTCTGTCTTCTGTCTCTCTGACTCGCTCTCTCTCTCTCTCTCTCTGTGGACATGCGAGAGTCAAAGAGTTCTTTGACTTTGCTTTGCGAATAAGTTTACTGCGCAGCATCTAGCAAGTGCATTTTAGCATGGGGTTAGCCGTCTCTCAATCCAAGAGCTAGTAGAAACAGGGATCTCTGGTGAGTCCACGTTCCAAAATAGGCCTTCTGAATATCCGTGTTCAAGAAGCCGCTGCCGCATGTCAATATGACTCATTGACATTAACATTAACTCGGTACGAGGGCGTTTTGATAATAATTCATATCAAAGTTATTCTCCTGAATGTGATTTGGACTGCAATATGGTGATAAATTACTACAGTATACGATGTTATTAGATTGTGGGTTTTATATTTATCTCCTCCATAGTTTATGGGCATTTTAATCACCCACAATCGCTCATTTGACGTGGGTTGCTTGATTTGAGAACTGCTTTTTAAATCGTGCCACCAAAGCGTTATCCTTTTTTATCTCGACTATCATATGAATTAATACTTATACTAAAAAAAAGTTATTTTCATGAATATATATATAGATTCAATAGTTTGGTAATAATTAAATGATAATTATTTATTTTTATTTTTATCTTTTTTTATTGTTCATCAAATCTAATAAATAATTGAGATTTTTAAATTCTAACTTTTTAAAGTCAGGGATACTTAGAACCACTATATATGTATATGTACATAACCATATATATATATAGTTTTATTTATATTTATATATTTGTTTAAATCACAATAGATAAATGAGAATCTTAGACTTTAAATTTTCAAATTTTGAGATTTTACTCTTTATATCAATTATTAATAAAATTAATGAGTCAATGTATCATCGAAAACCATTTGAACAAAAGCGTCAATGCCTGTGATGTAAACTCATAATCACTTGTTATATAATATGTGTCTGTCACATAATTATTTATCATAACACTGCATGGTATGATTTCCAATCATTTGAACGAATATATTAAACGTGTTGAAGTTTTTCTCGTACTATTTGATCCTACTTGATACTGATTTAAAGATTTAGTTATATTTTGCTGAAGTATCAATTAGAAATTAAAAATCTCTTTTAGTTTAGTTCTATCTTTATCTATAAAATATTTTTGGTAATTGATCATTGCACACACTACCATAAAATATGTTTCCAAAAATTTACACATTAAATTTATAGCTACATTATATAGATATATAGGGTTACCATACGGGGTCATGAGAAATCATATTCCATTCATCTTATAAATCAATCAATAATTTCTTATAAGATCCAATGTCAATCTATAAAAATAAACTGATAACTTATAATATTGACCACTGAATTAATGAAGTTAGAAGACTAATTTATTTTGAAACTTATGAATAGTGGGATGAATACCTTATCTTTTTGTGCGTCGCCATCCAAAACCTTAATATAATTTGTACATTATTTTCCTCTTAATTTTGTATCCTTACAACCACGTTGTGGTTACTGTTGTAACTAGCAACCAGAAAGTATGGTTTGATAGGATATATATATATATATGATGGGATGGATGTGTATGTAAGTGGTGTTATGGCAGAATAATCAACAAGTACCTCAACTTTTCATATAACTAATACCTAGCTAGACTTTTGTGTGGGCTAAAATCTCATATGCAAGAAGTGTATTCCAGGAAAGAAGAAAAAAATGGGTTAGTTTGGTTTGATTTGATCATGCTAGCTGTTTGTCTGGCTGATCTAGCCGAAGCCAAAAAGTGTCATGTCTAGAGACAAACATTTATTACTGTATTTTATATGATGCCTTGCTGTTCCTCGACGTTTCATGTTGACAAGTAATGAACATTGTAAGGTCAAGCTTTGTTGGCCTTCTTCAAGCAAGCAAACATCTTTATTTAATTAAAAAACCTATCAAGTGAAGTTATATCCTTGGTTTGTGGGATAGGATTTTAATTATTTACATAAGATTAGATTAGATGATATAAAATTATATTAATTTAAACGTTATCTCATATTTGGTGAAACATGGGATATAATTAAAAATGTCGGGTACAACCTTGATTTTAAAAAAATTATTCAAGGGCCAAAGAATAAATTTTTCATTACTATCTTTTATTTCACTAAGCAGAACTTTCCTCCTCCACGAGCATAACCTTCCCTCCTCCACCACCACTACTCTCCTCCCTCTCTCATCACCATCCACCCTCCGCTTCCTTTCCTTTGTCGCCCTAGAAAAGGTCGTCGCACGCCATCTTTGCATTTGGACCCCTTTTATTATCCCTCCATCGCTTCCCATCTCCGTCGTGATGTTGTACCTCTCACTCTCCATCATCACCTTTGCTTCGTTTATGACATCAACGCCAAGCAATGTCATTTTCGATACGATCTCGTTGGACTTCACAGCGTCGTGATCATCGTTGTCGATGTTCGATTGGACGTTGATGTGATGGCGTGATATCATCGAAGAACATGTCGAAGTCAAGGTGAGTTGGGTGAGAGAGAAAAGGTCTAGTGGGATAGAGTTAACCCACTTTTTCAACGGGGTTGAAATGGTCTCACTCAAGTGGGATGAAATAAGGATGGATTAAATTTGTTCAGCCTCATTTGTTTAGACCAAATGCATTTTTGAATGAAATTTAATCTAAACACAATCCAATCTAAGCAAACGAGGTCTAAATGTGTAAAAAAATGTGTTTATTTTAAGTCATATTACTTCTATTAATGGCACAACTACAAGTTCATCAACAAATTTAAACTAATTTACATCTAGAAGTTTATCTTATAACCTAGATATGAATGTTTTACAAGAGTTTTGTTTCTTTTATTTCTTATTTTTTTTAAATATTACAATGAAATTAGAATTTAGAAAGGGAAATATAACTTAAATCTGTGATTGCATGAGACATATTACCGGACCAAACCTAATCGTGTCAAGAGAAAATTTGTTAAACCATGTCATACTTCAACAAAATAATAACAAATGAGACATTCTTTTCTCGTAACTCATTGTAAACTTTTCAACTAATGAATTACTAGTCTTGATAATCTCCCAACATAAAAAAAAAAAAAGCCATATTTAGAGGCACCAACAGAAACTAGAGCACAAGACAACAGTTGATTTGATCTGTGGCCTGAAGATCATTCAAAAACATAAATTAACTGTTAATTAAACCATTAATTGAACGCATAATTCTGTGTTGACATATTTTTCCATCAACGGATCTACCTTCGCTGAATATCCATCTACGAACTTCACATACATGTTTACCTTTTACTATCTCTCATATCATTCGTTCCACAGAGCAAACATCGGTACCTGATTATGAACCAAACCAAGATTAACCAGCCTACTGTTATTCGTATGATCGCTTCCATTATCGTCATCCTCATACTTGGGAGCCTGCAA
This sequence comes from Dimocarpus longan, assembly GCA_022984855.1. NCBI lineage: Eukaryota > Viridiplantae > Streptophyta > Magnoliopsida > Sapindales > Sapindaceae > Dimocarpus > Dimocarpus longan. Next base: position 37,009,290 of record CM041013.1, read on the forward strand.
TGAGAAATATTCTTGAGAGTAATCACCTCCACCAATTCCAAACTCGCTGCCTAATCCAACCGAGCCTTTTGGACTTTGTGGGTTGGATGAATTTCTACTGCTGGGAGCTGCCACCAAAGAAGTATCATTGGTGGCGTTAGCACTCTGCTGTTGTTGATGATTGTCCGAGTTTGTGCTCCACATCATATCTGCCAATTCATTGGATGTCTCACCATTATTTGTTATGGCCAAAAGAGGTTGAGAAGCCGATGAAGCACATGAATTGTAGTCCTCAAGAGCGGCTGAAGCAGAGTCTTTAGGGGAACGCTTTGCAAGATCACTAGCAATGAGTGTGGAGCTCGAGCATATTCTCTTTACATCATACCTACTTATATCAAAATTGGTCACCGCGCTTGTACCCCTAAATTTAATTGCAGCAATATCATATGCTTCCGCGGCTTCTTCTTGTGTGCCTACGGGGATCACAAAGTCGTTTCTTTTAGTCTTAATAATTACAGGAAAGAGTTAATTATAAGTTGATCATTCATATAGTTTTGTAACAAAAGTTGTAATTAACCCAAAACAAAATGAACATATTTGACCTAGCCACGACCATGGCTGCCCGAAGAATTTGTTTTTGAAACACATAGCCAGACAATTCTCGGGTTTTGAAGAACAGAAACAATCACAAGTCAAATTTTCAAATACGAATGGGATGTACCATATACGTTGGAAGGATCTTTGATGGTTCAGTACCATAATATATTGCACGAAATAACTTATTCAAACTACCACAAATTAAATATGGAAACTATAATATCACAATATTAACTAACCCTAGCTAACACAACCACAATCGAATTAAATTATTAGTGAATTAACTACAGAAAGAGGGTACACAACATAATATATGAAGCATTACATTTCTTCCAATATCGACGTCAGCATATACTTTAGGTGCAGATTTAAAACTTGAAACATAAAATAGTCACACAAATTTACATAGAATTTTATCAGGTTGAAACTGTCCTGATACAAAATTATAGCCCCAACGTTTCTATGTACAAAGACTATATATTATCTCTTGCTGAGAGAATTCACTAAAAGACAAAAATCTCAGGTAGTCATGACCTGATAACTGACATAACTTCGCATTCAAAAAATTCAGACCTATGGACCTACAATGAAAAATTCATTATAGAGAAAGAAAAGAAAAAACTTACTAAATGTTCCAAGGTACAGGTCCTTGTTCCCAGCAACTCTTCCAATCCTTGCTTGCCACCTTCCGTGCTGATGGTGTCTGTCAAGACAGGGAAAAATGAACATACTTAACAAATATATAGAAGAAAAGTTAGATAGATTTTTGGCTTGGATAGCCTTAAAATAAAGGACTTAGAATACACTCAAAATAATTTAATATCATTGTATATGCACATGTATAAGTATTAATAATGTTTGCCTATTATTGTCTATTGTAATAGAAAAGGCTGCAAATTGCAGCAAATAATGTGAAATCTTTATCATTCAAGTCACTTTCTGCCATGCATTACCTTGTCACCCCTCTGTACACTGATGCTCCTCTTGAAAAGCCACTGCTTTTCCTGTCAAAATTAGATCATCAAAATTTATCAACTTTTTCCTTTTCTTTTTAAAAAACATCTAACATCGAATTTCAAATGAATAGAAATAATTTACATTATCAAGTAACTCTCGATATCAGTGAAAATAAGAAGAATATCAAAAATATCAAATAGATTTTTAAAATATTTGTTGATTAATATATGGTAACTTACATATATTTATTTATTTACCTTCGCAAATTGGCAACAAATTCTTGCCTAGTCATGTGCTTCATTTCTTCAAGCTCCTTCTCATAAGTACTCAACTAAGCATTCAAAATGGAATGTTTATATAAATACGTTGCACTATTATGATCATTATCGACAAACGAAAGCAACACGAGAATTTTTAATATCATCATCGGTAATAATTAGTATAAAAATCCTTTAAAATGTTTGAAAGAAATTGCATATGAAGAGTATAGGAAAATGAAATTACAGGAAAATTTATATGAGTGGTTGGGCCCCAATACTTCAAGGCAGCCAGGTCATAAGCCCTTGCTGCTTTCTCTTCCTTGTCATAGCCACCTGATCATCATAAACATTTTTGCAGAAAGAATGAAGGAGAAAACACAATGCACATAACCCAATGTTTTAAAAATTTTTCTTAAATAATTTATATGTCATACCAAATCCAGAAATTCTGTTCTTACGTCCACAAATGTAATTACAAAAGAAAATGAAAAAAAAAATATTATGGGAGAGTGTTTCACTTACCAAGATAAACTGCAAAGCATTGAAGCAACCAAAGGATCAGACAATCCCCCAAAAGTGCAAAAAACATATCTAACAACAGTTAGTATATTCTTTCTAACAAAAAAAAAAAACAAGACATAAAGAAAATTAAAAAAATAACTGAACTTACAAAAAAATTAAAATATATATTTAATTAAAACCTGTGTTTACCTTGCCTTCCTTTTCTTGTTTGTCCTTCTTTTCTGCAACTGTTGTCCCACAGATGGGCTTCATATCTTCCTGTCCATCTATGCCTATAAATAAAATTTCAAAACAAAACAAAAACACACACACAAAAATTAAAACAAATGCTTGTAAAAAATTGAAAAAAAAAAAAAAAAACTCAAAATGAGTTTTTTATATTTGAGAGATGTAACAGTTGTGGGAGCTCAAAATGCTTATTAAAACGGTAATTATGTTCAATTAAATTAATAAATACCTAGTTACACCTCGATATTGAGAAGTTCTTTGGCCAAATGTATCAATAGATTTTCTTGGAACAGGCTCTCTAGCTAGAGATTTTCCCACAACTGTTGACCTTTTACGGTTATCAACCACCACAAGTCCATTTTGAGGTTGCATTAATGGTACTGATGATGATGAGGAGAACCTCCCAACATTTTGCTGCTCAGATGAGGTAGGGCTCATAGTCAAAGAGAGTGACTGAAAACCACTGTTGCTACTCTCTTGAATATGATGACGATCACTTGAAGTGGCGCTTGAAGAGAACTTGTCACCAGAGAATGGGGCTTGTCTCAACCAAGACTTGAACCCTGAAACTGAACTTGCACTAGTAACAGTACTCTCAAATGGTACATGGTGGTACATCCCATTTTGGTTGTGGTGGTGGTGGTGGATGTGGTTTGGATCAGAGGGTTGGAAATGATTTTCAGCTGTGGGGGGGGTGAGGGTTTGTGGGGTTTCACTGTTGAAGTGGTGGGAGTGGATTAGCGATGGGTTGTTCCGGAGGTGGTTTTGATGATCATGGCTAGTGGTTTCTAAGTGGTCTCCATTGTTGGAGTTGATCAAGCTTGGTGCTAGATTGACATTGATCATTCTAGGACAAGATGGATGGGTCTGGTTTTGATCTTCTTGTGGTGTTTGTGACGGAGAGTCTGAGTAACAACACCCTAGAAAATCTTCAAGCTTTGGGCCATCTCGATCACTTGTTGCACCACCACCCCCACCAACAACTTCATTCTCATATGGTCTCCAATCTACAACACCACAAAAACACAACAAAAAGCACTTGAAAACACGAGAGAGAGAGAGAGAGAGAGACTTCTTCCAAGAAAACTAACATGCAACAATATAAAAATAGAACAAAAACAACCCTCTCTCCATCTCCAAAACTCTGCTGCAAAAACACCCACAACAACAACAAACTACCATTTCGGAAAAAAAAAAAAAAAAGGGAACAAACCGCCGCCTAGTGGATTGGTGGTAAACAGCGCTCATTCAGCCTGTCAATAATAATGTTTCGACTCCTCCACCCCTCAAATGATATTTCAAAAACAAAAACAACAAAACACACTACGCTTCTAAAACATGCAACAAGAGAGAATTGAAGAGGACATGCAAACACCTTGAGAGGAAGAAGACCCTCTAAAAGGATCAACACCGCAGAGAGAACCATCAGAACGCAAAGGCATGACAGCCAAGTGATGCTGCTGCTGCTGATGATGATGATGATGATGGTGAGGGTGTGGAGAATCATGATGAGCACCTGGTCCTCCATTAACAAAACCTTGATGATGGTGCTGATGATGATGATGATCATGATCGATTCTCAAGTGAGGAGTCAGAGAAAACCCCAACCAGTTACTCATGATTTTTTTTTTTAATGTCTCCCGATAAACAATCAAAGAAACAAAAATTTTGAGCTTTTACTTGGCTCTTTATATATAGGTGTTTGGTTTTTGGTCCCTCCCTTCTATTTACTGGGATTCGGATCTTTGGTTTTAGAGCTCAAACTTCAAAATTATTTTCTCTTTCTGTTCTCTCTCGTCTTATATTCTCAGTTCTGGCACACATCTGTATCTGTTTTGCCAATTTGCATTGGATTTCGTGCCTTTCTTCATTTTTTTCTCACATATTATATTTACTTTTATTTCTCTTAGTCATCGTTCGAGCTTAAAATTAATAATATATTCATATATAATATAATATATTATGCTATATTGCAATATATTTTGTCTTTTTTATTTTATGAGGCTGTCTTTTGTCTTCTAAAAATAAGTGCAAAATTTTGTATTTATCTTTTCAATTATTAAATTCAAAGTCTTATGTGAACATTTTCAAACTTAATTAATGCTTGGATGTTGGATTAAAATCTAAAAGAAGTTTAGGAATTTGTAAATTACATTGAAAATATATGGCCAACTACTTTTAATTAATTTATTTTACGTAATCCTATATTCCTATGTGATTTGATTATTCTCCATATTTATACTCTTTTTTCTCTTTTTTTTTTTTTCGAATTTTTTCTCATATTTTTTAAATATATAAAAATCTATTGACAAAATAAAAGTGATAAGTAATCATATCTATTCATTGATGGTTTATATTTCATAAAATTAGATAAGATGAAAAAAAAAAAAAGTTTAGTAACCAAAAAAGCCAATCCCAATTTTTTTTTCTTTTTTGAAGAAAATCCAAGCCCAATTTTATGATCACCTTTATTGTTGTTTGCAAATGGTTATATTGAGCGTCTTAATTTAGTGGATATATAAATTCTTATATTTTCAAGTTTAACAATGTTCTAACTAGAGTTGAACTTGAAGAAATCGATTGTTATAAATATAACCGAAAAAGTAACTCTCATTATTGTAGAGAAGTTTCTCCCTAATATTTTATTTATTTATAAAAATATATAAATTCTTTATTTTAATTTATTTATTAATAAGCGATCTAATGACATAAACTAATAATTTTCTTATTACAACAAATAATTTGTATTATAAATATATTATAACGTGATAATCGAGAGTTCTCCTTCACTCAATATATCCGTATAAGGAAAAAAAATGTTAACTATATACATATTATTTAATTTAAGTAAAAAATTTGATTAAATTGGTAAAATAATAACTATTTATTTATGATTGTCGAAAGCGATTTGATTATAAAACACACTTATTTAATTTATTGATGATTCAAGTTTGAATCGTCTCACTGTGAGTGACATCCAATTAAACAACTATGCAATTTGCGTTAACTAAGAAAATGTCATTCGAAAGACAGTATATCAATGCTTGGACTTTCTAAGAGGGGGTGAGTACTCAAGGCGGATGATGGATGGAGGAGGTTGAAGGGGAAGGTTCGCTTTGTAAAGTAAGTCGTATACGCTTCATTGATGCTCGAAATTTGAGGTTCGTCAGTGGCTGGTCCACTTAATATGAAAGAAGAAATTTAATACTAAATAAAAATAAAATGCTGACCGAAGAGGGTGATTTGGTAAATTAACAGGAAGACTTTGAAAATTCTGCTCCATACTAAATTCTAACCACACTCATAACTCAAAGTTATTTGTGTACCTATCCTTTTACACCATGCCAGGTCTCCGTTCCACTCATAATTGAAGTGATTTGTTCTTAGATCAATAATTATCATTATTCCTTATCTATTCTACCTATTATTTATGTAATGTTTTCGAATAAAATTTGTGCTTGTATTTTATTTTATATTTTTATGTTTAAATTTAAGTTAAGAGAAAAAAAAAGACAAAATTGACATATTTTTAGAATAAAATTTCAATAGAACAAAACTGGAGGTCCAATTCGAAGAGCTCGTTGTACAACAACAATCATGTTAAAATGAAATAAAAAAAAAAATTTCTAGAAATTTGTGGTGGTCGGCCCAAGATCATAGCCTACCACTAATTCCATCGAAGGGTGCGAGGGCGGAGCCTCCATTGTATGGACCTGTTATTGTAAGAACATTGAAAGATTTTTAAAGTCAGAGAGTTTTATTGTAAATTCTGAAGATTAATGAAGCTTAAAGGAATTAGAAGAGGTTCAATGGATGATTATGAATTTAACTGGTCAAATTCGAGTAAGAAAAAGCGCAATATATGAGTTGCAGGTACACATCATAGGTTCGAACTCACAACTAGAAGTTGCGACTTGTTGTCACGGGATCAAAGTCGCAACGGTAAGTTGCAACGTTATCACAAGTTGTGATGTCGCAACACCTACTTTTGGCAAATTTTCAATTTCTCTCCATCATTAATTGCACGACCTTTCCACCGGCAATTTCTTTGCCAACCCTTGCATACTCTAAATAGGTGTGCTCTCCATACAGTGGAGACACACATAAGAGAGAGAGAGATCAAAGGCTTGGGTTGCATCTGCTATTTAGTTTATTATTTCTAGTTATTTTGTTTTATATTTTCTTTTAAAGCCATGAGTGACTAATTTCTTTGTTAATTAGGGCTAACTTGAAGCTCTAAACATGTTGACGTATAAAAGTGGTCAATTAAGTTCTTCCAGACTCAACACTGCATAAACGATAAGTGCAACATGTAGTAACGAATAACAGGAGTAAAGATGACAAAGGTAGAATACAAGACAGTGAGGTGTTTAAGTGGTTCGACTAAGTTTGCCTACGTCCACTGTTTGTTCTCTCAATATCTGGATAAAGTAACAGCCAGTTTTTCACTAAGTATTTCACTCTTAAGTTCACAAAGAAAGGCTTCCCCTATTTATAGAAGGAGAAGAGCTACAGCGATGTACAATGCGTTAAACTAGAATGATTATAATAGTTAATGAACCTGACCTCCATTTAATGCAGCCGGATTATATTAAATGTAAGAGACAGGTGGAAGATTTGCATGACTAACCCACACGGATTAGGTGTGGTGATCTATGATTTGAATAGTAATCTCTGACAAGTTTGGCGTGCAAGACAAGTTATATAATGATCTGACATGGCCTGGCATAGTAGTGAGCGAAGTGGACGCTCCAGGCGGACTGGAGTGTAGAAAGACGGGGAGAACTGATCGGTGATCTCAGCTTCTCGTAGACAAGTCTGGTTGGATATGGAGCGGACTCAGCTTTGCGAAGTAATCGGGCTAAAATTATGCACGATTTTATATTCTTAACCTACACTCTTGTGATGAAAACCCGAGTAAAATAGGGGTGTTCTAATGTTTTCTGAGTGTTTTGTGCAGAAATTAAATACAGAGACTGAACTGTAAATTTTATAAATTTTTAAAGCAAAAGTATAATTTTTAAAAATTTAGGGGCAAAAATATAATTTTCAAAACTTGAGGGGGCTTTTTGTAATTTTTCCACAACCTATAGCTGCTGGCTGATTTCTAGCAGCCCACACCAGCAGCTGGCTGCTGGACGCATGCGCGGGCCACAAGCCTACGACCATGGGCTGCAGGTGTTGTTTTTTTTCGCGTAAGTGACCTGCAAGCCAGCGTGAAGGGATCCAAACGTGCGTTGCAAAATTTCTTTACATATTTCACGCGTGAAAAATCACCAAGAATGTCTCAGTTGATGTTGATTTGTTGAAGGCAGTTAAGGCAAGTAATTAAAGTATGAAAGGAAGTTTCAAGCGGTCATTACAGAAAATCTTGAAGTTAATATGGTGAGCATTCAAAACAGTGATTCAAGTGGCCAGATTATGGTATTAAATTGGAGCAAATTGGGGGAGCTGTCATCGGTAATTAACAGAGAATCAAGGAAAAAAGGAAGTCAACGAAGGCTTGAAAAAATATCTCCCTTCGCTTATAAATTCATATTGTTGAGCAGCAGACAAAGGAGGTCGGCAGAGAGAAAAGTTTAGGGTTTTTTTTCTTTGATCGTTTTCTTTCAGAACAACAGCAGGGGGGGTCTTTTGAGTGTTGGTTTAGTGGAGTTTTCTTTGAGAAGTCTTTCTAGTCTCTCGTTTGAATGACAGCGGAGAGGGTTGCACAGGAGTGGAGTCTCAAGGCAATCTCAACATCGTCAGAAGTGGGTGTGCTCCAAATCCAGAGTCAGTTTATTCGAGCTTCAGAAGAAAAAATCTCTCAGAAAATCACACAGTGACTATTCCATCTTTTTTGTTGATTGTTTTAATGTCGTTTATTTTCACTTTAATTTATTGTACTGTGTTATTCATCTTCATGTCGAACTAATTTTAATTTCTAAGGCTACAATGTAGCCGATTTATTTCATCACCTATTCAATGAGTTTTTGGATTAATGAATGATTGTTTTCTTTTATATTTGTATTCTATTCTATTAGATCTTAATGCTGTCAATCAAATAAGGCCTGTTAATTGACAGATCTGCTGACTATGATGCACTTGACAAAGGTATCATGTGTTAGACGACAATAGAATAGCATAATCTGTATAGGATAGACATATACCTATAGGATTGTGTAATCATATGTGGGTAATTGAAACTTAATGAGTTCGGATTAATTTAATCTATATAGACATATAATAGATTAATTATTCTAGACAATATTACTTAACTGATCGAAAGAAGCTGGTAATTGATTTAGAACTTTACCCGATTAAATACAAAATAAAAGTAATTATGTTGGTGAGAATAAAATGAGAATAGGTTGATGAAATAAAAAGGTGAAATTGTGCCTTAGATCTACAAATCTGCTGGTAGTTCCGTTATTTAATTTGATTGTGTATTTAATTTTTACTTTTTATTTTGTTATTTTTCTTGTTTTATTATATTATCATTCACCTTTATTTGAGTTTTGATAGTTTGAATAAAATTGTCTCAATCAATTTTGGTAATTGATATATAAAATTTAGCAATTGTCCCTGTGGGAACGACCTTGATTTGTCATTATATTACATTGTAACCGTGTATACTTGCACGTGACCTATTGTAATTAGTGCATTAGGAATTTACCCATCACGAAGTGGGCAGCGCGGACTTCGCACTACGCTTGGTGGAACACATTGCATGCTCGTGTCTCACTTCGTTGGGATTTCACTTCGTTGTAGAAGTTTAAGTATATTGCACGCCGCAGGTCTTATACAGGACTCGACGGTTTCTTCTGATGAACAAACTGAACTTGGGCTCAGCCTAGATGGGTCAATCAATTGAGCTTTTATCAGACCATGTAGGCATTGCAGAAAATACCCACAACAAAACATAAATTAAATCTATTACTATTTTTAATGAAGTATTTATTTTGTGTATGGTGAAATTAATGTCTCTATTTAAATTATATCCTATTTATATTGTTTCTTTGATTGACCATCTTAAAAGCATATTTTTAGAACTATATGGTAAAAGTATAAATTGCATAACTAAAGGGAATATTCTTGGTTTACAATAATCAATTGCTTATTAATCAATTGAAGGACATCAATTCATAAGTACTTAGGATAGACATCATATTCTATAATTTGATGACATTCATATTCTTTTAGTACTTAATGGATTCCGGTTATTAAAACTAAGTAAACATCATATAAGTTATAATTAAAAATACACGCATTTATATAGACAATATACGACTTGCATATTAATTAAGAAAAAATTAATACAACATGCAGCATAATCATTACCTTATCGTGAATGTCTTCATCATGTATTAATACTATTATGCTTTATTAATTTATTCGTAGATTGAATAATTATTTAGTGATGGATAGAATATTCTAACTAAGTTTTTTGCAATTGATTTTCCTTATTTAATTTAGTTTTCCTATTGCAATTTAAATTTAAGCTTTCAAACGAAATTCCAGCAATCCCTTTCATTAAATTTAATTGTTCTGTATAAATTTAAAATTAAAAGTAAGATAATAACTGGTGGAATTGACACTTGTTTATCATTGCACTCACTCAAATGATTTGTGCATTTACAATGTTTGAATAAATTGGTTTGTTAAAAAATTAACTAACATTTGTACACCTCTCCTTAATATATCATAAAATCTATTTTTCATGGACGATTTAAATGATTTGCAGTTCTCTTTTATATATGTAATAGATATACAAATCCCACCATATTTATTGACATATATAAGTGGGGTTTTCTCCTCTCAAACAGGGAGTAAATGTTTCCCAATGTTATTTTACTGTACATGTTGTATTTTTAATTTTGATAAATTCCAACAAATTGTTAACCATTAATACTATCAAATCATCTTATAATAATTTATATAAAAAGGCATGACGATGAACCTAGTTCATAACACCGGTGCAAATACAGAGTTGCTTTTACAGACAAAGAAAATTATCTACCGTATTCAAATTTATATGAGTTAGATATTTTTATTATTATAAATAAACTAACTTAAGTGAATCGGATTAATTGATTAAAACAACTTAAGTAAATCAGATTAACTGATAAAATTAAATGTAATTTTTCTTGAAATCAAATCTATTTTTATTTGCTTCACTTTATCGTTGTTCTTTAATGTTATCCAAATATATTCATAATAAAAAATATATAATAATAGATTTATGTAAAATGAGTCATATTACAAATACAATTCAATGTTTGAAAGAAATTATTCTTAATAAAAAAGTCTTGCAATTATAAAATCTCTGTACATTAATAGAATTCAAGCGAAAGTTGTTCGCTTTCGACAAATAAAAAATAAATATGCAATTCAAAAAAAACGAGAAAGAAAAATCAATTATGATATCTCTACTTCTCTCAAAGCTTCCTTGAGAGCGGCCCAACTTGATGGAGCCCATAGATCCATTATTGAAAATATGGGCTAGATGGGTTTTTAGAGCCCTACACATTTTGGGCAATGGCACTCAATAGTCAAGAAAGAGAACATGAAAACGAAAAAAATAAAAAAACAAATGGTTAAAATGTTCGTTGATCATTTAACCCCAAATATAATTTACAACCACGTCAATTTATGTTCTTTTTTTTTTTTTTTTAATGCCAACAGTCAATAAGTTAGAACTCTGTTGGAATATATTAAAATTAATTATTGTTTCCATAGCTCAAATTCATATTATCATTGAAAAAGTGATAAAATGAGTAAAACTTTATATATATTTCTAAATTGCGTATGATGTAACTTAAACCACTATCATGGTTTTTTTTTTTTTTTTAAATCACCATTTTAGTGGATAGAAAATTGTATGACCAGTTGAAGTAGAAGGGGACGTGCAATTTAGACATGAGATTTTTCTCCTTTTTGATTGATTTTGGGCTGAGTTTTATCTGAGTCTTTCATTTTTTTTTTTTAATAAAGTGATTGTCAGTATGAGAGGAGGTAAGAAAGGAACAGATTTTGATAATGTATTTTAATTTTTTGAGTTTAGGGATCATTAGATTAGGAAAAATTCAAGTAAAACATAGACAAGAGTTGCATCCAAATACGAGAGACTACCAATCGAATAAATCGATATCATTTAACCTTGATATCGGTTATTTTGATTATTAACTGGTTGTTACTTACATCGAAATTCTTGACTCTACTTGTTTTGCATCCATTAATGCAAACAGTTTGGAATCTAAATTATTTTTCCATTGCAAAAAAAAGCTTCATTGTGGCAACCATATCACGCAAATTCACTTCCTACTCAATAGAGTTTCTAATTTTTCCTTAAAAGAAATGATTTTGTTAGAAAGTAAAAAGACATATGGCAATGTCAATTGTTAGATTAGTTTGGTGGTAATCATACTTATTTATTAAAAGCAATATCACTGAACATGAAGAAAAAAATGAAAATGAGGGATTTGAAAAAGATGACGATGAGGTTCATTTGCTTTGCTTAGTGGAAGTCACTATTCTCCTAGTAAGTGGAGGGCCTTGAACTCCACTGCCAAGTTTGAGAAATAAACTAGAAAAAGGTGACACTGGTTTGTATTTACCATTGATCAATGGTCCGATCCTTAAATTCTTGACACATGGGCACATGTGCATCCATTCTATATGAACCATCCACTTCTTGTTTTTGGGTCTGGAGCCCAATATGTAGAATCATTTTTCCTATAGATTTCATTTAGAAAAAATTTCAATTTCGTCCTTAATTTTTTTAATGTAAATTGATTTACAGACTCATTATTCCTAAAATTTTAGAAAATTCATCGGTTTCATCCCTAACATCAATCAATCTTGATCAAACCTAATAGGGGTAGGGGTATTTTGGATATTACAAAATCCAAAAAAGAATTATTGAAAAAAAAAAACAAAACAAAAATTAGAAAAAAGGTTGGGCATTACAAAAAACACATATTAAAAAAATGGAAACCTAGATCTTCAAAAAGAAAAAAAAAATCATCTTGATCGTCAACAATACCCAATTATCCTGTAATGAAACATAAAATGAACTTAAAAAATAATAATAATAATAATCAATTTAAAAACAACAAGGGAGGGCAAGGTTGAGAGAGAACAAGAGGGCGATGGAGAACGCGAAGGTGGAAAGAAAGTCAAGGAAGGAGTGGCTCGGGTGGGATATTAAGAAGTAAAAGAACAGCAGAGATAACAGTAGAATCAACTGGAGATGGACACTTAACCAATGGAAGTGTTGGAAATGATGGAGGAGACAGAAAATAGTGGACTTTGCGGTGATGGAGATTGAAAACAAGAACTAAGTCGGGAAGGAGTTGCCGTCGTCGAAGGAGGAGAATAAGCAAACTACATGTTCAACTGGTAAAGAGTGGGGGATTTGACGAAGGGGGAAGAGTGGTGGTAGGGGTGCTTGTAAAAAGAAAGAGAAAGAGAATAAGAATGAGCAAGTTTTTTTTTTTTTTTTAATTAATAATATTATTTTTTATTTTGATGTTGACATATGGTGTATATAAACATTATTAAGGGCATTTAAGTAAACTTATTCCAGGTATTATTGTAATTCTAATTTTTCTTTGAGGGCAAAATAGTCATTTAATGCATAATATAAATGTTTAATAGCAAAATCGTCAATAATTAAAAAATTTGATTAGAATGATGAAATTGTTGAATTTTCTAAAACTTTGGAGGTATGGGTTTATAAACCAATTTATATTTAATAAAAATAAAAATTTTTCAAAATGTAGAGACGAAACTGAAATTTCCTCTATTATTTATGGTGGGGTGACTTGAACTTAGTCATTGTCGGGTTCACTCTAAGTTGAATCTAAGTTTTATACCATCAAATTACAATGGATGGTGGTAAGGAACGATGTTTTGCAAAAAAGAATTTTAACACCAATAATCAAGGATTATCGAAACTTATCAAGAATTGTTACTTAAAAAATTCTCCTAAAATAAAAGAAAATATTTATTTCCACAATGCTAGATGAAATCTTTATCAATTAGTCACACATAAGTATAATATATATATATATATATATTTTAAATCATCCAACCACTTATCACAAATATGCTTTTATTTTCAACATTTTAGCATTACATCGTCTAAATTAAAGATAATCTTCCTTTTCTCTCTATAGTTTGACATACTGTCAAAATCTCTCAGTATTTTTAGCAATCCTTTATATCTCCCTTATTGATTTATGAAATAAATCAAATATTCCTTATAATATATGAAAACATCCGAAAAACTTCTTACCATTAAAATTCATGTTAAAAATCAAAATTTGATCGTTAATGTAAAAGGAAAAAACTATATGGGCACTTTAGTCACTTCAATTGTTTCACTGATGATAGTAATGATAGAGGATAAAATGAGATTCTCTAAAATTATAGGGATAATTAACGATTAAGTCAAACTACAAGAGAAAATGAGAGTATCCCTTTAAAGTAATTAGTCATTTATAAATAATTTATTTTCTACTAAAATTCTATATTATCATTTAAACATTTGTAATTGGCTTTTTTCCCTTTAAAATTTGTATTTAATTTTCGTTTATTTATATAATACAGAACAATTATTAAATGATTATATCATTGAAGAGCCCATGAACTGGGTCTACGACAAGATGGGCCATAGAAATATTGTAGAGACCAAGAGTTCGTGGCCTGTGGGCCAAGGCATCAAATATTCAATATTCAAGTCAAGACAATGGCTTCAATGTCGGCAAGAGAAGTACCTAGTGGTAATGTCATTATCAATAACAGCTCAAGATGCATAAATTCTTTCTTAATTTTGAATTCCGAATGGAAGATCCAATGGAAACAGTAACGTGTAATGAACTGTAAACTTAGACACAGCACATTTGATTCACATAGAGTGAGAAAACATATCGACTTGATCGATAAGGATGGGGATGAGTATTAATATTTGATCACGTGAGATGTACTTGGCGAACGCAATATGTAAACCAAAAATTTGTGTGAAGGAAAAATCAAAGGTTGGACTCTTATGTTTTGTCAAAAATTGAAAGTGGATGTTGAATTAGTCCACAATCAAGTTCAAGTCACTAAATTCAAATCTATGTCCGGTCTTTTCAGAAAAAAAAAATATATATATATATATATATATATTAATAATAAAATAAAATCTAGGTCCAGTCAAAATGTGTGAAGATATCATGTCCCACTTAGAAACAACTCAAGCAATGCATTACTTCATTTTTTTAGTGTGCTCCAAACTGATAGAGTACCTTTCCTTATTTAGAAAAAATAAGAAACTAAATAGTATGAAAAAATCAAATGTAGACCAAACATTCGCATTTAAATCTCAAAATCGTGTAAAATATTTTGTCAGTTAAGCTGGTTAATATTCATGAATGGTAGATCTATGATAACAATATAACTTTTATAAATAAATTGTAGAAATGAAAATATAAAGAAGTGGCATATTAAAGAAGAATGAATATGAGACAAACTGTAAAGTTAATAAGGTTCGACTTACACAAATGATAATCTTACTTTTGGTTATGGGCTTCACTTAAATAAATACGTCTGCTTAATAATTAGTTAAGAT
This sequence comes from Dimocarpus longan, assembly GCA_022984855.1. Classification (NCBI taxonomy): domain Eukaryota; kingdom Viridiplantae; phylum Streptophyta; class Magnoliopsida; order Sapindales; family Sapindaceae; genus Dimocarpus; species Dimocarpus longan. The sequence goes on from CM041013.1 coordinate 37,024,428, forward strand.
AATAGATACCTATAATCTAACATGGGATTTTTTTTGCATGCCTAGTGATTGTAAAATTCAAAATTTATTCAAGATGGAGTTGGATTAATAAGGTTGCAAATTGATTTTCTTAAATATGCATATAGCATCAATTATAGACTTACTCATAGAATTATCATATCTTTGATTCCTCTGAAAAGTGGGCTACTAACACCTCAAATATCAAAATGTACTCCTAACCTAATCTACAGATATAACTAAAAGGATTAATTAAAGTTGGCATGCTAATTGATAAAATTAATTAAACATGATACTCCTAGTTTAATTTATTAACTCACATATTTAATAATTCTATAGATTGTTTATAAATTAATTCTGAATGGTGCTGCCATGTGGAACTTTATAAAAGAAGTCACTAAAATATGTAGTAGGTCACATTTTATGGGGTCCGTTACCACCTCTATGAATCTAGATATTATTTTATAAATTTGGGATTTATAAAAATGTTAAATTGATGGTGAAAGATAACGTAATTTTATTGAAAAAAATTTACCAACTCCATTGCTTTATGCAAGTATTATTTAAGTTCAGGCAGGGTAAGGTTTCAATAATTAATCATGAGTAAGTAAGATTCTATTATGTCATTACGGTTTATAGATGTTGGAGAGTAACTAAAAGCAGTTTGTCTTTGAAGAAAATGTAAAATTTTCTGTACATGATGATGTTAGCATTTTATTGATGTAACCTTTAAATTGACCCATATGTTGATTTATTAATCTCATCTTTTGTAATTAGCACATCAGCCCTTAGTGGAAGTGATCATTAAGCACTCCATTTCATCTTAGCAAGGGTTCAAGTCACACATATGTTCTAAAACATAAAATGCTGATAATTTTTTCTGAATTTAATTTCCCTTTCCCATCATAAAAAAGGAAAAAATCTCATCTTTTGTAATTGAAAAAATAACAAATTGAGCTATTTTCAAAAGAAAAAAAAAAAATGACATAAATCTAATTGTTATAAACGAGCCAGAATTATTCCTACAATAAAAGGAAAAAATACTCACATAATCTATGAGATTGGTAAGAATAGAACCCCTAACATCTCAATGAATAGGAAAGTATCTAGGCGTATATGCTAAGAGGTGACGTGTAATTTCAAAAAGTTATTAAAAACATTTCTTAGAATTTTTTTTTTTTTTTTTAAATGTTAAAAATTCTCTTGCATATTCATCAAAGAATTCCCTTGAAATGTTAAATAACCGTAACCTATTGACCGAAATAAATTAATCGAATGCTTGTGTACATTCTTACGAACATAAAGGAAGTCCAACTCTACCCCACATTATGAGCATAAAATTATCATTATTTTACAACAAAGGCCGCTATGAATTGCTTCACACACACACACACACAAAATCAAGTTGGCAATTTAAAACATAACAAATATTTAACTCAATCATGTAGATATTATCGGGATCAAGGTGTCTTGGAGGATGGAAGAGGACCCTCCATGACCAAAATTTCAAGGTTTTGGTGGACAGAATCTCTGGACAAATCTATGTCTTATTCACTCTAATACGGTTAATTACTTTGTTAATTGATTAAATTAATCAAGTGATCAAAGAGTTTCTTCATATTTGGACCTATTCACACTAATCTATCATCTAAATTTGTCCTGCAACCATAATTAATTGAATTTCCATCTTAATCAATAGAAAACTTGCTCTTCTAATTGTGCTCTTCATGTGGTTCTTCTTTCATCGAGTGTCAGAAGAACTAGCCTCTAATAGAAGAATCCGACATGCAATAATATAAAAATGTAAAGAAAAATTGCCTCTCAATTGATAGAGTGTCACCACTCATTTTTTGTCTGCTTTAAGTCAGAAATTGCATGGTTTTACTTTTGAGTTAAAAAAAAAAGAAAAAAAAAAAAGAGACAGAGATTGTACAATGATTGACAAAGCATATTCCTTCTGAGATCAATTATAAGCTTCAAATGGTTTTACAACATAAGGTTTAACATTTTTAAGACAAAGATTTATAAATACAAAATGAGATGACCCTTATACAATATTGATTGATCTCTGAATTACTATCTCACATATTTTTATCTTGATTAACTTATATTGAGTGTTGGTCATTAGGGGTCACTACAAGGAGAAAAATTATTATGGAATAGTTTCATTGGAACTAAACAATCGGAAGTAAGTGAAACTAAACAATCAGAAGTAAGTGAAATGAAGTTGATTAACCTCGAAGAGAATATATTATTGATAAGTCAATCAGATAATTTGATTTACAAGGCACATTTGTCTAGTTTTAATCTCTCTTTTTATACTTATAATGAGAGGTTTCAAGTCATACCATATGAATTACCAATATATATGTGCTGAAAGATATCTTCCTTATATATGTTTATTTGAGTGAATATCGAGACTACTCATGATTGTTTAATTGATTTTATATTTTACTAGTTAGTTTGATTGAAGGGTTTTGGGGAAAAAATGAACAAAAATAGTTGGATGATGATCGGTTTTCGGATATGAATCTCAGCATGGACTCGTTCTTCTTAGCACCATCTCATTGAGTCGCATTGTCATCTTACTGTAGCACGTCATGTAGCTGTCTTGTTTTCATCGCACTGTCATCTCATCGTCATTCTCGACACCATCGTGTTGCCACCTTGAAGCCATCTCAATCCCACAAGTAAAATATGGTGTCAAAAAAGTAATATGACAACTTTTAAAATGATCATTATGATTATATTTTTAAATCGTTCATACGTTATGACTTATGCCTTTTTAAATTTTAATCAGTAATTTACGATGGTTTTTTAAACCTCTCAATTTTGAATAGCTTATTATAATGTCATTAAGACTTAAATTTTTAAACAACTAACAAATATTGATAATTATTTTTAAAAAATAATTACAAACAGAAGATAATTAATATGTAAAAAAATTATCATGAATAAATGTCGTAAAACTTCTTTTTTTTTTTCCGGTGTTTAATTTCAGAGACTCCTAACTCTGTTTGGTATATATAGACATATATATATATATATATATATATGTATATAGATATATGTCAAAGGTTTGATCAACAACAACATTTACTGATATATAGTCAAACTCCATTTCTGCAGGAAGATCCACCATGCCACATAAATCCAGAGAACATAAGTATCCTAAGAAACAACTTAATTATTCTCATTAATTAATTATATTCTGAATATAATAATCGATCTTTTGAATAGTGTCAAGTTTTATATTCTCTGTCCAAAAGATTTTACCTAATCCCTTAATTAAAATTAAACTTTAAACCAACTTTCAACCATTCTCTTGAGCCTGTCGTTTCCCTTCTGATTTCATAAAGAGACATTTATTTTATGCGTCAATTGGCAACACATTAGAAAACAATATCTTTGGTCAAATCTGCTTATACGAAGACTAGTACAGAAGTGCTTTTCTCAATCTAGCTGGTAGCTAGACAACAATATGGAGATCACTTTTGTAAACTCAATTATTAATTTATGAAATTCCCTGTATATGTACTTATTTGAACTGTTATATTCATTCATTTGTCTTTTGACTAAATTAATACAATCTTCATAAGATTTCTGGTCTAAAACAAAATCAATAAAATCAAAGGCATACCGTCTCATTTACAGGGAGCCTAAAAATGTTTATGTATTTGAATCAATGAGATGTCTTATTCTATCAAAATTTTTTATTTTCAAACTATCTATGTGACTATATGTAGTACGTTAACGATTTTTCTTTTTTCTTTTTTTTTCACATAAACACCCAATTGGATGGTTATGTAAATTTTCTTATTTTATAATAAAGGTTGAGTTTTATTTTGCTTATAAAAAGACAAATGTGGTATTGTTGGAATAGTCATCTAAATCATCCTTTGGTATTTAATTTAGACAAGTTTTGATAGATATATCACTTAATCTTGACATCTACTTTAAAAAAGTTCATTTTTATTTAAATTTTTTCTATAATTTAATCCATCAAAATCTCTTCATCAACTCACAATTAATGACATTTGAGTCATTAATACTTTCTCTAATTAACGATATAATCATCACTACCATAAAATAGTAATTAATTCTATAATAATCCAAATATCAGATGGATTTGACATAATATATATATATATATATATATATATATATATTGTATGCAACTCGACACTAGAATCCAATCAAAGGCCATAATATTGAAAGGCATTTTAAGAAATATCTCAAGTCCAACAAATGACATTAATTCTTGACACTAGAATCCAATCAAAAGGCCATAATATTGAAAGGCCAATCCTAGGAAATACCTCAAGTCCAACAAATGACATTAATTCTTCATGCACTAACATCAAGGTACTTTTTTTTTTTTTTTTCTCTTTAAAAACTTTTCATGGCTCTGATTTCTGAAAAGCACATTTCTTAAAAGAAAAAAACTTTAGGTAGCCCTCTTAATATTTATTTGTATGCAACTCGGCCTTGCATGCTTTTGTCATAAAATATTTAAGCAAGCAAAACTTCGCCTCTTGTATTCATGCTTTGGTCAAAATATACATGCACATGCGAAAGGGAAAACATGGGAACTATGCCATCCACATAGATCATAGCCACTAGATGACAAACAGTACCAATCTGGTAACTCTGATTACTTCTACCGGTACCACTGCCCTCTGATCCGTAGACTTGTCTTCATTCCGTCACTGTTGTCTCTATGTGTAGTCTCAGAATCATTGATGCTTGTATGTTGACATATCAATATGATACAATTCTATTATTCATACATATGAAAATTTATGATGATTTTTAATCATCATATTAAATTCGAAGTTTGAGACCAAAAATTATTCAAACTCATAATTTCAAGAGTGTACATAAATATCAGAATTATACCATTGAATCAACTTCTTTTCATCATTATATGATGAGTTTTAAATTTAATTATATATATATTCATATTATATAACTTTATGATATAATGACTGTGATAAGTGATAATGGATATGTATATCCACTGTATACTGTTTAATGATGCTTTTCTCCACTGAAGTGTAGGTACGTGAGCACTTGGAATAATTTAGCGTTAAAAGCCCTTTTCTCTAGCAGCCTTTGTGCGTGGCTTGGACCTACACTTTTAAGGCTCTCTCATTGCTCAATCATCAAGCCCATGACAATCAACGTCTTTTTCAGAGCTGCAAATGTGTGCATATGTAACTATTACATATATATCTATATATATATATATATATATATATATAAGTGGTAGTTGAGTCTCTTCTTCCCCACCAAGAAGGGTAGATGTAACTCATATCACTGACCCCATAACAGACCGTCTTCACATAAAAGCATCAAAGACTCCCAAAATCACCCCCCAAAAGCTCTCTCTCTCTCTCTCTCTCTCTCTCTCTCTCTCCATCTATCTATTTCTCCATCTCTCTAATGGCTACCATGAAAAGGGAAGTGAACAAGGGAGCATGGACAGCTGAGGAAGACAGAAAATTGGCTGAGGTTATAGCAATTCATGGTCCAAAAAAATGGAAGACAATTGCAGTCAAAGCAGGTACATATACATATACATACATATATATATATATATGTTAATTTGATTGTTTATCATATACTCATTACTATGCTAATGTTTTTTCTCGATTATTTTTATTTATTTCTTCTTTTTCTTTTTGAAGGTTTAAGTAGATGTGGAAAGAGTTGTAGGTTGAGATGGATGAATTATCTAAGACCAAACATCAAAAGAGGAAATATTTCTGACCAAGAAGAGGACTTAATTCTTAGACTCCACAAACTCCTCGGAAATAGGTATCCAGAAAATTTTTAAACTAATTTCTTTGTTCGCGAACTTTGATACATATAAAAAGGTTATATAACTTTTTTTTTTAATAATTTATTTTTTTAATATATATTTTAAAAATTTTTGTTAGGTGGTCTTTGATAGCCGGGAGATTACCTGGTAGAACAGACAACGAAATAAAGAATTATTGGAATTCTCATTTGAGCAAGAAAATAAAGCAGAAATCTGAGAATAAACAAATTGGAGTTTCAACAAAAGAGAAAACCATTGAAAAGAGAAGGGTAGTGGAAGAGGAGACCACCAGTGGGGAGAAGATATCGAAAGAAGAGAACAAGTCTAGTACTGGTGATGATGAAGAAGAAGAAGAGTCATCAAATAAATGTATCAACTTTAATGTGGATGAATTCTTTGATTTCTCCAATGAAGATCCTCTAAACTTAGAATGGATTAACAGATTTCTTGAAACCTGAAGAGGGGTTTTTATGTAAATATGGTTTTTTAAAAAAATTAGTGTGAAGCTCTTTTTTTTTTTTTTTTCTTTTAATTTCTATATAAAACAAAACCTTCTTGTCAAGGTCTTTGTGAAAACTCATGATGCATTTTATGTCCACTTGTCTATGCATGAGCCTGGGTATTCCACATGATAATTGCTGTCAGCTTCTCACTCATGGGTTAAAATTGTAAAAGCACTTCTCCATGATTGGTGCCTTATCATTTGTCATCTGAATTTTCACGGCTATTAGTGCAACAATGTTTGTCACCATCTTGGCCAAGGTGGAATAAAAATATAGAAGGGGTAAATATTATTTACCACGTGAGAGGTATCAAGTAATTATTATAGATTTAAACCGCTTTAAAAATTAATCTGAAATCACGATTTTAGTTAAAGATGTATAAAGATAATAATTAATTACAAGTAGATCTGGATAATTTCAACATTCATTAAACACCTCATTGGATGTGATAACATCATTTTTGTTTATTTATATTTTAGTGAAACTTCACAAAGGATTCATAAAATCGAACCAAACACATATGAGAGATAGGAAAGGAATATTAATTATGGATAGCAACACAAGGCTTGGACATGAAGAAGGGGCAGAAGAGAACCAGAAACCAGAGAGCCATTTATACACTTGAAAAGTTTGGACTCTAGTTTCCAAATGGTTGAGGAGATTCTTTGGTAGTGGGAAAGGTGGTGTAAAGATTGCAGGTGCAAAAGTAATAAATCAAAGTGAATAAAGGGTATGTCAGCATTATTGAGGACAAAAGACCAATCTTATTAATATGATGAGACAAAAGCGTATAAGTGAATTACAAACTTGGATTTTTTGCTTGAAAGAATTTTTTGTCCCACCAAATTAAATATTGTTAAATATCGCATTTCACCTGTCAAAAAGGAAGAATTTTCTTCTTCTTTTAAACATAAAGATACCTCACATGTGCTTGGTAGACCCCAGTCAATGCTAAAAGCAAAATATGGATATGCAATCTTAAATCCATTTGTTCTTCTTTTTACTTTTAAACTAAAAGATTTTTCGACGTTAATCCCTTTTGTATTTGTATAAAGGCGAACTCATCACCTTTAAATACTATTGTATCAGATAAACATTCTCATGGCATATAGAAACTTGGAGGAGTTCCTGTAATTAAACCTTTTCTTGCAATATGTAAGTATTCATAGGTACTCAATACATGACAAACGGTACTATTCATTTTAAAAGCGTGTTTTCTAATCGACAATTAAATTGAAGTGAAAACCTAATTCCTTGAATGGGAGGAAGAATCAAATCCAGGACTCCGATGTCTCACCTTACCTAATTAAGCTTGATTTCTTGAGCCTTAAGCACCACACATACAAATGATTTCTTTTAGGGCCATGGATTTCATTGATGGTAGGACAGGCAAATTCTAGGATATCATATTTGTGTCTTGAGGGGTCTAGTATTCCCTTTCTTTTCCATGCTAGAGGTCCATGGTTGCACAGTTGCTATAATATAGAACTTTAGAATCTAGCAGCAAAAGATAATGTGGATATATAGCATTGTAATGGTGACATAAATCTAATGATAGGTTAACAATGATCAAGAGAAAGAGCATTTTATAGCCTTTGGCAGATAGTGAGTCGTGCCTGGCAGATTCCAGTAAAAGAGTATTAGTTCATCTTATATGAAATTAGGTCCTAACTCAGGGTCCAGAAAGGCAAGTACAGCCTACACATCTTCACAATTTCTTACAGAATTGAACCTGAATTCAACTCCTTAACACCATTAGCTTCACACTATACTGACAGATTCTCAAGAATAAAGCTATTCTTACAAGAGTGAATATATCCATGTATATATACCTCCAAATCAGATGGGCAGAAAATTAGTACAACTCAGAGACTGGATCTTGAAACCTATTAATATCAGAGATTCTTTCAATAAGTATACGTACTAACATGAAATCAATGTACTTAGTACTTGTAAGCATAAAAACTTCTTATGATAAGCTCAACAAACACCTGTTTAAATCATTTATTTCCGCACGGTAAGGAAATAAATGCATACACACATTGTGATTCAGATCATACGGGAATTTCGGATTTTAATGTTCACACCAAACAAGAAACCAAAAAACGAAGGGGCTACATTTCACTTAATAACAACTAGAACTAATGGCTTTAACAATCAAATAAACAAGGCATCTGATCACAACCCGACAAACAGTGTAAAAACTCAATTTAGTTGTCTTTAGATTTGCACTTCAATTTAATTGGAAGAAAGTTTAGTGAAAAGCAGTGTAAAAACTCACACTCAACTATTTCACTTGTACAAAAGCAAATAAGCAATCATTATCAACTTTTGAAAAGGAGTGACATCATAATTTGCAGGGTTAACTTCTTGAACAACCATTGAGTTGATGTCTATTTGGAAATTTTGTCTAAGGGGGACGTACAACGTCACGTTCCAAATAGATGGCAAGCACTGAGGTCTATAATTGCAAAAGGGAATAAGGGGTACAGTATGCATCACAAAAATAATTCAACTTTATATCTAAATGTATTAAACAGTGAAAGTTAACAAACGTGGGTTGAGACATGCAGCATTTTCTTGAACTATGTGAACCATTACAAGTCTTGTTGACTCAAATCATGTAAAGGTTAATATATATGGGCCACGTCACTCTGAACTTAGTAATTACAATGGAATAATTGAACTTGTGGAGAAAAAAATAAAACAAAGATATAGAGTAGCAAAAGTATCTGCACTTTTTGCTTCCAATCAGTCTCCCCTATCAGAACCTTCAGTCTACCATCGAATGATATTTACCAACTTGTATAGCGGTGAAAACTTGAGAGTTAAGCTGCAGAAGCAGCAATAGTAAAGATCAGTACTTGAAAAAGGAAATACCGAAAGAGCACGAAAACTAGAAGAAAACAGGTTTGTTAAATAATGAATTTTCTTCACCCGTATGAAAGCTAGAGTTTAGATAATGCGATGATCTCTGCAGTAAGTTCATGTACTTACGAGCATGACATGAACAGTTTTATATCAGCACATGAACCACTGAAAATTAGCCCCATGCCATGGAACAAGCATAGTTAACGACTAATTTACCATCGAAACCAAAATTCTGCAAAGCCAACGAAGTTGTAGATAAGTGACAGATAAATATAAAACATCGTAAATACAATTCTACGGACATAACAAAACATTCAATATCTAAACCGAGGCTGACGGGAATATTTCAATAACTGAACAATGCTATGGAATATGAATACATCCACACAGGCAGCAAGAATTTTGTGCCCATTTTGCTCATCAGGGAAACATTGGAAACATTTATCAAAACCTCACAAAATCCATTCTATGTGACAATGTTACGCCCGACAAAGCATCTTCTAACCCAACTAACCTTTACAAACATACTTATATGCATATGGTCACCTAACACTACCAACGACAATAAATATATAAAATTTATAACTGATTCATACAGCATACACACATGAGAATAAGATGGAGTATACTATTCCTATGCAATGTATACACAAGCTCAATTTATTGGCCCGTTCAACATGATATTTGCTAAAAGATGCATTATATGAGAATCATGGCACGTTCAGAAGTGTCTGTCCTATTTATAAATGTCAAATCAACACAAAAATAGCACGCCTGAGGATGTAATAGACTTCAATATAAGGCTTTTCCCAAAATAAAAGTAAGAAAATCACAGCCAGAAAAAAAAAAGCATTTTTTTGATTGGCTATAAAAAACAAATAACACAAGGCTCAATCCTTACTTGGTCTCAAACTGCAACTTTTAAAGCCAATCAATACACCACCACCCAATACAAGAACAGGAAAAAGAAGTTATCAAGAAAATAAATATAGTCAAGTGAAACTTACATTGTATAGATCTATTACTAATTCATCAGGGTTTGGTGAGAACGCACTGTTGACATAAACAAACTACAATATAATAGAAAAGAGTTTAATACTCTGAAATTCATATATTATCTTAGATTTGGATAACAATAAAAACAAAATACCAATGTCTCCCGGCCAAGATGTCGGCAAAGGAAGTCAATCACTTTTGCAAACTTGTCCGTCCCTGATATCTGCCCAAAAGAGTTTAGCATATGAACATCACCATTTCAATAATAACACGAAAATCAAGAAATGGCAAAAATCTGTCTCCTACATGAAAAACAAGCAAGATAATTTTTATTTGAACAAAGAAATCTTTAACCTCAGATTACATTACTTTTCTTAAAGCACAGTATGAAATAACTTGTCTCTTCAATCAACTTTATTGATCATTACTCAATTTTCACCATTAAGTCCTAACAGCACCTATATATCAGACCAAAACTAGAAAATGTTAACTCATGAGCTTCCAAGTAGAGTATATCAAAGCTTCAAGTGGTGTATTTGAAAACCAATAATCATCTAGTATTTTGTGACTTAGACACGCCATAACTCTCATCTAGTATCTCATGAACAAATGACCTAGTCTAAAGAGACGTTTCACGTCAAGTACATCACCACCCGTCAAAACCACATATCATAATGTATGAGACTATGAGCATACAGAACAAGCACAAAATATATCCAATCCACATTTTCACCATAACAAACTACGATTTCTAACCCCAAATCCAAACCATTCAAAACTAAGTACAAATATCCAATCTTTTTCACTCCATCAAAGATCAAACAGAAAACAAATTAACAGCAAACTTATCATTACAACTACAATTGATACATTCAATCCGTAACTCCCCAACTATCAAACATTTATTCAAAACACAGATAAAAAAAATGAACTTTACCAAACTTTTACACACAAACTATAATGGGGAATCAAAAATTTCATCTGTTAACAACTCACTCTACTTTCAAGAACCCAAATACAAAAATCCATCACAAAGAAAACCACCAAGATTTTCAACAATCATCCACAAAAACTCCATCAAAACCAAAAATTTCACAGATTTCCCTTCAAAAACAAAACTTTCAAAATCTGACCAAAACATAGACATATAGAATCAAAAAGCAAAGCAAGCACCTTGAACTTAGCTTGTTTGAGTATAGGAGCACCACCAGTGGCTCTAAAATGAACAACAACTGCATCAAAGATTGAAAACATAAACAGTTTATCAGCAAAAGCATGAAAAAATCAATCAGTGTCAAAATCAACTAAATTTGATCAATAAAAATAATCAATAAGCAAAAAATGCAAGTGGGATTTTGATGGGGTGATAAAAGGACTCACCTTTTCGAGCGGAACTCGGTGACTCAGTCGCCATCTTTGGTCTTTTTTTGTTTTGGAAGCAGGGACTGAGTTGAAAACGAGCACTCTTTTCCTTTTTTTGAGGAAAACGAAACGGTGAGAAGAATTGATATTGCCAAGTCAGCTTTTGATAGTTCCACTTATATATATATTATAGGTTTTTTTTTTTTGGCTAGCCTTTTTTGTTTTGAGAAACTATTGTTTTTGAAGTTATAAAATAAGTGAAGTCAAATTTTTTTTCTTTTTCTTTTTCAGAAAATAAAAATTATATATTTTAAAATAAGAATAAGTACAATAATTATGTATAATGAGAAATATTATTGATAATTTTTTAATTTTAATAAGCCTTATAAAAATTTTTATGCGTTAATATTTTAATTAGAATGAATTGCACAAGACCTTCATGAGGTTTGATAAAAAACAAGTGGAAATATATTTACCATTTAATTACATCATACCCCCATATCGTTACTCAATTCCTTCCATTTTAACGGTTCATCTAAATTTTCGATCAAATGACTGTTTTACCCATGAATGAAACAAAATCCTCCCAAACCCCATGACTCCCAAACCCCACCAGATCAGTTGCCGCCGACCCCTCTCTCTATTCCCCTATGTACGACATCTTCCTCCTCTCTTTCTCCTCCATTCTCGTCGAGATCTCCAGCCTGGTCGGCTACGACTTCGCCATCGTCGACATGGAGCAGGCCTCGATGGCATCGCCGTTGCCCTTGCCGTCACGCGAACGCCATCGCGTTTCTGTTTCTTCATTTCTTCCTTCTCCCTCCTCCTTTTCTTTATCCTTGCATCTTCCTCCTCTTCTTCTCATCCATTCTAGTCGAGATCTCCAGCCTGGTCGGCTACGACTTCGCCATCTTCGACATGAAGCATGGCCCCGATGGCATCGCCGTTGCCCTGGCCATTGCGCGAACGCCATCGTCTTTCTGCTTCTTCAGTTCTTTCTTCTCCCTCTTCCCTTTCTTCTTCCTTGTCTCTTCCCTCTCTCTTCTTCTTTCCTCCACTCTACCGATCTGAGCCACTCACCATCATCGCCGGTCAACTTCATCACCTCTCACCTACCATTAAAACTTTTCATTTCTCTCTTCTCTCTCTTCCCTTTCTTCCTTTAGTTCATTCCTCCACTCCATCGATCTGAGCTTCCCGTTCCTCCAATTTGTTTGTCTCCACCATCGCACAGCTCTATCACTCTCTTCCCTCTCCACCGTCGTCCAGATCTGGCTTCCCGTTTCGATCTGGACGATGACGCTGTATCACTCTTTTCATGTTTATTTTTGGTTTCTGTGTGTATATTTGGGTTTTATGTTTGTAGATGATGAAGATGGTTTTTTTTTTGTGTTTGGTTTTCTGTGGTGGACGTGTGATGAAGCTGTGTGGACTGGAGAGGAAAGAGAGAAGAGAGAGTTTTCTGTGTTTGGTTTGCGTGGTGGACTTGTGATGGAGTTGAACGAACTGGAGAGGGAAGAGAGAGTTTTCTGTGTTTGGTTTGCGTGGTGAACGTGTGATGGAGCTGGATGGATTGGAGAGGGAAGAGAGGGAAGAAAGAAATTGAGAGTTTTGACGGAGAGTTTTTTGCGTTTGGTTTGCGTGATGACAAACGATGAAGTTGGCCGGCGATGGTGAGCGGGTAAGATGACGGAGAGAGAGTCATTTTCTAGATCTCGAGTGAAAGGACTAAATTGCCCTTCACTGAGTTAACGTTGACAAAAGTCAACGTTAACTATGGGGGTTTTGTGCAATAAAAACATAATTATGTTTTCATTTATTTTTGGATAAACCTTAGGGGAGTGTTGTGCAATTACTTCATTTTAATTATTATAATTGAAGATTTATTAATTATTACCATGATCTAAGAGTTTGCTGGATTTATCAAGACTAAATCCTGGCTATATATGCGATCTAGAAATCAATTTGTATAATACGGGGAGAAAACTTTAATATATGTTTATAAATAGGTTTGAATAAACTTCAACTGACGTGAAAGTATAGTAATAATTTAGGCTATGATATATATATATATATATATATATGTGCGTGTGAGAATTTTAATTGAATTAGTTTTTTAAATAGTATAGAAAATTGTGTTTTAAAAATATTCTGTTTAATGGATTTTCTTTATTTTTAATTTTTTTTTATATATTTTTTCACTAGAAAAATTTATCAATAAACAAATCTTAAAGTTTCTCTTTAGATCTTGAAATTACATAAACTTCAAGCATTAATTAAATATAACAATAAATTCCTATGTATTGGTACATATTTATGTATAAGTAAAGTATGATTTTTAATTTTTAATAAATTCTTTATGTGAACTCTTATTATAATTGTTTACGTCCGGATTTGGATCCCTAGTCAACGAGGTTTGTTTTTGGCCCAAGCTGCAGTTTCGGGTAGTTAATATGATACATGCAAAGTAAAAGAAACAAAGAGAAGAGATCAGAGGTGAGGAGAAAGACATAAGAAGATTTTAGAGTGGTTCGGCCCAAAAAGATGCATACGTCCACTGTTCACTCTCTTACTATTTCGACAGAGTTATGGCACTTAAAAGATTGTAACCGTTTTACAATGAAAATCCTCCCCTATTTATAGAGAAATGGGAGGAGCTACAGTAAAATAGAATAAAATAAAAGTATACAGTAAACTGAAATTACAATGATAGACCGCATTTAATGCACCGGGATTTCATTCAATGCGGCTAATAGGGCATTAAATGCTGCCGAAGTCACATTAAATGCGATCGAAACTATCACTTTTGAGCTTTGCCCAAGCGAAATTTCAGGTGGTTGATCTGTACTGGTCATGAGAGGCTACTAAAATCTTGGCTGTAGTCCCTGACAGAAATGACGTGCATGACACGTTTTGGAGCTGTATCTTGCATGACACCTTTGACTTCTGTTGACTAGTGATTCTGGGGGGCGTGGCTGAGATGAACTTTCCAGCAAACCGATTATTCAGTTCAACTGGCGAACAGATGAGCTTTTGATGAAATGAATACCTTGAGAGTTAGGAAGACAGATTACGAATTAATACTTCCGCGACTGGTTATAATATCAACAAGCAATCCCATAAATGAGCAGGTACACGAGTGTGCCCAAAAATCACCGAACAATCTAAACGGACAATTCTGAACACACAAGTTTGGACGAAACAGGGTTGATGGTCGCTCTTCGGCGAATAGCTTAAACGAATAGACATGACGAATAGGCTAGGCGAACAGACTCAGCGGTCAGCCTGAGCGATCAGATTCAGCGGATAGCCTGAGCGAACAAAACTGGCGAACATGATATCAATACTTATTCATGGATCAGACTCATGATCATAAAGGGGACTTGGGACATGTTGAAAAATGGAGAGTAGGTATGACGAACGGGTCCCCTATTAGGAAGGTGGACTGAAAGGGGGGTGGATTGTTGAGCCTTTGGGCCATTGAGCCTACACCGTAGATCTTCCCTAGTTCGAATGATCTGATCGCTAAATTACCCATAACAATAATAAATAAATCAAAGGACAATATAACGTATTTTTATCAACAATAGTTGATTTTCATCTAATAATTGAGATTTAACATTCAAATAATAGTTATAATATACTGATATTCTTATTAATACATATAATAATTATTATAATAAATTTATTATCTAAATTTATTGGAAGTTAGTACAAAATCTTCGTCATGGCTTATGATTATAATCTAACTTTTGATGCAAGTTTGATTATTATATATCAATTAGTGCTAATCAATGATCAATGATACATTTAAGTAACAATATCATCAACAGTTTTTATATACATATACTTGGAATCATTGTCCTTGTACATTAATAATAACCCATTCTTTTGAAATCTAATATTGTTTAATTTAAAAGGTTAATCCTTTTGATTAAATAAAGAATTTTTTTTTAAAATCAAATTAATTAAAGCAATTAAAGATGTTCCATTTGTGTATTTAAATTACTAATGGAATTAATCATTCTCTCATTAGACTACCATTAGAGTTGTACTATAGGTATGGTCTTCCTAATTAAAATATCATTTTATTAAATTGTCTACTAATTTACCATCCGAGATTAGAAATACGTTAGACTCGGTTTCACATTAGTGTCTTCCATGTCCAACCGATTACTTTTGTTTGATCTGAAATCAATAACTAATTATATGATAATTAAATAAACATTTAGTGTTAATTAATAGCAAATGTCGAAATGAATATTATACCATCAATACGTTATTACATTCACTCTAAGCAAAGAGATTAAATACTATCTCAAAGTTCGAATTCTATCTTTACTCATTAAATTGTAAAATATTAACATATTCATCTCTTTTACTATATTCTAGATTGTATTGATAATGATTGATTTGATTTAATTTTAATAGAATAACATAGAGATTATTGGGTCATCAAGAAACTTAATTTTGATCTCAATAAAGAGAGAGGCAAAGGAAACTTCAATTGGATGAATGGACGGAAATTCATATTGAAGCATATGAGAATGTGAAGATCTACATACAGAGGACCACACCCTACCATGACAATGCCATTCAAACGAGAGACTTCAAATTACGTATAAAAGTTTTATTCTATAATAGATCCAATCCGATAATTTAAAGAAAACAAATTTAACTATATATAGAACATGAAAAGGAATATGTGATTGTGTATATGACATTAAGAACTGTTATTTTCATTAGCATCTAATCTTCTTGGTGGTAACTTTGTAGGTTATCTATCATATATCATTGCTTAGAAGAATCGATTGAAGTGAGAACCTTAGATTCCAAAACTAGAATATGCTTAGAAATTAGTAATGCATATGAGATATATTTCAAATGTACAATTATTAGATCTTCAAAGGTCCACATATCAATTAAAATATCATTTCTATGATGTATTAGCTGTCTTTGTCCATATAGTCCACATCAAAACGTAAATGATAATTAATGCATATAGCTTTCAAAGTAAAGACGTTTTTTCTTTCTTTCCTTCCTTTTCCCATCTTTCTTAATTCTTATTGGGATGACATTACATTTCACAAATGAAATAAAGTGACCAAATTAAAGTGTCATAATATTCAAATATTGATATCTATTTGTATTTGTACTCTTGTCAAGCAAGGACAGCGTAAACTTATATGATTAAAAAGATGCACCTATAAGTAACAAAAAGTTGTACCTATAAATAACAAAAAGATTTAGGAAGTGTTTTTCTTATGCGCTTAAAACAATTCTATAATATTAAAGTAAGAATGAGTTTAGTATCATTTTTAAACTAAATTTTTTTAAAAAGTATTCAAAATGAAAATCATGAGTTAAGAAAACAATTTGATGAAGTTTGTTAAAAATTATATTTAAAAACTAAAAGTAATGTATTTGGTATTATTTTTTAAAATGGATAAAAACATTATTTGGAGAAAAAAAATTAATGTTTTATTTTAGAACTCCGTTTTAAAAATAATGGAAAATACTAAATTATTATTCTCAATTTTTAGTTGAGGTTCATAAACATTATTTTTAATTTTAAAAAGTAACTTTTTGAAAGCATGTAAACAAACAACATCATACTCTCTAAAACAAAAGAAACACACACATATATATACATACATACATATATATATATATGGATCCAAACAACAAAGTTTTTTCTTTTAATGAAAAGCAATTTGGATTCAATAAAAGAGAAAAAAACAAGAGGAAGTTTTGGGTGAAACGACCCATTATTACTTCAAAATTTCTTCTATTTTTAGATCTACTTTCATTAAAAAAAAAAAAAAAGTTGAATCAAGGGGCTCTTAATCATGATTCCCAATTTATCATGAAAGGACCATTTTCCACCCAATTTTAGATTACAAATATGGTAATAAAAACAAATATAACATGGTATTTTCATTTTTTTAAAGAAAATATTAAGTCATATTTTCTTAATTACGCATAAGATCTTCGTTAAATTAAAGAAAACACAATGATTATTGACGAATCTAATAGCATTAGTTTCTTGCACTCTCACTTTGATATCCCTATAAAAAAAATCTTGTACAATTGCCAACCAACAAGCGACCAAGTAAAAAAGAAATTAAAATAATAGAAAAATTTAGAGAATTGAGTCAGTGAATTCAAAAGCCAGGTCCATTGGCACCGACAAAACTTATTTGAACTTCCACTTTTATTTAAAATGTTTATTTTACAAAACTGTCGGTAAAGCATCGTTACTGCTGGGAAAAAAATCAATTTAGTTAAATTATATATAGCTTTTATAATAATTTTTAAATTGTTAGCATCACCAATCAAATTTATTCATTTCATTCGAATTGATTAGATTGATGAATTTGATTGATGATATTAATAATTTAAAAGTTAGAACGAGTTTTTATAGTTAGTACAATATAACTTTTAAATTGACTATAAGAACTATATATATATATATAAATTTTATTTGAGTATTTTAATTACTCAAAAATGACCTTTTGTGAAAGTAACTTACTATTTTCATCTTCGATAGTTTTTCAAATTTAAAATATAAGTGACATTAAGAAGACTAAACTTTTTTTAATAGTTTTTATTAAAATTATAGTGTTATATATATATATATATATATATATATATCACTTTTTTAAAGTAAATTCACCACATGTGGATCACGCCAGATTGATTGATTGAGTGAT
The DNA here is from genome assembly GCA_022984855.1 of Dimocarpus longan. Lineage (NCBI taxonomy): Eukaryota > Viridiplantae > Streptophyta > Magnoliopsida > Sapindales > Sapindaceae > Dimocarpus > Dimocarpus longan. The sequence goes on from CM041013.1 coordinate 37,042,694, forward strand.
AAAAGTGATGTTTGGCGTTCTATTGGGTGCTGCTTACAATAAATTCTTGAACCTCAAATTTGAACGGTGGGTGTAACAATCATTCTGCGTGTACTCAAATTCTCTAATGACAATATCAGCACCGCTTTGATTTTACCGTATTGTCAAAATCACTCCACTTCAAAATTTGAACTATTTGGAAACTGACTTAACAATAATATTTAAACGTTCTTACACTTCATATTTAACGAGATTGCCACGTATATCAAATTCGAATATTTATGTCTAACTAATTCAAATATAATCTCACGAGGATTGAAACCCAAAGATATCTACTAAATTAAGTTTAATTTGATACGTTCAAATTAGTATTATGTTAACACTCTAATACGCCCCTTTACTATGTGCAAACCGTCGAACTTGCACGTGTCTCAACTTTACGCGTAAACATATAATAAAATTTACTGTAGTCACTTTAGAAACACTCCTAAAAATATTAACTTTCATATCATATTTAGTTAACTTATAACGTTGAATCTGATAAGAAATGATCGAAACATGATTTCGTAAGTTATTTAACATGTCCTGCAGTAAAGCACCAACTTTAGAAAGACTGGAAGAGAGAGAAAGAGACGGAGAATTATTCTTCACTGCTTGTAGACTTTTCCAATCTTGAAAGGCAGCTCTAAGCTAACTATTCACACACGTTAGAGTCAACAAAACAACCTTTATTTTCCACATTGTTCTTATTTACTTACACATGCATGTTATTTTGCTCATAGTCAAAGTTAGCTGAGACTTATAAGGTACATGATTTATACTACACCAGATGTTACTTAGTCTGAAAACCATCCGAATTCGGACCCGATTATCGAATCCACAAAAGAGAAATCCGAATCCTGAAGCTTGTCCTGATGATCAGTATTCGGATATGAAAAGTTTCCATCAGTAGTGTTAGTACTACTTGTACTATTATCTCCTGCTTCTGTATCAAAATTTGCTAACTCTGCAAAATCGGTGTTGAGGAATTTTGACAGGAATTTCTCATCCATCTCGAAATCTATCATGAAATCGGACGTATGATTCTCCCCAAGATCGAATTCCGGAAACGAACCAAGCCCCTTGATCACATTATCCTCATCATTCACTACTGAGTCATTAACCACTATTGGATCAGGCTGTGCTATTACTTGCTTGGTGTCAGGATTTTGTACTTGACATTTTTGTGGGTCGGGGGTAGTAATTATCACTTTGGTACACTTTGTGGCCTTTGTCCGAATTGGCTGGAAATCTGAATAAGGTCTAGGAGACTTTGTTGCGGATTTTTCGAGTATGAAATTTGGCCTTTTCGGGTTCTTGTTAGGTGGTTTTCGACTAATCGTAGTGGGGCTTTGATGTTGATCCTGCAATTTCTTTCCTATGTTGGTGTTCCAGTAGTTCTTGATTTCATTGTCTGTTCGCCCTGGAAGCCTCCCAGCAATTAAAGACCACCTACAATAATATTATGGATACCTATAGATTAAGATATAAAATACACACAAACAAAAGAATTAAAATCTTAACAGTCTTCCTAGTAAAATTGGCTCTGATACTATCAAAATTTAGTTCTAAAATACACGAAATGAAATTTAAACCTGTTTCCCAGGAGCTTGTGGAGTCTGATGATGAGTTCTTCTTCATCATGACTGATGTTTCCTCTCTTAATATCAGGTCTTAGATAATTAAGCCACCTAAGTCTGCAACTTTTTCCACATCTTTTAAGACCTGCAAAAGAGACATATGGTTTACATATATAAATATAAATATCAATACGTATCATGAATAGTTTACAAAAACCAAAATATAACCATTTTTTTTTTTTTATGAGTATAAAACTCACCTGCTCTTTTTGGTAGATTTCTCCATTTACCTTCACCATGGATTCTGATGTAATCTGTCAATATTTTGTCTTCTGTAGCTGTCCATGCTCCTCTGTTCAAGCCTACCTTTGCACAACAAGGACTTCTACCCATTGATGCTTCTTTTTTTTGTTGGGTCGAATCAGACTAGTGGAGGATCCTGATTCTGTCGTGAAACCACAATTCTCTTTCTCCTCCCTCTCTCTCTCTCTCTCTCTCTCTCTCTCTCTCTCTCTGTGAGTGTGGTTCAGTGGATGTATTGACTTCCCAGCAGTGTGGGCTGCTGAGAAAGAGAGCAGGGGAGGAGACAAGTCTTATATGGTCTCTAGGCATGTTCATATATGTATATATACTGTCAAGCCAGAAGTTCTCATATGGTCCACATGCATTTAATTATTGCAAAAACATATTGATTCAAAGTACTGAAAAAAAAAAAAAAATTAAAGAAAAAACAGACGTCTGAAAAGGGTTGTGTTTACATGTGCCACTGGGGACCATCCTTTTGCCTGATAGTTTCTAGTAACCTGATTAAAAATTAACAACCTTCAAGTATAATTTTATTAATTTAAATTAAGAAAATATATTTATAGATCAGAATTTTAATATTCATCTGAACTTAATATTTTCAATTATTAGATGTATCAACGGACGAGGAGTACTTCTTCAACTAGCAAATATATCCAGTAGAATAATGTTATTAAATTCCGATTTCAAAGCAGTTCTCTAAGGAATAAGTCAAAGTTTTAATATTCATCTGAATATAAAATTTTCAACTATTAAATGTATCTAACAGAACAATGCTATTAATTCTGATTCCATAGGAGGTTTTCCACTGTCAAATATATTCAACAGAACAACGTTATTAAATTATAACTTCACAACAGTTCTCTAAAGAATGAAACAGATTATATATATATATATATATATATGAGACTGAGTTTTGAGAGTTAAATAAAAACTTTGGGACGTCCATAATATTGGAAAGAGAACGACCTACATGACTTTATTTGTGCAACTTGTGCAGTGACAATGATGTATAGCTAGCTCCTTAAACAACTTTCACCAGTATTATAAAAATCAATATCATAAATTCGTTCACCTGCCCTTCTTTATTTCTACTCCAAGGCTGCTGTCTCTCAAGCTAACTTTCTTCCATGAGCTTGAAAGTTGGTTGAAAATGGAAGTACATTCGATAATTTGACAACAATATAACTTTCCAAGATTTGGTAAACCCACGACTGTACTAAAATTTTAATTTTTATAGCATAGAATTCCTGATTGAAGCTACAAGATGCACCCCTATTTGATAAGGTTTTAGCTATTTCTAATTCTTCAATCACATGGGACACGTTGGATCTATTAGGCCACTGTTGTTTCTTGTCTTTGGCTTGGTTGATGCAGGAAATTTGCCATCATGTTGCCCAAGACTCTTCCAATTTTTTAGCCAGTAAAATTATGTCACTTCATGAAAGATTTGTACTGTTTAGTATTATCGTTTTTTACTGTTTCAATTATTGTTTTTTTAAGTGTACAAATGTTCATCATGCTTCTCAATCAGAGTAGTATTAACTAATTTTATAACCTTAAAAAAATTATTATTAATACTTATCTGCATCCTCTCATAACCTGTGTTTTTGCTAATTTTTTTTTTTTAAATAATTGTTGACAAAGCAAAAGTAAAATATAATTACATCTTAACCATCTACCGGTTATAATCTTGTAATATTTAAGTGTTATGTAATTGGATAAAATTTAAGAAAAAATTTAAATTAACAAATAATCCAAATACTGTTATTATTGATATAAATGTATATTTATTTCTATAAATGAAGGATATATATATTTTTTTATTACTATGATTGGATTAGAGAATAATTAAGTTAAGACTAAACGAGATCAGATATTGGTAGCACGGTAAGGGGAATAGCTCCCATACCGGAAAAAGTGACTCACACATATGTGAGAGACAACCCATATATAGGTAAAAAAAGACAGCTACAAATTTGTGGCGTTCGGTGTCGAATCTAGGACTGAGTGAGCTTCCAGACTATGTACTCCATGGCAGCGAAGCACAAGTGACAATTACTCCCATTATACAATAAAAACTTAATTATCTCACACAATATCCATAATAAAATTTGAATTAATATGTACATTTAGAACCAAAAGGTGTAAACCGGTCAATGGAGAGTTAAATATATTTACTCTTCAGGTTATTTCAATAACATGGAAGCGACAAAAGTTCGAGAAACTAGCTATAGCTGACAAAGAAAGGTTAAAAGGTTAAAAAGCATCACGTGCAGTACTTGTAATTTATAATAGATTTTGTGTCCAAATTCTCATCCGTTGCAACTTGTTTTCAAAAAGCAACTTCTGTTAATCATGCATGCCTGATGTAATGATCTTCATATAAGGTCAGAGGAGATAATGTATTAAAATGTAAGTGAAATAATTTCATTCGGACTGACTCCCGTTTTGCTTAATTGTGTACGGATTCGTCCAGTTAGAGAATGACAACAACGGTCCCGATCGAAGAGATTTTTAATAGATTGTGTAGAACGATTAAAACATATTTTTGGGGGAGGTTACAGTAATTTTATGAATATATCTTTATTTTTTATTTTTAACAAATTTCAAACAAATGGAATCTATCTCTATTTTATAGTCAAGTGTGAAGGGAAATTTAAAATAGATGCAGTGACATTAACTGTCAAAGGAATCTAATGATAATTTTGACAAGTGATCATTCAAAAAAATAAGAAATGATAATTTTATTAATTTCTGAAGAAATTTCGGCAAATTTTAGAATCGGTACAATTTATTTATATTATAATTAGTCGAAAGTTAGACAAGATTAATTAAAAATTCTCCCTACAAAAATTAAGTAGATCTTACGTCACTTTTATATCAACAATGTTCTCCTTTGAGTGGATTTGTGTAATTGTTAATCTGATTAATTAATTAATTAGTATAATTTTGAATTAATAATTGGATTGTACTAGAAAAATAAATAATATTAAGCAAACTAATTTTTTAATCAATGATTCAATTTAATTCATCATAATCATATCGAAATCGATCAAAATATAAAGATTTTGCTTTGCTTATCATAAACGGCACATTTTGTGTGTTCAAATAATGTGCTTGATATTTCTCATGCTAAGACCACTAGATTGATATATATAATTCAGTCACATGTGTCTGAATTAATCATTCAACATGTTCATCTACACGACTGTGGATTTTGGTTCCATCAAATAAATTGAAATCACTTGATTTATTTATTTATCTATTTTTTTTTTAATTCAATATCAATGGGATCAAAAGTTTATCAACATGCATTAATAATTGGATTGTACAAGAAAACTTAACAATATCAAGCAAACTAATTTTTCAATCAATGATTGGATTCAATTCATTAGAATCGTATCAAAATTGATCCAAGTATATAGATTTTACTTTGATTTTTTGGGAGTTGGTAGATATCATATCATATATAAAAGACACATTTTGTGTGTTCAAATATGTGATTGATTTGTCTCTTGGTTGCTGGCGCAATTGGTTGGCGCTAGCAACCACCCATGCCTCATTTGTAGAGGCATGGGTTCGACACTCATTTCCCTCAAATCAAAATATCATATCATATAATAATATGATATATAATCTAATATAATAATACTTATAAATATATTAATGTTCGGTCTCCCACCATCGTGTGTGGGTTGATCTCTCACCATCCTGTCTCCGTGTGGATGGATCCCTCTTAATTGAGAGTTGTCATCCGGACCGTGTCATTAATGTCTTATCTCGGTTGGTCCCGATCATCCCTGAACCAATCCCAGTTACAGTTCCTGTACTAAAAAAAAAATAAAAAAATATGTGATTGATTTGTCACTTGGTTGCTGGCGCCGTTGGTTGGCGCCAGCACCCACCCATGCCTCCTTTGTCAGAGGCATGGGTTCGACACCCCTCTCCCTCATATCCAAATTCTACTATAATATATAATATATAATATAATATAATACTATTTATAAATATATAATCTTCGATCTCCCACCATTCTGTATGGGTTGATCTCCCACCTCCGTGTGAGTTTCCTCCCGCCTCCGTACGGGTGATTTACTCCCCATTGGGAGTTGTCCTCCTGACCGTGTCCTAGTGTCCTATCTCGGTTGGTCCCGGTAATCTCTGGGTCCGTCCCAGTTGTAGTCCATGTACTTAAAAAAAAAAAAAAATACGTGATTGATTTTTCTTATACTAAAGACCACTATGTTGATATATATGATTCAGTCACATGTGTCTGAATTAATCATTCAACATGTGCATCTACATAGTTGTGAATTCTGGTACCATCAAGTAAAGTTTGATTTTTTATTTTATTATTATTAATTTTTAATTCAATATCAATTGGAGCGGAAGTTTATCAAAATATGTCTAGATCCATTACTATACATACAATTCAAATATTTACTATTACAGCATCTTATATATCTAGTCTTGTAATACTGAGAAAAATTTACTCACATGTTGGTCCATGAACCATCTGCCACAAACTTTAAAGAGGAAATATACATATCTCCTAGTTAAAAGTTAAGGTTTGAATTGTTCTACTTAAAAGTGCTTTAGGAATTGCAGTAATTCTAACAAGCTGGCTGCTTCTATAGCATGTATAAACACAACACGTGCATGTTTCGTCCGACATTATCAATGTTTTGTTGAAATGTTGAAGGTTTTTTGCAAATGACAAGACAAATTCCACAACTACATGCATTTGATGTCCTTTGTTTATGTGAAATAAAATTCATATAAATAAAATGATAGTTATGTAAAACTCAATAAATTATATATCCCCTCGAGCTCCTCCCCATGAATAACTTCAAATCATAGACCCCCATACTTAATATTTACATACACAACTTATCAACTGAATCAATTGGTTTTATATTCCAGTAAATATGTGGACCTAAAAAATTACTATAATTTATTCACATGCCTGCATAGACAACCTAACACATTAAAAAGTGTGGCGGCTGCTGCCATTCAAGATTCAACCAAAAGGCCCCAAAGATTTGTGGTTAACAATACTCATTCTTTTAAATTATATATCAATATTGTAGAGTCCAATTTAGTAGTGATTGGAGAGATGGGTTACTTTACAGCGATCAAGTCATGTTTCCTGTATGGCGTTATTAAGTACGTATATAATTAAATTTGACATTGGTTGGGTTAAAATTTGTTGAAATTTGTCGAAATAAATGCTATATGTACAATTTGGATGTCTATTCACATAACGTAGGAATCAGGCTATACTACTATAACATAGAAGAATATCTACTACTTTCACTATTGCCATGGAAGAAGTATCCCCACACATATTGATTAAGAAGCGTGGTATACACGACTTAAAGTTGAATCTAAACCACACTACCAACATATATTACTAAACCAAGAATAGATACACTTTATTTATTAGTTACTTTTTATTATTACAATTAAATTAAAGCTTAGGGAGACATAACTCAACCCACAATCTTATATATGGTATAAATGTGAGAGCTTACCACTATATTAAAGACCATTGTCACCTTATTTATTAATTAGTGGGCTCAAAATTTCTGTCCATGTTCTTTTTAAGCTGTATACTGTAGTTGGCCTATAGCTGGCTAGCACTTAACTAAATAGTGTTCCCCAATTGTACATGAATTAATTTCTTACTGTTTGGTTGTGAATCGATGGAAATTTGAGGCATGATAGTGATAGTTTTGGATGGCAGTGCAATCCCTTATTGTTCTATTTGTGAAAGTGGGTTTACAATAAATTCCATGCTATTTCTCTTAAAAAAAAAAAAAAAATCCATGCTATTTGTAGACTTTAATACAACGTGTGGTTATAAAACCGAAAAATGGATGGTTCCCTAATAATAAAGGGTGAATATAAATTCACTTATTTATATATATATATATATTGAACAAGATAAGGTCAATTTAATAATATACCTCTCGTGTCCCCAAGTGTACATGAATTAATTTCTTACTGCTAGGTTGTGAATCGATGGAATTTTGAGGCATGATAGTGATAGTTTTGGATGGCAGAGCACTCCCTTACTGTTCTATTTGCGAAAGTGGTTTTACAATAAATTCCATGCTATTTCTCTCTTTAAAAAAAAAATAAAATCCATGCTATTTGTAGACTTCAATACAACGTGTGGTTATAAAACCGAAAAATGGATGGTTCCCTAATAATAAAGGGTGAATATAAATTCACTTATATATATATACATATATGTATATATAACAAGATAAGGTCAATTTAATAATATACCTCTCGTGTTAAAATTTTGAAATGAGAAATATGATTTAAACCTAACTTTAACCTTATAATTTTGACACAAGAAGTATATTATTAGATTGACCTTATCTTGCTATAGTTATATATATATATATATTGTGTCAATTTTATAGGAAGTGGTCATGTAATTGATGGAAACAATTAATTGAATCTTTTAATTAAGAAATTTGTTTAAATGGAAAATTTACTTCTTTTCTTAATTTTCAAACTGAAAGAGTATAAATTTCTAACTAGGGGTCTAATTTAATTTGCCAGAAAAGACCAAAGTTTCTTTATCCCGCCCATGAGACATTTCCAATGTTTATAGCAGTCCAATTTAATTAATTTGGTTTTGCATCGCCCTTTAGTACTTGAAAACATGTTGATGCAAGAAAAATAGACCAAACAAAGAAGCTGATAGTAGTGAAGTCTCTCCAACTACTGCTCTGTACAGCTGGCGGGTCCTTAGTTATATTAATAAATTATCTCAACTTGCCATATAAAATACTGAGAACAAAATTTACCTTGAAAAAGCTCAGTGGACCCAATTTCGGTGGCAAATTATTGATTTATGAAGATATCGGTGACAAGGACAATTAGATCTGAAGACTTTGTTAGCTCAATGTCTTTACAATTTAATATCATATACAGTTTCGTGGTTAGTTTTTTTGATACAACGTTTAGTGGTTAGTTTAACTTGCATTGTCTGTATACGTACGTCGTCAAGACCTTTTTGTTTTATTATTTTCAATTTCACCTATTACTTTCAATTCTATATTTAATTACTACGGTAAAAGCCTGAAATAGTAAACAACTATAGTTTCGACTTGTAATTTCAATTATACATTTACTAAGGTAAAAGCGTGAAATAGTAAACATTTATGATCCGCACCTCCCTTTTAGTGGCTGTGCATCTTTTCTCTGTGTATATGTAACTGAATTTTAAAATTCATAAAAAGAATAAATTTGTAAAGAGTTTTTTTTTTTTTTTGATACAGTGGGAATAGCTATAGGGGCTATACTAATAATGCTTAGTCTTGACTTGATTTCGATATTAATTAAAAAAAACTCATGTTCCTTTTAAGAAAATTTGATATCCTAACTATGATAGAAAAGTTGTGTACAAATTAGATTATACAACACACACCATCTCTTAGCATATCTAACTGTATATCTCTTTATCCTTTAACAGATTAGAGGTTCAATTTTCAGCAAACGTATATTATATAAATTGTATAAGAAGATTTTTTTTTTCCTCTTATTATAAGAGTATAGATATTCAGATCGCGTAAGTAGTGTTTACAATCAATGAGTCTCGAAAGATTTATGACTCTTTCGAAGTTAGTTTTTGGGCAAAAAAAGAAATTTATAAGAAACTTACGTCTGTATCACAAGTCACGACTATACATTTAGCTTTTACACATACAAAAGTAAGTGATAGTGTAAAAAAAACATGATATAAATGTGGAAGAAGTTGTAAAATAATATATATATGTATATATATCTCATTGAGTTTGATTTAGACATGATACAAATTAATATGCTATACGAATTCGAAAGTTTTCCTTCATTACAATAAAGCTGGGGTCCAGGGTAGGGATGACAAAATACTTGATCCAACCTAAACTGACAAAATCGGAATAAATTTGGAGTGGGTTTAGAGTATTGAAATTGGGTTTCAGATTAAATTTGGATCAAAAGTGTTTGACCAGCTTTTATATTGATTCAGGTTTGGGTCAAACTCTTTAGTCCTTATTCAACCCGTTTAATCCATTTTATTATATTTTTATTATACACTAACAATAATAATAATAATAATAATAATAATAATAATATTATTATTATTATTATTATTATTATTATTATTATTAAGTGTTGTACATTGTTATTTTGTTATGAAACTTTGTTATCTATTAATTATTATTTAGTGTATGTAATGAAACTTTGTAATGTAATAGTTATTATTTTGGTGTTTATTTTCAATGAATTTATATTTTTTATGAGCTTTATACTAATATTATTTAAATGTGATGTTATATTGAAGTAAAGATTGAATTATTATAAGTTTTAATATTTATTTATTATTTGTATATTTATTTTTAATATAAATTTTGTGACTTATAAAAATTTGAATTGGATCAAAATGAGTTAAGTTGATGTAGATCACCCTAAATAGGTTCAGACTTGGGGTTGAAGTGACTACCTATTCAAGTCACGGTTCAAGTTTTGGATGGGTTGATTCGGTCTTGATATGACCTGTTGTTCTCTCTAGTCTAAGGTTTCTTCTAATAAAAGTAATAAAAAAGATAGAAATATTGAATCCTCGGTGAAATTTTCGGAACTTTGATGGAATCCAAGCTTCCCTTTCATTGTAATATTAAATTATATATTCAAGTTGATTAGATTTCTCTTTTTAGAAATTATTAACGTTTCCAATTAAAGTACAGACAAATTGAACAATATTGTTAAAACATCCTTTTTCTTACTTTAGAATAATATTTTAATGTATCGAATTTATACATTCAATTCACTGAAATCATGATAATTAATATGATATCAAATAATTTAAATGGTTGATAAGACAAAGATAAGCATATTAAAGTTTTTCTCTCATATTTCATTATTTCTTTGTTTATATTACAAAAATTTCGACAAAATATACTGTAAGATTCAAATGATTTACTCCTTTCTTTTTAAATCCTTTATTGAGAGATTGATTGATTGAATAGAAGTCACTCATGCAAGAGTCGCAGGCCACCGGCCCCGCCACATAAGAATTCGGCATGTTTCTTTTAGAAGGAATCTGGCATGTTAAAGTCTTGCTGTCTTCATCAAAACCTTCATATATAATCATGAGATAGGACAATTTTATTGTAAATTTTTGTGTGAATTTTTCCAGAAAGTGCTGAAGCAAAAATCTCGTTTAAAATAATTTAAATGTTTATATTCAGACGTGTTATCTAATTTGTTAAGATTCAAAGTAAATTAAGAAAAGTAATTAATTAAATAGCAACTCTACTTAAGGTATAATTAAACCTCAAGATAGGTTCATGTGCATGAACCATAGATCTAAATATAGATAAATATGAAAAACATTTAGAACACTTTTTCCATAATTTTTAAAAATTTTAAATTTATAATAAATTTGAAAAAGTTTCATAAATAAGTGGACATTATATGATTTTTATTCAAAAAAAGAAAAGTAGACAGTATACGATTTTTTTTTATACAATTTTTTTTGTAAAGTAAATAATTTTATTGTTTTTATGCTTAGTTAAATTTATATTATAATAAATAAATATTTATATTTATTTGTAGTTTGTACGGAGAGAGAAAGAATCACGTGCGTGCAAGATAATTTCTGTACTTTTTTTTTGTCATACTAAAATTGACTCTCTATCATTGTGTAGATAATTTTATAATATTATATAGCTATATATATTCACCCTATAACGTACAATATAGAGTTCATATTCTGTTTACAAAAATATAAAAAATTTCATATCTGATCGTGTGTATACATATACATACATACACATACGTATATATATTCCCGTATGTGTGTATATAATCAAACTCATCTTCAAAATCTTAATGATTAATTGCACTGTTTTAGAGGTTGTTGTTATCCAATGATTAATCCCATAGCTTCATACAATATCATTTTGTATTAATTAATTAATTAATTAACAATAGTTAAGAAACTTGTCCATCGGCGCATTGTTATTATAATTGTATATTGTTAGGTTCAAAACCAATCAAAATATATTTTTGTTTAGATTGACACGGAAAGGATCAATTTTACCTTTTGAAATGCATATATATATATATAAATTTAATTAATCAATTTTTGTAGTTTATAAGATTTAAATACACTTGCATGTAAGCAGCCTTCAAACCTTCACTTTTTGTCCCGCTTTGAAACTCACTGAATAATTGATAACGGGGTGATTATGTATATCCAACACATGTAAATATACGCACGTACGCGTATACACATAAAGAATTAATGATATATTTATGCTACGTTTGAACAACATGAGAGAATAGTAAAAAGTAGCAACAATAAGAGAGAGAAAGTGTGGGAATGAGAAGATGATATATCGATAAGTATACAGTGATGAACCTACGAATCTATATTAGGGGACACATTTATACAATAATTATAACATTAAGAAATTAAGTTATATAATTTTTTTTTTATAATATTTCATCCAATTACTTGAAAGATGTTATATGAAATAAAAATAATGTATATGATTTACAACAAAGTAAAATAAAATAAAAATTAATGATAAAAACAATTATAGTTCATATATATATTTTTTATGAATTTTATTATGAAAATAGTTTATGTAAATGAAAAATAATTCACATAAATAATCATGAGCAAACCAAAACTTTTTAAGATTAAACAATAATATATATTTTATTCTCTAATTCATGTAAACATGATATAATTTGTGATGAAAAAAATAATTCGAAATGAATATAATAATTTATGAAGTCAAAATATTTCAAATGTGAATATCAGTTTGTAATAATAGCAAAAAAAAGATTAAAAAAATAACATGTTTTGATAGGTGAACAAACTGAACTGCAATGAAAAAAAAAAAAAAAGAGAGAGAGAGAGAGAAAGTAACATATTTTGATGAGAAAAGATATTGAACTAAGGAAAATAGAAGAAAGAAAACTAAGATCTATACCACCAATACTTTTTCCTGTTCATGATAGTATGTAGCATTTTATTTATATAATATATTTAATGATTAAACAAAACCATTTTTTTAAAAAAAAAAATAAAATAAGAATGACAAAGCAATGTTTATCAAATAAGAGGATCAAATATCTATTGACTAATTGTAAACTAAATAAATTTTTGAAAAATTTAAGGGGTGCACATGTCCACCTTGACCTCAATGCAGGTCTGCCCCTGCTTGAGACATTTGCTTATGTTATTTTTTAAAATTTAAAACAAAGGTGAAAGCCAATAAAAAATAGTCAAAATATGCATATTTACTTGTTGAAAGGTGGTTGGACACTTTCTTCTAGATCTTTATAATAGGGGTTTGAGTTTCACTTTTATCTATTAAATCAAAAAATGTAGGTAGATCTTTCTTATGTATTAAGAGTTATACTCCCACGGATGCTTATAATGGTTACTTTTGTCAGATTTTGATAGATTATTTTTTTGTTAATATCAGATTTAAAAAAATAATAATTCAAAATATCTAAACTTTGCTAGAAACATAAAACTCTTTGTGAATTTTTTCTAATATAATCCCAATTTTCCTTTTGTTATATGATGTAATAGCTAAGTATCCCTATAATTTGTAATAATCTCGTCTTATCCTTTATGTGATTCTAATATGTATAATGATGAAAAGACTTAGGAGTTTTTTAGATTTTTTTTAAACTACAAGGGATTTTTTGGATATTTCAGTAAAATTTCAAGCAGTATTTTATCTATTTAATTAAATAGTAGGAGGTTTTTAGTGATTTCTTACATTAATGATAGATTTTAATTATTACATCAAACTGTAGGAGGACAATAGAATTATCTGTTAACTTAGAACTTTTACTGTGTTTAACACTGCTGAACAATGATGTTTTGTGATCAAATGAGACTTGTCGACACTTGTCAACGTCGACAAGTCAAAGGTAAGTTAACGGTGTTGCAATGCCATGTCCGCACTCATTTGCAACAATTTCACATGGTTATCACATGTTGTTCACATGGCATAGATAATTGCCATCAGGCATTGCGACATGTCTGCCGAAACTCTAGGGAGAGTTTGGTGATATTTATTTTTTTTATCTTAAATTTTATCAGAATTTAATTTAAGTAAGATTTAAATAAAAATTTAAATTTAAGATCTTATATCTTTTTTTTTTTTTTTTCGTTTTTATGTTTGAGATGACTTATTGCTACTTTGGGATGAATTTTATTTACCTTTTTACCCTTTTATTATTATTTTTTTATTAAACATTCTTCCAATATCATTTAATATTCAATTAAATTTATTTCATTAATATATATTATAAATTAAATTTATTTGAATTAATTAAAATAATAAATTTACTATTAACATTTTGTAAAAAATGATATTAATAATTAAATTTTAACAATTTATTAAAATATTAAAAAATAAAATAGAGAATGGAGGAGGATGATGAAGGAAAGAAGCCGACGGCGGTAGGAAGCAAGAAGCCGATGGCAACCTCTTCCATTCTCTCTGGTGGCGGGAGGCAAGAGGCCATTTGAAATGAAATAAAACATTGATAAACTAAAATGGAAAAGAAACCTCAATAACTTCAGAGGAAGCGTTTGAGGCGAAGGAAGGAGAGAAGTGATTGCGACTAAGGTCAAGGTAAAGGAAGAGAGAGAGAGAGAGAGAGGGCAAAGAATCCCATCACCATGATGAAGAGTAGCGTTAAGAACCAATTGCTGCGACAGTTGTTGAAGGTGTTGGTTGATGACATCGACGGCGATGATTTTCTCCCAATGAAGCCCAGAGGAGGCCGACCTCTAGCCTCCGGTTGTTTATGGATGACCAGCGGCGAGACAAGTTTTAGGGTGGTTAAATTTTAGGGTTAGGGTTTGGGTTTGGGTTTGCATTTGATTAGAATTTGAGATTTTATTTTTTATTTTTTTTTGGTTAGGGATGTTTTAGTAATAATTTAATAATAAGAGGTTAATTTAGGAAAGTGATATATATTTATTGATAATTTTTTTTTTCATTAAGATTTAAGCAAGAAGTTTTGAAGTTTTAAATAAGATATTTTTTAACTTAAATTAAGATATATGTAAAAAACTTTAAAAAAAAAATTAAAATCACCAAAATTAAGAGTTTAGTGAAAATAAGTCTTATAAGGGAAAAAACCAAACTGTCCCTTAGACAGGAGTAATCTAGCTTACTATGGTTAAACACCATTAATGTTGTAATTTTAATTTTCTATAGCTCAAGAACAAGATGCTTCTATGGCTCTAGTTTTACAAGTTTTATTCAAAGCTTTTCAAACACAAGATGGAATCTAACATTGTATGGCCCATTATCAGTATGATCCAAAGATTTCATCACATGTTTTGAAATATCGGTGCATCTTTTCCTTGTCACCTTTTCTATTTATCTTCACATATGTTTGGCTTCTCTAATACTCTTAAAAATTTTAGTTACAAACCAGCACAGGGGTTTTATAAATGATGATATTCGAAGTATAGTGTATAGATTAATTTTATGGATGCAGATCGAATGACAGACAAAAGACTGCCTCATCGAGAACTATCGCGTATAATATTGCCATTATGCAGCCTACGTGAATCGAATGACAGACAACAGACTGCCTCATCGAGAACTATCGCGTATAATATTGCCGGTATATATATATATATATATATGTATGTATATATATATATTAAGGAGATTTGAATAAGAAATTTGTTAGAATTACTTCACAAGAACAGCAACTACAAATATGGTTTGGAAGATAATATCTATCACTAATAAGTGGTCTCTTCGTATATCGTGAATTTATACTTAAAAGTAAGATTAAAATTCTATTGCAGATGTAAAAGAAGAATGTATAACTGTTTGAGTCTGATTTTTATGGAGCTCTCTCTCTACTTTTTTAGGCCGATGTCTGAATCTATCTTCGATGACTGATTTGATCAAGTGTGCTCTTTCCAACTCAAACTCTCAATTTTTTTTTTTTTAATCTTCGGACAAGTGCAGTTTTTCGGTGATTTGGGTTATTTGGTTTGCCAAGAATCAATCCTTTGGTTTGCCAAAAATCAATCTTTATTTGAGGATGTTTGGATTTATTCGAGTTTGGCTTTGTCCCTTGTTATTTCGGCTATTAGGCTTTTTGATTCGGCCATTACAGGAGGTGCTATGACAAACACTTCTGATTTGATTATGTTGGGTTATATTTTCGGGTCACGGGTGAGGTCCACCCAAGATAACCAAATATCCAAATCAATTTGGATTTGGTTAAATAACTGTTTATAAATACGTGTGTGTGTGTGTGTTTGAGAAGTGAATGAGTTTGATGGTGAATTAAACACTTAACATCACTACAAATATAAACGCACAAACACATAATACACAGAACAGTGAGAAAAACGGAGAGAACATATGACAAGAATCTTACACCGTGATTTAAGGGTTTGATCCCATAATTGGTGGTCGAACTCCGACCAATTGAACAATCCGAATCCAGAAGAACTTTCGCTGCGCATAAATGGATACGCTTTCGAGTTTTGTTTTACCATTTATTGATAGATTTTATATTGCTATCATTGGTATCAGAGCCCGGTTGAATTGTTTATTGGTTTATAATCATCTTTATGTAATCAAACATGCCATAAAACTTATATTTTTTGGTTGAAAACTAAGAAATAAATATATGAACCCCAAACCTTGTATGGATTATTTCTCACTCCACAAACCTCCATTTTGTGTGATTCTAATTTCATATGAAACTAGACATCAAAATGAGTCTGCAGAAATTTGAACAAAAAAATTTGGTTGAAAAATGAGTGAGAACGGATCGAATGAAGTTCGAAATTTGTCATCTCTATTAATATATTGTTCATAATTTAGGTTTTCAAAATGAATAATACTCTCACATTAGGCAAGTTGATATACGTTATACTAAAATTTAAAAATAATGGTATAAATCAAAATGGGATGAAATTCTAAAGATATTAGTTGTAATCCTGTCATCGAAAGATGTCGCCAAGTCGACACTTGCACTACACGCGCCTCTTAAGAGGGTGACGCGGGGGCATACTGAGTCTTGTAGCATAGGCGCCATGTATATGACATATATGCCACAGATCATCGCCATATGGGCGATGCATGGACCACTTCATTTATGACATGTGCCCTACTTAAGTGAAGACATGTGGACAATAGTTTGCCATGCGGCTCACTACGGTGACAACATGTGGTGATATCATAACGTGCCACATATCAGACATGTGGCCTAATTCGAACATGTTGTGTGGGCACGATACATGAGAAATCGCGGCCCAATTAGAATGTGCCACGTGGTCCATTCTGCTGATAACACGTGTACTACCTCGGGAACTTGTGTCGCACTCAGAGTTCGGCACATGGCAGATTACGTCAGGCATTCCTAGAAGCTCATCCAGACAGGCTACAACGTGTGACTAGTGCTGCCGGCTCACGAAAGGTATTATCGGTGCTTGACCATCGCCCGTTGCCATCAACGGCGGTGGTTTCGGATGAATTTTTAGGAGAGAAAATTTTTTTTATTTATTTTTTCTCTATTTTTATCTCAATTATTTATTCGCTCTGATTATAAGCTGAATTAGATTATTTGATTTATTTCACTCTATAGGGAGCTGAATTGAAATGCCTTAATGTTCATACTAAATTTATTTGACCCAAAAATAACACACAAGCATGTACAAGCATTTTTTTTTTGTTGTGATTTACAATTATATGGGACTGGGTCGACTCATTCTGATGATGTGATTAAGATCATTGTCCTATTGAATGGTGAGGAGATTATTAAGATCTCAAATGTTGACTGGGACTTTTGAGACTATAGAAATCTCATATTACTAGCATGATATTGAGATCCTAAAAATCTTGGATAATAAAGTGTCGGAGGTCATTGAGATATCTAATTATTAGATGTCCAAGGTTATGAAGATCTTAAATGATGTTATTCAAACTGTGTGTGTCTTAAAATCTTTTAGAGAATGATATTAGGACTGTTTTGCACAAAACAATTACATATATGGTTTAGTGAATATTTAGAAATTGGATGATGATAAGTAGCTTGACTACTTTTTCAATTTCTATCCAGAAATTCTTTTATCATATTTATGAGTGTACAATTGTATACAATATTTTAGTGAAATGATAGTGGATGTGCTAGTATAGACATAGAAAGATATAAATCATAAGTCTCTAAGTTGAATAAATGTCATTAGGGAAATGAGGTGTGCTTTGATAATAATATTTGCAAAACTGAATAAAGGTGACAAATGGAATGATGATATCTATAATATATGACACCATAAGTTTCAGTATATGCTAGAT
Organism: Dimocarpus longan; assembly: GCA_022984855.1. Taxonomy (NCBI): domain Eukaryota; kingdom Viridiplantae; phylum Streptophyta; class Magnoliopsida; order Sapindales; family Sapindaceae; genus Dimocarpus; species Dimocarpus longan. The sequence continues at coordinate 37,060,974 of CM041013.1, forward strand.
GAGCAAAAGGCCCCCGAAACCTTAACCAACATCATGATTAAATCTGAACATAGTATTTTTGCTAAACTTAGAAAAGATATTGAGGCTTATCAGACCTATAAAATAAAGAATAGTATTACTCGTATAATGATGCTGATTAGCATAGCTGATGACCACATGTGTGCATGTGAAGAATATAAAATGGCACAAGACATTTGACTGGCATTGGAAGACAAATGTGGTGGGATATATACCATTAAACTGAGGAGACTCATAATCAAGTTTGATATTTATCAGAAGCATCAGGATCACAATATGAGACAACATCTGAGAGAGATGTCAAACCTGATATGTAATTTGAAATCAGCTGCCCAGGCCTTAACTAATGAACAATAAGTATAAGCGATAATCCGATCCCTTCCAAATAGCTAGTAAAATATGAAAATCAACATAACTCATAACGATAATATCAAAACGTTTGATGATATCTCATGTTATGTTGAGCTTAAAGATGAGCGCCTAAAGGTGGCCAAGACTTCAAGTTAGTTTTATTTGGCTAAATCCAGCATACGTAAGGGTGAAAGGCTTTAAGCGCAATAAGGGAGTAAAGAACAAAAATTAAAAGAAAGGAAAAGGAATCCTAAGTCCAACAAAGGTAAGACTAGAAAGCCCAAGAGAGATAAATATGGTGCTACAAGGAAAGACAAGAGTAAGTTGAAATATTTCAACCGTGGCAAGATGGGTCACTTCACTCACAAATACACTAAGTAGAAGAAATAGACTTAGGAGCCATAAACCACATAGCTAGAAACAGATGAGCATTTATAGAGTACTAGCTAATTAGTCGAGGAACAAAATTTATCTACATACAGAATAACTTGAAAGTTAATGTGAGAGGTATTGACACCTAAAAAGTGATTCTGTATAGTGGTCAAGTGTTATATCACCTTGATATTTTCTATGCTCCGAGGATTCGACCGAATATTGTCTTCGTAATTGTCCTTTTACGTTAAGGATAATGTTTAATATTTCATAGTTACCGTTTGAGGATTTATTTAGATTAATGGTGATTAAGTATTAAATATCTAATAGATCGTTTCATCGTATTAAATACCGAATTTAACGATATTATTAGTGTGATGACTGTTTTTCATTAATTACTTTCACTAATATTGCCAATATTGATGTAAATATTTGACACACTAGACTAGAACAAATTAACCAAAATCGAATGAATAAATTAGCTAAGGAGGGATTTTTAGGTTCCCTTAATATGATAGATTTATCCGTATATGAAAGTTGTCTAGAAGGTAAAACAATTAGAAAATCATTTTGAAAAGGAATTAGGGCTGAGAATCCATTACAATTAATTCATTATATTATTAATGGACCGATGAATATAAAAGCTAGAAATAATGCCTAGTATTTCCAATATTCATAGATGATTACACTGATTTTGGTCATGTTTATCTAATCTCCCATAAATCTGAAACACTAAATTGTATCTAAACTCGGTGGAAAATTAGTTAGATGGAATAGTCAAAGTCTTGTGAACAGAGCAAAGACAAGAATATCTCTTGAACAATTTGAGTTATTGTATCATGAGAAAAGTATTGACAGACGACTGACCATTCCTAGGACTTTACAACAATATGACATAGCGAAAAAGAGGAATAGAACATTACTGGGGATTGTAAGATCTATGATGATACAAGTAAATCTCCCAGTATCTTACTGAGGAGATGTACTATTAACAATTATTTATTTCTAAATAGGGTCCTTACAAAATCAATATCTTCTACATCTTATAAATTATGGATAAATAGGAAATCTAAATCTACTTATTTGGGACCTTAGGTGTGTAGGATATACATGATCTTTTCAGTAAATATAGAGAGCTGGGGTGCTCGGAGAAAGAAGTATATCTTTATTAGATACTTTGTATACTCAAAAGGATATATACTCATAGGAGAAAATTGAGATTGAAATATTAATGAATTAGAGTCACAAGATGTGAACTTCTTAAAGAATAAATTTCTTAGTAGAGGTGAGATTGAAAAGAAATTTCAATTTTATGAGTTGAGCGATTCGGATGATGTTTCACGTCCGAATACTCAACTAGAGGAAAATAGAGAGTTATCTGAACACTTTATCCGTAGTGGGAGTAGCAGAGCTGTTGGAATAGCTCATTCATTTGTTCCCAATTAGAGTGAAGGGACTAACGAGCTAGTGCCCTCAAAACTATCAACTCATAGAAGTAACTGTAAGACTGTTCCTCATTGTCAATTTGAAATTGAAGAGGAAGCTTTTTATGTTTGCTTCGGATAACAATAATTAGCCAAAGAATATGAATGAGGCTTTCAACTCACTTACTAGAGATTTTTGGATTAAAGCAATGCAAAAGAAGATGGAGTCAATTAAGATTAATCATATCTGGGACTTGGTTTACTTATCACTTGGTTAGAAAGTCATTGGAAATAAATGGGCGCTCCGTATCAAATGTAAAATAGACGACTTAATAAAGAGATATAAGGCGAGATTAGTAGAAAAAGGATATACTCAATAGGAGGGTATAGATTATGAAGAAACATTCTCCCTTGTGGTAAGGTTTGTTTTTATCTACCTTATATTAGCTACCATCGCACACATGGACTTAAAATTACATCAAATAGATGTAAAAACAATATTTCTCAATAGAGAACTAGAAAAAAAAACTTACGTGGAGCAACCATTAAATTTTGTTTCAAAAAGACTAAGAGCTGAAAGTATGTAAGCTTACAAGATCAATCCATTGCTTGAAACAATCCTTTAGATAGTGGCACCTCTGTTTCCATAGGTTGTCATGTCTTATGGATTTAAATTTATGGAAGAAGACCATTATGTGTATGTTACGTGGGTAAAGGATAAGTTTATAATATTATCCTTATATGTGAATAATATTTTATTGGTAAAAAACTATAAGGAATTCATGATAACTATAAAGAAATGATTATTCTCAACTTTCGAGAGGAAAGATATGAGAGAAACTACCTATATTTTAAGAATTAAACTTAATTGAGATCGTTTAAGGAGAATTATGACTTTATCATAAGAGTTATACATTTAAAAGATTTTCAAAGAATTCTATATGACTAATTATAAGCCTATGTATACTCACATCTCAAAGGGTTAAACTTTTAGATTTGAAATGTACCCTAAGACTCCATAAGAGCATGAAAGAATGCAATAATTTGTTACTCCAGTGCTATCAAAAGTCTCGTGTATACTATGATGTATACGAAACCTGATATCTGCTCTGTAGTTGGATTGGTAATAGATATCAATCCAATTTTAGATAGAAATATTGGATTGCTATGAAAAGAATATTAACATATCTGAAAATGACTGCTGATAACTTCTTGTGTCATCAATGTGGCAACATGCATCTTGTTGTTTATAGGGGAGGTGATTTGGATGAGCAAAAATTTGCATCTAGTTATGCATTTTTGCTCAGCGAATATGTTATCTCTTGGAATAGCAAAAAGTTGTCATGCATTACACTGTCCATCATGGAAGATGTATTTATAATATATTCAGTTACAGTCTAAGAAGCAATCTAGCTCAAGAGATTCTTGGAGAATCTAAATTTGTAACTAATGTAGAGAAGCCATTTACTGTATACTGTAATAGTCAGATAGCAATTGCCTATACTAAAAATACAAAATATCACAGTAAATCGAAGTAGATAAAGACTAAGCAGAATTCCGTTAGGGATATAGTGATGAAAAAGGATGTAATAATTAAGTATGTATTTATGTGTGAGATGGTTATAGATCCACTCATAAAAGCTATGACAATAGATGGATTTATGTCACATGCTAAATATTTTAGTTTGCTTAGATTATAATGTTGTAATTATTACGTTAAGCTATATCTGCTTTATAAATAAATACAGCATTTTGGTTATAAAAAACTAGCGCATATTCATTTCACATAAATTATATATGAAAGCATGTCGTCAGGTTTTGATACTGTTATTCTTACATGTATAGTTGCCTTGGTTGCTAAGAGAGCAAGCCAAGATGAGACACATATAGTTTCAGAGGATAAAAATGAGGTTATTCTCTTAAGGGCTTGAAATATATAAAATGTCACCTTGATTGTAATCAAGATGAGGTTCTACCTTAATCAATTTGTGAACCGCTCGTGATGTCTTCCCACCATCATGAGAACCTGATTAAACCAAATATGAGTTTCTCGATAATAGGTGCCAGAAGGACGAGCTTTTAAAAACTCAAGTTAGGCGCTAAAAGAGCATTTAAATTAAGATATGTACAGTGAATAATTTTAATATAAAAGATATACGCGTCCTTATTAAAATATAAGATTCACTGTAATATGTGTTTCATACTACGTGTAATTATTATGATCGACATGAAAAATAAATGAATTTATCTTTGATTTCTCATTGTGTAAGTTCCATTGAAGATTATAAAAACTTCTACCTATGTCCTTAGTGATTGTTCACTTTGTCTCAAAGTAACAAGATGATGTTTGTATCATTAGTGTGTCTTTCATATCTATTATAATGCTGCTTTTTATGGGATATTTCAGTTATTTTTGTTGATCAAGGGACGAAAGTGAGATAGAAAGATTTAATGAATTTTATTTCGTTCCTATAGTTACTTGTCATGACAATTTACAATTTGAAATTACAATTGTGATTATATGGAATATTGGAGGATCAAACATGTTAAGGGATTAAATATGCTAAAGCAAATAAAATTCTATTAAATTTAGGATATAATAATGAACAAATTTTTCAATGCTTATATAGAAGTACAATCGAGATTTGAAGAGCAAGTCCTATTACACATGTTGTTCATAAGTTATACGGTATATTTGCCTGTATAGATACCTGTGCTTCTTATTATATAGGGGTCACCATTTTTTTTTTTTTTTGTGAGTTTTGTTTGATTCATCTTGTATGAGTGGGAGATGTTGGGTTATATTTTTAAGTCATGGGTCGTGTCCACTCAAGATGACCTAAACCCAACCTAATATCCAAATCAATTTGGATTTGGTTAAATAATTGCTGAAATAGTTATAAGTGGTTATGGGCAATTTATGACAGTTAAATTCACAATTATATATATATATATATATATATGTGCGTGTGTGTGTGTGTGAGAAGTGAATGAGTTTGATGATGAATTAAACACTTAACATCAGTACACACTTAAACGTACAAACACAAAATACACCGAATAGTGAGAAAAACAGAGAAAACATATGGCAAAGTTTTTACACAATGATTTGAAGGTTTGGTCCCATAATTGGTGGTTGAACTCTGATCAGTTGAACAATTTGGATCCAAAAGAATTTTCGCTGCTCATAAACGAGTACATTTTCAGGTTTCGTTTTACTTTTATTGATGGATTTTATATTGCTATCATTGTTTTCAGATTACATTGAGGAGGCTTCTTCTTTTAAGGAAGCTAGACAAAGTGCCGATTATTAAACCTATTTACTGGCACCATCATCTTCTAAGTTGGATAAATGTTAACATAGATGGAGCAACTCACGGTAGTCTTGGTATTTCAGGATGTGGACGGATCTTTCATAACTGTAGATGGTTTGTAAAAGGTTGCTTTGCCAAACCCTTTTGATTGGGTTTGCCTTTGAAGCCCAAACCAAGCTATCGTAGAGGTAATTGATCATGCTTGGAGAAGAAATTGGCATTGGCTTTGGATTGAGTCAGATTCTTGTTTTGTTGTTTAGTATAAATAGACGAAATCTCGATCAGTTCCATGGTGTAGTAGAGCGGATTAGAGTAATTGCTTTCATAAAAGATATCCTGTATGAGGATTGCTATCTCTTATATTTATAGAGAAGGCATCTAAGTAACAAATAGGCTTGCAACTGTGAGTTTGAATGCTAATAGGGCCCATTGGTGGTCAAATGCTCCTGATTTCATTATTTAGTATCGTAATAGAGATGTTGTTGATTTACCTTTTTATTGCTTTGATTAGCTCACAGAGCAAGTTCTCTTTTTCCTATATAGATTTGTTCCCGCTGGGTTTTGTCTATATAGGTTTTGATGAGGCTTACTCTAAAAGGTGTTTAGCCAAAGTTATTGTTTAGATAATAGCTTATGGCCCCTTCACGAGTGTTTGTGTTAAAAATCTAATTTTAAATCCAACAATAAACCTTAACCACTCTGACCTTCGTCACAAAATATGATAAATAATGAATTAATTTGCCCACGGAATGAATATTTTGGCCTTCTAGAACTAGAGCACGGAATGACCTAATTCTAGCCAAAGACTAGGCAATGAATCAATCTACTCACAAAATGAGTAAATTAATTCTCTAAATTCAAGCTAACATAATTAATTTAAGATCTAGCCCAAACTCTCCCAAACAAATCTGCCTGGAATACTTGAAAAACAACACGATATTACCATGCAAAACTTGCAAAATTTTATTAATTCCTCTATGTCAAAAACAACATAATGAATTTTCAAGTTCTTGAGCTGTTTATAGCCTCACAAGTATAGTTTAAGTAGGAAAGATTAACTAAGATAATTCTAGCTATAATTATCTAAAATTATCTTAAAGATAATTATAATCCTAAACTTATCCTCTAAATTTAACAAAGATAAATATGATAAAATACTCCCAATTTATCTAAAACTAATTAAAGATAATATTAATTCTAATTATCAAAAGATTAAGTAAAGATAAATCTAATCCTAATTTATTACAAGAATTAAATAAAGATAATTACAATTAAAATAATTCTTGACATAAAAATTCTAATCAAACTAAAACTGCAATTTGTTGAGATTCTCATCATTCCCCCATTCTTCAAAACTACCCTTGTCCTTAAGGGTAGGATCTAAAACCCTCTCTTTTGTATCAACACCATAAAAATAAGTTTACTGCTTCCAAATCGCGTCGTGTGGACTCGACCCCGGATCAGCCTCTCTTGCTTATTCAACTATTTGGTCTTGATACTATAAGTATCGATCAACTCCAACTGTTTCTTCTTTGGGTGTATACTTACCACCCAATCATTGTTCCATGCCGGACTTAGCATCGACATCATAGAACCGATGTTGCCCCATGAAAGATGGTATGACCAGAATACTAGCTTATCTTCTTCTTATTTTCTTCTATCAAAATTGTTGCTTGGTATCATGTCCTCTCAAAGCTCACTTGACCTCCTTCCTCACAGTGTAATCTTTCATGCTCTCTCACCAGTAGGTACAGCAACATCCTTAGCTTTTTTGCCATGAGTTCATCTATCATAGCTCTCCCTTTGTTCCCTCCTAATGGTGGGTCTCTGAATTTCTTTAACAACCATAAACAATTGTGCCATTGAAGTAGACAAATTCACCATCAACTTTGACAATTTTGATTGGTCTTTTTTCAAAGCCTTTAATCTTTTAGTCTTCATGTCACTCAATTCCATCACGCAACCAATCTCAAATTCTCTCATTGAAATTTTCCAATGAATTAACACTGAAATACTCTCAATAAAAGAATCAAATTGTTAAAGGCCTAACTTTATATTCAACAAAAAGCCCTAACCACTCTAACCTTCGTCGTAAAATATGATAAATAATGAATCAATTGACCCACATAATGGGTAATTTAGTTCTCTAGAATTAGAGCACAGAATCACCTAATGCTAGTCAAAGGATGGACAATAAATCAATCTACTCACTAAATGAGCAAATGAATTCTTTAGATTCAAGCCAACAAAATCGACTTAAGATCTAGCTCAAACTCTTCCAAGCAAATCTGCTTGGAATAGTCCAAAAACAACATGATAAATACCATGCAAAACTTGTAGGATTTTATTAATTCTTCTAAGGCAAAAACAACATAATTAATTCCCAAGTTCTTGGGCTATTTATAGCCTCACAAGTCTAGTTTAATTAGGATAGATCAATTAAGATAATTCTAACTATAATTATCTAATATTATCTTAAAGATAATTATAATCCAAACTTATCCTCTAAATTTAACAAAGATAAATATAATAAAATACCTCTAATTTATCTAAAACTAATTAAAGATAATACTAATTCTATTTATCAAAAGATTAAATAAAGATAATATAATCCTAATTTATCACAATAATTAAATAAAGATAATTACAATTAAAATAATCCTAATCAAGCTGTAACTGCAGTTTCTTGAGGTTCTCATTTGTTTATTTCTTTTGTTTTCTGTCTTCATTTTTGTCGACATCTGGATTTAGCCGACCAGGTTCTTGAAAGCCCAAACTATAATGTGAGTGAAATAGCAGAGAATAAGAAGAGAGGGAGGAGGAAGAAGCAATGTTGCGATAAGTTTTTTACGTGATTCGACCTAAAAAATAGCCTACGTCTACGACTGTTCACCAACTATTTCGGTAAGGTGATAGTATCTCTACTAAGTGTTTCTCTCTTTTTTACAAATGAAATGCATCCCCTATTTATAGAGAAGAGGAGGCTACAGTAATGTACAATAAAACAAAGTAAAATCATGATAAATTACATTTTCGAGACTGATATTTATCAGGTCAACTCTGTCAAAGCATGGTTTAGACGTTAAACTCATGTTGGTTAGGTGAGATTTTCTTAAATCATGTTGTTGACTCTGAAGGATTAGCTGTACGATACGCTTAACTGAATTTAGTCTGACAGTTTTGATTGAAGTTGACTTGCGATCTGTGAGCTACAGTAGCAGAGAGCTCGTTTTCATGAGTTAGAATATTTGAAGTCTGGCTATGAGCTTGCCTATGCGAATTGAGCATTTGGAGAATTGAGAATCTGAGGTTTGAGGTCCGTTCTGGACGACCTGTAGCTGCTGAGGATGACTGATGATCCAATAGTTGCAATAGTAAACGATTTCGGTTTAACGAGCTGGATAGCTTCTATGAGCTGAGACTTAGGCAGATAGGCTCTCTGTTTTCTAGTTTGTTGGGTAGTTCTATTGGGCTAGCCTTGAGCTTTTACAAGGCCATTTTAAATTACTCCATAATACCCATAACAATTTTGATGGGGAGTTCTCCATTTATATTCTTTGTTTTTCTTTCTTGTTTATAGATAATATTTACTGTTGTTGGGTTTGTTGGGTATAGGGTGAGTAAGGGGATGCCAACCTAGTTAGGATGTTTTTGCTTGCCTTTGATGCCTCTACTTCAGTTTCAATTTCAGTTTTGTTTATTAAAAAAATAATAATAAAAAAAATTTATAAAAAAAAGAGAAAAATGAAAAAGGCAGGAGTGGAAGTGCACATTGCCTGAATGGTTGTGCACATGGTATAATTAGGTTGACGGCGTGATGGTAGATTTAATATAGTAATAAGCTGAATAGGTGAGTTTGTCATGTCTTCTTTTTCTTTATATTATTGACAGTTCCAGTATAATTACATTATACATTAAATTTAATATCGTGGATAAATTTTGTAAACTACCATTTTATAATTAGGAGTTCTGTTTTTTAATTTAAAGTTATCATTATTAATACGTGGATTAGAATTGAAACTCCAATGGTCTTTTGTATTAATATTGATTTTTTGTATTCATTGTTACCATAGTAAACTCCTGAAATTTATTCAAATCTATAGATTTTGCTATGATGATCCTATAGACAAGAAAAAAGTTAAAATTTTAAAGTTGAATATTAAATTTATGATATCAAATCACATGGTTACGCAGAATTAATCACTAATCACCATCTTGCCTATAACTGTAAACAAAAAATTTATTGAAGCGCATAATCTCATTCATCATGTATATTTTATTATATTTATCTTTGAATGATATCAATGTAAAAAACAGCAAAGGGATCTTAAAATACAACACATTTAAAATTATATCCGTATTAGATTTCTTTAAATTATTTAAAAATTGTTGATATGTACTTAATAATTGATTACTTACAAGACGGACACTTTTTATTATCCTTTCTTTTAATGAAAGTTGTAATGATTTACTTATTAAATCTCTCGTAGTACTTTAAAGAAATTGTGAATTTAAATTATGTCCTCTTTTTTTAAATTTTAAAATTGTAATAGTACTTTATGTTAATTATATGAATTTGATTGTTAAACATTTTATCTTAAAACAAAATTTACAAAGTCTAAGTTCAATATTAATACTTTTACGCTCTCAATATAGTAATTTACATGATCACAAAGATGTGATAATTAGGAGGTAGGCAAAAAAATATGAAACCAACCATAACGATCCAACCTGTGGGTGCTTGGGTCAGTTTCCATGTTCAATTCTAAGGTGTTTAAACCCTCTGTTGAAAAAACACCATGTTTCACGGATCGGGTTGATTCCAGATGGCCAAAACTGACCTAACCCATGAACAGGGGTATATGGGCCAAATCTTTTCTTCCTCTTCTCTTCTTATAGTTGCATCCCCCTTCTTCTCTTTTTCCTCTCATCTCTCATTGTCTGTCACTGCCGTGAAACTCTCTTTACCGTTGTCGTCGTCGTGAAGCTCTTCTCCTTATCTACGTCGTCATCATAAAGCTTTTCTCCCCATCACCGTGAAGCACTTCTCTCTATCATCTCTTCTCGCCGTCGCTATGAAGCTCTTTTTCTCATCACCATGAAACTCTTCTCCTCATCGTCGCTATGAAGCTCTTATCCTTGCCATCGCTATCACCCACCTTGGTTTTTCGGTAACCCTTTCAGTAAGCTCTCTTCACCATAAAAATCTCCTCTTTTTTCACTTTGGTTTCTTCTTTCAGTTTTAGTGTTTCATGGCACTTTCACTCATCAATCTCTTTTGAACTTTGAAGCAGTAACTTACTAACTTGGTACTTCCGACTTCGATCCTTTATAGCCCCAAACACTGACAACTTGTAACTCGATGAGTCTACTTAGTTCACACTCTCATTTTGCTACTTAAATCTTGATTTTTACATGCTTAGTGGCTTTAGACTTCATTGAAACTGAATGGGTGTTCATGTTTTCATGATTTCGTGTTTGTTGTTTTGAATCATGTTTGTTGCTTAGCTGCTGTAAGTTGAAATTACATATTACATCCTTTAAGATAAAAATCTTGTTTTAATAAAAATCATGTTGCTTAGTTACTTGAATCCTGGTTGTGGTTTTGTTTTTTTGATTTTGTGTTTTAAAACAAAATCAGCAAATTGATTAATTTTAGTTTAGTTTTGTTGATTTTATATATGTGCGTTGATTTGACTAGTTTAATTATTCTTATTATTTATTGTATGTCATTGTTGTTATGAATAGATAGGAAAAAGTGTAGACAATGGTTCGGGGTCTGAATTTGATAATGGTGAAGTTAGTTCGGTTGGAAAAAAATCATAATCTGAGGGTGATTAAAAAAATAGAGAAGAAGATTGAAGGTAGTGATAGACTTAAGGCAAATTGTTGGGAGCATTTTGATATTTATGAAACTCATAAAGGGAAAAGAAGGTCTAGGTGTAAACATTGTGGGGCTACATATGCTTGTAAGTCTTTCTCTAATAGGACCGCAAACATGAACAAACATATTAAATGTAGGTGTAAGGTAGTCAAAGCTAAACAAATTGATGTCCCCCAAAAAAATTAGTGAGACAAAGAGCATTAGAAGGATATGGTAGTAATTTGACTACATATTCCTTTAATCAAGAGGAATGTAGGAAAAGATTGGTAGAGATGATTGTACAAGATGAATTGCCAATTAGATTTGTGGAGAATAGGGGATTTCGAAGGTATAGTGAAATATTGTTCTCTCGATTTCAAATACTATATAGGAGAACACTAGTGAGAGATGTGTACAAATTGTATCTTGACGAGAAGGAACTATTGAAAAAAGGATCAAGCAAAGTAAAGTGAGAATTTGTCTAACCACGGACATTTTGACTTCGATTCAAAATATTAATTAAATGGTTATGACATCTCATTTTATTGATAATGAGTGGCAGTTATAGAAGATGATTTTGAGCTTCACCTCAATAGAAAATCATAAAGAGGAATCAATTGGGAGGTGTATTGAGAGGGTTTTGCTTAATTAGGGTATTAATAAAATTTTTGCCATTACAATTGACAATGCAAGTGCAAACTCAGTTACCTTAAACTATTTGATTCAGAAATTAAATAGTTGGCATGTGCATGGAACAATTTTAGGAGGAAAATATTTGCATGTTAGATATTATGCCCACATATTAAATTTGATTGTAGGTGAATGTTTGAAAGATATCCATGAGTCAAGTGCAGCTATTCGAAATGCAGTAAAGTATATTAGATCTTCTCTTAGTAGATTGGCGAGGTTTAAAAAATGTGTTGAAAATGAGAAGTTTGTGTAGTCGGGTCTGGTATCTACGGATTGTCTTACAAGGTGAAACTCGACATACTTGATGTTAGATAGTGCAAACAAATTAAAAAAAGCTTTTAGCCGGTTGGAGGAAGAGGATGGGTATTATGTTAGCTATTTGTAGAAAATGAAGATGAAAAGAAGCGGGTTGGGCCAACTTCTTTGGAGCACTGGAACTATTCCATGATATTTGTTGATTTCTTACGGACTTTTTATCAAACAACTTTGACATTCAGTGTTTCTTTGCAAGTGATAGCAAATAAATATTTGTCAAATTGGTGTTCGGTAATTCAAACAATCATTGAGTTGGAATGTTTATCTGATCCGCTCCTGGTTAAGATTGTAACGTCCCGATAATTATTTCCATCCGATTTATATTCGTTGATTTAATAAGTAATTTATTAAATGGAAATAAATTTGAATTTAATGAAGTTCGTGCAATTGTAAAATGTTTTGATTGTTAACCGATGAAATTTAATATTTTTGAAAACGTTTTTTCCCCGTAAAGAATTATTTTTGAGTTTAAATAAAATAAGTAGCAAAATGAGAATGTTAGGATGGTGAAATTAGATTGTATTATGAGGAAAATTTTTTGAGTTAAATCAATGATTTATTATATAATTATTAGTATTATTATTATTATTATTATTATTTTCCATTAAAATAAATTATGTATTTGTGGATAACATAAGGTTATGGATAAGTTTAAATGAGTTAGTGGAAGTGTGAGGTGTCAAGAGTGTCAAATGAGATGTTAGTATGTGAGTAGGAGTGTAAATGCAGAAATAAAAAGTTTTGGGGTCAATTTGTAAATATCAAAAAATTTTGGGGCAAAAACGTAATTATGAAAAGTTGGTTATTATAAAACCCGAGAGTTCTAGATTTTTCACTCTGTTTTTCTGCTCCAGCCCAGTCGACTCTGCTTCTGCTTCTGCTCCGTTGCCGTGAGTCTTCTTTGTCCATTTTCTTCAATTTGTGTTTTATTTTCCATTTAATTGCTTTAATCTCTTAATTTTTATATGATCTACCTATTTCTAAGCTCAATTCTAAAACTCATCTATTTGTCAAGTTTAATTTCGGGTCTGATGAGAATTTATGAAATAAATGGTATGGGTATGTGATTTTGTGATGATTTTTGTTTATAAGTGTGATTTATATATATATATATATATACTTATATATATTTGTTAGTGGTGGGATCTACTTGAAAAATATATAGAAATATATGTAGTTATACTTGTTATTAACAGTGGGACTTGTTAGATAAAATATATATATATATTGAAGATAGGCAATTGAATGCCAAGAGAAATAAATATATATACATACAGAAGTTAGTGGAAAAAGAGAATAATAAAATATTAAGATAATAAATAAATAAATAATAAAAGAATTATGTAAATGGATAGATTTATTTTTAATTGATTGAGTTAGAATTATAAATTATGTTTTACGATTGAAATAAAAGTTTATATATGTTTCAGATTTTATTTATTTAAGTGTTGATTGAAGAAAATTATTTAGATTGAATTACAATTTAGCTACCTGAATAAAACGCTTTTACAGGCGGAGCAACAGTTTCGATATAATTACAATTTACCCCCATTCCGTTAGTAAATTCCGTTACATGTAACCGAAAATAGTATACAAAGAGTAAAAGACTAAAATACCCTTGATTGCGAGAGTTGACTGAATTGACCGAGTTAAAAATTAAAAAAAACTCTTTAAAGAATTCTGGTAATATTCTCTCTCTCTCTTCCCTCAGCCACCTTTAAAATTTTTTAAATTTTAAAACATTAAAAATATTCTCTCTCTCTTCCCTCAGCCACCTTTTTTGGCCGACTTGTTGCTCTGTCTCTTTTCCGCTTCTTCTTCTTCCGCTTTTGCTTCCTCTTCTTTCGTTTCCGCTTCTTCCGCTTCCGTTTCTTCTTCTTCCGCTTTCGCTTCCTCTTCTTTCGTTTTCGCTTCCGCTTCTTCTTCTCGAACCCGATCTGGGTTCTGAGGAACCCAGATCTGGGTTCATCCGCTTCTTCTTTTTCTGCTTTCGCTTCCTCTTCTTTCGTTTTCGCTTCTTCCGCTTCCGCTTCTTCTTCTTGAACCTGATCTGGGTTCGTGAGGAACCCAGATCTGGGTTCTTGAGGAACCCGATCTTCTTCTCTTCTTCCGTTCTTCTTCTGTAATTTTGTTTCTCGAACCCGATCTGGGTTCGAGTGAACCCAGATCTGGGTTCTAGCAAACCCAGATCGATCTGGGTTTGCTAGAACCCAGATCTGGGTTCTGGCAGTGAACTCAGATCTGGGTTCTGGCAGTGAACCCAGATCTGGGTTCTGCCAGTGAACCCAGATTCGGGTTCTAACAGAACCCAGATCCTGGGTTCTGCGTGAACCCAGATCTGGGTTCATTCCGAGATTTGTCAATTTTTTTCTTCAATTTTGCTTTTGATTATTTGAGTTGAATTGGTTATTTTCATGTTATTGTTGAACTGATTATTGTTTGGATTGATGATTTTTTGTTGGTGAACTGGTGAACTGATTTTGTTGGTGAATGGTGAACTGGTGAAGATGAGGTGATGGGTTGATGATGTTTCAGGTCATTTTTTGGGTTTATAAGAGTGGATTGATTATATTGGATGATTGATTGATGATTGTTGATGATGTTCAGGATAATTTTTTGGATGTTTGGGATCAATTTTTTGGGTTTCCAGTTGTCTGGAAGCCCAAAATCTGTCTGGATACCCAAAATCTGGGCACCCAGGTTCTGGAAAAATAAAATAAAAAAGCAATGTCAACGATTACACAGTATTTTTAATTTTTAATTCGGTCAATTCGGTCAACTCTAATAATCAAGGGTATTTTCGTCTTTTACTCTTTTATACTATTTTCGGTTACAAATAACGGAACTTACTAACGAAATGGGGGTAAATTGTAATTATATTGAAACTGTTATTCCGCCTGTAAAAGCGTTTCATTCAGGTAGCTAAATTGTAATTCAGTCAATTATTTAATTAGTTTATTAATTTAATGATTAGGTATTAGAATTTAGTATTTGAGTATAGAATATGTATTTTGATAATTATGTTTATATTTAGAAATCGAGTTATACCAATTTTGCATATAAATAATTTAAGATTTGAAAATGATTAAAATGAAAATTTTTAGTATGTTTACGTATATTTCAGTGTATATTATCTATTGAAAATAAATTAATTATTCCGTAACTTGTGTAATATTGTTATTTTTAATTGAATTAATTTCATGTTTATGTGAAATCATAGCATAAATAATTTTGTGACATTATGTAATGAAAAATAAAAAGTTTGAGAAATATATATGCTTAACTGAAAATAGAAATCGAGCGTATTGTGAAATTATTTTGGTAATAATAATTGTAATAAAAGTTTGTTTGAATTACAAGGGCTTTGATCCCAATAATAGAATGGATACGTAGGTGTTTGAGATGATATCTCAAACTCAAGCCCAAAAATATCTATGTACATTTCCTTTGAAAATCTCATTTTATTTCTAAAAGTTCGTATTTATAAGTTTTTGAAATATTATAAATTTGATTGAAATAATATAGTAATTATATTGGGTTTTTGATTTTATGTAAATTGGATATATTTTGAATGATGTTAGAATAGAATTTAAATTGAAATTTTGTTTGATTGTGAAATATATGAAATTATCTCGATGAATTGGAATAAGGGATTATTTAAATATGATTTTAATGAATTTTAAATAAAAACGAGAAAGAAACAGATAAGTTCAGTGTCTTGACCGAGCGTATATCGGAAGAAAGACACGAACGTTTTGGGAAGGATTTAATGCGTTCCTTGAATGAAAAATAGAATTTTTCGATGTTCATATTGATTATTTGATTATATATATATAGGAAAATGTGTGTCCCAAATTGTATTTATCGCTTTCCGAATAAAATCTTTATATAGAAACAAAAGTCATCAAAATATGAAATTTGTGATTAATAAAATTGAGAAAGGGCCCGCGTAAACCTGAACATTGGTAGGTGAGGACTGGTAGTTGGCATGCCAATAGGGTAATATAGCAGTACTGCGCCGTTATACCGATAACGATACATAGTTTTCGATGAATGGATTATGAGAGGCACTGGGTGTCCGGTCCTGAAGTCGAAACTGACTGTGATATGTGATAAGCAACCCGACGGGTAGTCACCGAGTGGCCGCTGTCGGGAACGTCGTTTATTCTATCTGAGACCCGAATTCCGATCCATGGTATCGTATCAGAGTTTACGAAGGGCGCTGTAAAGATATAAGAGAAAACTGTGTTGTGATGTTTGAAATCTATTAAATGAAAATGTATTAATATTATGTTTGAAAATTGTTAAATGATTAGGATGTATTTGATATGCGAAATTATTTTTATAAATTGTCTTCATCAAAATTTGTTATGAAATGTAAATAATTAAATAAATAAAGAATCAGATTGATATGCTTTACGATGAGTCTCATTTATTTTATTTGTGCTAATATTAGTAAATTAATTTATTTATGAAATTTAGATAAAAACTTGAGAAATTTGAAATTTGGCACTATAATATAAAAATTGGGTTCTTTGTAAATTAGTAGTAAAAGTTTAAACAATTGTAAAATGTTAGTTTGTAACTGATAGTAAAATAATAATAATAATCATAATAACAATAATTTAAATAAAAATCGTTTTATTTTGTTTAAGGAAATAATAGGAATATGATTACGTATTTGATAGGTTAAAATTTTTAGTACTGTGCTTTCATCATGATCTGAAACAAATTTTTATAGATCGATTTGATACGATTAATACTAAATGGTGTGTATTTTGTATGTGCATTTATTAGTAATTTGAGTTGATTTTTATATAAATTTGAGGATTTCGGATAAAATGGTTTCGCAATAAGGTAATTTGAATAAATGATAGATTTTTAAAATTTAGTGTATGCCCCTTTCCCCCTTTAAATAGAAACACTTTGCGCGTTGGATTTTCTACGCATAAATTAGGATTAAGCATTGTAGATAGATTCGGACAAGAAGATAGTTGTCGCGTCTCTTACGAGTCACAATCCTTTCACGTTTAATAGTTTCGTATTTTTTTATATATATATTCATTGACTCACATATGTTTTGAAAATTTTATATATTTGTATAAATAAAAGTGTAATCCGTAAAACCCACTACGATACATGTGATGAATTTTTGTATTTTACATCAATTTTTGTGGCCTAAATTACTTTTCCGAAAAAGTTAGTGCTCCGCTTTGATTTATTGATCAAGTTCAGAATAATATAATTTTGAAAATTGCTTGTGTGGTGGAGTGAATTTGAAGTCGGACGGAAGGTCCGAAATGGTAGTTGAGAAAGTGAAAGAAACCTTTTGAAGTGTCTTTATTTTCTTTAAAAGTTTTTGTAAATTTTGGATTTTCAGAAAAACAGAGGAGACTCTGCCGGATTTTCTAAAATTATAAACGAGATAAATGATATTAAAGTTTTTCAATATCATAAAAACTTTTAGTGGTGATTCCATTTTTTTTTAGTAAGAAATTTTCAAATAAATGAATAAATGAATTTGCTGTTCGGAACCGTAACGCCCTTCGCCTCGAATCTCTATCAGACGAAAAATCAGGGTAAAGGGTGTTACATTTATGGGTATCAAAGCTATGGTTTAGGCGTTCCTAGACCTAGCAATATTTGAAAAAGATTTCGTTGCATCTGTGTAAGTTTGCATTGCATATAGAAATGAATAAGCATAGGAGGATGTGACTCTAATCTGCAGATCGCTCTTCTGTCTGGAATAGGTTAAAAGAATGGAACCCTCGGTTGCGCAGAGACCTGAGGGTGATGAGGGTAGGCAGGGTAGTCCTGCCAGTGTAGTTGAAGGGGCTTTCGACGAATGTTTGAGCCATAGGAAGGTGGGACCCAAGGGTCAGGGTCAGCCAGTGTAGTCAGTCCAATTTCTGTTTTGATATTTTTGTGCATGCATTGGTAGAACCAAGATCTACTCAGTTTTCGAGTAAGATAAATTTCGCGGACGAAATTTCTTAAGAGGGGAAGAATTGTAACGCCCCGATAATTATTTCCGTCCGATTTATATTCGTTGATTTAATAAGTAATTTATTAAATGGAAATAAATTTGAATTTAATGAAGTTCGTGCAATTGTAAAATGTTTTGATTGTTAACCGATGAAATTTAATATTTTTGAAAACGTTTTTTCCCCGTAAAGAATTATTTTTGAGTTTAAATAAAATAAGTAGCAAAATGAGAATGTTAGGATGGTGAAATTAGATTGTATTATGAGGAAAATTTTTTGAGTTAAATCAATGATTTATTATATAATTATTAGTATTATTATTATTATTATTATTATTTTCCATTAAAATAAATTATGTATTTGTGGATAACATAAGGTTATGGATAAGTTTAAATGAGTCAGTGGAAGTGTGAGGTGTCAAGAGTGTCAAATGGGATGTTAGTATGTGAGTAGGGGTGTAAGTACAGAAATAAAAAGTTTTGGGATCAATTTGTAAATATAAAAAAATTTTGGGGCAAAAACGTAATTATGAAAAGTTGGTTATTATAAAACCCGAGAGTTCCAGATTTTTCACTCTGTTTTTCTGCTCCAGCCCAGCCGACTCTGCTTCTGCTTCTGCTCCGTTGCCGTGAGTCTTCTTTGTCCATTTTCTTCAATTTGTTTTGTTTTATTTTCCATTTAATTGTTTTAATCTCTTAATTTTTATATGATCTACCTATTTCTAAGCTCAAAAATTTCTAAAACTCATCTATTTGTCAAGTTTAATTTCGGGTCTGATGAGAATTTATGAAATAAATGGCATGGGTATGTGATTTTGTGATGATTTTTGTTTATAAGTGTGATTTTTATATATATATACTTATATATATATATGTTAGTGGTGGGATCTACTTGAAAAATATATAGAAATATATGTAATTATACTTGTTATTAACAGTGGGACTTGTTGGATAAAAAATATATATATATATTGTGAAGACCGGCAATTGAATGCCGAGAGAAATAAATATATATACATACAGAAGTTAGTGGAAAGAGAGAATAATAAAATATTAAGATAATAAATAAATAAATAATAAAAGAATTATGTAAGTGGATAGATTTATTTTTAATTGATTGAGTTAGGATTATAAATTATGTTTTACGATTGAAATAAAAGTTTATATATGTTTCAGATTTTATTTATTTAAGTGTTGATCGAAGAAAATTATTTAATTAGTGTTATGGGTATTTTTTGGTGCAATAAGAAAAGGCCCAAAAAATGGAGGCCCATTAAGAGCCAAGAAGACACTTGGTCAAATAGTCAAAGGAAAGTTAAAAGCACAAAGATAACCTGCTCGAACATTCCTACTGACTGGAGATATGTTCGTCTGCTCGGCGGCCAAAAGAATAAATAAGTCTGCTCGTTTGCTCGGAGATATCTGCTCGCTCAATTTGCTGTCTGATCGTTGAACAGGCAAAACACTTAAATTGACCAGTTGACCTTCTGGAAGAAGAATCAATCCGAGACCTTCTGGAAGAAGAATCAATCCGAAACGGGAAAGGAGTCGAATTACCTATTTGCATGCAAATCGAATCTCTACATTCTAGGAAATTGCTATATACGAGAGATAATCTCAGAAGATATTATCTTAATTAATGTATATTATTTTTTGCCTTATCTGTAAGATTCTCAAGCCTATTCTGATTATAACATCTCCATTATAAATAGGAGATATAATTTAGGGTAAAGGAGAGGGTGAAATAAAAAATACAATTACACCGAGAGAGGGTAATTGTCGTGGACGTAGGCCATCGTTTTTTGCCGAACCACGTAAAAGTCTTGCTGTGTCCTGTGTGTTTTGATCCTATATTGTTTGCATTGTATGAGGTTTGTTGTGTCACAGGTATTGGGCTTGAAGAACAGGGTTGACCAAAAATAAGTGTCAACATCTTTTGGCGCTAGAGGAAGGGCCCAGACTGTGATTTAACAAACTTGTTTTGGTTGTGATACGGCTGACATGGCTAGGGTCAAGACAACCAGGGTTGTAGCATCGGAAACCGATCAATTGGAGGAGCACCAAGGTCAAGGTCAGGCAGCAGGGACGTCTTCTGCCGCTTTGCCACCATTGCCTCCTCAACCAACTGATGGTGGCGGAGGTGTTATGCCAGCTTGGCAGCGTCGTCAGGAAGCACGACAGGAGGCTTTAGAAAATACGGTAGCACAATTGGCAGAAACCATCAGAGCCTTGACACAGGCCCGAGTTCAGGAAGTTCCAGGGAACGCAGACCACCAGCCCCGTTCTGTGAGTGCTGTTCCAGTTAGGAGAGGAGAGGCTGGCAGGGACAGACAGCAACCAGCAGTTTCTGTTCGTTCCTCAAATCTGCGCCCACAAGGGGAGAGGCATCCGGCTCATCAAGAAGTGGCTCCGCATCCTTCCAATCAGAGGATTAGAACAAGTCAGGGTAATAATCGCCGAGGGGAAAATAACTCTGATCATGGAAGGGGTCGACAGCGTGAAAGGGAACGTTCACATAGACAAGGGACACCCCATGCAGGAAGTTCTCGCAGGAGGAGTGGATCACGTGAAAGGATGTCGTTGGACCGGGGAAGGTCACAAACCCGTCTCTCAGCAGCAGGAGAAAGCCGGGGGAATCGACAAGTCCCTGCGAACGGGATTGAGCGGCAAGATCCCATGGTACAGGAACTAATGCAGAGGGTGCGGCAGTTAGAGACTAGACCCGGACACCGTGACCAGGGTAGAGAGCAAGACAGAACCCCGTTTTCAAGAGAGATTGAAACGCAACTGCTGCCTCCAAGATTTAAACTCCCGAACATCCCAATTTATGATGGAGATAGTGACCCGTATGATCATCTGGATATTTTCAACGTTCAAATGGACCTGCAGACCTCTAATCCTCTGGTCAAGTGTAGGGTATTCCCAGCAACACTGGGGAATACTCCAAGGACGTGGCTAAGGAGTCTTCCGGCCCGAAGTATAAACAGCTGGGATGAGTGCCAGAGAAAGTTCGAGGACCAGTACAAAGCGCTGAGAAAGCAGCTCGCGCCGACTTGTCACTTAGCGACTATCTTTCAGAAGCGGGAGGAAACTTTAAGAGATTACATCGCCAGATTTAGGCGCGAGGTAAACAATGTGCAAAATCCCTCTGATGAAAGTGTCTTAACTGCAATTTCTGCAGGACTGCGAAAGGATGGAAAGCTTTACAAAAGCATTTATCGTAATCCTGTGAAGAGTTTGGGAGAGTTCTATGACCGTGCAGCAAAAGAGATGTGCTGGGAAGACACATTCGGACAGAAAAAGCCTAGCAAACAAGAAAAAGGAGCGAACAGTTCGCGACCAGGAAAAAAGAGGGACCAGCGCGAAAATGAAGAGAGCGGTCACAAACATCGCTCCAGTAATCAGGTAGCGAAGCGGTCAAAAAATGAGTCTCGGAGGAAGGCATCTCCACCCAGAGATCGTTACCAGAATTACAGCGTCCTGACGGACAGACAAGATAGGATCTTTGAAACAGAAAAAAGACGGGAGAACTTCGGAAAGCCAAGTCCCACAAACATCCCGAGGAGGTTTCAAGACCCAAGGAAGTATTGTGCTTACCATAGAGAAAACGGGCATTATACTTCTCAATGCAGAGAACTTAGGGATGCAATTGAAGAGTTGATCAGACGGGGTCGTTTGAGGGAATATGTGGCGCAACCTGAAAGTCATCATCCTCTGCAGGGAAATCAGCCTGTACAAGAACATCCTAATATACCTCAGCAACTTCCTCAACAACAGCCACAACGCCTGATTGATCAAGGTCACCAGCCCGCTGTGAGGACTATCTTTACTATTCATGGAGGACCGCACATCGCAGGGACATCCAACCGATCACAGGAGCGCTATGTGCGGGAGGCTGGTCGAGTCTTGTTGACAGGTCAAAATGGAAGAGAAGGGCCATGTAAGAAGGCCAGAGTTGCTGGAGGCGGGATGTTGTTTAATGAAGATGACGCTCAAGGCTTGCATTGGCCCCATAATGACGCACTGGTCATCAGAGCAAGGATTGGCGGTGCTGAGGTAAGAAGGATAATGATGGATACAGGCAGTTCAGTAAATGTGATGTACAAGGGCTGTCTCGAGCACATGGGTTTAACAATTGGGCAGTTAACTCCATCCCCAGAACCTCTTTTTGGCTTCACCGGGGATGCAATTGTACCGCTGGGGCAGATTAAACTTCCCCTCACCATAGGAGACGTGAACAGACAAGCTCTTGCAATGGCCGACTTCCTAGTTATTGATTGTCCATCGGCATACAATGCCATCCTCGGGAGACCAGCTATGAATGATCTTGATATAGCAATATCCACCCGAACACTCACCATTAAATTTCCCACTCCCAATGGGGTAGGGTGTGTTAGGGGCGAGCAAGAAGTGGCAAGGAAGTGCTATAAAAACGCCGTAAAGGCTGGGGTTAAAGGAAAAAATATCAGTATGGTGACCGAGGAGAAGAAACAATCTGCCAGTAGTACAGGAGTTAGTCAAGATCTGGATCCAAGAGAAGTGGATGAAGATCGAACGGCAGGCCCTGTAGAAGAATTGGAAGAAGTACAAGTTAGCGAGCAGGATACCAGACGGTGCCTGAAGATAGGGAGAGAATTACCCTCAGACATCAGAGAGCAGCTCGTTCAGTTCTTAAAAGAAAATCTGGATGTCTTTGCGTGGACTCATGAGGATATGGTGGGGATCAGTCCCGAAGTAATGTCGCATAGGCTAAATATTGATCCCCTCCATAGGCCGGTTCGTCAAAAGAGGAGGCCTATGACAGAAGAGCGATATGAGGCGCTCAGGGAAGAAGTGGAAAAACTGCTAGCAAATAAATTTATCAGGGAGGTTCACTACCCTGTGTGGGTAGCAAATCCTGTTCTAGTGAAAAAGAAAAACGGAAAATGGAGGACATGTATTGACTTCACCGATTTGAACAAGGCCTGTCCAAAAGATAGTTTTCCTTTGCCTCGGATCGATCAACTCGTTGACGGAACTGCTGGGCATCAGCTCCTTAGCTTCATGGACGCCTACTCAGGGTATAATCAGATCCCAATGGAACCGAGTGATGAGGAACACACGTCTTTCATTACTGATCGGGGACTTTATTGTTACAAGGTGATGCCATTCGGATTAAAGAATGCAGGAGCTACTTACCAACGGTTGGTGAACATGATGTTCGAACATCTCATCGGGGGGATAATGGAAGTGTATGTTGATGACATGTTGGTAAAGTCAAAACAGGCGTGTGGGCATGTGCAAGATTTAGGAGAGATGTTCCGAATCTTGCGTAAATTCCAAATGAAGTTAAATCCTCTGAAATGCGCGTTTGGAGTTGCTTCGGGCAAGTTTTTGGGGTTCATGGTCAACAGCAGAGGGATTGAGGCAAACCCCGAAAAAGTCAGGGCTCTTATTGACTTAAAGTCGCCTACTAAGATCAAGGAAGTGCAGAGCTTGAACGGCCAAGTCGCTGCCCTGAGCAGGTTTATATCCAGGTCGACAGATAAATGCATTCCATTTTTTGATGCGTTGAAGAAGGTTAGGAACTTTCAATGGACTGCAGAATGTGAAGTAGCCTTTCAGCAACTAAAGGAATACATGGGCCGAGCTCCACTGTTATCCAAACCAGTAGAAGGGGAGAAACTGGTCGTTTATTTGGGTGTTTCCCAGCACGCTCTCAGTGGGGCCTTGGTTCGCGAGGAAGACGGAAGGCAGCTTCCTGTGTATTATGTAAGCAAAAGGTTGATTGATGCAGAAACCAGATACACACCTATGGAGAAGCTCGCATACAGCCTGGTGGTAGCTTCCAGGAAGCTTCGTCCTTATTTTCAAGCCCACGCAATTGAAATCCCGACCAAATATCCTCTGAAACAGGTTTTGCAAAAACCTGATGCCTCTGGTCGTTTGCTGAAATGGGCTATTGAGCTCGCCCAGTTTGAAATAGAATTTAAGCCTCGAACGGCGATCAAGGGGCAGGTATTGGCCGATTTTGTTGCTGAGTTCACGGGGTCGAGTAATGATGAGCCCGAGTCTTCTGAAGGTCCATTTTGGGAATTATATGTCGATGGTTCTTCCAGCGAGCAGAAAGCAGGGGCTGGAATAATGTTGATCAGCCCGGAAGGACACAAAATCTTGTCTGCTTTAAGATTCGAGTTCAAAGCCACTAATAATGAAGCTGAGTATGAAGCGTTGCTGGCAGGATTGCGACTGGCCTTAGAAGTGCGAGCAGAACGAATAAGGATTTACAGTGATTCCCAGCTTGTTGTAGGTCAAGTCCGGGGAGAATATCAGGCCAAAGGATCAAAAATGACCCTTTATCTACAGAAAGTAAGGGAACTCTTGACAAAGTTTGAGAAATATGAGCTGCAGCATGTCCCTCGATCGCAAAATTCTCACGCGGATGCTTTGGCTCGTTTAGCCACTGCAAAACATGCAGATTTCATGGGAGTTGTGCCAATAGAGGTATTGCCCATTCCTAGCACTGAATCGCAAGATGAGATAATGGCAATTGTGGTAGCACAGGACTCCTGGATGAATCCTTTGGTAGAATATTTGCAAGATGGGAAGCTACCTGAAGGAAAGCTAGAATCTCGCCGCCTTCGGACGCGAGCTGCTCGGTACTGCATCTATGATGATAAATTATACAAGAGGGGATTCTCAGCTCCGTTGCTTAGGTGCATTGACGGTCTAGATTGTCAAGTCGTGTTAAATGAGATACATGCTGGGCATTGTGGTAATCACGCCGGGGGGCTATCGTTGGCCCAGAAAGCCCTCCGACAGGGGTACTATTGGCCAACTATGAAAAAAGATTCAATTGAAATGGTCAAGAGGTGTGACAAGTGTCAGAGATTTGCCAAGATACCTCGAGCCCCTCCAACTTTTTTGCAACAAATGATCAGTCCGTGGCCATTTGCCATATGGGGAATGGACCTGATTGGACCTCTTCCTACAGCCCGAGGAAGGTGTAGGCACGCTATTGTAGCAGTTGACTATTTCACAAAATGGGCAGAAGCAAAGGAGTTAGCTGAAATATCTACCACCAAGGTCGAAAAATTTGTTTGGGAAAATATTATCTGCAGGTTTGGAGTCCCCCAACAAATCGTAACAGATAATGGAACCCAGTTCAGTAGCGAACAGTTTCAAAGATTTTGCACGGATCTGGGAATTAAAAAGAGCTTCTCAGCGGTGGACCACCCTCAGGCCAATGGACAAGTAGAGGCCATTAATAAAATCATCAAGCAAAACCTGAAGACTAAGCTGGAAGCGAGAAAGGGGGCTTGGGTAGACGAGCTGCAAAAAGTGTTGTGGGCATACAGAACTACTGCTCGCAACACTACCGGGGAAACTCCCTTTTCATTGGTCTACGGCTCGGAGGCGATGATTCCAGCAGAATATGAAGTTGCCAGTCAGCGCCGAACAACCTTCAACCCAGAAGATAATAGCAGTTTGCTCGTTGCTAGCCTGGACCTGGTGGAAGAGATGAGGGATGATGCTCAAATAAGGATTGCTGTCTATCAGAGGCGAGTGGCCAGATTTTACAATAGAAAAGTACCCGAAGGTTTAAGACGGGGGATTTAGTTCTGCGCCTTATTCTACCTGCTGCTCGGAAAGCTGGTGAGGGAACACTTGGTCCAAATTGGGAAGGGCCTTACATTGTGAAGGAAAGTTTGCAGAACGGAGCCTACCACTTGACTAGCATGGAAGGGGCGCTAGTTCCCAGAGCATGGAATGCTGAAAACCTTCGACCATATTTTATTTAATTGGTTTAAGTTTTTGTTTTAATTCTCTTTGATAATTTGTCAATTTTGTTTCAGTGCAGTAAAATTGAATCAGATTCTCCTTGAATGGCAATGCTTGATCGTTTCTTGTTGTTACTGATGATCTACTCGCATTTCGATTGAAGCAAATGCTCTGGAAGATGTGATTACCACCTGTGAGTAGCCGGGCTCTGGAAGGTGTAATCATTATCTGTGAGCTATAAAAAAAAAAAAAAAAAATGTCCTGGAAGACCTTAGCATAACCTGTGAGTACAAGGACTCTGGAAGGGATGCTTATGGCCTGTGGACTTAGTAAACCTTGGAAGATCCATGTAACTTAAGAACGAATAGTATCTTGAAGGAACATTGGGTCTGTAGGTTCAAACGAGCAGAGGTAAGGGGCCTCAAAAATGGGTAATTTCAGCATGACTAGCTGTCCCCACACTTACTCTGCTCGAACAAAATTTAAAAGCTGGGAGAAATTGGCCATTCAAGAAAGCTGGGAATTTGTTTTAATCAAGCAGAGGAAAGGGGCCTGAAAGGGTAATTTCGGCAAGTTGGCCGTCCCCACACCTACTCTGCTCAAATAAGTACTAGTCGAAAATCCAAGTCACGACTAAATAAAAATAACGAACATAAATACAAACAAGAAAATAAAGATTTATTTAAAAATTGTTAAAAAATGTAATAAGTACAAAACAAAATATCATCGAACAGGAAAATTCCTCTGGTCGCTGTCATCAATGTTGATTGGACGAGGAGAGCTGGGAGATTCTGAGCTGGGAATATCAGCAGAGGCAGCACCAGCAGAAGAAGCTGAAGGATCGGCTTTAAGTTTATCCTGCTGAGCGTACAGCTTTACTTCAGCCACGGCGTCTGGACCAAAGAACGAAACGTCCACATCTGGTCGCTTGAGCCACAGATTATACAGGAATAAACTTCCTGTCCTCTCTTCTGCCTCTCGAACCGCGGCTTCGATACGTCCCTTCTCCGAAGCAATGTGTTCCTTGAGAGAAACTGTTTCCTGCCTCATTGCTTCCATAACAATCTTGGCCTCCGCGGCTTTATGCTTATGCGAGGACAGTTCTCCCTTTAGTTCCTTATTCTCAGTTTTCAACTTCTCCTCCGATTCCCGAGCAAAGTGGAGATCATGCGTCAATGCCTCGATCTTTTTATCCCTAAAGGCAATCTGTATTTCCTGCCTCTCCAAGGACTCCCGCTGTTCGTTCTTCTGATTGTTCAGTTTCTCAATTTCCTGCTCCAGCTCACGATGTGCCCCCTGCGCTTTTTCCAGCTCTAGTTCATGATCATCCTACAGTTTAGCCTTCTCTTCCTCCAGAGAATTGATGGTAGTTGCCATGGCGGCCTTCTCCTCGGGCCAGTCCCCAATCTCCCGCAAAAGCTTCATGTACGCCATGGACGCCTGAGACAAAGCATTTGTTAGTACAGAAAAAATGGAAAGGGATACTATAGCAGCAAAAAAGTAAAACTTACAAGCGTACTGTGGAAGCCCAAATAGTTGATGAGCCGTTCGCCCGTTATTTCTTTCTTGTACAGGGCAGGCTTCCTCGCTCCAAGGAATTGGGGCGCGCGATCTAAAAGATCGCTATAATATTCCCCGGCATCAAACTCTTGGGACTGCTCCTCAGCACCAGAACCGGCCGCGGCTGTTTTCTGGCGTTTATGAGGCGGTTCCGCAGTTTCTGAATCGGCGATCCCTTTGCCCTTGTCGACATTTTGAGTAGGGGTGGATGGGGAACTGCTGGGCGGAGCAGGCTGAGATATATCCCCTCGACGAGCACTCTTGTTCGAAGATTTCCTCGCCACTGATTTATGCCTTATCGAGCGAGCAGGGGAACCGACAGAACCCTGTTGAGGAGGCGATTCTGGAGAGACTTCAGCAGCAGGGGGAGAGCCAGAACCTCCGGCCGCTTGAACAGGCTCTTTGGGAGCAGAAGACTGAGCAGGAGCCTGGCTGGGTAAAGGCTGCTCGAAATGAAGCCTCACCATTTCCGAAACTGAAGTATTCGCTGGATGTGGAATTTCCTGTCCGGAAGCTTCGAAAGCAGAAGGAATTTCTTTCTCCTCACGAGAGCCTAAATCAGAAGCGGGGTCCAATAATTCTTGGTCGGCAGGAGGAGCGAGACCATGAAATTGAAGCAGGTGCTCGGAAGGTGTCTGATCGTCGGATGGTGTCTTTACATCCGAAAATTTATCTAACAGAGAGAGCTCCTGATCGGATAGAGGAATCTCGCCCCTAGAGACATCTGCACAAAGAAAAATGTTAGCAACGAGCAGAAATACAAGATGGAAAACTGAGATAAATATACTTACTGGGCGAAAGGCAAAAAGAAAAATTCTTTAAATCCGACAATGATAAGCACGACGCGTAGAACCATCGTGACTTGTAATCTCCTACGTTGGATTTTCCAATCCCTTGAGGAAGGTTCACTTTGTAAGGAGATTTTCGGGCTGAAGTATAATAAAACCCATCCTTCTTATTAGCCTTCGGACCCGTAGTACTTCTAAACAAAAAGAGGTGATGGATCATCGCGGGGGTAGGAGGAGGAAGGTCGTTTTTAAGAAAGATGGAAGCCAAAGCGGTGAGATGAGCATAAGAGTTGGGGGTAAGTTGAAAAGGGGCTAAGTTAAGGTCGTTTAAAAGAGCGACCAGGTAAGGATGAACCGGAAACCTGAAACCGGCTTCTATGTGTTGATGACTAATGGCAAAGAAACCCTTGGGAGGAAAAGCTGCATGGTCAGAAGCCTTAGGCACCATAGCTCGGCAGCCCTTAGGTAAGGAGAAGCCCTCAGCGATGGTTTCAAGGTCGCTGAGGCCAAGGGAAGATTCATAATGAAAAAAGGGTGCGCGAGCAGAGGAGGAATGGTGTTCAGAAGGGACTGAAGTAGCCCCACCACCTTGAGAGGTAGCACTAAGATCCTCCTCGGAGGCAACATCAGTGGATCCCACCTTATGACTGCGACGACTACGACCAGACATCTACAAAATCAACAGGGGTGTCAGGTCGCAGAAAGCAGACCAGAACTCAGTACATACGGATACGATACTCCTATGAACACAAGGGGGGCTATTGGAGCGAAAAGTTGGATGGGCAAGAGATATTACAAACAGACAGCAACTCAAAGCAACAATACAAGTATCTATTTAAAAAAAAAAAAAAAAAAAAAAAAAAAAAAAAAAAGAAGAAATCATGCCCCAGATACGCAAATAATAATCGCAGAAGAAAAGAATAGGAATTACCTTGAAGATGGCGTTGACAAAGAACCTTGAGAATGCAGGAGAATGGTAGCAGACAAAAATGTCAGGGTTTGCAAAGGCAGAAGAGAGAAGACGAAAAGAGAACGACAAAGGGTAATATATAGCTGACGCTTCGGAATCCCAATCGGCAAATCAAGACATTTCAATCGTCGCCAAAGTTTGGCAATAGGCGCAAAAAACCGAAAGAGCCATCATGAGCAATTATTGAAAAGACGCGCATTTAATACATGCAGTAAGGAGCGCGACAGTTGAGTGACAAGTAGTCAGCGCCTGGGGGACTGACACAGGGCAAAAAGGAAGAAAAGCAACGGTTCACATCTCACTAAAAGTTTTCTGGGTGCAAGTCTAGGCGCAAGAACATTGTTTCCAGTACAAAAAGTGTACCAGAAACAAGGGGGCTTGTGTTATGGGTATTTTTTGGTGCAATAAGAAAAGGCCCAAAAAATGGAGGCCCATTAAGAGCCAAGAAGACACTTGGTCAAATAGTCAAAGGAAAGTTAAAAGCACAAAGATAACCTGCTCGAACATTCCTACTGACTGGAGATATGTTCGTCTGCTCGGCGGCCAAAAGAATAAATAAGTCTGCTCGTTTGCTCGGAGATATCTGCTCGCTCAATTTGCTGTCTGATCGTTGAACAGGCAAAACACTTAAATTGACCAGTTGACCTTCTGGAAGAAGAATCAATCCGAGACCTTCTGGAAGAAGAATCAATCCGAAACGGGAAAGGAGTCGAATTACCTATTTGCATGCAAATCGAATCTCTACATTCTAGGAAATTGCTATATACGAGAGATAATCTCAGAAGATATTATCTTAATTAATGTATATTATTTTTTGCCTTATCTGTAAGATTCTCAAGCCTATTCTGATTATAACATCTCCATTATAAATAGGAGATATAATTTAGGGTAAAGGAGAGGGTGAAATAAAAAATACAATTACACCGAGAGAGGGTAATTGTCGTGGACGTAGGCCATCGTTTTTTGCCGAACCACGTAAAAGTCTTGCTGTGTCCTGTGTGTTTTGATCCTATATTGTTTGCATTGTATGAGGTTTGTTGTGTCACAGGTATTGGGCTTGAAGAACAGGGTTGACCAAAAATAAGTGTCAACAATTAGTTTATTAATTTAATGATTCGGTATTAGAATTTAGTATTTGAGTATAAAATATGTATTTTGATAATTATGTTTATATTTAGAAATCGAGTTATACCAATTTTGCATATAAATGATTTAAGATTTGAAAATGATTAAAATGAAATTTTTTAGTATGTTTACGTATATTTCAGTGTATATTATGTATTGAAAATAAATTAATTATTCCGTAACTTGTGTAATATTGTTATTTTTAATTGAATTAATTTCATGTTTATGTGAAATCATAGCATAAATAATTTTGTGACATTATGTAATGGAAAATAAAAAGTTTGAGAAATATATATGCTTAACTGAAAATAGAAATCGAGCGTATTGTGAAATTATTTAGATAATAATAATTGTAATAAAAGTTTGTTTGAACTACGAGGGCTTTGATCCTAATGATAGAATGAGTACGTAGGCGTTTGAGATGATATCTCAAACTCAAGCCCAAAAATATCTATGTACATTTCCTTTGAAAATCTCATTTTATTTCTAAAAGTTCGTATTTATAAGTTTTTGAAATATTATAAATTTGATTGAAATAATATAGTAATTATATTGGGTTTTTGATTTTATGTAAATTGGATATATTTTGAATGATGTTAGAATAGAATTTAAATTGAAATTTTGTTTGATTGTGAAATATATGAAATTATCTCGATGAATTGGAATAAGGGATTATTTAAATATGATTTTAATGAATTTTAAATAAAAAAGAGAAAGAAACAGATAAGTTCAGTGTCTTGACCGAACGTATATCGGAAGAAAGACACGAACGTTTTGGGAAGGATTTAATGCGTTCCTTGAATGAAAAATAGAATTTTTCGATGTTCATATTGATAATTTGATTATATATATAGGAAAATACGTGTCTCAAATTGTATTTATCGCTTTCCGAATAAAATCTTTATATAGAAACAAAAGTCATCAAAATATGAAATTTGTGATTAGTAAAATTGAGAAAGGGCCCGCGTAAATCTGAATATTGGTAGGTGGGGACTGGTAGTTGGCATGCCAATAGAGTAATATAGCAGTACTGCGTCGTTATACCGATAACGATATGTAGTTTTCGATGAATGGATTATGAGAGACACTGGGTGTCCGGTCCTGAAGTCGAAACTGACTGTGATATGTGATAGGCAATCCGACGGGTAGTCACTGAGTGACCGATGTTGGGAACGTCGTTTATTCTATCTGAGACCCGAATTTCGGTCCATGATATCGTGTCAGAGTTTACGAAGGGCGCTGTAAAGATATAAGAAAAAGCTGTGTTGTGATGTTTGAAATCTATTAAACGAAAATGTATTAATATTATGTTTGAAAATTGTTAAATGATTAGGATGTATTTGATATGCGAAATTATTTTTATAAATTGTCTTCATTAAAATTTGTTATGAAATGTAAATAATTAAATAAATAAAGAATCATATTGATATGCTTTACGATGAGTCTCATTTATTTTGTATGTGCTAATATTAGTAAATTGATTTATTTGTGAAATTTAGATAAAAACTTGAGAAATTTGAAATTTGGCACTATAATATAAAAATTGGGTTCTTTGTAAATTAGTAGTAAAAGTTTAAACAATTGTAAAATGTTAGTTTGCAACTGATAGTAAAATAATAATAATAATCATAATAACAATAATTTAAATAAAAATCGTTTTATTTTGTTTAAGGAAATAATAGGAATATGATTACGTATTTGATAGGTCAAACTTTTTAGTATTGTGCTTTCATCATGATCTGAAATAAATTTTTATAGATCGATTTGATACGATTAATACTAAATGATGTGTATTTTGTATGTGCATTTATTAGTAATTTGAGTTGATTTTTATATAAATTTGAGGATTTCGGATAAAATTGTTTCGCAATAAGGTAATTTAAATAAATGATAGATTTTTAAAATTTAGTGTATACCCCTTTCCCCCTTTAAATAGAAACACTTTGCGCGTTGGATTTTCTACGCATAAATTAGGATTAAGCATTGTAGATAGATTCGGACAAAAAGATAGTTGTCGCGTCTCTTACGAGTCACAATCCTTTCACGTTTAATAGTTTCGTATTTTTTTATATATATATTAATTGACTCACATATGTTTTGAAAATTTTATATATTTGTATAAATAAAAGTGTAATCCATAAAACTCACTACGATGCATGTGATGAATTTTTTTATTTTACATCAATTTTTGTGGCCTAAATTACTTTTTCGAAAAAGTTAGTGTCCCGCTTTGATTTATTGTTCAAGTTCAGAATAATATAATTTTGAAAAATGCTTGTGTAGTGGAGTGAATTTGAAGTCGGACGGGAGGTCCGAAATGGTAGTTGAGAAAGTGAAAGAAACCTTTTGAAGTGTCTTTATTTTCTTTAAAAGTTTTTGTAAATTTTGGATTTTCAGAAAAACAGAGGAGACTCTGCCGGATTTTCTAAAATTATAAACGAGATAAATGATATTAAAGTTTTTCAATATCATAAAAACTTTTAGTGGTGATTCCATTTTTTTTTAGTAAGAAATTTTCAAATAAATGAGTAAATGAATTTGCAGTTCGGAACCGTAACGCTTTTCGCCTCGAATCTCGATCCGACGGAAAATCGGGATAAAGGGTGTTACAAAGATTGCCTCCAACATGAGGTAAAAGTTTTTTAAATGTTGGGGGGGGTGGGGGGGGCGGGGGAGGCGTACGATAGGGTTTAGATAAAACCAACATGATGTTGTTAGTGGCGAAAGTGCTTGACCTTAGATTCCAAATGGATTATATTCAATATCGGTTGGAGACTTTTTATTATTTGGCAGAAGCACAATCGACGGCCACATTAAATAAGAAGGTTGTTGGAAGAGTTGTTTGATTATTATAAATCAATGCACTCTATTGGGGATGAAGATGATCATCGTTATGGTGATTCAATTGTGCTTCATGGTAATAGTTAGAAGACTCAGACTCATAAAGCAAAAATGGCTTTAGCAGATAAATTATGGGCAATCAAACAAAAACAACAGAGTGCGAGAGTGGAGAAGAAGACTGAGTTAAATTTGTATTTGTTGGAAGAATATGAGCCCTTAGATAATGAGATGTTTAATTTGTTGCATTGGTGGAAGAATTCTTGTATTAAGTACCCAACTTTAACAAGTATAGCAAAGGATGCGATGACATTGTAAGTTTCAATGATGGCGTCGGAATATATTTTTAATATGCGTGGTCATATTCTAAATCCATTTAGGAGTTCATTAACTCCTAAAATGGTGAAGGGGGAAATTTGTTATCAAAATTGGTTGAGTGCTTCGAACCCAAAACCCAAAATTGTTAATGTAGATGAGCATACGGAATATGACGATAATAGCGTTCAAAATATTCAGTTTTACCAAATCGTTGAAACCAATGAGTTTATAATTTAGTTTAACATTTATATTTTGTGTTTTATGCTTATGTTTATATAAATATTACTTGATAATTTGATTTTACTTAATTTTTTAGGTAGTGTCCTTCAACGAAGTTACAAATAAAGTTTCCACTTCATTGGATAATTTGGATCTGTCTTGAAATTTGATGGTAAGATTTTATAGTTTATGTTATTTTTAATATCGTTGTTCTTTTATTACATGTTTAGTGTTTGTGTACTAATAAATTTGTTTTAAATGACTATAAAAAGGTGCACGAACTTTGGAGCTAATTTTTGATTGGTTGGAGTTGGACTCAGGGCTAATCTTTGGAGTTTGGAGTTGTCAATTGCCACTTTTTTTTTTTCAAATTGTTGTATTTTTATGTGTACTATTTTGTTGTATCTTTTTTAAAAATATATATATTTTATTGTATATTCATGCCTACTATTTTGTGTAATGTGTGGATATTGACATTGGATAATGTTGAGAACTTAAGGATGTAATGTGTGGATGTGAACATTAGACGTGGACATGCTAAAATTTCTTTTATTCCTTTGACAATAGGCAGGCTCATTTACCAGTAGGCAGGTTGGCAATATGCAGGTTGAAGGCAGCAAGCAATGCTTATTGAAATTTCTATTTTTCTTTTTGTTGTAGGTAGGCTGATGGCAATAGGCAGTAAGCAGGATTTAAGGGCATGTTGCATCCACTTAATTTTTTCTTCACCTTTCTAATTTTTTGGGTTCCGCCTACAAGACAAAATAGGCCTAAAGAGTCCAAAAACATTTAAACGTAAAGGCCCAATAATAATAGATTAAAAAAAAAAAAAACTTAAAAAATAACAAAAAATTTGGCCTAAAAATGAAGCTCAAAATTGGCCCCAAACATGAAACCCAACCATAACTGATCCGAACACTGGATGTTTGGATCATATTAGTTTCTCTCATTTACGAGACCATGTTTGGACCCAAAACCTTCAATTCGACCACTTACCATGCTCGGGTTAGTTCTAGTTACCGATCCGAACATGGTCATGCCTATCCCTAGTGATAATCCTAATTTTCTTTGTTGTTTAACGTAATAGCTAATTATCCTCTTTAATTTATAAAAATCTCATTTATAACCCTTTTATGATTCTAATATACACAATGATAAAAAAAAAAAAAAAAAAAAAAAAAAAAAAATCAAAAGGTTTTCTGGATACCTTTTTGAACTACAAAGGTTTTCTAGATATTTATTTAAACTATAAGAGATATTTTATCTATTTAATTAAACGATAGGGCGGCTTTTAATAATTTTTTAAATAAGTGATGGATTTTGACTATTATGTCAAATTATAAGGGGCAGATAGAATTGTCCCTCATAAAAATGACTGTTTATTATATATACGAATTTGATTGAATATAAAATCTATACAATTTAAATTGAACGTATAGTTTAAGTTTTGAAGGACGTATAGTTCAATTTTTTTTTTTTTTTTTTTTTCTGAAACCGTATAGTTCAAGTTTTAATAAGTAAAATTGTGAGAAATTGTTACGTGCTCCAACGATGCTCTCCGAAGCCTTGGGAATAGTAAATGAAGACAAGGGTGGTTTCAATTTTCAAATATATATGCAAGTTGTCTGCGCCTGGCCTCCGCCTCTGATATGTCACAATGCGGTAGTACTATGATTTTAACGAGACTGACCTTGATCAGACATTACAGCCACAAATCGACAATGAATACTCTTAACAGGTTTTCCATGTGATGAAATTCGAAGTTTTGTTTTTTTCTTTTTTTTCCCCCATTTAATTAAGAAAATAAGGAGAAAACATCTTGTTTTAAGTGGGTCACGTCCTTTTGGAGACAGGGGCACATGGATGACGCATAAAAACCTGCGCATAATACCAATTTTGTTGACATTTTTACATTATATATATATATATACACACACACACAAATGTATATATATATTTTTCAATTAAGGTTCAACATCATAAGGCTGTTTCAAAAAAAAAAAAAAAAAGAAATTACAAAAGCTGTTTGAATAATTATTTTAGAAAGATAATTTTTTGGATTTATTTTGTGATAAATTAAATTAAGGGACGTATTAATAGAATATGAAGACTGAATCAATAATGTAGTGTCATGTTACATAAAAAAACAGTCATGTAGTATTGAAAAAAAAAAAATAGTCATGTTGTGTCATGATTAAATATTATGATGATCGATTTTATTATCTCTTTTATTTTCTGTATTGTGTATATTTGATTTTATATTTTTTGATGCACTGACAGCAAACAAGGACTTAAATTATAGTTGGCCAGCGGAGCCGTTGATAGCCCCACTGACTCTTGTGACTTTCAAGTCACAAGGTATATACCCCAATAAGACTTTCATTCGCAGTATAAAAATGTATACCCCGACAAACTCTCCTCCACCGTATAAAAATATATAGGTTATCATCTCACTTTGTATGGACCTTCTCCTCACTTATGTGTAGGAAACTTCCTCTCCCATGGAAACTGTTCTCTGGGTCACATTATTGAATCAAATCTCAATTAATCCTAATTGATTCCGACTTGTCCTAACCATAAAAAAGAAAAAAAAAATTAAATTGTCAACATTTTGGTTTATTTTATTTTTTTTTTAAAAAAAAAGCTGTAAAAGTCTCATACTTTAATTTCTTCACTTTTTAGGCAGAGCAACCTCAAACAAACACTTCACTCCCTTGACTTCACAAAATATTCGAATTAATATAATGCTAGCTATTAGTTTTATTTTGCTAATATAAACCACTCGATAGTTGTGATTTTCTGTTAAGATATTGTGCGATTTAGTTTAATTTTTATTCTTAATTGATCACAAGTTCATTTGTCTAGTGTTGATTTTTCAGTAAATCGAGTTTTAGTACCAATAAAAAAAATATCAATAAGACATTATCATCAGGCAGTTATATGGAGAATGAATTAACAAACTCTATGATTGTTTACGTTAAGAAAATGAAAGATTGTTGATATTGTTGATTTAGAGTTCTCTGTACTTTATTTTTCATGCTTTATTTTTCTATTTTTTCTCCTCTATAAAATGTAGCCACTCTTGCGATATGCAAGGACACTGATAAATTATTTGTACTTAATAGCCTCGAAATTGCATCAAAGTTCACAGTATTAATGGAAGGATCTCCATATATCTCAACTAACTTGCAATGTTAACCAAAATTTGTCTTAATTATTAATAAAATAACTATCTTCTGCATAGCATGCAGTAATTTATTCCTTTGGTTACAGAAGGAGTAAGCAGTAAGTACATTTCCTAATTAAATGTATTTTCAGTTTTACCATATTTAATAGATTTTCTCGTAAATATGTACCGTTTAGGTTCGCCAAGCAATTAAGCAATATATAGGTATATACATATAGTACAATTGAACACATTATAAGTCCTTGGTTGTTGGTGTCATTGGTTAGGCGCCACCGACACCCCATGCCTCCAATTCTGTGCGGTATGAGTTTGACACCCACCCGTCAAATCTAAATTATATAATAATAATAATAATAATAATAATAATAATTATAGTTCTCTCACTATTTATATGAATTGACCTCCCATTTTTGTGTAGGTCTTCCTCTTACCTCTGTATGGGGAGATCATTTCCAATTGGGAGCAGTTTTTCAAATTGTGCCACTAGTGTTTTATCTCGATTGGTCTTGACAGTCCTCTGAATCCATCTTAGTCACAGTTTCTATAAAATAAAAAAATAAAAAAATTGAACACGATACAAGTAATCAATGTATGGTCATGCATACTAGTTTGCATAATCTCTATTATTATAAAAATAGTTATTTCTATTTAGTCATGACTTGTGAGCATCATCTCTCTTTCTCATAGATTTTTATGCTAGGTTTGACTTAAATCATCAATATTGTATTATTGTTTGCTTACGGAACTAAATTCGAAAATTGTATGGCTAATAATAGAAAATATCTTTGAGATTATTTTTAATAAAACGGAAGTTCTTGTTAGCAAAAAACATGTTTATCAAACCTAACTAATTCATGAAAATGATAACTCAAAATTTTATTAATTAATTGGACATTTGAATCAATAGTTGAAGATGAAAAAGACAAACGAGGAGCCAAAACCACCTAAAAATTAAGATTTCTATAACTTAATGTATTTTTAAATTATTATTAATTTAAAATTGTAGAATTTCAGGTTGTTACAATTACTATTATATTTCCTTACATTAATGAAGTGCATAAACCAAAGCCTCAAAATTTTTATCTTTGTGGGATTGCATATTAAGATCTTGCTAAGTTACTTATTACCCACTTATAAATTTTGACCTCATTTTCGTATGTCATTTTATTTCATTTTCGTATGTCATTTTATTGGAAAAAGCCCAAGGGGCCGATTCAATAAAAGACTAATTGTTTATGATACTGTGTGGCAGATTGTATTGAATCATATACATGATGATATAGTCTGATCACATGTTATGACCACTAAGCCAATCTGACCACTGCTCGATAGTATTCTTCCAAGGCCATCAGAGCAATCAGGAGGTCTTGATATTTGATCGTTGGGTGTAGTGGCAGATCGTTTGGATAATCTGCTCGCTGTGTGCAATATCTAATCGCTTGAGTAGTCTGTTCGCTCAAAGTGCTCGTTAAATTTGACAAGTTAACCTTCTAGAAAGCTGAATTAGTTTAATTCAGGAAAGAAGTTAACTTGCCTATTTTCATGCAAATTAAATCACGACATTCTCGGCAATTGTTGCAGATATGATGAAGATCATCTTGAAAGATATTATCTCAATTAATGTATATTATTTTTTGTCTTATTTATAAGATTTTTAAACTTATTCAAAATGTAACATCTCCTCTATAAATAGGAGATCAAACTCATTGTAAATGACAACTACGAAATACATACTGTTACTCTGAGAGAGTAAGGGTGACAGTCGTGGACGTAAGCCATTACTTTGCCGAACCACGTAAAAAATCATTGTGTTCTATTTGTTTTGGTCTTGGTCATATTTGTTTCATCTGTTGGTTGTTGTTTCGCAGGTATTGGACTTAAAGAACCGGATTGACCAAAATTAGGTGTCAACAATCTCTATTATACATAATCAATGTATGGTCATGCTCATGAATACTAGTATATATAATCTCTATTATTATAAGAACAGTTATTACTATTTAGTTGTGACTTGTGACCATCATCTCTCTTTGTCATAGATTTTTATGTTAGGTTTGACTTAAATCCTCCATATTGCATTACTGTTTGCTTACGGAACTAAATTAGAAAATTGTTTGGCTAATGATAGAAAATATCTATGATTATTTTTAATAAAACAAAAGCTCTTGTTAGTAAAAAAACATGTTTATCACACCTAACTAATTCTTAAAAATGATAACTCAGAGTTTTATTAATTAATTGGATCTTTGAATCAGTGATCGATAATGAAAAAGAGAAATGAGGAATCAAAATTAAACCACCTAAAAATTAAGATTTTTAGAACTTAATATATTTTCAAATTATTATTAATTTAAAAATGTAGAATCTCACTTTGTTATAATTATTATATTTCCTTACATTACTGAAATGCATAAACCAAACCCTCAAAATTTTTATGTTAGTGGGATTGCATTTTAAGATCTAGCTAAGTTAAGTTTACTGATTACCCACTTAAATAGTTTTGACCCCATTTTCACCAAAAATAAAAGTAAAAAATTATAGGGATAACATCACCATTATCCCTGTAATTAGATAATTAACAATTTAGTCACGTCATATCGTTTTTATTACATAAAAAAGTTTCCTACTGTTTCATGTAACTGTAAAAAGAATCCCTATTGTTTTAAGTTGGATCGAAATATTAATCCTTCTACACTTTTCTAATTTAGTGAACAAAAATATTTTGTAGTTTAGATTCATATAATTTAAAGAAAGTTTAATAATTTTAGAGGAAAATTCTGCAATTTTGTAAGGACCTACGTTTCTGAATACAAATTAAAATAAGGACTAGTTTAATAGTAAATGAAACGACTAAATTATTTGATTCTCTAAACCTTTCGATTTAACTCAGTAAATTTCTCAAAGCTGTTGAAGTAATACAAGAGTAAAAAACTCATTGTATATATATAACAAATGTTGTTAACAAACAGTAAAACATCAACAAGTACAAAATGGAAATAAGAACTACCGTAAATTTACTTTAATAAAGATGAAGAAGATTGAGGCTTACAGATGTTCGTAACGTCATAAATTTTCACACTTCTATTGTGCTTAATGACTATTATCTCTCAGGATTCAACAATCTAATGTATTGGTTCTTTGCACTTGAACCAATACTGAACTTAAACCAAAGTACTTACGTTTTTGAGTGCAGAAAATGAAGAAGAATGTAGGGAATTTTATTAATGAAAAAGTCGCTTCTAAAATGTAACTAACTTCTATTTATATATTGGTTCATGTCCTTCAACTCGATCTAGAGTTTTGTTGGGAAGACATAAGTAGAGATCGATATGCAAGTGAAGAGGTGCAACTCTTCATGTCAAAATTTTAAAAATGCTTTCAGAACCAGCGTCCTCGGCAGCTTGGCACGCTGCCTGAGGCCGTGCCTCCAGGTTGCGGACGCCTCTGCCAGGCCTCTGTGTCCTAGCGCACAGCGCGTTCCCTTGATTCCAAAATCTTACTTTTCGATCCCCTATATTTTTTCAACTCAAATTCCAACAAAAGCTACTTATTAAATGTATGCTATTTTGCATAAGTACTTTGTATTTTGACTTCTGTTTTTGGTTAGCATCTAAATTTTGCAAGTGTAAGTTTCATTATTACAATTACATCAACTCTTACGACTAACCTAGATAAAACTCTAAGAAACAGTCTGAAATATAATACTATTTTTTAACTCTACTCCTTAATAGTAGGAAGAGAGAAACTTACATTATATGAAAAAATTGTCATCCAATTAGAGAAGTAAAGGACTATATACGTTGTATTGTTTTTCTCAACAAGTACAAGAAGTGATTATAGTACTATCATATCAAGAAGAAGTCCATGAAATATTCCAATGAAATGATGATGATGCGGTCCTCTTCTTCTATATGAAAAACTTATGTTATTAAGATAGTATATAACACCTTTTGTCCTTAATTAAATGGATGTTGGTTTTGAATTGTCAATAGTGGGTTTTAATATAGCTATAAAGCTCATATTAGTCAGATATTATCCTAATTTAAATAAAATTAAAATTCATACATTTTCTTATTTAAATAAAAACTAATTAAAATTTTCAAATCTCCACTTGTTCAAGTGGTTATACATTTACACATCATCTCATAGAATAACTGAATAAGTATTTATGTACCTCCATTTTCACTAAGGTGGTAGATGGTTTAATCTCATTAAATGTATTTTATGGATATTTTTTCTTCACTTATTATAAGAATAGTTGTCTCTAAACAATAAGAGTAAATATTCGGATCGCATAAGCACTAATTGATCTTAGTTTTGATAGATATATATCTTGTTAAGTGTAAGCTTAAAAAAGAAGAAGAAGAAGCAAAGTGTCCTTTTATATCATGCTAAAAATACTTATTCTCATAGTTCGATCAAACTTAAACTAAATTTAAGATTACAAAAAATTGGAGCTCTTTTTATTTATATATTCTTAGCTCATAAAACCATACTACGTGTTCGTACTAATTATTATACTTTTTTCCATTATCAATAAATATTTTTATACCGATGAGATTGAAAAAATAATTATTATTATAATCCAAATTTGAATGAAAAGTTCAAATAAGTGATTTGTACATATTTGAATGTGCGGCTGTGATTTCCATTCAACACTGACTAGCAACTGAGATGAGTGTAAGGAGGGAGAGACCACTAGACTTTAATATAATTGAAATATAGTACTAAGAGCAACTTCAACGTATAACACCGGATTTGACATCATTTTGGTGTCAACATCAAATTTTTTGACGTTAATTTTTTTTTAACTACAATATATATGACACCAAATTGGTGTAAAATGTATCTTCACAAAATATTTCATACATAATTCTTTAACCAATATTAATTAATTTATTTGATATAGAATTTTATTCTCAAATAATTACTCACAATATATTACAAAATTATTAAATACTTACATATTTTTTTAAATTTTTTACAAATTATTATTCTCATTATATTTTCACCTAAGTTTTTAGTCACTTAATATTTTTTAATTCATTTTTATCCAACTAATCGTTTATCCACATAATTTTTTATTCATCTCATTTTTTCAACTAATTTTTTATCCAACTATTTTATTATCCAAGCCATTATTAAATCGTATTCTCAAATAATTACACATAATATGAAAAAATTATTAATTTCTCATATAATTTTTATCCAACTAATTTCTCATATAATTTTAGTGAATAGTTAATTTTTATCATGTATTTTGAATTTACGGTAATGGTAATGTTAATGTTATTGGTTTTTATTACATTATTGAGTTTTTGCACTAAAAATATTATCAGTTCTATCAAGTAATTATTAAATAATAAATTTGTATATACATTAAATAATTTAAATGATATTATATTAATATATTACTTATAATACATATTAAAAATTTAAAAATATATTAAAACATATTCAATATTATACTCATTTTAAAGATCTTAATGAAATATTTCCAACGGTATATATTTTCTATAATAATTTAATTTATATTTATATTTATTAATTAAATTATGTAAATATATTAAATATGTTAAAGAATATAAAAGGAATAAAATTTATTGTGCTTATTAGTTTGGAGGTAATGCTGGAATTTTGGAAGAAAAAATTAGGCACGTGGCCTATAAAAGTAAATTTGGTGTTGGCTACAGTTTGACACCAAATTTGAAGTCAAACTGTAGTAAATACACCAAATTTCTTTTTGAAAATGGAGCTCCACACTAAATTAGTGTCCACATTGGAGGTATTTTCGACACCAACTTAGTGTTTTGCACCAAATTGATGTCACATCGGAGTCGGTCTAAAGTGTCAAACCAAACTATAATGTCATTTGGCTGCTAGGCCATTGGTAGGCACTAGCGGTCCTCATACCTCTTATTGTGTGTGACATGGGTTTAGCATCTACCCATCAAATTCATATAATTCATGTAATAATAATAACAATAATAATATTATAATAGTTCTCCTATCATTAATGTGGGTTATATTTTCATCCCTGGGTGGGCTTACCTCTCCACTTCCATATGGGCGGATCCCTTCTAATTGAGAGCAATTCTTGGACAGTACCATTAGTGTCCTATCTTGGTTGGTCCCGATAATCCCTTAGATCCATCTAGTCTTCAAAATATATATATAAAAAAAAAAAAAGCAAAAAAATCTTGTACCAACGATCTTTCAAAAAAAAATATCTTGTACCGTCAGGATTATCTTGATCATTTACTATTTAATGAAATTAAAAAATTGAAAAAAAAAAAAAAGAAAAAAAAGAAAAAGAAACCGATATGTATCAATGGAAGCTTTGAAGAATTAAGAAAAAATTGAGAACAAAAAGTGAAATTAAGAGTTAAAACCTTAAGAGCTAAAAATAAACAAAATATTTAATCGTTTTTAGGACTCTCTTTCATTCATCAAATGCCCCTGTTCAAAATTTTATTAAAACCATCCAAAGTGCCTTTGTTACATCGTTCTCAAAAAAAAAAAAAAAAAAGTGCCTTTGTTACATTGACAGCGCATTGTGAGGGACCACTCTTGGTCCTTCATTCGAGACACCTTAGAGCCACATTTGTGGTTTCTTTTTTTTTTTTTAAAGTTAAAAGTATACTTACATCAACTTTTTAAAACTATCGGATCATCTTAATAATACTCTAAAAAATGACAGGTAACACAACACTATTTTTAAATTTTATTCCCTAATAATAAGGAGAGAGTGACTCACAATAAATGAGAAAACTTGTCTCCAATTGGGGGGCTATATATGTTGTATTGTTTTTCTCAACAAGTTATTACAGTGCCATCATACCAAGAAGAAGTAGTCCATGAAATATTCCAATAAATTAAAATGATGATAATGAGATCTGCTTCTTCTATAAGAAAAACATATGTTATTAAGATAGTATATAACACCTTTTGTCCTTAATTAAATAGATGTTGGTTTTGAATTGTCAATAGTGGGTTAAAATATACCTTTAAAGCTCATATTAGCCAGATATTTTAATGTTCTAATTTAAATAATTAAGAAGAAGAAGGTATTTTAATGTTCTAATTAGGAAGATGAAAATAGTTAAGAAGAAGAAGATATTTTAATGTTCTAATTAAGAAGTAGAAGAAGAAGAGTGTCCTTTGAGATAATGTTAAAAAGACTTATTCTCAAAAGAAGAGGAAGAAGAAAGTGTCCTTTGAGATAATGGTAAAAATATTTATTCTCATATTTTGTTCAAAACTTAAACAAAAATTTACCTTTTAGTATCAATTTAATTAATCAATTTTTGTAGTTTATGTTATTTAAATACACTTGCATGAAAGCAACCTTCAAACCTTCA
This sequence comes from Dimocarpus longan, assembly GCA_022984855.1. Classification (NCBI taxonomy): domain Eukaryota; kingdom Viridiplantae; phylum Streptophyta; class Magnoliopsida; order Sapindales; family Sapindaceae; genus Dimocarpus; species Dimocarpus longan. The sequence continues at coordinate 37,105,431 of CM041013.1, forward strand.
CATTTCGTCCCTCTTTTAAACTAACAGAATAATTGTTAACGGGGTGATTTTGTATAACTAACACACGTATAGAATTAATGATATATTTATGCTAGGTAATGAGAGAATACTAAGAAAGTAGCAACCGTAAGAGAGAGAAAGTGCAGGAGTGAGAAGATGATATGACGTGAAGGATACTTGAGACTTTTGCTATGTTATTTTTTAAAATTTAATAAAAAAAAAAAGGTGAAAGTCAATTTAGTATAAGTGTTTAACACTGTTGAACAATTATGTTTTGTGATCAAATGAGACTTTATTCAAAACCGAGCTAGTTAGTCAGTGTGTACAGTTGACACTTGTCGACGTAGACAAGTCAATAATAGTCAGGGACGTAAACAGAAATTATTGCGAGGGTTGGCTACAACTTTCGTAAAAATTTCAACAGTATTTCCACTATATTTTTGTAGCTTTTCAAAGATTCAATACACATGTATTAATAATATTTAAATACATAAATAATATTTATAACAAATAGAAATTCTAACTCTCTATAAAATAATTATATAATATTTCAAATATCACAGATATAACATAAAATACATTAAAGATTATACTTAGTCAAAAAGAAATACACAATGTAAATACAATAAACAACTGAGTTGAATTCTACAATTTTTTAAAAGATTAAACTTATCAATATGACTTCTGAATCAATAGATTCAACAATCTCTTTTTTTTTTTTTTTTTAAATGTAAATAACCATGGAGTTTGTTAGAAATTCATTTTCTATCTTAATGTGAAATGACAGTCTTGATAATTTATACATTTATATAAGCAACATTTTTTTGTTTTAATGGATAACCAATAAAATTTAAAAAGAAAAAATAAAAAAAATATTCACCCGTCAATCAAGAAAAAATATTTAAGCATTTTTCAAGCATACTAACATAACCACCATCATTTATATTCTAATTAAACAATTATAAGGCCCACCATATATTGGATGATTTAATCAATTATCTAAAAATTAATTAGATGAATAAGATTAAACTAATTAGTTTATTCCTAAATTTTTTATAACTAAAAATTATTGCTGAAACTTTAATCAATATAAACTACTTCATTTATAAACTATTCAATAAGATAAACTAATATTTCTAATTTTTTTAATTAAAAATTATAATAACCTTAAATTTTTAAATAAATAACCATTTAGCCCACATTACATAGAAAAATTGCTTTAATCTCAAAAACTTCGGATAAAGATCGAACAATGAACATCTGGATTAAATGAGCTAAACTTTTATAGGGTGGGTGCCACTGGCACCATCAGCCACCTGCAAATTTAAAATCTTATATCTTGTTGTTGTTGGTTTTTTTTATTTTATTTTATTTTATTTTATGTTTGAGATGATTTATTGCTACTTTGAGATGGATTTTATTTACCTTTTTGTTCTTTCATTATATTTTCATTAAACATTCTTCCAATATCATTTAATATTCTATTTAATTTATTTCATACATATATATTTTAAAATATAATTATTTGAATTAATTAAAATAATACATTTAATATTAATATTTAATAAAAATGATATTAATAATTAAATTTTAAAAAAATATTAGATAAAAATAAAATAGAGAATGAAGGAAGTTGATGGATGTAGGAAGCCGACAATGACCTCCTTCATTCTCTCCTATGGCGGGTGGCAGAAGATCATTTGAAACGAAATCAAGCAGCGATAAACTAAAATTAAAAAGAAACCTCGATGTTCACATGAAGCAGTTGAGGAGGCAGGAGAGGAGTAATTGTGACTAAGGTCGAGGTAGAGGAAGAGAGAGAGACGAATCCCATCATCATAATAAAGAGTAGCGTAAAGAATCAGTTGATGTGACAATTGTTGAAGGTGGAGGTGGATGACATTGATGATAGCAATTTCTCCCAATGAAGCTCGGAGGAGGCCAGCCTTCGACCTTCGGTCGTTTATTAGTGATTGACGATGGCAACAAATCTTAGTGTGGTTATGTTTTAGGGTTAGGTTTAGATTGCATATGATTAGAATTCAAGATTTTTCTTTTTTGGATAGGGATATTTTGGTTAGGTTAATTCAGGAAAGTAATATATATTTATAGATAAAAAGTTTTTTTTTTTTCATTAAGAATTATGCAAGTAAGAAATTTTGACTTTTTAAATAAAATATTTTTTAACTTAAATTAAAATATAAGTTTAAAAAACAAACAAATTAAAATCAGTTAAATTAAGAGTTTAGTGAAAATAAGTTTTATTAGAGAAAAAACAAACCATCCCTTAGACAGGAGTAATCTAGTTTACTATATATGGTTAAACACCATTGTTGTAATTTTAATTTTCTAGCTTAAGGAAAAGATGCCTTTATAATTGTAGTTTTACAAGTTCTATTCAAAGCTATTTTGCATAAGTACTTTGTGTTTTGATTTCTGTTTTTGGTTAGCATCAAAATTTTGCAAGTTTAAGCTTAATTAAATATTACACTTTCATAGTCTCATTATTAATCGGTGGTCCTTTCCATGTGACAAAACAGCCTGAACAGAGCTTGCATTACTATGATAAATTTGGAGTAACATTGATGCCAATCGATCATGATGCAAACTTAAAGCTCTATACGTTTATGGAACTTCAAATAAAGAACATATAAATAAGACCAACCAATCAACTCATTCAATGTGGTGGTCCCAAAAAAAAATCCTATAAAATAGTAGCAGGAGTTTTAGACATGTTTTTTATTTTTCATCTGTTTGGTTACACCCACAATTCTGATATATAGGCCACAACAACAAACCTACAATGCACTGTAGAAAAGCATGCGCATACAACTCCTTCGAAGGAAATAATTAAATGCATATATATATATGCTTGACATTAAATTAAAATAACAGAATAAAGGAAATTGAACACAATTTTTTATTTCTTTCATTTTGTGAGGATTCCTACTTATTTGTGGAGAAATATCCACCAAGAACAAAATAAAGGAAATTGAACGCAACTTTTATTTTTTTTCATTTTGTGAGGATTCCCACTTATTTGTGGAGACAGATCTATCTTCCATTACAGTAGTACTATGATTATAAAGAGACTGAGCTTGATAAGACATTACAGCCGCAAATAGACTGTGAACAGTCAAACAGGTTTTCCATGCGATGAAATTCGATTTATTTTTTTTATTTTTTATTTAATTACGAAAATAAAGAGAAAAGATTTATTTATTTATTTTTTAAACTAAAAGAGAAAAGATTTTGTTTTAAGTGGGTCACGTCCGCTTGGAGACTGGGGCACATGAATGACAGATAGAAACCTGCATATAATACCAATTTTGTTGATATTTTTACATATTATATATATATATGTTTATATTAAGGTTCAACAACATAAAAGCTGTTTCTTAAAAAACAAAATTATAAAAAACATCTGAATAATTACTTCAGAATAATAATTTCTTGGACTTATTTTGCGATAAGTTAAATCAAGGGACGTATTAATATAATGTAAAGATTGAACTACATTGATAATAATGTAGTAGTGTTATATATGATTAAATATTATGATGAGTGATTTTATTATCTTTTTTATTTTCTATATTGCGTAATTTGATTTTGTATTTTTCAATGTACTGACAGCAAACAAGGACTTAAATGATCAACACTCTTTGATTTTATTTTTTTTTTTCAAAATGTTGTGAAAGTCTTCTACTTCAAAATTTTCTTCACGTTTTTAGGCAGAGCAAGCTCAAACAAACACTTCACTCCTTTCTTCACTAAATACTCAGAATTAAAACTATGCTAGCTATTATTTTTATTCTTAATTGATCACAATTTCATTCGTCTAGTTTTAATTTTTTAGTGAATATATCGAGTTTTATTTATAATAAAAAAAATTAATAAGATATTATCATCATGCAATTACATGGAGAATGAATTAACATACTCTATGATTGTTGTTTATGTTAAGAAAATGAAAAGATTGTTGACACTATTGATTTAGAGTTCTCTGTACTTTATTTTTCATACTTTATTTTTCTATTTGTTCTCCTCTAAAAAATGTAGCCATTCTTGCGATATGCAAGGACACTGATAAATTATTTGTCCTTATAATGTCCTCCAAAATGCATCAAAGTTCACAGTACTAATTGAAGGATGTACATATCTCTCAACTAATTTGCAATGTTAACCAAAATTTGTCTTAATTATTGATAAAATAATTATCTTCTGCATTGCACGCCTTATTTTATTCCGTTGGTTGCAGAAAGGGTAAAAAGTAAGTACACTTCCTATTTAAATGTATTTTCAGTTTTACTATTTTTAGTAGATTTTCTCGTGCATAGGCACCGTTGAGGTTCGCCAAACAGTTAAACAATATATACGTATACACATATAGTACAGCTGAACACATTGCAAGTAATCAATGTATGGTCATGCATGCCAGTACTTATACGGAATCTCTATTATTGTAAGAATAGTTATTACTGCTTACCTGTGACTTGCGACCATCATCTCTGTTTCTCATAGATTTTTATGTTAGGTTTGACTTAAATCATCGGTATTGCATTATTGTTTGCTTACGAAACTAAATTCAAAAATTGTACGGCTAATAATAGAAAATATCTTTGATTATTTTTAATAAAACAAAAGTTCTTGTTAGCAAAAAACATGTTTATCAAACCCAACTAATTCATAAAAATGATAACTCAAAGTTTTATTCATCAATTTGACCTTAGAATCAGTGATTGATCATGAAAAGGACAAATGCGAAGCCAAGACCGTCTAAACGTTAAGATTTTTATAACTTAATATATTTTTAAATTTTTATTTATTTAAAAATGTAGAATCTCACATTCTTACAATTACTATTATATTTCCTTACATTACTGAAATATAATGCATAAACAAAACCCTCAAAATTTTTATGTTAGTGGGATTGCATTTCAAGATCTAGCTAAGTTCAGTTTACTTATCACCAAATATATATATAAAGGGATAACATCACCATTATCCCCATATTTAGATGTTTAACAATTAAGTCATGTCATATTGTTTTTATTACATAAAAAAAAAGTTTCTTACAGTTTCATTTAACTGTAAAAAGAATTAATCCCTATTGTTTTGAGTTGTATCGAAATATTAATCCTTCTACACGTTTCTAATTTAGTTTTGTGTTATCTAGTGAATAAAAATGTTTGTATAGTTTAGATTCGTATAATTTATAGAAAGTTCAATAATTTTACAGGAAAATTCTGCAATTTTGTAAGGACCTACGTTATGAATACAAATTAAATAATAAGGACTATCTTAGTAGTAAATGAAACGACTAAATTATTTGATTCTCTAAACCTTTCGATTTAACTTGGTAAATTTCTCAAAGCTATTGGAGTAATACGAGAGAAAAGAAACATAACAGTAAAAAAACTCAATGTAAATGTTGTTAACAACGAACAGTAAAACATTAACAAGTATAAAATGAAACTAAGAACAATATAGTAAACTGGCTTTATTAAAGATGAAAAAGATTGAGGCTTGCAGATTTTTGTAATTAATGTTCTAATGATAAATTTTCACACTTCTCTTCTGCTTATTTGTGGTTATCTCTCAGGATTCAATAATCTAATATATTGATTCTTTGTACTTGAACGAATACTCAACTTAAACCAAAATACTTGAGTTCTTGAGTGCAGAAAATGAAGAAAAACGTAGAGAATTTTATGAACAAAAATGTTGTTTCTAACATGTAATTAACTTCTATTTATATATTGGTTCCTGTCCTTGCTCTCGAGTTTTGTTTGGGAGGCATCAGTGGAGACTGATATCCAAGTGAAGAGGTGCAACTCTTCCTCTCAAAATTTTAATTTTTTTTTTCAAAACAAGCTTCCTCCGCGGCCTAGCACGCAGCATTTCTTTGATTCCAAAATCTTACCTTTTGATGCCCTATATTTTTTCAATTCAAATTCCAACAAAAGCTACTTATTATAATCTATGCTATTTTGCCTTTGTATTTTGATTTCTGTCTTTGGTTAGCATCTAAATTTTGCAAGTTTAAGCTTAATTAAATATAACACTTTCATAGTTTCATTAATTATTAATCGGTGGTCCTTTCCATGCGACAAAACGGCCCGAACAAAACTTGCGTTGCTATGATAAATTGGGAGTAACATTGATGCCAATCGATCGTGATGCAAACTTAAAGCTCTATATTTACGAAACTTTAGATAAAGGAACATATAAATATGAAGGACCAATCTAATACATAATTGCAACTAGTACAATGTGGTGGTCCCCAAAAAAAAATCATAAAAAGTGGTAGCAGGAGTTTTAGACATGTTTTTTTACTTCCCATATAAACGATTGCACCCACAATGCTGATATGTAGGCCACAACACCAAACAGACAAAGCATTCTAGGAAAGCGTGCACATACAACTCCTTCAAAGGAAATAAAGAAATGCATATAATAATTATATATGATTGACATTAAATTAAAACAAGAACAAAATAAAGGAAATTGAACACAATGTTTTATTTTTTTCATTTTGTGAGGATTCCCACTTGTTTGTAGAGAAAGTTCTATCTTCCCTTACAGTAATCTCCTAAACTCATTTTCTATATCTAAAAGGGAAGCGATCTTTCTGAGCTCCATATCCTGAAGAAAATCAAGTTGCTGATTCTCATTTTCAGGATTGCATGGGATTGTACAAATAGCATTCCCACCAGCCTTATCACAATTTTCATATGAAAAATCAAAGTTCAAGGGGTCAACTGATGTCACATCTTCGTTGGAATTGAACACCGAAGAATCATGGTTGTCTTGATCATGAATTTGGACCGAATGGCTTTCACTATTGAAGACAGCATTGTCAGGATTTGTTTGAAGATTTTCTTCTTTGTTTTTCCCTGCAATATTCTCCTGAAGTTTCCCACATGAATATCTCTGAACAGCTGACTTATTTTGTTCGGATTTGCATTTTCGAATCGGTGATAATCCTGATGATATCTGGACTTGAAGCTGAACCTTTTTACACAAAGTTGAGTTCCAGTAGTTCTTGATCTCATTGTCTGTTCTACCTGGAAGTCTTCCAGCTATCAAGGCCCACCTGTTATGTTTGTACAACAATCTAAATCTCTCAAAGTTGTTCATTTAATAAAATTGTCAATCAGCATCTATCATCCAAAAGTGCATAACTTTTAGATAAAAAGCAACATCAAAATGAATGTTAACTAGTCAGGAAAAAAAAAAAAAAAAAAAAAGAATTCTTTGCTTGTCTGATATTACAAATTTAACGGTACACAAGATTCTAACGAACAAAGTCGAAGATTCTAACGATCAAAGTTTATCTCATAAAACTATTTCTGATACCGTGTTAAGTTAATGCTAGTTTATTCAAAACCATATAAATTTATAGTAGTATCCAAATAATAGTATTAAGTTCATACAAGATTAATAAAGACGACTCACCTATTTCCGAGCATTTTATGAAGTTTGATAATGAGCTCCTCTTCATCCCAGGTGAAGTCACCTCTCTTGATACCTGGTCTCAAATAATTCAACCATCGAAGCCTGCAACTCTTCCCACTTCTTTTCAAACCTAGAAACTCATGATTATACAAATAAACTTGATAGGCATGTATGTAAAACACATTAAAAGATAAGAGGGAAAAAAGAAAGAGGAAAAGGAAAGGGAAAAACACAATTTAATTAACAAGTTATTATACATATTTCTTGTGCCGAGATTGTCAAAAAAAGCTGATATATTTACCAGCTTTTTTAGCTAGAGTTGTCCATTTCCCTTCTCCATGGAGTCTAACAAACTGGACTAGAAGTTCATCCTCCTCTGAGGACCAAGCTCCTTTTCTCTCTCCTTCCTTCTCAGAACATATTCTAGCCATCTCTCTCTTTGTCTCTCTCTAGCTCTCCCTATGTAGCCCTTATTTCCGGAGATGAAAGCTGGCTATATTTATACACTTGAAGACTACAGCTATATTATAAGAAAATAAAGCCATGGAGCTAGGTCCAGCTGTGTGGCTGCATCAAATTTTCGAAGAGGTCACGTGGCAAAAGGATTACTAGTTGAAAGTATTTTTTTTAATTAAATATATACCACACATGATAGAGACCTTTGTTGGAAAAAACCTATGACCGTACATAACAATATACACATAAAATAAGGATCTTGTTCAAGTATAATAATTGTTCTCCTATAGACTTCATCAATTTTATAAAATCATATAGAATATTTGCCTGGGAGATGGAGGAGTTATAAATTAACCTTTTCCAAACCAGAAGGCATGTGAAGTGAATGTCATTTACTTATATATGGTTAAAAGTAAGATTTATATATGGAGAAGTTATAAAAAAAAAAGTGGAAATTACAAACCATTCTAGAAAACGAAGATTTGTTTTGTATCCACTATTTTTGAAAAAATTGTTTTTAACCCCTAAAATAAATTAATTATAGTTTATACCTAAATTATCCAAATTACCTCTATATACCTTGTTCTTCTCCTCCATTGCTCATGTTATGGGATATATGGTTTCTTTTGTTGATTGTTTGAGTTTTGCTGAGATTTTTTGAGTTTTTTTTTGTGATTTTTCGATTTTTTTTTTTAATGTTTTGGATTTTCAAAATTAATGTTTAGAGTTAGATTTAATTGGATTTGGCTTGAAATGAAGATTTTCGATGAGATGCAACATCAAGACAATGGCTGGGTAGAGTTGGTTTTTAAATCCACTTAAAAATTGGTACTGATTTTTAAGTGAACTTAAAAATCGTGTTTTTATTTTTAATTAAGGGTATTTTGATAAACTTGAGTATAAGATGAAAATAGTTTGTTTACGAGATTAAAAATATATTTTTATTGAAAAATGAGTAAAAACAAATTTTTTCTTTTGATTTTGGATGAAAGTAAAATGCTCCCCCAAAAAATTAACCTTTTCAACTGAAGATTTGAGTTTTCTATTCTTTGTTTGGTTTTGGTTTTTGTTTTTTTTTTTTTTTTTTTTTTGAAGACTTTGCGGGGCTTAAAACTCATATCTTCAATCTCATTTATTTTTTCATTTTTTGCAAAATCTTTTATTTTTATTTTTAAATTAATCCCATTGTTCATCATGTGATGGACGAGGGAGATTTCTTTCTTTTTTTCTTCATTATTTTTAATTTTCCCTTTAAGTTTGAATTTTTAAAGAAAATTGAAAAAAAAAAGTAAAAGGCAAAGTCTTTTGAGTCAACTTAGTTTGACTAATGTTACCAGAATTTAACTAATAGAGTATAAGTGTTGTGTAATGAAAGAGTAAATATATTTTCACTTGATTAGGTGTACCTCAATAAGGTATTGTGCAATTCATTCTTAGCATATATTATTACTTTATTTTCATTACAAACATATATTTTGTGCAATCAATTGAATACTTCATTGAAAAAGAAAAAAAAAAATTGCATGAAATCCCCCTGAGGTTTATCAAAAGACAAATGAAAACATATTTTACCTTTTAATTACACCAAACTCTCATGTTGTTAGTCAACTTCCTTCCATTTTAACAGTTGATTACAATTTTCAATTAAATGACCATTCTACCCAAAAATGAATCCAACTCTTTGACTCCAATCAATCTCTCCCAAACCCCACCAGATCCTTTTGCCATCGACGTTGCCGCCGACCCCTCTTCCTACCCCCCTCTCTACAACTACGACTTCACTGCCGTCGACATAGAGCATGGCCTTGGTGACATCTTCGTTGCCCTCACCGTTGCGCGAACGACATCGCCTTTCTACGATTCATCGAGATCTCATTCTCCTCCATTCTCGACGAGATCTCCAACATAGCCGACTACCATTTGCCATCGTTAACATGGAAGATGGCCCCAGTGGCATCTTCGTTGCCCTCACCATCGCGCAAACACCATCACCTCTCTTCTTCATTCTCTCTCTTCCCTTTCTCTTTCCTCTATGTTCTTTTTTCTCTCTCCTTTCTGAACTCAAACTCCACCGCTTTGGTCTCCATTGCACGAAGACCAGTTCTGATCCACAGTGGAAATGGTTAGGTCTTCTTCACCGAAGATCCTGGTCTCCAATTAAGGAGACCTAAGTTTCTGGACTTCAATTTCTTTTAATTTTATTTTTTAAATTGTTGATGTTGTTGACGATTTTGTGATGTTTGTCTGTTGTTGTTGCTGTTGATTTTGTGGTATTGTTGTTGCTACTGATTTTGTTGTTGAAGAATTATAATGCTGATGAAAAATGATATTTGTTGTTGATTTTTCTGTTTTTAATGATCTGGTTAAATATGATGCTGATGATTTTGATTAAATATGAACTGGTTGGTGTTTCACTAGATCTTCATTCTCTCTCTCTCTCTCTCTCTCTCTCTCTCTCTCTCTCTCTCTCTCTCTCTCTCTCTCTCTCTCTCTCTCTCTCTCTCTCTCTCTCTCTCTCTCTCTCTCTCTCTCTCTCTCTCTCTCTCTCTGTTTTTTTTTTAATTTCTCTTTTTGGAAGATCTGGGTTCCTCCAAATGTTCAAGTTGAAGATCTGGAACCCAAATTTTCAATCTTAATTTTTTTCAATTTTTTGGGCAACCTTTTTTTTAATTTTTTAATTTTTCAATTAATGTCCCGAAGATTTTTTTGTTTTAATTTTTCATTAATTTTTAATTGGTTTTTCCTTTAATTTTGAAATTTAAAAAAATTAAAAAAGTAAAATGATGAAATTACCCTTAAGTCAACTTAATTTAACTAATCTTAACAGAATTTGACTAACGGAGTAAGGGTATTGTGTAATAAAAAATAAATTTTTTTCCTCTTATTTTTTGTCAAACCTCGGAGAAGTATTATGTAATTACTTCAAAAAAAAAAACAGTATATGTTGCATGTTTTTTATTTTTTTTTTTGGAGTTATAAGTATGTTAGGCGGGAAAATTACCGTCCAATCGGAGAATTGAAGGGGCTAAATATGTTGTATTGTCTTTCTCAACAAGTACTAGAAGTTATTACAATACTATCATATCAAGAAAGTATTGTTTTTCTCAACAAGTACTAGAAGTTATTACAATACTATCAGATCAAGAAAGTATTGTTTTTCTCAACAAGTACTAGAAGTGATTACAATACTATCAGATCGAGAAGAAGTCCGTGAAATATTCCCAAGAAATAATGATAATGCGGTCCTCTTCTTCTATACGAAAAACATATGTTGTTAAGATAGTTCATAGCACGTTTTGTCCTTAATTAAATAGATGTTGGTTTTGAATTGGCAATAGTGGGTTAAAATATATCTTTAACGCTCATTAGTCAGATATTTTAATGTTCTAATTTAAATAAAATTAAAATACATACTTAATGTTCTAATTTAAATAAAATGAAAATACATACATTTTCTTATTTAAATAAAAACTAATTAAAATTTTCACATCTCCACTTGTTCAAGTGGTTATACATTTACACATCATCTCTTAAAATAAGTATTTATATACCTCCATATTCACTAAGGTGGTAGAAGGTTTAATCCCATTAAACATATTTTATGGATAATTTTTCTTCATTTATTATAAGAGTAGTTATCTCTCAACTATGAGAGTAAATATTCAGACCGTTTAAGTAATGATTGATTTTAGTTTCGATAGATATAAATCTTATTAAGTATAAAATTAAAAAGAAGAAGAAAAGTATCATTTTAGATAATGTTAAAAATACTTATTTTTATGTTTAGATCAAAACTTAAACTAAATTTAGGATTACAATAAATTGGAGCTCTTTTTTATTTATATATTCTTAGCTCATAAAACTATAATACAATATTATACTTTTTTCAAAAAAAAAATTATAATCCAAATTTGAATGCAAAATTCAAATAAGTGATTTGTGTTTGAAAGTTTGGTTGTGATTTTTTTGGGAGAAAAGTTTGGTTGTGATTTTCATTCAACGTTGACCAGCAAGTGAGACAAGTGTCAGTGAGGGAGTGACCACTAGACGGCTTTAATATAATTGAAAGTAGGAAACATAGTAGTAAAATGTCAAATCAAACTATAATGCTTGACAAGAAGGCCAAAAAATTTCGCACCACCAGTCTTTCAGAAAAAAAAAAAAAAAGAATCTTGTGCCAACAGGATTATTCAGATCATTTACTATTTAATTAAATTAAAAAAATAAAAAACAATGAAAAAGAAACCAATATCTATCAATGGAAGTCTTTGAAGAATTAAGTAAAAATTGAGAACAAAAAGTGAAATAAAGAGTTAAAACCTTAAGAATTAAAAATAAACAAAATATTTAATCTTTTTATGAACCATCTTCCATTCATCAAACACCCTTTTAAAAATTTTATTAAAACCGTCCACAGATCTTTGCTGCAGTGACATCGACCATTCTTGGCTCGTGGTTCGAGATACCTCAGGCCACATTTGTGGCTGTCATTTCTTTCTTTTTTTTCTATTTTTAAAATGATAGAGATCACCTATATAAAACTTAAAGACACGACTGGTAACATAACGTAATTTTTAACTCTATTTCCTCCTAATAGAAAGAGAGTAACTCATAACAAGTGAAAAAACTATTGTCCAATTAGAGAGGTTATATATGTTGTATTATTTTTCTCAAATATGTACTAGAAGTGATTACAGATGGATCGTATCAAGAAGAAGTCCACGAAATATTCCAATGAAATGATGATAACGAAGTCCGCTTCTTCTATATTAGAAAAGCATATGTTATTAAGATAGTATATAACACCTTTTGTCCAGAATTAAATAGATGTTGGTTTTGAATTGTCAATGGTGGGTTAAAATATTAGCCAGATATTTTAATGTTCTAGTTCCAATAAAATTAATAATGAGAAGAAGAAGAAGAAGAAGACCACGAATATTCCAATGAAACGATGATAAAAAGGCGTCCTTTCAGATAATGCTAAAAATAGAAGAAAAATGTCATTATCAGATGATGCTAAATATAGAAGAAAAGTGTCCTTTGAGAAAATGCTAAAAATACTTAATTCTCATATCTTGATCAAAAGAAGAAGAAGAAGAAAAAGAAAAGTGTCCTTCGAGATGATGCTAAAAATACATACTCATATTTTCATCAAAAAGAAGAAGACGAGTGTCGTTTGAGATAATGCTAAAAATATTTATTCTCATATTTTGATCAAACTTAGACTAGATTTAGGATTACAAAAAATTGGAGCTCTTTTTATCTATATATTCTTAGCTCAAAAAACTATACTACATGTTGGTACTAATTATTATACTGTTTTCATTATCAATAAATATTTTTACACTGTTGAGATTGAAAAATAAAAAGATTTATAATCCAAATTTGAATGAAAAATTCAAATAAGTGATATGTGTTTGAAAGTTTGGTTGTGATTTTCATTTAACATTGACTAGCATGTGAGATGTCAGAGACGGAGAGACCACTAGACTTTAATACAATTGCAACGTCGTACTAAAATGTCAGATCAAAATGATGATGCTTGGAAAAAAAGACAAAAAATTTCGTACTGTCTGACACAAAAAAAACTGTTGTACCGACATAATTATTTGAATAATTTACTATTTCATTAAATTAAAAAAAGAAAAACAATGAAAAAGAAACCGATATTTATCAATGCAAGCTTTGAAGAATTAAGAAAAATTGAGAACAAAAAGTAATATGAAGAGTTATAACCTTAAGAATTAAAAATAAATAAAATACTTGGTCTTTTAAGAACCATCTTTTATTCATTAAACACCCTCTTCAAAATTTTATTAAAACCCACCGTCACAAAAACAATCATTTTATATACCTAATTTCATATCTTATTTTCAACAAAAAAAAAAACCTCTTTTTTTAATAACAATTATTTTTTATTTATAAAAATAAATATCTAACAATTCTCGATAGTGCTTAACTTACTCAATATCACGACAAATGACAGTGCGGCGCAGTGACATCCACCCTTTGATGTACAGCAAGTCATGAATCTTGGTTCAATCTGCACCTACTCAATTGATTTGTGTGCTGTTCGTCCCACTCCTCTCTGCCTCACAGAGCTCTCTATAAGCCTTTATACATGGAAAAATGTCAATCCAAAATACAATAACAATTGCACCTAAACAAGACATACATACATACCTACATACATACATATATAACAATCGATAAGAAGAAAATTATTACGAACAAATATAACCAACCCCATTTTCGTGCATATACCCAAATACTTTACTATCAAATTTGTATATTAATATACAAAAAATTATAAAAGTTTGAGAACATTAAAATGGGTTCTTGCGTTTGAAGGAACATGGTCAAAATACAACACCCAACTGAGCCAGACTTCAATTTGTGCTACTCCTAACTAAACTAAATGAGCTTCAACTGTGATGATAATACCAACTCTTTCTTTTATAAGCCTACCAATTATAAATGATTTTTCGGGACTGGTTTGCCATTTCTTCTCCAATAGTACTTGCTGAGTGATTACAGGTCATGCTTATGAATCCGACTAGAACTGCATTTGTTTATTAAAACCTGTCAAAAAAAAGGAAAAAGCAGCACGAAATCCTCAATCCTTCATGAGCAGGAAACAACCCAAATTCTAATAATCTCTTTTTATCAGACTATATGATTATATTTATAACAGATATATTGGTAATGAAAGAGGCGACGAAAATAATTTAATTTCTTGCGAGTTTACAATGCATACCTACAAGGTCCACAGAGCCATAACCGTTCAGTAGAAAAGACCAAAGTATGAATCGGAAGCTGAATCCTCAATCTCAATACCGTGTTATTTGCTGCAGCATTTGAGAACCAGGTACTTGTGAAACTAACTGCTCGGAACTTGGTGAAGCTTTTATTCTAGTGTTGACACCAACTGGGTTGCTGAGCCCTGGTCTTACCATCTCTTTGGTGTTGTTATTCATGTTGACTCCAGGCTGCGAGGATTCCATCAATGCTCGTACCTTACAGAATATGTTGTGTAAAGCATACGTTTTCAATGCTGTAAAGGTATGGATATAGATTACACAAATGAAGAGATCGTTGAACTTACTATATCAACACGCTTTTTGTGGAGATCAGTAGATGACTGCAATCATGATACAAAAAATTTCATCAACTTGATTCTAGTTATATTTAAGCACATCTTTTTTTACTTTTTTTTGGTTTTTCTTTAGACAATGAAGTCTTTACAAGCCGAGGCAAGTTGAAGAGTAAGAAAAAAAAACAGAGAAATCCTGATCATCATATCACAACCCAAATCTCGAAATATAAGTATAAAATGCTTACAGATTTTCTTTGGTCATTTCGCTCTTCACTCGAGAATCCTGGTACTGACAAATCCCAATTTTTCCCTGCACATATTTTCTATGTATCAGAATCATTGAGGTTCTCTTTGTTTGGCTTAAATACAAAATACGAAAAATGAGTAAACCTACAGTGCCCTTATGCTATTATCTACTTCAACATTCTGCGCATATTCCATTTGTTACCAAACTACAATGTAATAATATATCTATATACTTGTTAGCAACATGAATATCTGTTGACGTGTGGTTCAACAAGTTTGCACTTCAAAGCACATGCATGTGATAAGAGGGAGGTATCTAAAAGGAAAGTGTAATTAGTACTCATAAGGTGAGTCCTTATAACCTAGATGGTGGTTTATGATATCATAAAGATAAAGAATTACAATGTTTTTCCCAAAATCTGCAAAATACAGTGCCCTACGTGGACACACAGTTAACACTTAAGCAAAATACATATTATGAAGCTGAATCAAATAGCGAAAATACGAATATCTGGACCTGTGTAGGATCAAGTTTCACTTTCAAAATGTAAGCATTTCAAAACCACATATGTATACAGGGCAGCTGGGTTAGAAAATGGACACAAAAATGTAAGTCAGCAGGCAGAAAATGAGCCTCTATAACCTAAACCGCAGCTCAGGGAAAATATCACAAAGATGATTAGCTATACAAAGTTGGGCCAAAAACATCCTTGCAAGCCCCACCAAAAATCCAATGGGTGTTACTAGTAGTCATCTATTCCACAATATAGTGAGATAGGCAACATTTAAAAATGTACATATGCAACTGAGATAAAATATATCTACACGACACAAACATATGACCAAAGAAGGGACCTGAAAATGAAAATTGTATCTAATCAACCTTGATACTCTGGGCATACCAGTATACTATACAGTTCCACAAACTGGTAAGTACTTTCAGGTCCATTAAAACCAAATTAAGAGAACATCAGCTAAGCAACCAAAATTACACTCCATGGCTGAATACAGATTTTACCAAATCAAACAGATTAGTTAAGAGAATATGCATATTCCATACCCTGGTCCTTCCCATGCTTTTCTCAAATAATAAAAAATCTAATCTCTTCTAAATTCCAACCACAACACTAACACATAAAAACAGTGATTGAACATAAGTGACCGGATAACAGCATGCTTAACCTTTTTGAGAATAACAATATCCTTAAGTGAAAGATAACATTACACTTAAAAAGAGCAGAGCTGCACAAACCTAAGTGTAGTAATATATCCTTGGACTCTAAAGTTGAAGATTTTCGATGCTTAGCCAAGTTACAAGCAAATGAAGTAACCTGTAAAAAGAACACAATTATGAGCTGCATCAACAAGACTATATGTCTCTGTTTTCTTCTTTCTATCTTCAAAAGAAAACATTCATATACCAATGAATATGAGATGGAATTTATGGTAATAGACTAATAGTGTAGACTATATGACAAAAGAATAATGAATTGACATCACAACTAGCATCTATGCCGTGATCTGATAACAAGTAAATGGCATTCCACAGAGCACTTCCAACTGGAAACTCCATGCAGCTATACAACAGTTTAAGTACCAAATTTAGATGAGCTACTCATCCAACAGAAAACAAAATATTACCCTGGACTTTCAAGGATTCGAATAATTACAGTTACCAAAAGGTGAATTTTAGGAATAACTATAGTTACCAAAAGGATTCGAATAATTGATGTAGTTATTCATCCAACAGAATACAGAATATTAGCCGATTTACTTTTGTACCCTCTCTTTTTATTTAACATAATGTGCTGTTTCCTAACAAAAAGAAAGGAAGGAAAAAGAGTTCACTAGCTTAGCAGGCCTCACAGAATCAATGAAGTCATCTGCAATCTCCAAAAGAAGATCTTCAACTTTGGGATCCAGCTTTCCACGCGAATCTACCTGAAAACAACAAATCAAACACCATGAGAAGTTTCACAAAAGAACTGAAAAGCAAGGTTTGAAGAGGAATAGGAAATGAACAGATAGTGAGTGAAACACAGCAAACCTGAGAAACCAGATCCTGTATCTTTCTCTTCCCAAGAAGTTGATTAGTTGCCTCTGTCCCTTGGCTTGAGCTACCCCCAGGCGTAGTTGTATCAGAGGCAGTTGCATCTGGCTGTGATCCAGTCAAACTGAGAGATTTCTGACCTGTGGGACCTGGAATCCTCGGAGACTGCTGTTGCTGTTGGTGCAAGGCTGGTTGCTGTTGTGATTGTTGTTGTGGCTGTAGTAGATGTTGCTGTAGTTGCTGCTGCTGTTGCTGGGGCTGCAGCTGCTGCTGCTGCTGCTGCTGATGCAGCTGTGGATGTCCCATTGGTGACTGCTGTTGTACCAGCTGGGATATCTGCTGTGGGTTCAAGGTCATAGAATTCTGGTGCAATTGAGGAGATGAAGCCAATTGCTGTTGTAAAAGGACGTGTGACTGTCTCTGGTGTTGTTGGAGACGAAATGAAGGTGAGACAGGACCTGACATTGTTGGCATTTGCTTCATCCACTGTTGGTGCGATAAAGAATTTTGCATCATACTTGAGCGTCCATTCTGAGCCAGCCCAGATAAGGGGGAATTCATAAATGCCAGAGATGATGATCTGGGTAAGTTTTGGACCTGCAGTTTTTGAAGATATTGGATGTCAAATTCATGTGCACAAAGTAGAGGGGATAAAAACATGGCAGACAATTTCATTCCCTTGGAAATTGTCATCAAAGTAGCCTTAAACAAGGCATATTACAAGTGTGTATTCCAGGTAGGATAATGACATTAATGTTGCAATATATATATATATTTACATACATATATATATACATACATATATGTATGTATGTATGTATTTGTATGTATGTATAAAATTAAAGTGAGTCATTAGCGTCCATCCCCAGCTAAGTCCAATAGCTACAACAAACAGAGTAACATGCTAGTCTCCAAACGAAAGGCACTCTTAAGGAAAAACACAAAGCAAAACCAATGGTTATCAGATGTCATGGCACATAAATTCAAGACTTCTTGCCTCTCACATAAGCCACAATACATAACCGATCTTTAATAGTTCTCTTCATTCATAAGTAAACTATGTCACAGTATCAATGAGCTACTACATGTGCGCAAAAACCACCCACCATCATGGAGCCACCATATTTGTTAACTTGAATCCTTCCACAATACCACAGTATTACTGAGCTACTAAGTGCATACAAAACCACTCACTGCCAAGTTAATTATACCTGCGTTGAGTTGAGAGGATTCTGTTGTGACATTTGCTGTCTCATACCCTGGTTTATTTGTTGAGTATAACCAAGTGCTCCACTGGCCCTGTATTGTGAACCCAAATTGAACGACCCCGTCATTGCCATTGCTTGCACTCCTTGCAAAGGCTGCCCAGCGGCATTACCAGAATGGAATTGGGATCCCTGGACTAACCCTGCTTTTGGCCTTGGCTGCATTAAGGGAAAAAAAAAAAATTTACTTAGAAAAGGATAGTTTCACCAGAATAGTACTTTTTCAATAATATCTACGGATTCTAACAATCCTCTTCTATATCAGTTATGTAAAAATTCAAATAGTACCAGCATAATTTTATAATCCAATT
Source organism: Dimocarpus longan (assembly GCA_022984855.1). Lineage (NCBI taxonomy): Eukaryota > Viridiplantae > Streptophyta > Magnoliopsida > Sapindales > Sapindaceae > Dimocarpus > Dimocarpus longan. Next base: position 37,124,313 of record CM041013.1, read on the forward strand.
AAACAGCCTACTATATCTATCAATAAACACAAACCACAATGACAACTACCCAAAAAAAAAGTCATAAAAATCTTTACCAAAGGCAGCAATTGAGACTGCAAACCAATTTCAAGCCAGTTTCAAATCCTATCACATCTAACATACATATCATTACAAATTCCTACCAAAAGGGGGTTCGTTGTCAACCACTAAGCACAAAACCCTTTTTCAAAAACACAAAACTTTACCAAAGCCAGCAGTTAGGAAAGCAAACCAATTTTAAGCCAGTTTCAAATGGTATTTTCCAGCAGTAATCAAAATCATTCAAACTGCAAATCCTATTACATCTAACACACAAACCATTAAAAGGGGCTTCCTTGTCTACCACTAAACACAAAACAACCCCTTTTAGAAAACATGAATCTTTACCAAAGCCAGCAGTTGGGACTGCAAAACCAATTCTAAGCAAGTTTCAAATGTTACATCCCAGCATTAATCAAAATCATTCAAACTTCAAATCCTATCACATCTAACACACAAACCATTATAAATTCCAAATAAAAGGGGGTCCATTGTCTATCACAAAACACAAAACCCATTTTCAAAGACAAGAATCTTTATTGAATCCAAGCAACTCCAAAAGCGTTTCAAATGATATATTCCAACATTAATCAAAATCAATCCTATCTCATTTAACACACAAACCATTATAAATTCCTACTAAAAGGGGCATCACTGTCTACCACAAAACACATAACACAAAACCTGTTTTTAGAAACACGAGTCTTTACCAACATTAATCAAAATCAATCCTATCACATCTAACACACAAACCATCATATATTCCTACTAAAAGGGGCTTCATTGTTCACCACTAAACACAAAATCTTTACCAAAGTTGGGAGACTGCTACCCAATTCCAAGCGGATTCCAAACAGTACATTCCAGCACCAATCAAAATTACTCAATTCAAATCCTATCAAACTTAACACACAAACCATACTAAAAGGAGCTTCATTGTCTACCAAATACAAAACCCATATCCAAAAACACGAATCATTACCGAAGGCAGCAGCTGGTTCTGCAAGCTGTTGAACTGAGCAGCAGCAGCTGCGGCCATGGCCGTCGGCCCACTGAGCATGGGGAGGTGCCCACTCTGCCCGATAAGCCCGGCCCGAGAAATATTAGGAGACCCCAGTTGCTGGTTCTGCTGGGCCTGCTGCTGCCTCAACACGCTACTGTATTGGGCATTCTGCTGCTGCTGCTGTTGCAGCTGATTAAGCCGCGAAATCGACGGCGATCGCTGGATTTGGTAGCCAGACATGGCGGCTGCCACGTTGGTATTCTGTTGTTGGACGATTTGATGGACTTGAACTTGTTGTTGGGCGGTGGGGTCGAGAGAGACTGACGATGACGGAGACGGGTTGGGGTTGGGATTATTCTGTTGTTGTTGTTGTTGGACTAACGGCGCTTGTGTTTGTGGTGGTGGTGGGGTGGTTGTTTGTGTTGACGGAGGTGTTTGTGTTTGTGGAGTGGGGTTGGGGTTAGGGGGTGATGGTTGGGGGGCACGGGGGATGGCGGTGACGGAGGAGGATGACGTGGCGGTGGCGGAGGAGGAAGTGGGGTCCACTAGCATCGGAGATTGAAGGGCTTTCGGTGGTGAGGTTTGTGTTGATGCTAAATTCTCAGCCATTCCCTTCTTTTTTAAAAAACAAAAAGTTGAGATTTTTTTTTTTTTTGAGAGAGTGTAACTTTTGTTTTGGGAGGAGGGAGGGAGGTTGAGGAATGAGGAGAGGACGAGACAGCAGAGACCAGAGAGGGAAAGGGGATGTGGGCCGTACACGTGTGGGTTGACGAAGTTGAGGGGAAGATGTGGGCCGTACACGTGTGGGTTGATGAACTTAGATTGGATGGGCTAGGAGAGAAGAAGAGGATTTTGTACTAGAGTTCTAGCAGGATTTCTCATTCCTGAATTTGGGGCCCATTTAGGTTTTGTTTGTAAATATAAAAAGTTATTTTTTAAGAATTTTTTTTATACTTTATGAAATTAGATTTACAGATAATGAAATTTTATGATATTAATATTTTTCAAAAGTGAATAGTTTAAAAGAATATATGTTGTATAATGAGTCATATTTTATTAACATGATACGTATTCACACATCGATGTATATATCAGTTAATTCTGAAAAATAATTTAAGATAATTTCTTAAGAAAGAATACAATTAAGACTTAAGAAAGATTATATACATTCGATAATTTCTAACGAAAAAAGTTTTATATATTTCATCAGATAATTCTTTTCCTTTTACTGTGTATTGATTTCAACAAAATTTGAGTCATATTCATTAGTTTCATTTCCTTTTAACTTATTTTGTGATTTACTGTTCTGATTTAACATTCTTAGGATGTGGAATAATACTCTTTGTTCATTGGATTAAAGCTTTCTCAAACAAATCTTTGTTCAGTCGACAAATGTATACAATAAAACCAATATGTGAAAAAAAATTTTTAGACATCACTAAAACTTGGTGGAGAATTGGCACTCTTTACCACCTAGCCATATTTTGATAGTTGAAAAAGAAAAATCACTTCCATTCATTATCAAATCTACGAGACCTTAAAATGAATTATTAAAATCATTACTGAATTCAGTGATTTGAAAATTTGAGACTACTACAACTGAACAAGAATTCTCTGTTGAAAAATCTTACAACGTGTTTTATGTAAGTTTTACATTCTTTACTTTTTCAGTTTACAAGATTTCCACCAACAGTGAACTCAAAACTTGTATATATATAAATTACACATAAATAACCAACCAAAAGAAGATCATATTTTCTGCATCAACAATCCAATCCTAAAACATACATTCTAGCCGAGGAATCTCTATCTGGATCTGCTATACTGATTCTACTTCTGATTTTTGGTTTTGGAAAACTCAAACAATCGAAAACTTCTTTAGAGTAAAGACATACTCTTGGGATTGGTGAAAAAATGGTTGCGATATCTAATCTTCGCATCCTTGAAGCTGCTTCCAAGGAGGGTTCGTAGAAAGGCAGGTGGCCCGCTGTAGGTTGTTTCACGCATTTTCCTCACAACAAGGTGTCCATCCAAAATCATCAGCTTCATCAATTTTTTGCAGCTCTACAAAGAATATAAGAGGTGTATTAGCAATCAGTTAATGTCAAAAGCTTGAAAGATTTATCAAGAAATGAGTACATTCGATAGTGAGTTCCAGGAAATCCTATCATTCCTTATTTTACTTTCAGTTTTACCCTTATCGAAGATCTTCCAGCCCCTTTAAAAATCATTACGCAGCCATCATCAGAAGGTGCTTAGAGAGGAATATATAAAATTTGCTAGAAGCAGTTTCCACAGGTTAATAGTCTTGTCAAGAGAGTATGGTTCTTTTCCTTATTTTACAATCTTCCTTTTACCTTAACTGTACGGTTTCTGAGAGTCTGAGACTAACCGTAGCTTGAAGATGTTTACATGAAACATCTGTTTAAACATAGGGTTGATGATGTGAAAGTCGAATCGTTCAGGTTTGTATCATTTAAGATATATACAAAGAGGAAATACAACAGCATACCTGCGGGTTTAATACATCCATCTGGTATATAATATCATCCTGACAAGATAATTAGAAAAAGAAAATGATGTAAGAAATATATTCCAAAATTCCAGAGGAACAAGTAAAACGAATATTCATTTGTTTCAAATTAGTGGTATTTCATTTATCAGCCAATGAGAAAAAAAATCTCACAATCTGAAGCAATTCGAAAAAACTCTTCAAGATTCTGTTTCTATTGAAGGCTTTGCAACTTGGATATAATAATGAGTTATTTCTAAAATCAGAAATTTCTACATGCATTACTATGATGACAAATTTTTCGAGGTGATATGGTATTAAAAGGCCAAGTGCATAAAACCAAGAAAACAAACCAAAAATCAAAGATAGAAGCTTGTACCTCTAATGTGCCAGGATTTTGCATGACAATACCCAGAACACGACGTAAAAGTCCATCGTAGACAACATTGTTAACAGTTCCATCTCCATTTATCCAGGGCAATATTGGCATATACAAGTCAGCAGAAGAGGATTTGTAGCTTTTGTCCTCATTATTTCCATCAGGCAAAGGAACACCACTGCTTTTAGCACCATCTTCATGTGCGTTACTAGTTGAAGTTTCGTTCAAAGGTTCGGCTTCAGGAAGATTAAGAATAGTAACTTGGTGCACACTGTTGGCCTTCTTTTTCATTTTTTCCTGGGAGTTAGCACCACCAATGTCATGGTTTTCTGGCTGGTGCAAATGGCTTCCATAACTTCTACTTAAAGCCTCTGTCAATGACGATTTGTTAAGATCATGTTGGACACCAGCGATGGAGGTCAAAAAGAACTTGGAGCGGTATAAAGCATCAACAACACGGACAGAGTCATAAGCATTGACCTGTAGAGAAACCATTATTACATTAGAAGCACATGTAGGAACTGCACAAACCCCACCCTTTCCACTCAACCACCAATGTCAAGGCCCAAGGACCAGTATGCTAATTCTAGAAAAATTATCAATATTTTAAGAACAAAAAAACTAGAGTTGCCAAACATAGATAAACCAACCTTGAATGCTCGTCCAAATGCTTGAAGCACATCAATGATACATTCAGGGATCTTTTCACCTGGAAAGGAACAGCCGAATAATAAATTTTCTCAATCCTACTGAAAGCAGATGGTACACGTATGCGAATGTCCACGCAGAGAAAAGATATAGAGTACATACCTGGCACATCCACAACATGGGAAACTTCCTTGATGCTCAATCCCTGGTCGCCAGCCTTTTGAATGGCAGCATAAACAGTCTTAAAGACCTGAGGACTGACAAAACTAACTTCTTTCTGGTCTGGGTTCAACAAATGCTCAGCATAAGCTGTCATAGCATCCCAAGGCGACTCACTAGAACTTCCTGCTATTGGTAGAACAGTCCCAACATCAGGAACTTCATTCATGTAGGCAGATTCACATGAACCACCACTGTTTCTCTCAACCAAAGTAGAGTTGAGTTCAGTGTTTCCACGAAGTTCAGCGGTGCTTGTTTCCCCTTCCTTGAACATCTCCACAGCATCAGCTGTCAAAATCGTTGCACAGTGTACAGATACCTTGATACCTGGAAAGCCTTTTTCTCGGCGAGAAACAAGTTCACCTTCTGTCAAGTATTTTAATTTCTTAGACTTATCATTGTCACATAAATCATTGTCCTCACTTTTACGTTTCAAACTTCTGAAGTCATCAGCCTCTCCAACACCCTCATCTGGCAAGCATGGAGCAATCGACAGTTCGCCAGAAGAAACTAGATAAAACAACTGCAAAATGTCACCACACTGTAAATCTGCATCTAGATTAATCCCCTGTTCCATAAGATCATTTTTCCGTTCACAGAGCTGACTAGAAAATTTAGCAGCTCTCTTTCCAGTATCAATGGGAAAGGGCGATTTTGAAATACGCTGCAAGAACAGTTGAGAAAGTACAAAAGGAGTGCCATTACCCCCAATCTGTCATATCACGAAGAGAGTTATGTTAAATAAAAAAATATCCGCATTTGTAAAACACATGCAGACATAAAAAGGCAGTTAAAGACTAGTTAAATAAGAAGAACATTTAAAAGTATAAGCAACCCTACACTACCTAAATTGACTTGATATTGCGACAGCATGGTTCACAAAACACATCAAAGAAAGACCCAATAGTGCTAACCAACATGCAACCAATGTAGACAAAGTAAAATAAAAAGAAAAAAGAGAAGATGGAACAAGAAAGAATGCATTTGCAAATTGCGAGGAAGAAGGAAGCAAGGGCATAGTTGAACCATAAAATTTGATGTGTACATGAATTATTACAAATGCAAATGAGATAAGAAAGAACATGGATTAAAATGGAAACTAAATAGTGTTAAATGTTTAGTTATATACTCAGATGAAAAACCGAAATCAAGAATATGGTAGGATTTACTGATTATTAATATGCTTTCTCATATCCCTAATACTACAAGAATAACTTAAACCCCTACCACAACTGCATCTAAATATTCTGTATAATTCATAAATAAAACTCAACTTACCATGAATTTCTTCTCTCTGAGGTAGCTAAAGGCTGCAAAAAGATCATGTTCAGAATAACGCCTAAGATTTTCTGAGAGCAAAATTTGCACTTCTGGAGCTTTAGAGTTGCTCAGAAAGATTAGTTTAAATAATTCTATGGCATTGGAAACAGCCAAAGATTCAACCACTTTTCTGCTAATACTTGTCTCTTCATTCAAGCGCTTGATAACTGCTTGATGGTGGTGATGGCATTTGGGTCTTTGAGCATTGTGTTGTCCCATACCAACGTCCTCATCACTACAAATTGTTGGAGAATCCAATCCAGATTCCTTGAGATTCTGCAAGCAAAGTTAACTATATTAGCGCCAGCTCTGAAAGGTACTCAACAGCAAGATAAATTATAGGATATATAAAATATAGATAAATTCCTAAGTATTATACATTTGACCGTTTCCCAGTGACTGATCCAACTCTTGTAGATGCCTCCAACTTAGCCATTTGTTTCAACTGAAGGACACCATCAAGGGCTCTCTTGATATTTTTGTCATCAAAATCATCCCAATGCTTTTCTTCAAAAACTGCATCTTCAGTATTTGCAATACCCTTGGGGATATTCTGGTTAAGACCTTCACTGGACAAGCATTCAGTGTTGCTCTGGGTTTTTTCCAGGTGTTTCACATATCGTTCACTAAGCATATTACATAGCTTCATGAGAGCTTTCCTAAATTTTGTATTTCTTTTTAGTGTTGACATTCTTCTTGCACAAGCCTTACGAGATGCTGGAAGGTTAGAAACTGAAGGCCACTCCACACGGTGAAATTTTGCTCCAAGAGCCACTCTGTGTCTTACATATTGGATCACCAATTGCCTGAGAGGAAAATCATAAATTATATTTAAATAAATAATTATACAATATCTTGATAAAGAAAACAAAACATGATCGTTTTTCCTCTCTAAAAGGAATGACATATGTATCTCAGTTAGACAAATAAAGAGTCTGTTAGCTGCGAACTACTAAATATTGCTCATGAGAACAAAATCAAGTTAAAAATCCCAAAAGGCCCCCCTCAAGCAGTTTTTCCGACTCATATTAAATTATCACCAAGTCCTAGTTACTTCTCAAAAGCTCTAGGACCAACATCAGTATTTAAAATGGGCCAAATCTCAGTCCCAAATTTTCTATTCCTTATGTTCATAACTATACATATATGCTTTTGGTGGAGGGTCCTTGTGATAAAAATATTAATATATCTTTGCCTTACCTATCTGCTTCATCTGTCCACATAAATCTTTTTTGACGTGATCGCTTTACATTTGGAAAGGCACACTGACTAAGTAAAGCATTGCACTCGTCATCTTCTTCATTTGGTCCTGGCTCTTCAACAGTTTCTGGATGATCATCCTCCCCACATCCAGGCAAATGAGAGTCATCTTCTCCTAAATTTAATACATGTGGATTTTGCTCTTCTATAAATTTGTTTGCAGTATCAGGGGATGTAGCAATCCTCTGCCCAACCAGCTGTCCAATTACAGCATCAACTCTTGTACGCTTTACTGATCTTTCTTCTAAAGACTTCTTTCTTTTTCGAGGCGATGGAGAGGACTTATTCCTTAACAATCGATGCTCCTCGCTGTCGGCAATAAAAGCACCCTGAGATCTATTAAGACGCTGGCGTTTCTTATCATAATACACACGCAGCACCTGCAATTGGCAATCAAAGGGACAAACATGTAGTCAATTCAACCCAAAAGAATACAAGGTATACTAAAATGCGAAACAAATGAGAGATGAATAATCGGATACACCTCTTACAATCATAATATAACCAGAGACCAGAAAAATGAACTAGTAACACCACAGTCCACAAAGTCCAAACACTCTACAAAGTGGATATTTAGAGACTTGTTAATACATATTAAGATACGGAAACTGTAATATCATCTAACCTGCTCTAAGGTCAGGTTAAGATCCTTCGCAATCTTCTCACACTCTTTGAATGGAAGCTTTTCATGTACATTGTCCTTCACTATACGCCTCAGGAGCTTAGCGCGCTGTTCAGCTGTCATAACTCGAACTGATGCCCATGACCGGTAAACAAAAACCTGTAAGAACAATTCTAAGGCAGCCTCTTAAGTTCATACTTATTATAAAAATAAGTCTATGCTAAATTGCCAATCACTGACATTGAATTTTTAGCCCTCAATGATAACATATCACCTGCATGAAAGACAAAATTGCAACCTATAAAGCACACACCTCATTAACAGCTGATCCAGGAAAGGCATGTAAAGCAGCACTTGGGTCAGCCACAGCATAACAATACTCAAGAGTTTGCCAATATTCATCAACAGCTTCTTCACTTGACAAGATAAAATCATGTCTGATTCGTGGGCGCAGATCTAGCGATAGAAAAGTGGATGTTGCAGATACTGATGGTGGTTCCTCTATATAGGGTTTAAGCTCCATTGCATGTGTCAAGTTGGCATGGAAGACGTTGATTCCATCATCTGAATGTCCATTAGCTACCAGCCGAATCAACTATTCATAAAATCAACTGTTTAGACATGATGATGTTGAGCTAACACAAAAGCACACATACAAATTCATCCATATACTTCAAGTGAATTGCAATCTCATTTTTCAAAGAGTAAAGGACCCACAAGTATGATTAAAACAAGCAAGTGAATCACTATAATTAAAATCATTCTCACTATGACCAAGTATTAATACCTTCAACCTTCGTAGAATGTCAATGATCACTGATAGTCTCCCAGTCGCCAGACTATCCATTAGACACTTATACTCTTGGACAGGAAGATCAGAAAGACGCAAGCCTTTCTTGCACTTCTCTGTCATATCATCAATTTTATAAGTAGATCCTGCAACTTGTGAGAAGAGTTCAAGTGTGATGTTCTTAATGGCTGTTTCTAATGAAAACAACTTGCAGGAGTTGTGGGTACTTTTAAAGTCAGGTACAAGTTCTCCGTATGATAAAGCATCATCTGAACCAGGTGAACTACTCAAGTAATTCCACAGAAACTTATGCAGCAGCTTTGCACGAACCATTTTTGCCAGCACAAAACCGTTCGCACGCATTGCTACTGATTTATTGGTTTTTTCATCTGATTCTACACGGTTCTGAGTTCTCTGGACACCATCTAACACAGGAACTGAATCATCTTTCTTCCACCTAGGTGAGCCTCTGCCACGAGCTTGCATTTCAAAAGATCTGACTTTATCGTGAATTTCACTAAGTAAATCAGGAGTCAAACTTTGAATAGATGGGTGGAGGACCACCTGAGTGATGCGGCTACGGCCACAATTTGAGAGAATAGGGACATTAATGTTTAAGCATTTGCAGTACCCTTGCTGCTGAAGATTTGTTAATATTCGTAAAACAGTTTTCCTGTCCATTGTTGTGCTCTTGTCCTCAAGGCTAACGAGCCATTTTTGTAGCTCAGCTCTCAAAATGAACTTGTCGTCCTGGAGAAGAACAATAATGATTAATTACTTAAATAAGCAGCAGAAAGGAGAAGCAAGACTCATTAGCCTAGAGTCATTGTTCAGGAAAAGGGATGATGTGTAAACAACCTGTAACCGTTCCAGAATCCTCTGCTCCCTTCGCAAACAATCAGTAGTCAAGAGATGGTAAGGATTTGTATCTGTCTTTGACGACGCAGTATGTTTTTTCTCAGATCGAGAAGCATTTGCTTCTGTAGCTATATTCTCTAAATGAATATCTCCCTCAGGAACTGTAACTAACATGCCTTCCAATTCTCCCTTTGTAGTAGAGCTATTACTAGCAGAGTTGAGGTTAGGTGAATAGCTGACGCCCACTTGTCCATCCTTCGGGTCAATATTACTGCGCTCAGGGATAGACTCTTGCAGGTTGCCAGAACCAGGAAGCATGTGAGAAATTTCAATATTGGCTTTCGGATCATTTTTTTCTCCAGGGTTAGCAACATCACCTTCAGAAGTTGAATGATCATACTGAAGAAAGGTTTGAGCTGGTTTCTGAGAAACATCATCTGGATTGTCACTGTCAAGATGAGAAATCTCATTCTCACCATCAACAATTTTTGATTTGGACAGAAATGCATTAGATGATCTGATATTGGAATTTCCAGAAGTCCAAAAACGGAATGCCACAGTTCTCTTATGATTCTCTGCCTGCAGACGCATCCCAAACTTTGAGAACATGTTACAAAACCGGGAATGGTATTTCTTGTTCTCAATTCCAAGCCTGTCACATACCTGCTTGAACATATTAGAAAAGAAAAAAAAAAACACTATTATCAGTTGAAAGCAGGACACATGCAGCATGCATTCGCAAAACTGCATCAAAGACAATGCAGGCCCTAAAAGAAATAATGTAAAAAGATGAAAAATATAACAGCGGCACAAACAGTACATTTGTGCAAGAAAATAATCTAACAATGTATTGTTAACTCCTCAGGAAATTCAAGCTGATAGTGAAGCTAGCTTCAATACATCGTAAGTTTCGGTCTGTCTTTAATTAACGGAAATACAGGCATTATTAATCAAACTGAGCACTCATGGTGCGTTTGAACTTATATCACAGTATCAGATTCATAGATCCTGAAACCTTAGGCAAAGGGCAGAGCCGAAATCTCAATATAATAATTCTTGAATTTGATTCTAGTCAAATTAGATTTCCAATTCACATTACTAAAAAGGCGTAAATATTTAAGAACAAAAATACTTTTAGGATATTTAAAAAAATATGATGTATACATCTTCCGCTTAAAATCAAATAAGGATGAAGTACATACTAAATTACAGGAGTAAAAGACAGAAAAACCATTATGCCAGTTTCATATTTCCATAAGGCTTTTTGGCTGTAACTGCTTAGACCATAATCATGTATTTGGTTTAATCAAATGATATTTTATAATGAAAATTGATTTAATCAATTTTTATGATTTTATCTAAAACAAAACATAGCCTAAAAGTAATTCCTACATGAGCATAGAGTGTGGAAATTAATGTTTAAATTAAAATAAATAAAATTAAAGAATGAAAATAATTTTGTCTGTGTAAACGTAATCTTGAGGGGAATAAAACTTCCAGTACACCACGGTAACATTTTAAGGCATATATCTACATATCTACAGAAGAAACCATAATATCCACCTGAGAAGAAAAACAATAATTTAACAAAATAATAATAAATGAAGATACCTCCATAATAGTCAACCCCTTAGATCCTTCAGCATCAACCATATCATATACTTGATGCTCAAAGGGTAGCTCTACAAGCTGTTCCGTCTTTGGAAATCTCCTTCCAAACTTCACTTGTTCTTTCTCTGTATTATCCCCACACCCAATAGACTTTCGTTCAAATTCTTTCAAAGAAAATTTTTTCAAGAGACGTACACAACGCTCAACCTGCCAAATTTAGAAACACATCAAGCATTGAACTTTAAAATATACATATATTTTTTGGAAAGCTGGACATAACTTCAGTCAACTAACTCTGAATAAGAAAATTTCATACTTAACAAAGACTGTCTGTTTAATTGCCACAATCTCTACCTGAAATATGACCTTATAAAAACAACAACCAAAAGCTGAAAAAATTCATCTAACTTAAAACGAAAAAGGAGAGAGAGCAAAAGGCATAGTCTTAATCACTATAAACAAATGGCACCATATATAACTAACTCAACTCACCTTCTCATTCACTACTGCATGAAACTCCTCAACTGTACCGGAATCTTTCAAACGTTCACGAAGCTGAAAGAACAACGTTCACAAACAAGACAATAGAAACAATTAGAAACTACACCAAACTCCCCCTTCTCACAAGCAAAAATAAAAAAAAAATAACATAAAACTATTTTCGTTCTATAATTTGTTGTCATTTGAAAAAGCAAAGAAGAGAGAGAATAGAACCTTACATTTCTCCAACTCCTGTGTCTCGAAGATGATCCACAATAACCTAGGTCTCGTTTTAAATCTGAGACAACAAGAACCTTCAATGGAAGAAAAATCAGCACAATGACATAAAAAGGATGCATACACTAACACCTCCCAAATATAACCAACCTTTCCATTCGCTTCTTCAAGTCTTTTACAAATTGCTTCCATTGCTGGCAAATAATCCTTTATGTGCACATCTTGCGCAAAACTCTCTATGAGAGAACCATCTCCACTCACAGCATTTTCATTTTCCTTTTCCTTCCCAAAACCTTCCACAGTTGGTCCTCCTTTGCTAATCTCTAGTTTTTGTTGAGAATTCAAATGCTTTGCATAGCGATGCAAGTACATCATATTGGTACTTATACATGAACCACTCTTCACATCCCCTTCACCACTGCTAGTTTCCTTGGTCCTCACAACTGCCGGTTGCCTCACAATCAATCCTTTGCACTCAAGGTTCTTCACTATATAAAAGAAATTTTTCCCTTCAATCCCAAATTCCTTAGCCAACTGGGTCTGCGTTATTCCATTTTCTCTGCAATCATCCAACATATTACTGCACCGATCGCATTTACATCACAACTATCATGCTAATTTCATTATACAAACTACAAAAACACTAATAAAAGCTACTTTTCAGCCCAATCATTCGATCCAACTTAATCGTCTCATTCCAACATGAAAACATAGAGGTGAACAAACAAATTCTCAACTTCCACTCTCACTAGCTATCAGTTCCACATCCAAAAATAAATCAACAATCGGACAAAGAATCAACAAAACCATAACAATTACTACCTTTCACATATCTTACACATGATAATTCCAATCATATCAAACTAACAAACTTATTACAATAAATAAATTAAAAATAATAATAATTAAAAAAAAAAAAAAAAAACTAGCTTTTATATCAACCAAGCTTACGAATTCATATCCAAACACACAATTCAAATCTCATTCCAACACGAAAACATAAAGTTCAACCAACAAATTCTCAACTTCCACTCTCACTACCTATCAGTTTCACATTCCAATATTAAATCAACAATCGATCAAAAAACCCACAAAAATCAACAAAACCATAACAATCACTAGGTTTCACATGTATTACATATAACAATTCCAATCATCTCAAACTAACACACCTATCACACTAGCTTGCGTATCATCTAAGCTCACGAATTCGTATCCAAAGACACAAACTCATGTATACTCTCAATTACCACAAACTTCAACATGTAAAGGAAGATGAATAGTTGATTTTTCAATTTCGCATAAAGCTTACAAGCATTTAAAGTTTCAAAATTTTTTCGAAGTTTTACCGCGCCAAGGCAAGTCGTTCGAGAACGCCACGCTGCGGAGCCGAGAGGCCGGAGCTGCCAGACGACATGTCGTAGAGTCCGACGAAGCAGTCACCGAGCTGCGAGCTGGCGACGAGCCTCAAGCCGAGCCGCTCGGCGTCGTCGAGCCGCTGAATCGAAGCATCGGAGGCGTCAATCGCGGCGTCGTTCGGGGAGCGGAAGTAGAGGGAGGGGATTCGGAGAAGATTGGAGTGAATCGAGGCTCTCAGAGAGGGAGAGAGCGGGAGAGAGAGCGAGGCCTCGAGCCTCGGCCAGAGAGACGAAAGCGAGAGCCCGGCCTGGCCTTGCGAGCAGATTTCGTCGAGAGCGGAGGAGATTATAGAGTCCATTGTCAAGCATTGGGACGGAAAGACGGTGGTGATTTGATGCCAAGAAAATTTCTTTTTTTATTTTTTTCTCTGGAAAAAGAAAAAAAGGATGAGTCAGGGAAGAAATTTATAGGTTACTTATTGGTCCGGTAAATTCGCGGCTTTGGATATTGGTGACTGAATCTGGATCCAATTCCAATATATATATATATATATAATTTTTATAATAAAATATACTTAATTAAAAAAAAAAAGAATTAACCAATCAACTTTATTTTTTATATTTAAATTAAATAAAAAAGAAAATTTGTTTCAAATGACAGAATGTAATGAATAAATTTGATTAATTGGTTCTTACTATATATACATAGTTTTTATAATAAGAACCGATCAATCTAATTTATTCATTGTATTCGAGTTAAATATAATAAATAACTTGTTTTAAGGGAGATACTGCAATGAATATATTCGATTGGTTTGTCCTTACTTTTTAAAATCAAGTATACATGATTATAAAATGTTCTTTATATATACATATATATAATATTTTTATAATCAAGTATATTTGATTATAAAAATTAAGAACCGGTCAATTAAATTTATCTATTATATTTGAATTAAATATAAGACAAAATATAATAGATGAATTTGATTAGTTGATCATTGCTTTTTAAAATCAAGTATATTTTACTTTAAAAAGTAAAAACCAACCGATTAGATTAATCTATTATATTTTAATCAAATAGAAAAAAAAAAAAGTTTTAAGAAAGAGAATGTAATGAATGAATTTGATCGGTTTATTTTTATATTTTAAAATTAGGTATACCTGATTATAAAAAGTAAGAATCAACAAATCAAATTCATATATGTTGTATGTATTTTTGGGCTACTGCAAATGGATTGGTAAAAGCCCAGAGGTCCAGTAAGATAACCTGCTAAAACCGTCTCAACAGACAAAAGCCCAAGTTACTGATCCAAAGAAATATGTATAACTTTATGCTCGATCATCAGATTGCCTATTATAATATGTTTTCGGAAAGAGATTTTCGTGCTCTATATCGTGGCAATCAAGGGTGCCCAATTAATGTCATTTACATCCTCAAAGTTATTATTTTAATGGATGTGTTCTTAAGGTTTACCTCTGTTGTCAAAAAGTTCTAACAGCAACCAGCAGCAACAAGGCGCTCAAATCTGCTCGCCCAGAGTTGCTCACCTGGCTGATCGCCCAGAGCTGCTCACTCAGATCTGCTCGCTCGGATCTACTCGCCCAAAGTTGTTCACCAGATCTACTCACCTGGATCTGCTCGCTCGGATCTGCTCGTCCAGAGTTGTTCGCCAGATCTGCTCACTCGGATCTGCTCACCTGGATTTGCTCGCCCAGATCAGTCCCAGCTCGCGGACAACGTGACATGCACACGCCAAACCCTTCTCAGAATGTTAGCAGCGTGATCTCTGGATCTTACCTACCATGTCAGAAGATACTGCCCAAGTCTCAAAAGTCAAAGGTGTCAGTTATAGCAAGTCAATCAACATTTAATGTTTTCCTATTTGAGTTGTACTATTACTGTAGTTCCTCCCCCTTTCTATAAATAGGAGAGAGTTTCATTGTAAACAGACCTTTTTTCTTTTTTTCTCTCTCTACTGTTTTCTCTTTCTATAGCTGTAACAAAATAATCAGTAATAACAATGACTGCTGCCCCTTGTCGGAGCCGACGTCGTGGACGTAGGCCTTTTCCTTGGCCAAACCACGTAGAACTTGCGTGCTTTTTTTCTCTCGGTTTCTTCTTCCTCTGCATCTCCTTTTTTTTTTATTTTCTATTGATTGTAACTTGGGCCCAAAACGAACCCCGTTGACTAGGATCTAAATCCAAACGTCAACAATATATTATATTTGAATCAAATAAAAGAGAGAATTTATTTTAGGAAAGATAATATAATGAATAAATTTGATTAATTGATCCTTACTGTTTAAAATCAGCTATAATTAATTATAAAAATTTTATATATAGACCGCACCTATATATGTATATATATATACACACTGTTTACAACGCATTTGGGTGTAAATGCACTTAGGATTTTATTTATTCAATTTTTAGTGAATCAAATATAAGAGTTGAGACTTAATATTCAATTAATGAATTGACATCCTACCATCTAACTCATTTAAAATTGAATAATCAAAGTTTCAAGTATATTCATACTAAAATATAGTGTAGAATATACTATATCTATAGAGTCAAATTCACTTTTATCCAAAAACAAAAGAAAAAATTTGTTGTTACTCACTTATTTATAAAATTTTGTTTTTAACCTATCTAATAATTTATTTTCATTTTATTCCCAAATTTAGCAAATTCCTTGAATTAAAATTTAAAATGTATGAAATTTAAACTCAGTTCCAAGTTTTATGGGTTCAGGTTTTGTGGCTCCATAAAACCTGGTAAATTTGGTCATCATTTTCATTGATATATTTTATTGAAAACCTTAATTTTCAACCCGGATTCAATCAAATTTAGTCATAAAAATTAATACTCAACATATATTAAAAAAAAATAAAAAAAAAACCTCAAAAAATCTCAACAAAACTTAATCAACAAACGAAATTAAAGATCTTATATCATGAGCAATAGAGAAGAAAAACAAGATAGGTAAGGGCAATTTAAGTAAAATACGTATATGGTATAATTAATTGGGCAAATTGCATAAACCTCCTTGAAGTTTGGTGAAATTACACAAAAATGACGAAGTTTGGGTAACTCGTACTGACCTCCCTTAAAATTTCAAAAACTTGGCACTAACTTTCCTTGTTATTAATCAAACCCAGTTGAATTCATACAGTCCATGGTTAAAAACAAAAAAAAAAGACTAAAACATCTCAAAAGTCAAAATTTTTATTTTTTATAAATTTAAAGAAAAAAAAATGTAGATAAGACTAAAACACCTCCAAAGTCAAATTTTTTATTTTTTATAAATTTAAAGAAAAAAAATGTAGACCTTTATCTCCATCGCTGGAGATCGTCTCCAGCGATGAAGATCGCTGGGTGGAGGTTGGAGATCATCTCCAGCGATGGAGATGTCTCCATCTCTATCGTTGGAGACCTCCAACGATGGAGACTCCATCGTTGGCGTCTCCAACGATGGAGATGCTGGAGACGGGAGGTCTCCAGCGATAGAGACGCGAAGCCGCCTCCGTCGCGAGTCTCCATCGCTAGAGACGCGCCTGGAGACCGGTGGTCTCCGATGATGGAGACCACCGGTCTTTCCGCGTTAACGAGCGGAAACCAACGGTCTCCCTCGTCGGAGACCACCGGTCTCCAGACGTTAGGAGACCAGATCTGGTCTCCGGCCACCGGAGACCAGATATGGTTTTCAAATTTTTTTTTTATTATTTTTAAAAATAAATATTTTTTAATAATTTATTTATTAATTTAATATATATCAAATTAAAATTTTTAAAAAGTGTGTATTAACCATTATGTCCCTGATAATTTTGATTTGATAAAGGTTGATTGACGGTTCACTAACAGCAGGGGAGGTTGGTGCTGAGTTTTTGAAATCTTAAGGGAGGTCAGTGCGAATTACCCAAACTTCGTCATTTTGTGCAATTTCGTCAAATCTCGGGGAGGTTTGTGCAATTTACCCTAATTAATTTGTTTTGAGGAGGAGAGGATGCTTCATTTTTGTATTGATACTTTTTGTATTTTTCAATATGTATATATATATATATATATATATATTGGACAAGTACAAAAAATAACATATTAAATTAATGATTTAATATTTATGTCATTTTTTAAAAAATGTAATAATTGAGTCATTTTTCAAAAAATATAACATTCTTACCAATTTTATTAAGGGTATTTGTGTAAAAAAAAATAAGACTTGTGACTCAATTGTTAACTTTATTAAAATGGGATAAGATTGTCAATCAAATATTTAAGAGTGTCGTATAGTGATATTTTCTTTATATTTTATAATATAGTGGTACGCCCTTCGTGGAAATATGCCTTGGAATTTCGAACATTATACTAAATGATGCTGATCATTTGAGAACTCAAAACCTAGCACTTTCAAACACTATACTAAATTTTTTGTGTGGATTTTCCCCACATCATTTGAGAACTTATTTAATATTAAATGATGCTGAATAATCAATAAACCCTTCAACTACTTGCGCATGTTTTCTCCTGATTAGGCCCAACATATAAACTCAGTTTATTAATGTTATAAAATTAACTGTTGAATTTCAATTTTTAATCCGATACATCTAATAATATTGTTCAAGTAGGTTTGATGGTAACAAGTAATCATTTAACCTAATAATATTTCATATTTAAGTCATCATTCTATATATTTAAAAAGAAATTAAATCGAACAACACAATTTAATTCGAATTGTTTTTTAAGTAATCTTCATCAATGATATCATTAATATATATATACACACACACACCAACTCCAATAGCTAAGTTTTGATTCTCACATGCCCTGAACCACAATTTGACCAGGCTGCCGATCAAAGTTTGGATGGTTTATGTGACAAGTCTCTATCAAATTTTCTGAGAAAGTCACCATTCAAGAGATAATGACAATCTAGATTAGGTCATAAAAATGGTTAGTGAATATAGTTATGGATATATATGGTTACTTGTCAAGCATTAACCAAAAATAGACACTCCTAACAACTCCCCTATTGTGATGATCGATGAAGATCATAAGGCTTCACAATATTGAGATTAAACTTGATAGAATTATAATATTATCGTTATTTACTGCAACATTAAATGGAATTATAGAGAATGTTTCATAAATAATTTAATACCACAATTACTAGACTCTCGATATAGTTCTTTGCTATACAGAGAAGGATGCAATTTGTTCACTTTATGAAAATTATTATGTTAAAAGTTTTTGAATTGTGTCAACAAGCAAACGACAAAACTAGAAACCAATAATAATTAGTAATAAAAAAAAAAAAGAAAAACTCAAAAAGTTTTTGAAATTTAAAGTAGCTCTTGAATACAATTATGAAACACAAATTAAAATATTGAAAAATCAACAATATAATTAATATTGATTTTATATGCACTAAACTTTTTTCCACTATACTAGCAGTTTCCATTGAAAATCAAACTTGTTATGGGTAAAATAGCGATCAGAATATTCAAGTCCAGATGGATCTACAGTGCAAGCTTAATATCCTACAAGCCCAATTATTCGCCATCATTTAGGCTCATTCTCCTAGAAGAAGGGCCTGTTAGTGGGCGCTTGTTGTGGCCGCAGACTGCTACCGCCCATTCTGACCGCAGACCGTCTATTCCGCAAGACTGGCTGTGACTGCTATATCCTCCGCCATTCAGATCACCGTGTTCTCCTTCAACTTTATTTGCTGAGTTTGATCGCTGGCCGTTGGCTCTCATCCCTCAGACTCGCTCGCCAGAATATCCGCCATCCGTGACAGTTAAGCCTGCTCGCTATATTTTCGTCATGATTGACCGCCTGTCTGACCGCTATTCCTGTCCGATCGGGGCATCCGCCAAGAGGAACCATCCACCAGAGATGACCAACAAGCCATTCTCATCCAAAGTTATCTGTCTGAGCTGGTCGCTGGTTTCTGAGCGTGACCGTGTTCCGACTCCCTCGTTCATGGCATTACTCGCCTCACCGCCATATCCAACTACGGACATACTGACTCATAACCCGCCTCCTCAATCCTCCCGGAAGATAGTGTTCAAAGACCCTCTTGTTCCCCCGCCTGATTCGGTGTTCTAATTGCTGGAAGGTCCAACTCCGCCTCGCATCTAGAAGTCTCATGTCATCAGAAGTCAACAGCGCCATGCAGAGTACAGTTCCGAGGCTTGCCATGCACGCTACGCCCGGCAGAAGCTGTGATCTCAACCTCGCCAGTCCATCATTGCGTATCTGACCCGGTCAGCAAAAATCCCCTTTCTGGGCAGACCTCGGATGCGACTGATTTGACCGTATTTAATAAGTTTTCAGCCGTATTTAATGCATTGTCAGTCGTTTTAATTGGGATTCCGACGCATTAAATGCTGTCTGTCAGTGTAACTGTAGTTAACTGTTTGCTTTTGTCTTATTCTTTTTACTGTAGCATGTCCCCTTCCTCTATAAAAGGGGACGATTTTCATTGTAAAAAAAACATCGAATCTCTAAGTGTCGTTACTCTGCCCAAATAGTGAGAGAGTGAACAGTAGACGTATGCATCTTTTTGGGCCGAACCACTCTAAAAATCTTCTGTGTTTTCTCCTCCTCGCCTCTAACCTCTCCTTCTCATTCTCATTGTTCTTCATGCAACCCATTGACCGTACGAAACTGTAAGCTTGGGCCCTAAAACAATTTCGTTGGCTAAAGGAACCTTTTCCTGACGTTAACAAAACTAAAAATTATTTATATAAATTTTTTTAGTGTACATAAAATATATATCTTTTAGCATTATTTATATGACATATTTATTCTTTATATTATGCTAATAAATTTTTTAACTGTATACATATGATGTTTTATATTAATAAATACATATTTCTTATTATTTATTCTGATTTTTAAAAGAAGTTATGAAAACTAAAAAAAAGTCACCATTATAAACACATAAAATCCTCAATCATTATTCATTTCATTCCATAAATGGAATATTTAATATTCAATAATAATAAAAGACTTTCACAACACTGTAAATACTAAATACATATAAATATTCTCTCTCTCTCTCTCTCTCTCACAGAGTTTATCAACTACAAACTAACTAACAAATAAAAAAAAAAAAATCAACAAAATTAAAAAACCACTTCTCTCTGTCTCTCTCTTTCATTTTCTTCTTCCACCTCGTTTGTTTCTTCCTCCCACCAAACAAAACTTGAAGAAAGATTCAATCCTCACACACTCTCTCTCTCTCTCTCTCTATATATATATATCTCTGGTTCATGTTTACAAGGTCGCACTTGAATCCATCAACTTTCTCAAACCAAAGAAGATTCATTTCCTCAACAAAAAATCCTTCCTTTTCTTGCTCATCAACCATGTGCTGCCATTTCAAGGTATGTAATGAAAAAAAATCCACAACCCCGGATGAGTTTTCCCTAGTTTGGTTGTGTTCATGTGCTCACATGTCCTGTTTCACCAATTGGGTTTGTGTCTTTTACATGCTTTTGATTATTCACTTGTTTGTTTTTTGTTGTTGTTTTGATTGGTGGTGGTGTGTTTTTTTTAAAAAAAAGTAGTTGCTTTTGTTGTTTTTCCACATTGGGTTGGTCTTTTGTAGATCTCTTTAATTGGTGTAGCAATTATGTTCCTTGTTTCCTTGCTGTCACATGAATGAAGAAGAAGGAAAGCATCAAAGCACATTGTTTTCTGCAACAGATTTTTTTTTTTTTTTTCATTTTTGGTAGGTTTTTTCCTGCTACACAAATTTGGATTTTGTTTGAGGTTCTTTGAAAAAAAACACAAAAGAAAAAAAAAAGTTGCCTTTCCGTGGAGAAAGTTTTGTTTTTTGTTTTTTTTTTTTATGCACTCAACAAATTCTATTGGCTGTTTTTTTCTGCCTGATACATTGTATGTTATCATTTATGCGAAATTCTCAGTTTGGTTGGTGAGAAAATGGTAGTAAAGGTAGGAAAACTAGGAAAACAAGAGATACTTATCTCAATTTAAGTCAAATTCTTGGATTAGGCCAAATTTTATTGTAGGGGTTTTACTTAGTATAGTATGATTCTCTTTATTTGTTTTTAGTAACCAAACTGATTGTATTGACTTAGGGTGACTTTTTTGTGGTAATAAGTGGTGTGTTTAGATGTGATGCAATGATGAGTAATTTTTATAGTTCATTGGAGCAGGGTGTTGCTTTTGGTTTATGTTTTCGTTATGTGGTTTGATTGTGTGAATTGTGATGCAGGAGCAGGGGTGGTTTTGATTGAATTGAAGTGAAATCGAGATGGAAGGGGATATATTTTCAGGCATAGGTAACGGGGCACCGGTGGATGGCAAGGTCTTGCAGACGTTCCAGAAGAGTTTTGGGCAAGTTCAGGACATTTTGGACCAAAATAGGGTGCTAATCAATGAAATTAACCAAAACCATGAGTCAAAAGTCCCCGATAATTTGACGCGAAATGTTGGTTTGATCAGGGAGCTTAATAACAACATTAGAAGGGTGGTGAATCTCTACGCCGATCTTTCTAGCTCTTTCACCAGATCGGTGGAGTCCTCATCCGAAGGGGATTTGGCCGGGGCATTGAGCTCTGATGGTAAAGGCAGTCAAAAGAGAATTAGATCCGGGTAACTTATTAAATTAAGCTTTCGTATAAGTTCTATGTTCTTTATCGGTGGAATAAGAAGAGTACCTTGAAAAAAAAGAAAAAAAAAATAGGAAACGTATTCGATGAGATTATATAATTCATATGAATGATTTGTATGTAGAATGAGGCATAAATCTCTTCATTTCAATTGAAATAGTGTTTTGACAAATTTACCAATGTAATTCTATGTAAACTATATTATCTCATTGGAATCAAGAATCTTATCTTTCACATTTCCTATATCGAACTCTTTTCCCGTGGGTGCTTGATTGAAGCTATATTGTTTTTTTTTTTTTTTTTTTTGTGCTTCATGTACTTGGTTTTATGATGGATGACTAATTATGTTATGTCATTTGTACTTTATTTGATCTTTAATAATTGCTCTATAGACTTTAACTTAAGTGCAACTGTCATCAAAGAATCAATTACACTATTAAATTTTAGTTATCTTTTCGGTTGTTAGAGAGGTTTAAGTCTAATTTAGTAATCATTAAACTCCTTTTGTCACTAAATATGTCACTGTTTCTGATGATATACCATGATCTGCTTTTTGATGGGAACTTTCAACAACCTAACTTTATTCCTCTCCCATGTTTGTCAAAAAGAGATTCTCTATGGTTTTTGTCCCCTTATTGAGGATTACATTGAAGGGTTAGTATATACTGTTCCTTTAACCCCTTAGAGAGCAAAACCATCTAATCCTTAGAAGCTCTTCTCTTACTCTCCATACATCTAAATATACACAAAACAACAAGTTTGATTGAAAAGTGCTTTTGGAAGTGGACCCTATGCAGATTAGTTTCATATCTTCTTTGTATAGTTTCTTTGAACCAATTATTGTTTTCTAGATTTAGGTGGAGGTCCCATGTGAATGATTGCTATGAATAGCTGGAAACCTCTCTTTTCCTCATATTTTTCAAGATTTCGTGTTGGTTTTGGACCAGATCAAACAGTGTGAAATCAATTTGCTTGCTGGCCTACAGCTGAATATGTTAGAATAGTTTACAACATTTGCTTTTTTAAAAGTGATTAGGAAGTCAAGGAGATATAATTATTCAGGCTTTATAAGGAGCGCGGACAAATGAGAGTTCGCGAACATGTGAACACAGAGAGATAATCTGCTTTTTTAATAGCTTGCTTGCTTGCACTTTCTGCATATGGATTAGCTTAATGTCTTCTTTGATTTTTTATTAATTTGTAGTGGAGTGAAGATGCTGAAACTATGCTTTTACTATATTGCTTTTTGAACTACCATGTTAAATAACAACTATGATCAAAAGTTGATCTTTGTTGACATTATGGTCTTACTTGCAATGATCATTTAAAAATATGTTGCTATATATTTGAATATTTGATCATGCAAACAATGTCATACATTGTGTTCTTGCATGAATCATGTTGTGTGTCAAGACCTGCATTGGACTGTAGTCCATCATTGTAGCATTCTGGTCTTGCTTGATACAAAATATTCTCAACCTGTGTTACCTTCAAGGGAGTCTCTTGCCGACAGGGGTTCGCAAAGGGAAAAGAAAATGATTTTATTTATTCATCGCATCAAATGTAATCAAATTCAGTTAGAATTGATAATATCATGTATTTTTTATAGTTCTTATCAACATATGTTTATAATCTAACATATATCTTGCCTCCTTTTTATGTCTACTAGGAAAATTCCAATTCCTTGAATTCAATAAAATCTTCCCTGCATCAAATGCATATGTTCATTTTTATATGTAATCTGATGTACCATAGACTTCTCTTTTCCAAGATCCTCCAAAGACTTCATTATTAATCTTCAATGCCTTGCTGTGATCACTCTATGTGATTTAAAATACTAAGTGACAATGAAAGAAATATTAATTTTTGTGATCTTATGACTAGATCACCAAACTATTTGCCATTAAGATATCATCAGAAATTTGAAAGGATATATTTGTTTTCTCCTTGTTGAAATAAAGAAGTAAATTTGGGGAATCTCAAGGCTATTGATAAGGATGTGAAGAAAGGTTTTTGGTATAAAAAATCAAAGTCATGCAGCATGCCCTCCACATGAAGTGGAGGGAATCAGACAATAAAGAATGTAAAGACTGTGTCTGTACTCTAATGTCTTCTTTCTTTACTTTGTATATGCTCTCTTTGTTTTTTCTTTATTGTTATTATTCTAATTTCAAACTAGAGTTAGATTTTCTTGCTTATTGTACCAAGAGAGACAAGTCCATTATGATTTCAACAATCTCATTTTATCATCTATACATACCTACATTTGTCCAATCAAAATGCTGATTAATGTGATTGCATAAAGAAAAGGTAATTTGTGTATAAATTGTCATATGGTTAAAAGTACTTTTCTAAACAAAACTTTTGTTTAATGGTTTTGTTTAAGTAAATTAAATGGTAATGAATTTTGACATTTTCTTTCAAGTTGCACATTGCCTCTTGCTAGAGATGGTTGAGTACCTCTTCATTCATTAAGATATTCGATGTTCAATTTCCACTAAACATATATTAAAGTAAGTGTGGGTAGTTGTCTTCCCTTGTGTTTGATCTTGGTGATCTCTGTAGGTCTCAATATTTCTTTGATCCACTCAGTATGAGCTTTAAAATAATAAATTTACTTCTCCCGAGTTATATACACTAGAATGTAAATATAAATCTAATTTATTCAGATAGTTCGTGAGTGTGATTCCATTTCAAGATGTCTTATATAACTCTAAAATTTCTCACAAATTAAAATAGCAGAATCTTGTATCTCTTGAAGACCAATTCATGGGAAACACATGAATCAAGAAGAAAAAATCAATGAAACTAAATGGTTGGTAAACTTTTCATATATGCCTTTGTTTAGGCATTAGTGCGGAATCAAGCTACTGCTCTTTTTTCTCCATCAATCTAGTCAAACACCCTTTCCAATCTGAAACTTTCTCCTCTCCATTGACCACCTATTGTCACAAAAAAAAAAAGCATCAATACCCTCGTCACAAATGGAATAAAAAAAAGA
This sequence comes from Dimocarpus longan, assembly GCA_022984855.1. Classification (NCBI taxonomy): domain Eukaryota; kingdom Viridiplantae; phylum Streptophyta; class Magnoliopsida; order Sapindales; family Sapindaceae; genus Dimocarpus; species Dimocarpus longan. The sequence goes on from CM041013.1 coordinate 37,149,317, forward strand.
AGAAAAAGAACAATAAGAAAATGACAATGACATACTCAAGACACATTGACAAGGTTCTATTTTAGATGTTAGATTGAAAATATTATCATTTGGTTGTCATCTTATATGATCTTTTAAAAGCAGGATTTGAATCCGAAAACAACAACCTCATATCCTGCATCATGCTATATGCATACACTATACCAAAAGATTTGATAACACTGTCGAATCTGAACATTTTTGACCGAATATAGCAGTAAAAAATCTTGTTCCCGTTTTAGCAGAAATATTATAAGGTAGGTATCATATTCCACCAACCTCAAATATCAATCCTTTTTGTGGGATTGTTTCAAGTGCTTCCACACATATAAAGGCTGCATCCTCCTTGCTAAGACTTCCACTTGCTGCACAGCCCTGTTTTGAAGAGGGGTATATTAGGTGATGAAATGAAAAATAAAGGCACAACAATGCATTTGAAGAACATTCAAAGCTACATGCCATCTCTTAGCACAGGTGGTTGTGTCCCTCCTTATCTTTCAAAAGATTGGGGATTGATTCACACCAAACCATATTCTTGTGTGAGCAGTTTTTTTCTTTTATTGTGAAAGTAGTTATCTCTCATTTATAGTAGCAAATATTAGGACAACACAAGTAGAGTTTGATCTTAGTAAATTCTGGTAGACCTCTGACCTTTTTGATGTCAGCTTTTTAAATGAAAAATTAATGAATAGCATTCAAAGCGTTGAAAGTAACACTATTTTGGTCTCATGTATTGCTTGTATGTCTGAAGTGATCCAACTTTGTTCCCTTAGCTTTTGAGGTGAATGTTGTATATGAACTATGATGACTATATACTGATAAGGAGTCGATCGATAATACCTCTTCGAAATTGAACCCTTGCTGTCCACCTGGAGTATTTTGTAACATGCCTGCCCTTATGATGGTGTAAGGAATTCCTGAGGCCATAAGTGTTGACTCGTCTGTCTCAGCCAATTTTCTTGCATTGCCACTCATGAGAGCTTGAACGCCACTGCTACTTCTATAAACAGACAACTGCAGCCTTATTCAACCACACAATGAATTCTACTTAGATTGACAATGCTTTCTATTTACACTCAAATGAGGCAGGGCTGAGAGAGTAGCTTACCTGAGATAAGAGAATCACATGTTTTACTCCTTTCAAGCTCGCCACATTCGCTATGAAGCCTTCCTGTGCAAACAGTCGAAGAATGGACTCAATATAGTTGATAGCCAAGAAGTGAATTCACAAGAATGCCTTAAAACATAGTAAAAGAGAGAGCGCTTAATTAGAAACTAATTGATTTATGCAAGGTAGTGTTACCATTTCTTTTTCCATAGGTACAGAAATATTACATGCATCAGTTGAATCTTCAGATCACTCAGTGTGACATCTCATTACAGTGCCGCAACAATTGACACTGCTAAAGTGCTATTGAACAAATACCCTCTTGGAAGATCTTGGTTTCATCAGCATCTATCATAACATTGGAACTTCTTGAGATCAACTGACATTTTAGAAAGTGAGCAAGAACACCAGCTCACTATCATGAAGTCATTTTTGGTGCTTTTTTTCTCATGAAATATGTTTATTTCATGGAGTAAGGTAGTAAGTGAACGATAAGCAGAAAGTTGGCCTTGCATTCGGCATATAAATAATGCCATAAGCTAGTTAGTGGTATGTCGTTCATCACATCATCAATCTTATTCTGATATTTTGTTATTGAAATATGACACAGAGACAAGTTGTAGATGGTTTCTAAACGTCATGTTGTGTGCAAAACCAATAAAAAGACTCACATTTGGGCATATGATTGTACTAACACCTCGGAGAGCTTTCTTCAGGAATTTCTTGTTACTTAAATCACCAGCCATTGACTTTGCGGAGAACAACATCAAAAACACATCAGCCAATTTTTTTCCTTATTCTTTGAGAATAACACATCAGCCATTTCAATACAGAAAAATGAAACAGAAATCGAATAGTGTTCTTTCTACCCACCTCAACATAACTTCCAAAGGATTCCATGGCATTTCGTATATCCTTCACCAATGCTTTAATTTGAGTTCTTTTGACAATCAATGACAATATCACCATCTGCATACAAGGTAGAAAAGGTTTACATCACATAAAGCTAGAAACCATTCGAAACTAGTGACACAAGGCATCGTCAATGTAGGCAAAACAAGCAGCAATGGCTGAAAACAAACCTGACCAATCTCACTGTCTCCATCTGTAACCAAAATTGCATCCCTCACTTCATCTGTTGTTTGAAAGAAAGTTTTAAGGCCAAGCTTGTTTCAACACACGTCAAGGCAATGTCTCATACAAATATTATTATTATTATTTTTTGAAACGTCTCGTACAAATATTATGAATACAACAAACATGAAATTGATGTATCTGCAGCTTGATTGATTACCTGGATACTCATCTTCATCTTTGCCTTCGTCTTCCTCATCAGATTCATCTTTCGAAAGGAGATCAGGTGCCCCGTACCATTTCCTCAACTTGGGTCCCCCTACAAAGACGACCCAGATACAAAATCAGAAATGAAATGTGACTGTCTATCTCATTTGAACTATCAAATTCTTGCTACAACGTCAAATGACATGGAAGCAAAGCAGCATGAGTAAGGAGTTGTTGGTTATAAAAGCACTTTCAAGTATGAGCATTTTCAGCAAAAAGCACTCAATATAGTTGTTAGACATAAAGACCAGCTAAATACTTTCTTCAAAAACCTTATTTTTGCTTCTTCAACCAAATATTACAATACATAAGCATTGTAATAAACCATCAGCAACAGAAAAACATAACAGCATATGTCAGGCGTATATGAGAGTGTTTTTATAAAAAGCCTCACAAGTATAAGCATTTTCTACAAAAGCACCCATGATTGCTTTCTTCAAAAATCACTTTCGAACTCTTTTTTAATCCCAAAACCTCATTTTCGCTTATTTTCAACCAAACATTATAACATAGAAGCATTGTAATTGAACCATCAAAGACATGGAAGCATAAGTGCATAAGTTGGCGTTTTTGGAAGTGCAGTTATAAAAAAACACTTTCAAGTATAAGCATTTTTGACAAAATGCACTAAAGATTGCTTTCTTTAAAACTACCTTTTGAGTGCTTTTATAAAAAGCACTTTCGAGTATAAGCACATTCTACAAAATTACCCAAAACTGCATTCTTCAAAAACAACTTCAAATGCCCTTTTATCTTTGCTTAACTTCAGCCAAGCATTAATTTACTAGATACAAATTTATTCAAAAGAACATTTAATCATAAACATTTTCTACAAAAGGCACCCAAGACTGCTTTCTTCAAAAACAACTTCAAATGCCCTTTTATCCCGAAACCCCATTTCCGCTTATCTTCAACCAAACATTGCAACATACATGCAAACTCGCTTACTCAAAAGCACTTCCAACTACAAGCAAATTTCCAAAAAAGCACCAAAAACTACTTCCTTCAAACCCCACTTCAAATGCCCTTTTATCTCAAAACCCCATTTCTACTTATCTTCTACAAAGCATCACAAAACAACTTATTCAAAAGCCACTTTCAAAAACATCAATAACCAGAACAATGTACCTTCAATATAGTCAAGAATTTGATCCACAAAGCTGATCTTTTTCTTGGCAGAACAACGAACACCCCCTCGTTTCTCTTCTATATCGGACATGAAACATGAACTCTTTGCTACTTTGTTGCATAGATTTCTATGAGAAGCAGAGAAAGCGAGTGAAGTTTGGCAGAAGAGAGATGGAGGAAGAAGAGTACCCGCCATTGACAGACTCGTTTTCCGTTACTTCATCGACCACCCGTTTTCATACCCGCCAAAGTGGATAGCAGACTTTGTGAAATTCCTTATATACCCCTACCATGTACTATCCACGTGTTGGCTGTTGATAGTGTAGCAAAACAATATAGAGGAAATTACGATTTACGTACTTTATTTGAAACTATATTACGATGGAGCAAACTCTTAGGCTTTGTTACGATTAACCCCTCTGCCGTTAGCCTATGACTATAAAGGTTAATTGGTTTAAGGGCAAAGGTGTTTTTTGACCTTATTTATCTTATTTTTTATTTTTTTAAAATAAATTTAAAAACTTTAAGAGAAATTAAATAAAAAAATTAATTAGATTTTCACTATTCATATTAAGATGAACGGTGGATATTAATCTAAAATAAAAAATAAAAAATTAAATAAGAATTAAAAAATATATCAGATCTTCACTGTCTATCTTAAGATGGACGGTGAAGATTAATTGAAAAAAATTAAAAAATTATTTTTTTTTAAAATAAAGTTTAAAAAATAAATAAGAAAGGAAAACAAAAATTTTGCCCACATTAAACAAGCATCTGGATCATTCTTCTTCTTTTTCCCCAACACTGAACTATTCTTCTTCTTCTCCAGTAAACTCCTATTCTTCAATAAACTGTCTAGCCAACTCCCTCTTCTTACACAATGATGAGAATGGTGTAGCCTTATTAGCCCGTCCATTTCAGCAAGTTGGAGCGACTGAACCGCATCAACGAGAGCACTGATGACATCATCTATGAAGTCCACCGTCTTTAGGTCTCCCTTACAGATGAAAGAGAGAAGGGTTCGAAGAGGTAAATAAGATTATGGGTTTAATAGTTTGACTTCAAATCTGGTTGGTTTGAAGGGAAGGTTTGCGTTTGGCGACTGATTACTGACAAATCAAAGAAGCTTAGGGGGATTGGCAAATGATTGTTGGTGGTGATATTACGGACGTGATGAAGGTGATGATGTTGTGGACTTGGGTTTCCAAGCAACCCAGAAACACAAATCTGGATTTTCATTGGTCTAGGTTTCCAGGTTTCCATTAGTTTGGGTTTCCACCCAGACCAATGGAAACCCAGATTGCAGTGGTGATATTGATGATGATGATAGCTTGATGTTCATGATGATGGATGGATGATAATTTAGGGAATTTAGTTGAAGATTATTTTAGGAATTTTTTTTTTCATTTTTAAAAAAAATCAGATTGAAGATGGATGGTTGATTTTTTTTTTTTTTTTTTTGGTGGGAGTTGATGATGATTTTTTCAATTTTTTTTTATAGGTTGATTTTGGGTTGATTTTACAAGTTGAAGATAATTGATGACTTTTTTTTTTCCCTTCTTTTTGGATTGAGTTGAAGAAGAAGAACCAAGTTGGGTTTTTTTTTTTTTTTTTTTTTTTTGTCATGAAGATGATTTGGAGGTTGAAGACAAAAGGATGATTGATGATTTTTTTTTTTTTGTTTATAGAGATCCAATATGATCTGATCTTTATAACTTTTTTAATTGTTTTTAAATTTTATTTTTGTTTAAGCATTTGATCTCCACTGTTCATCAATCCATCAATCATTATTTTTTATTATTATTTTAATTAAATTTATTTTTATTTTTTTCTTTAATTCAAGGGCATTTTAGTCTTTTATGATTTTTTTATTCGATCAAAGTAGTCAATTAGGTCAATCAAGGGCATTTCGATCTTTTATTGGCATTATACTATTAACCATTAAGTGTAACGTCGTGGGCTAACAATAGGGGGTTAATTGTAATAAAACCTAAAAGTTTGCTCAAATTATAATTTCATCAAACAATATAATTTGAGTGGTTAACACTATTTTCTTTCAAGAACGAGCATCTGGCTAGATGGTAAGTTACGATCTCACTCATAACCTTAACCAAGTTTGTGAGTGCTACTCTCACCTACCCCATTTGTGGGCAATTTTCTGCCCATTTGATGTGGGTTGCTCCTTTTCAAACCACATCTTAAAGTTAAATCGTAGCTGATCTCGTTTGCACTTTAAGTATAGTATTACTAACCCCCAACTCCCCCTAGGCCAAAAAAAAAAAACACTATTTTCTTTCACATACATGATAAGCAATTGAGTTTTACCGGAGCATTTTATTATGAGAGTATATAATTATGATGTTATGTGAGCAAATTTTTGGATATGTTTCTTTGTGTTAGTAGATTTATCTTTACTTTGTAATTAAATCAAATGAGAAGGAAAATCTATTTATTTATTGTAATTTAAGGATTGAGAAAATGTTATGATGCTAGTAATGTTGAATTATAAATATAAATTTTTGTTTTGATAAGTCTACCAATATTTATTCTAATCTAGTTTGTAAATTTTTTTGGTAATGATAATTTTATCTTTATTTAAATTATGAAATTAATAAAAATATTTAAAGATATCAACACATAAATCTTTAAAATAAGGTAACGAACTCTAATATATCATTTTATAAATATATCAACATTAATTTAACAAAAAGGTGTTTTTAGGAAGATTGAAATTTATTTTACAATATGAAACATATATTTAAAAAGGGAGTGTATAAAAATAAAATACTGATTTTAGAACCAAATGAAGAGTCCTCAAATATTTAATAATTTAATTTTCAAATTGGAGTGTATTTAGAAACACATGTGGATTTGGGTTGCATAGAAAAAGGATTTGGGATTCGTTTTACTGTAGGGCTTAAGTGGAAACTAACCGGCTAAATAAGTAAAATTCCCTATATACCCCTACAGAAGTGAACAATCCATGTGTCATCTGCGGTCTCGATCGTTTAACAAGTGTTTGTTTAATTGTAGTACTTCTAGCTCCTCCTGGTGACTTATAGTTCGATCTAATCTTCTCTTCAATTTTCCTACTCGTTTTCCCACCAACCAAACATATTAAAAATGGTTGAGGGATGTGACTATGATGAGATGGGGATCATTAATGTCTGCTTGGAGACTCTATCCATGCATGCATGACCTTTTTTTTTTTTTTTTTTTTAGGTAAAATTAAATAAAGCTTCCAAGTTTTTCAATTTTCCATTGTCACAATTAATCCTACTTTTTCTCAACATTCAAACACATTAATATTTTGTTACTTAGCATTGATTCGGTTTCCATTGCCTCGCTCTTTCAATGATTTTTTGATAGAAGAGGGCGGACAATGCATATATTAGAATTTGAAGGAGTTTGTAAGGCTATTTGGACTATCAACAATGCACTTAGAGTTTAGTAACTCCTATATCTATTTGGATTTTAGTTATCGATTATACAGCTTCTCTAGTACCGATGTCTTCATAAGATTAGAAAATTTGTATAGTTATTGTTGTATGTATTTTTGGGGTTACTTAAATGGGTTAGTAAAAACCCAATTAAATGATCTAATAGACTGTCCCAACAGATAAAAGCCCAGCTTGCCAAGTTTCAACCCACTGGACCAACCTCTTGGAGCATTAGACAAATAGCTCATATAAACGAACTCTCACATGACGAAGCAACTCATTGACTCAAGCCCTCAATTCAGAACGTGACCTCAGCTTGCGCAGATAAACTCTCAGAATGCTGGTCATGTTTTGAGTTGCCTAACAAGCTCTAGCTTGCTCAAAACAAGGTCGAGCTCTAGCTCGCAACTTTAAGTGGTGTGCACGATAAGACTTTTCAGAATGATAGCAACATAGATTAAAGAATACGTAACTATCAAATTAAGACCAAGATTTTGTGGGATTTAACCATGTAATTAATGAAGATCAATATTGAGAAGTGTAATTAATTATTTTGCACCCCTCCCCCCGTGTAAATAGAGGGATCAAACTCATTGCAAGGGGCTTTTTGAGCTCTTTCTCTTGCCAGAAAAGAAGAAAATAACATTGACTACATCTCTACCACTGGAGATGGCACCGTGGACGTAGACATTTCCCCTGGCCGAACCACGTAAAAAAGTTTGACTCGGTTTTTCCTTTTTATCTCTCCTCTCTATTTTCTCCTCTATTTGCTTTGCTTGGGATTGTTTGCAGCTTGGGCCATCAAAACCTTGGTTGACTGAAACTTAACGTCAACAGTTACAAATTCGTAAGAAGACAATATCGAAAAAGGAAAATTTAGTATTTAACAATAGTTAAATATCATGATTTTTTTTTATGGACCATTATTTCTAATTAGTCATTATTATTGATTCTAAGTGTTCATCAATATATTAAGCTTGAATTTTGGTCTTTTATTTTATTTTATTTTTAATATCATCATTGCGTATGATTTCAAATTATAATGAATTGAATCATTAAAAATGTCCCATTAAAAGTAAAATTTTACTTTTGACCCAAAAGATAAAATTATCCGTTTTTAGTCTCAATAAAATTTCAATCGCTTTTATCGATTTCATATGATAATATTGCATGTGAAATGGTGCAAGGTACTGAAATGGCTAAAAGGATTAAAACTTCATTAGAATAAAAAGGAATCACTTAATTTTGTATTAAAATTCAAATTTTCCTTTTTGTTTGGGTTAAGAGTGAATTTGTCCTATATAATAATTTACTAATTAAAAAGTACCAAATTCAATTCCTGTGCATAATTCCCTTGAGTGGCTTGGATATATTTATGAGATGTGCATTTGAAGAAGGAAAAGTGAAGAATCTGAAGCTCAGAGAAATTGGATAATTAATCGTGGAAAAATGTTCAGGGCACCCTTTATTACTGAAAATATTAGGAAAAGGCACTTTATTTCTCGACCGATGAAGATGATTGGAAATACGTGAATGATATTTTCATGAATAACAATTTGAAGAATCAAAATGATGAAACAGATACTGTATCAGTGCTAAAATTAGGTTATGATCCATTACCACGTTTGAAACAATGTTTTGTCTATTGTTCCATTTTTTCAAAAGATCGCTTCTTTAATAATATTACTTTTGATTCAATTTTGGATGGCTTATGGGCCCCTCGGTTCTGATGATGAAGAGCCAGAATCTGTAGGTATGAATTAAGAAGTAGATGTTTTTTCCAGGATTTTGAGCATCACTTTGACTTCATCTCTTTTAAAATGCATGATCTTGTCGGTGAGCTAGCCACAGATATTGCCAATGAGTGCCTCACATCAAAACCATTTCCAATGAGAGGCATGCTATTTCTTGAAAAGATGAAACCAAGCCAACCAATTGTTAATCAGTACATTTTCGACTACCCAAACTTGCGGGCACTGGATATAAGAAATTCGGCTGTTGCCAGAAAGTATTGGTAATTTGAAGAATCTGAGGTATCTCAACCTGACAAAAAGCATTCGGCTCAAGAGACTTCCAAACTCCATTTTCAAGCTGAGAAGTTTGGAAACTCTACTACTTGGGGATTGCAAGGAGCTAGAAGAGTTGCCTGAAGATGTAAGCCAACTAACTAACCTCAGAATGTTACTGTTAAGCTCAAAGCAAACTGATCTATTTGGAATTAAATTCTTGACTTCTTTAAGATGTTTAGGAATTGGTTCTTGCTATTCCTTAGAACATTGGTTCCAAAATGTTGACCGACTCCAACCCCTTCGAACTTTGATCATTGTGAATTGTCCGAGGCTGCTCTCATTACCGTCTGGTGTGAAAAACCTAAGCTTATTAGAGAATCTCATGATTGTATATCGTGGAATGCTTGATCATGATCATCGTTCTTTCAAGTGGGATGTGGAATACAGTGTCGAAGAACTTGAAAGCCTGAAGCCTCACCTTCGAATGCTTTGCATTGATGGATTTAAAGGCTTTGATGAATTGCCGCCATGGCTTCTTCAATGTTCAGCCAATACTTTACAATGGTTGGCAATTAAAACCTGTCCCGGCTTCGAGAGGCTACCTGTTGAGTCACTGAAGTTTTTCAAATCACTTGAAGTTCTTGAGATTTCAAGCTGTCCTAAAAATTCAACTGTTCCTAGAGATATAAATTCTCTCATAGCTATAAGAGAATTTAAAGTTCGAGATTGTCCATATTTCAATGAAACTATTACATGGGCAGTATCAGGCGCATGGTCCCTCATATTCCGAAAGTTGAGAATGACGGCAAGCAGATCTGCAGATCCCTCGAATGGTGATTATTCTCTATCCTTTTTCTTATTCTAATATTTTTTTTCTTTTTGCTTTCATGGTGGATAAATAGAACTACTCGGGAACTTAGTTGCATGTAAGAAAATTGATTTTTGGTGCTGCTTAAGATTTTCGTTGTACGATCTTAAGATTCTCATTGTACAACTTGTTGATTGAAAAAAATTATTTTTATCGATTTTTTACATGAATAGTCCCATCTCGTCCCTATTGTTTAAGGTAATAGTCAAAAAACCCGAAAACAGTTTGAAAAATTACCAATGACTCGCCTATTGTTTGATTAAACAAACAAAAAGCCCCGATCATTTAAGGAAATGTGTAAAAAGCCCTTTATCATCAAAATTGATGTTAAAAATCAAACTTTAACGGTTAGTTTGAAAGAGTAAAACCTTTAACGATAGGCCCATTACAATCTCCGGCCTCATATTTGCCTGTCCCATTACCATCAAATTGGCAATTTTTGTGCCAGCATATGCGGCCAACGACGACATTGGAGTCGGGGCCCCTACTCAAAAGCCATTCTTGACCTTGTATGAGTTCCCTACCACCACCAGGGTTGGCCGCTGCCCAAATTGTGTAGCTACAGTTGTTGTATACGTTAAAATTGGTTGCATGGATGGAGGCCAAATTGAGAGTTAACAAGTATAATAAGGAGGAGAAATAGAGACAATGGAAGGAAAATAACCTCATATTTGCAAGAGAAAGAGAAATGGAATTATTGTTTGTTGTTGCTTGTGGGAAAATTTTGTAGAATTTATTAAGAGTCTGTTGTAAATTTTTCCGAGATGGCTTCAATGTAAGTCAAAAAGTCAGCTAAATACCAAAGAATTAGACACCAATAAAGGTAGTCAACTATGTATAAAGATAAAAAGATTCGAGCCACGAGAAATTTTAATTATTTCAATCATTGTTTGTGAATTCACTAGCAAGAGAAGAGAAAAAGAGAATCATGAGAGCTCCTTTAAAGGAGCTTTCTTGTATATATATTTAATTATTCAATAGATACATTGGGTGGGCATTTTCAAGTTCGGATTGAGTTGGGTTGAAAATTTTTCAACCCAACCCACTCCAATAAATTCTTCAACCTAACCTAACACAATCTAATAATAGTTGGATTGGGTTGGATTGAGTTGATCAAGTTGGATTTAATCCATAAAAAGACATAAAATGTTTAGTTGATAACTTACATAGCTTTAACAAGTTAATTACAAATAAAACGAATATAAATAAATATTTAATTATTTAAAATAAAATATTCAATCCACCACAAAAACTATCTTTAATTATTATCCATAGCAAATATTTTTATAGAAAAGAAGAAAATCTTGAATTTAGAACTAACGATAAATGTTTGTCGGATTAAGTTGAATTAGGTTGAAAATTTTTACAACTCAATCCAACCCAGTTTAATTTTTAACACAACCCAACACAATTCATTCCAATTTTTTTTAATATTTAACTAAATCCAATCTGATAAAAAGTGATCGGGTTGTTGGATTGGGTTAAATTGGAGATGCCTACCCCTAATCAGTACAATTTATATACAACAATTAACATGAATAAATCAATTTATATACAACAGTTAAAAAAGAAGTAGAAAGGAGAAGCCTCCATAGAGGGTGGATCAAAGCATTTCGTATATTTTTGTTACATTTCACTTTAGGAGCTCTCTTTATGTACCAATTTCAATACCTTATTTTATGGATGGTGGATGAAAAATCTTTTAATAAATAATTGTTCATTCAAAGAAAATTTTTAGTCAATTTGTTTTCTTTATAAAACAATCTTTTTTTTGTTTTTGTTTTTTTTTTTTAATTTTTAACATTTTCTATTTAACACATCATCAAATGGTATGAGAGAGAATTTATTGATGTAACTAAAAAAAGGTAGACCAACATAATGAGTCTTAATTATTCTTTTTAATATGCATCAAACTAATACAAAGACTCAAGAAGAAGAAAATAAATGCACAAAGAAATGTAATATACAAAGCTATAACTACCATAAGCATAGATGATCAACCACTAATCTGTCGCAACAACTAAGACAATCAACAGGAAAACAGCATAACCAAGGACAACAACATACGAGACAAGTAGCACAGAACATAACATTAACCATAGATCCACAAAAATCGTGACAATGTTTTTCAAAGTTGGAACTTGATGAATTGTCAATCCAATTAAGATACTGTGCCTGGATCTGATATTGTTAACTTAAGCCAAGATGAGCCATAAGAACGGAGACATGAGTGAGCAGCTCTCCACCTCTTCGAAGTTGTTGACCATACTCTTTCCATCCGCATTGATTCGCAGCATGTACTAACATTTCCACGCACACTTCACTGATCATCTTCCATTGCTCTTCGTATCCCATTTCTATTTCGAAGTTGTCCAATACCTTGGCAACAATACACCCAGTGCGACTGACTTCTATCCTTTTTTATATCGTTTAGCGTATCTAAACTAATAACAATAACATTAAGTAGTTTTATGCAGGCTTCTTCGATTCTTTCACTAGAGGAAATCTGTTTGTACTCGAAAAACCTCCTAGCCTCTGCACAAGTATCTCTATAACTTATTTCACCAACACCCTTAGGCAACATTGTTTGACGGATGACCAGAAGATATAACATATAATCTGACAAACATTTACTAATTTCGTACCTTGAGTTGACATTTTTTGTACATGCACTTTTTGAATCAACCTTTTTGGTGCCTTCACGTTTTGCATCCACATTGTTGGCCTCTTTTTGGCTGTCATTATAGTAACAGATACTAGTAGCGATATGCCAAAGAAGGAGGCTATGGTCGAATTCAACATCAGCAGTGCACCACTTGAACTCTTCAAGACGTTTCCACTTCTCAAGCACATAATCACCTCGGCGAGCCGATAATTCCTTGCATGAGCTCACAAAGAATTCATCATCGTCTTTAATTGCTCTACCTTTCTCTCGAAGATGCTCGAAGATCAATGTTTGCAAACCATCACTAATTTTGGCACTAGTTTTGCAATTGAAGTTTTCTGAGGCTTCACGGACGCCAAAAAATTTCTGAACTGTCATACACTTCACTGGCTTCTCTAGGCAAACACTAAGCAAGTTGTATTGTCCCATTAAAGCGGACCACCTCTTACGTTTGGCAAGGAGTGAACGAGGAGGACATGATGTGCATGTAGCACAACGACGAACAGGGTTACGAGGGGCCTTTTTGAGCACGGTCAACCACAACTTTGTCCAGTCTGAGAAGAAAAGTAGAATGAACGCGTAAACCTCCAAAAAAATACATCCACCAAATAATGAGTAAGTTATAGCGATGTCAATTGTCTTATAGGCATGCTTAAACCTCCGAAACAATACATCCACCAAATAATGAGTAAGTTATAGCGATGTCAATTGTCTTATAGGCATTCTTATCGATAATAATCGCGAAGGCAAGCAATGTAGGTGCCAAGAAACACACGTTGATGCAAGGTCCCACCTTTGATTGTACCATCTCTAGAACTTGAAAACAATCTTTTCCTCTCAAGTTCAACACACAAAGAAAGAACAGGTTCTGAGTGGACCTCCATTCATGCCACCACTTGATTATTAATTAATTAATTAATGAAAGCCACTTGCATCACGAAAGTAATAATGAAGATCATTAGCCAGTAAAATGAGAGCTATTTTTATGCACAAAGGGATACATTATGAATATAGTAATAATGAAGATCAGTAATAATAAAGATCATTATGTCACAACTAATTTATATGTCGTAGCACAAAGGGATACAGTCTGGACATAGTACTTCAAAATGACAATGAAAATGTCAAGATGATGAAAATCTCTAAGTGTTTGTTAAAAGTGTTGAGAAAACACCTCCACTGATGGAGCTTGAAGAAAGTGAAAGCACATTGATTCTATTTTTCTTGATTGATCATAATCAGTTACAAGCACTGTATATGTTTGGAGAATCTGTTAAATCAATCATCTAACTAACGTGGACATGTCAGCATGTAACAACTTTAACTAATGAACAAATCATTTAATAAACTTGATCAACCTGCATCATACTGACTGATGTCTGAGCGAGTATTAGTGCTTCTCCTTTGATGTGCACGTTCATCATAGCTTCCTGTTGATGCACATATACTATAGAAACCTGCTTGATTACTTGTAATAGAATTATTAGTCCATGCTGAGCTAGCTAACAATTGTTGAGCCCGAGCGCCTCCAACACAACTGATATGTTTGGCAATTCTGAGCTGCTTGATCAGCTAGAGCTTGTGATGATGAGCTTACTAGGCAACTTACAAATATCCCGGTATTTGGAAATAGTTTAGGATGTTGCCCAGTAGTGATGACTGAAACACTATCACATCGTAGCCATTGAGAGCTAATAAGGAGTTTTAAAGGTATTTGAATATTGGAATATTATTTTGCAGCTGTAGTTGCGTAGCTGCTCAAGTTACTTATGTATGGCATAATAATTTCTTTTAAATTTCAATTCTTATTTGTTTAAAAACAATTATCTGGATACCCATCTTTATTACAATAGTTCGTTTTCATATTAGTATTTTGGTGAAATTAAAATCATCAAACATTGTAAAATATACCTTCACAAATATTCCAATGAAACTAAATTAATATAAAGAAAGAATATATGTGCAGTGAAATTAATTAGTCTTCTTGTTATTTGTTTATCTCTTTTAATTTACTTAATCATAAAATTGTTGTTTGACAGAAAAGATTAGTATATAAAATTTTGAAGGAGCCAACAAACTAAGCAAATGAGTAATATATATATATATATATATATATATATATATATTATAAGTTTGAAATTACTAGCATACTATTAATAAAATGTCACCATACACATGTACATTTTTATTGTCCGAGCCTGAATTAGAAGTACTTGTGATAGTTTTTTAGATATAAAATATGTTCTGCATTGCGTACTTTTCAGTTAGACATTACATATATATATATATAGTGGCATGGTTACAATTTTCTGGAGTGTCATACCTACTCCAACTACTACATCAGTATTTACTCAAAAAATATTTTACAAATAAGGATTACCATTCCCTTACAACTAAACTTCCCTAAATTAAGCAAAATGATAGCAGAAAATGACAGCAAAACATTTCAACAAAAGAGTTTCTAGAAAAATCTCACTTAGCTAACACTCCTTGAGATTCTTCTTGAAAACTCCCAGCTTAGTTCTCAGAACTTCAAACTTTCCCTTAGGCAAAGCCTTGGTCATTATATCTGCAATTTGTTCATCTGAGCTGCAGTAAACAAGTTTAGTCTCACCATCCTTTTCAGCTTGCCTGATAGTATGATATTTCACATTTATATGTTTAGTACGCCCATGTTGCACTAGATTTTTGGCCATTGAAATTACTGACTTATTGTCTACCACAATTGCAGTAGGTTCAACTTGCTTTAGCTCCAAATCATTTAAAATCTTTCTCAGCCATATAATGCAGCAGCTGCAGATATATATTTTGCCTCTGCAGAAGATTGAGCCACCACTTCCTGTTTTCTTGAATTCCATGAAAACATGCTTTGAACCAAGTGTGAAAACATATTCAGAAGTGCTCTTTATGTCATCAACACTTCCAGCCCAATCACTGTTTGAATAACCCATTAAATTCCCCTGCTCTTGCCTTTTAAACCAAATGCCATAATCTGATGTTCCTTTGATGTATCTCAGTGTTCTTTTTGCAACACCAAGATGAACCTGACGTGGATTATGCATAAACCTGAACAACAAGCTTGCTGTGAACATAAGATCAGGCCGTGTTGCTGTTAAAAATAATAAACTCCCTATTAAACTTCTATAAAATGCAGGATCAGCTTTGTCTCCACCATCTTTAGAGATCTTTTCATTGTGAGCTAATGATGTTGACACAGATTTACACCTCTCCATCTTGAATTTCTTTAGGATATTCAGTGCATATTTCCTTTGAGAAATGAAGATTCCACTGCTTGATTGATGGATCTCCATTCCCAAAAAATAGTTTATCTCACCCAAATCAGACATTTCAAATTTACCCTCCATTTCTTGCTTGAACTGACTCACCCTAGTTTCATTATTTTTTATCACTAACATATCATCAACATATAATGACACCACAAGCACATCACCATTCTCAACTTTCTTCATATATAATGCAGCCTCATTCTCACTTCTATTGAAACCACAATTAATGAAATGTTCATCAATTTTGGCATACCAGGCTCTAGGGGCCTGTTTTAACCCATACAAAGCCTTGTGTAGTTTATAAACTTTACTCTCCATTCCTGCTACTTGAAAACCTTCAGGTTGATCAATAAATATCTCTTCATGCAATGTTCCATTCAAAAATACAGATTTGACGTCTAGATGATACACTTTTCATCTAGATTGAGCTGCTAAAACAATGAGAAGCCTTATCGTATCATGTCTCACAACCGGAACAAATGTGTCTCCATAGTCCACACATGCAACTTGTGCATAGCCTTCCACCATCAACCTAGTTTTATATTTATGGATTGAACCATCGGGATTAAGTTTTATTCGATAAACCCATTTAACCCCAATGATATTTCTGTTTTTAGGTCTGTCAACCAACTCCCAAGTGCCATTCTTTTCAATCATTCCAATCTCCTTCTTCATAGCTTGAATCCAAACTTCATACTTTGATGATTCTTGATAACTATTAGGTTCTGAGATTGCAAGATTGCAGCCTTCATAAATCTCAAAGAGAGCCCTTGTTCTCAGAACAGGTGAATCAAGAGAGGATTCACCATCTGAATTCACATCTTCTTTTTGACTTGGAGAGTTAGATGACTGAGTTACATTTGAAGACCATGAATTCAAATCTTGAGGACTAGCATTTTCTTTTTCAACTTTCTTTTTATCCCAATTCCAATAAGTATGCTCGTCTACAACTACATCTTTGCTAACATAAATGTTTTTTGGATGCAAATTAAATATTCGATAGCCTTTAGCTTGTGATGAATAGCCAATAAAAATTCCTAACTCATTTTTCTGATCCAATTTGCTTCTTTTTGCTTAAGGAACATGAGAGTAGCAAATTGAACCAAAGATCTTCAAATGCTTGGCAGAGGGCTTTACTCCATTTCATGCCTCAATTGGAGTTTTTCCATCAACAGCTTTTGTTGGCAACCTGTTTAGAAGATAAACTGCTGTATAAATAGCTTCAGCCCAGAATTTTTGTGGCAGCTTGTAACACCCCTCACCCCGATTTTTCGTGGGAGCGAGATTCGAGGCGAAGGGCATTACAGTTCCGAATTGAACATTCATTTATTCATTGATTTGAAAATTTCTTATTAAAAGAAATGGAATCACTACTAAAAGTTTTACAATATTGAAAAAAAAAACTTTAATATAATTTTCTCATTTATAATTTTTCGAAAATTCGGCAGAGTTTTCTCTGTTTTTCTAATAATCCAAAATTTAAAACCTGTAAAGAAAATTATAACACTTCTATAAAATTCATTTCTCAACTCCAATTCGGACCTCCCGTCCGATTCCAAAAATCCAAAAATCACTTCAACACGCAACCAATTAAAACCAATATTTAAACAACCTTTCAGACTAATTTATCAAAATAATTCCACGCACTTCAAAACCCAACAAAATTTAAATCTCATATATATATATATATATATATGAATACTTATTTAAATCAATTATTCAAATTTCTTAGTGTTACCTCTCCTAGCCACTGTAAATGACCATTTTGCTCCTAATTTCAGAGTTAAATTTTTAATAAAACCCTTTTTCTTTTTCTTTACCACAAATTAGTTCCAAGAAATGAATTTTATCTATTTAATTTTTATTACTTTATTTATGTTTCTTTTCAATTCAATTTATTTATTTATTTGTTTTTAACCCATCGATCATTCAAACATCATTCGAATAATATGCACATGGTATAAAATGACAAAATTACCCCTAAAGCATGCTACACATCACTTTCAACCATAGAGTATATTATTTCCGAAATTATTTTTCACATCCGTTTTTCATCAATTAAACTCATCTAGGAGTATACAATTAAGTATACAATTAACATTTAAATAACATCTAAAACCAATTGACATCTCAAATACATAACAGAAAAAAGTTTCAAATGATTTATATAATTGATTCAAAACTAATAAAATTAAAAGTCTCAGAATAAGTGTACACTAACCTTATGGGCTTGCTTTTTAGTTTCTCACTCACCCAATGAGAGGTTTTCAGGCCTCTCAAACCTTCCCTAAGGCATCACGCATACAAATCTCACCTTAGGGTTCAAAATGAATAAAAATCAACAGATAAATCAAACAACGAAATCAAAAGCTAAAATAACGTCAAAATCATGCTCATTGATGTATTAGAACATCCCTAACTAAAACTCAATACAAAATAATTAAATAAAATCAAATTACCTTTTTTTAGACCCCTTGATAATCCGAAAATCAACTTGGAAATAGATGAGTTTTAGTGCTTTGGTGAGTAACTTACAGTCAACTTGTGATCAATTCCAACATCTTCGCAATACTTATTAAATTCATTTGAAGTATATTCTTTACCATTATTAGACCTTAGAGCCTTTAACTTACATCCACTTGTCTTTCAACTAAAGCTCTAAACTTTTTAAACATCATGAACACTTGTGATTTGCTACTCGTAAAATATACCCAAGTCATCTTTGTTAAATCATCAATAAAGAGCACAAAATATCTATTTTGGCTCAATGATGGTGTTTGCATAGGTCCACACACATCCGTATGAACTAATTCAAGTTTCTCTTTAGCTCTTCATGTAGCACTTGTAGGAAATGCTTGCCTATATGCCTTTTCCATTTGACAAAAACCACATACTTCTCTGGAGTATGAAATCTGTGGTAGATCCTATGTTAGACCCTTCTCATGCATAATCTTTAGAGTTGCATAGTTAAAATGTCTATATCGTTAATGCCACAGCCATGATTCATCCTCACCAACATAATTAACACTATCAACAACTAATTTTCAGTCCACAAGAAAGCTTTTGTCAACCATTTCTACTTTGATAATCAAGTTGTTATCAAGATCAAATACACAATAATACTTGTCCTTAAATGACAAAGAATAACCTTTGGAAAGCATTTGAGCCACACTTAATAAATTATGTGCTAAACAAGGAATGTAGAGTACATCATGTATAAACTTTGTACCTTGTTTAGTTTGCACAGCAACTGATCCTTTTCCATGTGCTTCAACTAGTTCATCATTTCCCAATCTGACTTTTGTCCTAATAGACTTGTCAAGAATGCTAAACAACAGCTCATTATTTGGCATGTGGCACGTGCATTCGCTATCTACGAACCAGATAGTTCTGTCAGCAGTATGTGCACCATGAGAAACTATAAACAAGCTGTCTTCCTTTTTTTGCGACTCTTCAGTGAAGTTTGCATGTTGAACAGGTTGTTGTTGTGATTGGTTCTGTTTTGCCCTGCAATTTTTCTCAATATGGCCTAGTTTTTTGCAAAATCTACATTGAATAGGAGACTTCCCCTTATACCAACAGTCCTTCTCCTGGTGATTTGTTCTTTGACAAACGTTACAAGGTGAAAACTTGCCTTTCTTTGCTTGATCTTTTACATGAAATGGTGCTTTCCCTTTTGCTGTTTTGTCCCCTTCACCTTTCTTGCTTTCCTTACCAGATTGATTGCCTTTGTGTTTAGCTTGAAATGCACCTTCTGTGGCTTCTTCATCTTTGATACTTGATCTTTGTTCTTGGGCTTGCAATTTGCTAATTAATTTTGCCACTGACAATGTTTTCAAGTCACAAGATTCTTCAATTGCTGAGATCTTGGACTCAAACCTTGTAGGCAAGCTTATCATAATCTTCTCTACTATTTTAGAATCTGGAAATTCTTCACCAAACAGCCTTATTTTGTTCACAAGGTCCAAGAGCTT
The DNA here is from genome assembly GCA_022984855.1 of Dimocarpus longan. Lineage (NCBI taxonomy): Eukaryota > Viridiplantae > Streptophyta > Magnoliopsida > Sapindales > Sapindaceae > Dimocarpus > Dimocarpus longan. The sequence goes on from CM041013.1 coordinate 37,169,155, forward strand.
ACAGTTTCAGCTTCTTTCATCTTTAACATCTCAAATTCTCTTTTGAGAGTTAAGAGTTTAACAGTCTTCACTCTATCACTTCCTTCAAACTCTTCCTTTAGCTTCTCTCATACTTCCTTAAGTGTCTCACAGGCTATTATCCTAGTGAAAATCACCTCTGAAAGTGCCGAATGAAGACAGGTAAGTGCTCTTGGTTTCTTAACCTTCTGCTCTTCGTAAGCCTTGATTTGTGCTATAATTGGATCTGGTCCGAGAGGAGGAGGATCAGCACCTACTTCTACTGCCTCCCATAAATTTAGAGCCTTGAGATAAGTCTGCCTTGAGATAAGTCTTCATCTTGATAACCCATATGTGATAGTTTTCTACTGTGAACATAAGAGGACCTATACCCAAGAAGTTGTTTGAAGTCATTTCACTCTTTCTCACAGTGTTTGATTACTCTCCTCACGAACACTCAAGAAAGCTTTTCCTTACCCTCACAGATCCCTCAAGAAGAAGTGCAGCTCTGATAACACTGATAGATTTTTAGATAAAAAATATGTTCTGCATTGCGTACTTTTCAGTCATACATTACATAGATATATAGTGGCATGGTTACAATTTTCTGGAGTGTCATACCTACTCCAACTACTACATCAGTATTTACTCAAAAAATATTTTACAAATAAGGACCACCATTCCCTTACAACTAAACTTCCCTAAATTAAGCAAAATGACAGCAGAAAATGACAACAAAACATTTCAACAAAGAGTTTTTAGAAAAATCTCACTTAGCTAACAACTTGCACATATAGCTATTTTAATTTAAACTTCTTTTACAAGAAGTCTCATTTCATGCTGGGGCATCAACAACATCTTATAAACTGGAGAGTGGACATAATTCGGGGACACCGAAAAGCTGAACCTAGATAGAAGAAGACACAATACTAACTTGAGCTCCAACATGGCAAATGTTTGTCCTAGACACAATCGAGTCCCGTACCCGAATGGTACATACGCTTGCGGGTACTTGCAAGCCTCAGAAATCCCACCTTGGAACCTCTCAGGATTGAACTCATTAGCGTCAGGACCCCAGTTTTCAGGGTCTCTATGCAATAATGGGATGAAACTCCATATATAAACTCCTTTTGGCACCACAAAATTACCATCTCCAAGCTTTATGTCCCCAAAAGCTTCTCTTGCAATCACAGCTGATGGCGCGTAAAGGCGCAAGCTTTCCAGGATTGCATTCCCTAGAGTTTTCAACTGGCTCAATTTGTCCCAGTCTAATGAAATTGAAGGACTTTGATCACCACAGATTTCGATGATTTCGGATCGAACACGTTGTTGCCATTCGGGGTGTAGTGCAAGAAGCATCAAGGTCCAAGAAGCTGAAGCAGCAGTGGTTTCGTAGCCAGCAAAGTAGATGTTTGTGCAAGTGTCCACCAGGAACCGCTCAAATTTGTGCTTGTCTTGGTGCAATTTCCTATCTGCAGAAGCTCTTTCGAGCATCATTTGTAGTAGGTCCTTGCTGTATTTTTCGGCATCATTTTCGCTGCCTTCTTGACGACCTTTTATTACCTTGAAAATCAAGGCCTCCACTTCTTGCTGCAGCCTCCATATCGTCCTTCGACCCTTTGTGGGAAGAAATCTGCATGCATATATGGTAATTTATGGTTCTGAAATTAGGTTTTATATATCTAGCTAGTCAAAAATTCACACATGCCAACAGTCCTAGTCTAGATTTTTGTTTTTATAAATAAATTTAATTGGAACGTTTGAATTTCTGGATAAAATTCTATTGAATGTGAAATTCGTTGGAGAATAAAAGTCTGATGAAGAGAATCTTCTTATAACTTATACATGTTAATGTACATATTGTTTTTTCACAAATATTATAGATTAAATTATTAAAATCTCATACCGTCTTTTTTTTTCTCTTATCATGCATTGTCAATCTTATAAGTTCACGAAACAAGCTATTCTGTTGTGATGATCCTACATGAACTAAATGGTCATGTGTGATATATTGGTCATTTTCATGACACATTAAAACAGAAAGGAGATGCGATCTTTCTATTTTGAGAATTACTATAAATCCTATAGAACATATATTCACGTCTATATATATATATATATATATATATATATATGTATGTATGTACCTCAAGTATGGAAGTCCAAAAAGCAAGCTCGGTTTAGCTAGAGTCTCTTCCATGACCCTCAACTTTGTGGAAATAGTTTTGCCATGGTTGTACGAGCTGCCAAAAAAGGCTTTGGAGATGATATCAATAGCAAGGCCTCTCAAATCCTGACAAACCGTATTTATCTCTACAACCCCTCCATTTTCTTTCAATTGCTGCTCCCATGTTCTTATCATTGCGGTCGCACATTCTTCCATTAGACCCACCATGCCCTGTGCGTGTACCATTAAAGGTTAATTTTAAAACATTTAGTGATGGACTTTCAATATATATATAGTTTTATAGATGAGATGATATGGTAATCATAAGTGTATGATCTGTCATTTTCAATGATAAACTATAGTTAAAACAAAAATTATCGGGTAAGAACGGCTTGTACACAATTATTGGTAGGCCACAAACTTTAAAGTTGAAACCCTTAGATCCACTTAAAAAGTAAGTCATGACCGATTAACTAAGACTTCTATAAAAATTTTCAATTGCATACTATCCATACAGGATTTGTTACAAATAGTAAACTCCAAATGTAATTATAATAATTGTAATGAAAATTTTCAAATCTGGTTGGTGTACAGACGAAATTTCCTGTTGATAACAAACTCCAAGGATTATTCCTTAAAATAATAAAAATTATTTATTTTTCAGTGAACCAAAAGCACTTGTAGTTTCTATCTACACGAAATTTTGTAAAACTCGTACATGACAATTGACAACCCAATAAAAAGGTTGTAATTATTACCTTGACTTGGAGGGGGAAGAAGTGAGGAGCGATGAGTTTCCTCTGATGAGCCCAGTGGTGTCCATTGGCTTTGATGACGCCATTTCCCAAAATGGGCTTGCGTGCCTGGGATAAGTATACAGGTTTACCCAAATCCAAAGACTTGTATAGTTTCAAATCCTTTATCAATTCTGGTTGGTTCACGTATAGATGCTGTTTTGTCCCTGTTGAGAACATGTAGATTGGACCTGTACACATCAACATATGTCACAATACTTTAATTATTGTCTTCTAAATATATGAAGCAGACAATTATTATACAACTTGTATATTGTTAGATGAAGTATAGTCTTAACTATTGAAATTCCTTCAAACAGACATAGTTAGTTTGATAATATAAATCAAACAGAATATATGTTATGTGCATCTAGGTCCCACGATGCGACATTAAAATCTTACGATGGGACTTAAAATGATGCAAGGCGTCATATTTGACCAATACATAAAAAAGGCATTTTCTCACTTTTTATTTTATAATTATTAATCTTATTGTCACTATCAACATATTTTAATCGTTTTTTCCTGTTTTACCATTTCTCCATTTTTTTTTTTAAATCCTTGATTTAAAGTTTAAATTGACACTTGAAGGTGATAACAAAAAAAATAAAAAATAAAAATAAAAAATTGATAGCACATATTTTCACAATTTTGCCAATAAATCGCATTATTAAACAGCATCTAAAAGGTTAATAGAGATCATATTTATCTTATCAAGGTAAAACAACTGAAGCTTAATTTTTTTTTTTTTAATCCTTAAAATGCACCTAAAAGAAACATATTATAGGACAAATACCAATACATGAAATGATAGTTTACTATATTGAATTTCGGACGTTGCTTATTTACTATATTGAATTTCGGACATTGCTTAGACCAAATAAACTAACAACTAAACTCACAACCTTACCTATAAAAGATAATATTAATATATACATATTTATATCCTAATTTACAAATAAACTTTTGTGAAACAATCTCACCATTTTAATGAAGCCATATTTATCCCATTTATTTATATTGAGACTATTTTACTGTTCAAGATAAATTATGGAACATGATGTAGTATTATTAGACATTCTCACCACGTTAACATGGTGATACTCCATCCCACGTAAAGTTTTTTCCACAGTATGATTTTGATTCATGATGTGACAATTAAATAAAACTATCATTAATGTGTATCTATCATCAGTTATAATATTATCAATTGGCCATCTACGAAAACAGAAATTAACCTTACCTAAGAAAAACTAATACAGATTGAAGTGTATGTTAAAAAAAAAAAAAATGCACGAAATACAAGATAATATGATAAAAATCAGTTCCTGGTTAACTAAATAAAAAAAAAAAAAAAAAAACACGTATTAAAGTCAAAGGGTGGATTTATAAATATATGATACAAAGTAGTGTGCATGCCAGCCACGAATCATTTATATTTGCGTAAATTGATTAAGAGCTTTGGACTTTGGCATGAACATGAGCTGTCTAGAAAATCGTCCAGCTTTTCATTTATTTGTTAAATGTCTTAAGTTCATGATTTGAGCCTAGTAATTCTTGATTTTATGAATCGATTGGTTCAAGAAACTTGCAATAAAAAGCATAAAATTTTATACAAACGATAGGTGCTTGCACTGATTTTAAAGAGAAATACATATCAAATTAAGATTTAGAAAGATAATATTAACTTACATCATCACGCACATGTTAAGATTACAAACAATTATTGAATAAATGAAAAAAAAAAAAAAATTGGATTCATTCATTGGTTGTTTGTGATTTTTATTCTTTTTCTAATTTCTAGATGTTAACATAAGTCTTTAGGGAATAGATTGACACTACCCTTAAAAAACTATTTCATGTCGGTAGATTAAAGGTATTCGAGGTAATTGCTAACTATCCTATTGCATGCGTAGAATCATATATAACCTAATCTCTAATATCTAATTAATGTTAGATGTCTCAATACATAACATATATTGCTAAGACCTAACAACTGAGGGGTTGATATCGATCAGTTAACCTTAGGGGATTCATTGAAATATGACAAAATCAAACAATAGATTTATGATCGGAAACTACTCTCATAGCAGAGGAGAGAAATCTTCCCATGCTAATTATGTGGTGAGTTTTGTGACTTCTAAACCTCTATTTTAAATATGAAAATGAAAATGCACAATCACTTAACTAAGGGTAAGTATGTAAAGAGTTTAAGTGGTTTCGAACCAAGAAACAATGTTGTAATTGACTGCAAGCATGGTAACTAAATATTACCAAAGTGGCGAGACCATGTCTGGAGATAAGGGAAGGAAGAGTGAACCCATTGATGGTGGGAAACTGTAGGTTGGCCATCCGATAAAGAAGAAGAAGGAGGTGACTTGATGATCATCACCTTGACCTTCGATTCCATTTGTCGCATTTCCTTGACGTTTCCATACAAAAAAGATGGCTTTGGACCTCTAATGCCTTGCTGGGAAAGCATGGATCGGATCCTTTTTGGTTTCAACCATATAATATCAAGTACACCTATCATCACCCTACAAAGCACTATAATCATGATCACAATCACACACCAAATCATGATCTCTACTAATGATCTTATCAAATCTTCCATTAATATGATAATGATCTCCTCTCTTCTCTTGCTTGCTATCTTCTCCCTATTCTCTCTTTCTCTACCCTTGTACTTCTATTCACGTGTTGACTATTTATTTCTTTTCTCTTTCCGTGGCTAGAAGGCCAACTTAATTATTTTATGAGTGGAGACTTAAGTTTAATAATATATTATATGAACCCGCACTAATTGATCTGTGCCCACATTTTTTTATATTGTAGAATAATATAAGAGTATTATTAACATGAATCGTAGTCAATTATATGAGTAACAATTTTTTATGCAAGACAGTTCTAGAAGTCCACAAAAGGAGTAAATGATATCGAATTGGGTCCATTATTATATTCCGCAGCAAATGATACAGCAATTTTTGGGGATTTAGTTACTTCATGGTGGGGAACCATTCGCCTAAATTCACTTGTTTCAACTTTCATTTCTTTTAATTTTGTTCTTCATTTTAAAGCAATATTTTCGACGCCCAATGACTTCCGTAGAAATTTTTACGTTTGGGATGGTTTGTTTTGCTATATTCATGTACAAAAATTATAATGGCTCAAATTTTATAATTTACTGGAATTCATCATTTATTATTATTATTAATAAAATTGCTTTTGGAAATAAACCTTTATACATCGTGACTTAATCTTTTTTACTGTTTTCACTATGTTAATTTGATAAAGAAATGGATATATACAGTTAAAAGTAAACTACAAGCAAATATGTCACCCGATCACTACTTCATCGCTGATGTTAAAGAATTTCACATATGAAATAATAATTAAAAGAAAATGAATCCTACATTAAAAATATAAAACAAATAGAAGAATATACATACTAATGAATGTCACAATTTAATATTATATTAGTTTATTAAGTTGCAAGACCATCCACCGATATTTGTAACACTTCTTAAAAAATACATACGAAGTCAAAATTATGAAATTATAACAGCTACTATATTTCCCTTTTCTCATACTTATTTCTTAAATTACTACCAACAAGTGATGAACTATGCATATGTACATGAAAAAAAATCCAATTTAAGTGCAAAGACATGCATTCATCATAAATAAAATTGATATCATGAATCATGCTAAAACGGTCACGATCAATAATGTGATTAGTTCTGTAATAAGCTATCTTCATTGTAATCACATACAATAGGAAGGTAATCATGCTAAATTGGTCGTAATCAATTATGTGAGTTAAATTACTACGAACAAGTGATGAACTATACACATACATACGTGGAAAAAAGCAACTTATGTGCACAGAGATGCATTCCTTTTAATTAAATAAATAGATGTCATGAATCATGCTAATACGGTCGCAATCAACTTTGTGACAAGTACTGAAATAAGCTATGTTCATTGTGCTCACATACAATCTAGAAAGGTAATTATGTTAAATTAGTCGTAATCAATTATGCGACAAGTCCTGTAATAAGCTATCTTCATTACGATCATATATAATCTAACAAGACAATCATGTTAAATTAGTCGTAATCAATTATGTGACAAGTCCGGTAACAAGTAATCTTCATTATGATCGCGTATAATCTAGCAAGGCAAGAATATTGATTGTACATGATATATCACTTATATTATGCAATACACATTTTGTATAATATTTGTATTTGCTCAAATGTCACCATCTATTTCTTTTTCTTTCTTTCTACTTTACTTTATAAGTCGATGTCGCCTATTTAATTATTAGTAAGAAGCCGAGAGATGAGAACCTTCACAAAAAAAGCCAATAATGTGAATCTCAATTTGTGCATTGCTTCAAATTCAAATTCATAAAATTATTGTTTTAAAAAGAAATCATAAAATTTTTAGTTAAAAAGTATTTACTTAAATTCATTAGCAAGGGTGTAATAAATAAAACAAAAAACAAAAAGAAAACGTGTAAAGAATCACCAACCAATTAATTTATTTTTTCTCTTTTGCTTCCTTAAAAAATTGTTTGTGTTGGTCAAGGTCTTATGTGTACGATTAAGCAGACCAATACTGAACCTGACATAGAAGAAATAATTGTAAAAATAATATTTTGTTTAAAAATAAACTAATAAATACCGTCACGTGTCAAATTTAAGTTTTAAATACTATAATTAAATTCTTTTTTATTAACTTAAATTTTTGAATATGATAGTAACTAACATGGTATTAAAGTTTGAAGGTCACTTATTCAAATTTTTTCTTCTCCGTTTATCTCGAATTCTTGTTATATAACGGTAGGTAACATTTAGTATATGTCCGATATCCGTCATCTGTCCATATAAAGTCTTGAATGCTATATAGTTGGATCAGTGATGTATGCTTTAATGAGCATAGTTTGTAAAAAAATTTATCTAAATAATATGATAAATTTATTTACAATAATTATATTATAATATATTAAATAATGTGATAATTATAAATCCATTGTCATCTAGACAATTAGGGGTCATTTGTTTTTTTTTTTTGTCTAAAAGCTACTGAAAATGAACGATTGAATAATAACTGAAATCTAAAATCTGAATAACATTTTTATTTTTTCCCTTTACCTCTGAATATGTTATAAATCTGTTTATTTTTTAAATTTAAAATTGTTTGAAAACGAGTAAGTTAATATTTATATCCTTTTTACTATTTGTTGTTATGTAATTTTAATTAATTTAATATAAACATCTGAAAATAAACAATTTAATAAAATCTAAAACATTTTTATGTCTATATTAATAATATTTTATTCATAATTAAAATATGATTAAAAAATATACTAGTATTAACAATATTTATATATTTAATTATATTAATATATTTAAGAAAAAAACTAAAAAATGAATGTTTAAATTGTCAATTAAAATATATTAGTTTAATTCTAATATAATTTGAGATTAAATGTATTTAGATTTTACTTTTCAAATATATTTTTTTGTAAGTATCAAGAAAAAAAAATTGAGTAATATAAAAGTAGGATGAATTTAAAATTATGTTATTTTGGGGATGATAGATTGAGAATAAAAAGTTTTAAATGTCATTAAGTAATTTACAATTAAGTACAAAATTAAAAATTCTTATTTAATTTTTTCAATTTTTTTTTTTTTTGTATAATTTTGAATTATTTGACAACTTAAAACAACAAACGAAAATAACTTAATTAGTGCAATTCAATACTATTAACTCTTAATTGGAAAAAATAAACGATCGCTTACTTTAGATAATTTTTTTAAGAGTATAATTATTATCCTTTTAAAATGATCAGATTTTGTTTTGTAGAATCTGTTTACCTTAAAAAAACCATTCGTGAATCATCACCTGATGTGCCTAAAAATACTTATTCAACCTCTCAATATCTCATATTCGAGTTGTAGATGATTTTTATAAGGAAAAAAAAAATCTTGAAACCTATTCTTTTTAAATTTTGTATTTTATCTATATAATATTAAACCTTCATAATGTTGCATCTATATCGAGCCAACTTTAATTTCCTTATAAACTGATATTGTCAAATGTTATCTAAAAACAACCATAAATTATTTTCCTGGATTCATGGGTTGGTTACGTAGGTTGGATCGATTAAATCGATTGATCGGTTTTTAACTTGTATCCCAAAATTGTGTTTACGGCCCAAAACCGGCCCGAATTTCAGGTAGAAAGCCAGATGACACGTGGATGTTTGATGGACTAAAATAAGAGTCTATCAATTTGGTCCCGCTCTTTGCTCAGTTGTTGATCATATTGAAGGTGAAACATCAGCTTTGATTCAATTTGTCTGTGGCAAGAACTAGCTTTTGAAATATCAAAAGCACTTTTGAGCGTTTGTCCTTCTTCATATGTTTTCACTGAAAAGAAAGTGTTTTTATTAGGAGTATTTTTGGCATCTTGAAAGATGCTATTTTGGATAGAAGAAAATAAATTTGAAGTGCTTCTTGAAAAAGTACTTGTCTAGTGCTTTTTCAAATTGACTTTTGAACATCCAAAATTAGTATTGCCTTGCTGTGTTGAAAGAAGCTTGTCCTTCACTTCATTTCCTTTCAAAATTGAAACAAAAGGAAAAACATGAATGCGATTTTCGTATCAACTTGCTCACCATTTGCTCTGCTTTCAAAAGCTCATGCAACATTTTTTTTGTGTCGAATGCTTCTACAAGTTTACGAACTCATAAATTTCTGCTTAGAATCTTGTATTTGACTCCAAATTCAACTCAAAAGAACTCAATTAATTCAAAATAGTGACACATTAATTTGTTGAAAGAGTTTTTAAAATATCAAATGCACTTTGTCAATCTTTTAATGTTGTAACCGAAGTGCTTCTTGAAGAAGCACCTGACAACTGCATTTTTTGGATCTCCAAACACCATTTTATGTATTCGTCAGATGTTTTTGTGCCATTGATGATGCTTTGCTCACCTTTTTATCTGTTTGTGTTGTCTCAAGTAGCATTTGCATTAAATTCTCATGTAAACTACTACTTAGAATCCTGTATGTGACCAAGTAATTGAAGTTATAAGAAGTAAATTTATTCAAAACAATTATCAAAATCAAAGATTTGCAAAACCAGGATTCTCATGTATAGCTTTTCTGCTCTTAACAAATTTAACTAACAACATACAAATCAAAAGAAAATCCACTGTAACTTGTAGCATTACAAAGTTGATCTAATACTTTGATCAATCACTTTGACATCATCTAGTTTCCACAATGAACAGAAAGACACAGGCTGCCCTTTCCACCACAATCCAACACACTTGTCTTTCTCTTCCACTCTCATCTCCCAATTGCTATCATACTTTCTCAACAAAGCTCTAGCTCCATCTATGGCATCCTCTCCATGAACATCTCCGATGAAGCCTGCATCCCTCATTCTCTCACACCATTTCTCCTTGCCTTCATTCATTTCTCCGTTGTTTGTCAGCGCCTTCGCGGCCTCTCCCTCCATCATCCTTCTCTCTTCGCTCTCTCGCCCTTTGAATGCGGCGCTTGTTGAGTCCAAGAACCTCCATAAGTACTCCACACTTCGCGAAAAGCCTGTGGCAAAGTCCCCACAATTGTTGCAGCTGCAGTCCAGGTTGTTTTCGCTTAGTATGACTCCTTTAGGCTCCAAGCCTCTCAACACTTTCAGGAATTCGGTTCTTTCGTTTGGGGTGTTGTTGTGATTCAGATGATGGAGTCTGAATTGTGCACACACAATCAAGGTCTCTTCTGGGGAGATGTTGATCGTTTGTGCACTAAGTTTTTGTAAAGGGTGGTTATCTAGTCTAGTGATTTGGAGATTTATATTCATGGTCTTGGCAAAACTTTGGAGTTGTAGAGAGTAGTTGTCTCCTGGTGGACCAACCGAAAATGGGGTCTCTGTGTTTTGATCATTTTCGAAGGTTGGAGCGATGATTGTAAGGCGTACGAGAGGTGGAGGGCCACCTGACCTTCTACTACTCAAGGCCTCAAGAAGTGTAGGCCACTGCACACCATGAGATACCCCTATATCGAGAATGTGAAGACCGCGATTAAGGTCTTTTCCTTGAGCTAAAATTTGGAGGATAGAAGAGTTTGCAATGTTGTTTGGGAAGGCAAACCATGGACTTTTGTCATAGAAATTGAGTAGTGATTTTTGGAAGAATTTTGGTTCTGTGGAAGCAAAAGTTAGAGGACTAATTGATGAGGTAGAGGTGGATGAGGAGGTTGATAATGAGGCCAAGTGTTGAGTCAAGGCTCGGAGACCATGAGCTGCCAGTCGGTGGTTGGCATCTCCGGTAAGGGAGGCGAGCTCGTGAAGGACATACAATAGGTGTTGGACACGTGTCAGGTTACCGGCTGTGATGGCTGCCGCGCAAGGGTTGAGCAACTGCTCTGCCCATCTGCCTTCCTTGTTGTTACCGTTATTGCTGTTATGTCCTGCAGACTTGCTTGTGTTTTTCTTGTTACCAACTGACCTTTTAGTTGTCACCACTTCTTGATCATCACCCTCTTCCGTTTCGTTGATCCGACGGCCATGATTCTTCCTCTGATGATGAGTCTGTGATGATCTTGGAACTGGGTTCTCATCGGTGTTTCGACGTTTCTTTGAAGAATCCGAAGACGTTGGTGGATGATCGCTAGTGACACAAGAATGTTCAACAGGCTTCACACTAGCAGTACTAGTATCTATACTTGTGTTTATGTTGTTGACAGAAGAAATAGCACCAAAACCAACACCAATCACATGTTCTTGGCCTATATCCGGACCTCTATCCCACCATTGATAACCGTTGAGATCGCCTGGGTTGTACGGATCATCCAAGAACGATGGAAAGAATGACACCGAATCTTCAAGCCAATCTAATATGTGATCAGAGCCAGAATTCGATTCCGATTCAATAGTCATTCTTCTTGAGCCTGCAAGAGAAGGGAAAAAAAAAAGAAGTGTTTGATCAATTGACTAGGAGAGAAAGGACACACACAACTTGCAAGGAGAGTTGGTTGTTGATAGTGTTAAAATAATGCTAATGAGAAAGTGATGTTTTGTGGAATTGGCCAACAAATGGAATATTGTATGTGTTTGGTGTGCTGTTGATTTGGAAGATGTGATGTATATTTTTTATTTCAGGTTTCTTGTAAGCTTACGGGAAAAGTATAGACTTCGTCTCTTCTTTGTTTTTGGTACCAACTTGTTCGTGTGTAATTTTAAATTGATATATGAATTGGCAAGTGCCGGCAAACTCTATTTAAGCTAATATAAAACTAAATGTCTTTGTTTGATTCTAAATTATGCTGTTAGGACCACAAGAACCTATCTGCAACCAAGAAATTGTGAGTTTTAAAACTCTGAAATTTTTTAATGAAATAATAATATTATTATTATAATTTGGTCCTTGCTGCAAACTATATATAGCGAACTTTGGATCCAAAGATTAAATACTTCGAGAATATATATATATATATATATATTATGAATGATAGTACTTTCTATGAATGTAAAGTATATTCTTTTAATACATACTCTAACGTATTAAAAAAAACATTCTTAAAAGAAAAACATCTTTATAAAGCTACTATAAGAAGAATTATTTATAGTTTCTTTTTTTTTTTTAATTTAAAATAAGTTAGGTTTTATCTTGGGTGAAGTTTATAGAATAAACCTAATAGTATTTCATAAAACTTTTTAATTATGTTGCATGAACATTTGTATTACATATGTATATCTAGAGATTATTTGAATCCATCATCATTGAAGTGTATATAACTTAGATGTGAACTCTCTCTCAATCTCATTTTTGTTAATCTTTTAATTAGATCCTAACATGGGGCAGGTATAAAAATGAAGGGCCCAGATAAAAATCAGTTGCAGAAGCAATCATTTCCCATCCATAATCAAACTCAATTTCAAAAGTAATTGATTACTGCAGTGATTTATTATATATATTTTTAATATTTTCTGTAACTCTCTAAATAGACTTATGAATTGTAGTTTTAAGCAATTCAGCTCAATAAAATATTAAGTGTTTGTTCATCTTTAAAAGCCTCTAGAACTCTATCTAACCCATTGTCAACTAATTTTCAGAACAAGTTTATCTTACCTAAAATCTATCCCGTATCGGTTAATATCAAACTTCTCGTAAGAAAATAAAAACAAATTGCTGCAAAGGAGACAAGTGCACGAAATGGGTAGGAAAGGAGAAATGCCAATGTTTTAAATGTTTTCAGTGATTCATCATTGTAAGAACAAGTACACACTAAATTTTTTTCTAAATTTCATTTGTTTAATCTTCCACTACCTAACACACGCACACAAAAGTACTAGTTTACATCCTCTTCGCCTTGTGGTACATCCTGAAACATATATTGTCTTGCTAAGCCAAAATGTGTCATGAGAAGGCAGACATGAGTGAGCAGCTCTCCACCTTTTATAAGCCGTTGAGCATGTTCCTGCCACACACAATTAAATGCAGCATTTGCCAACATTTCCATCCACATATACTTCACATATGGTTTCCCACACTTCCTCATCAAGAGGTTGTGATGCAGCGTTTATAATATTCCTGGTAAGTCCACATGCACTAGATAACAATGAACTAGTACCACTTCTTGGCTCATCACCCATGTCTTGTAGCAATGCCCTTCTTCCATCGAATGTCGATTTATCAGATGCTTCTTCCATCTTCTTGAAAATTCCATGGCCGAATCACAAGTAGTACTTTTATACCTTATCTCACCAACAGATATAGGCACCCCATAGATGATCGAAAGAGGAAAAGATACAAGTAATCGGACAAGCATTTGCTGATTTTACAATTCGAATAAAGTTTATTATAGTTTCCTCCAAGTATATCATTAAGATGATGATAATAACATAGATCAGTAGCAATGTGCCAAAGAAGCAGGCTTGTATCAAATTCTACGTCCCATATGCTCCAACTAATTCCACCAATTCTGAAACGATTGCTGTTTCTAATTGCATAACCGCCTCACTCAGCCAAGACTTTATCGCGTGCCTGAATATACGTAAAACGTTGTTGAAGCCGTTGCAATTCATGACCTCTCCTTTTAAAATGATTGACGATTTTTTCTTTCAAATTAGTAGTCACATCTTTCCTAATCAAGAACATGTGATTCTCTAAAAAAATCACCTACAAATGGTAACTTCCCAACTCCAATGCAAGTAAGTTGCACTTCTTTCAGGCAAAAGTTTATCATGTTAAATTGTCCCATAGATCCTGACCATCATTTGTCATTAATCCCAACTGAATGACAATGAGTAGTAAATCTCCAAAAACGATTAACCAGCTGATCAGTTCTTGAGATGGGATTACCTTCTTTAATTTCATGCTTGATCAACCAAAGCTTGGTCCAAGCTGAGAAAAAGAGTATAAAGAATGCATAAACATCAAGAATAACTGCTCCAACCAGCAGTAAGAAAGTTATGAAGATGTCAGGTGGCGGGTAAGCATGAATATCACAGGTGGCCGAAAAAAACAATCAAGGCAGAAAAGGTGGAAATGAAGCAGATGCAACGGAGAAAGATTCCTAATCGAGAATAGACAATGTTGGCCTTGGTATAGAGAATGTCATACAGGAATCCAAGCTCAACTGCTATCAATTTGAAGGCATCTTGTGCTTCCATGTATCTAACAACCGAAAACCTTTAGTCCCAATCATCTGTAGGAAGACTCCGGCCAGCAAAGAGAAACTCATATCTCTTGAATAAAAAGTAAGCTAGGATAAGATAATGGTCCTTCGGGTTAATTCCGTCCTCCGGTACAATTGCTTTTGATGGGTCCTCCAAATATTCTTCGGTGTTGATTATAATAAGATCCTGACAAGTATCAGGCTTCAGGGACAGTGAATCTTTGAAATGCTCAGTGCTTGAAGCCCTCAACACTCAAGTCCTCTCCCCATACTTGATAATTCCGGATATAAACGCTGGAATCGCTATGAGTGTGAGTGCAGAGTTACTCCAGGACTGTAGAAAGACATAAAACGCCACATTAACTTGGACTATGACCCCAAGAAAGTGCCTTAACCACAACTCGTTATCTTCTAACGAGTAGGCTGTGATATTGTCCGGGCCCCCAAGGTGCAAGAGAAGGAAAGGTGCCCAAAATGACTGTAATAATGCGTTGTTTGGTTCTGGGGAACTATCTTCTGTGTCTCCTTGCCATGCATTATGGGCAAGGTTACCCAGAGCAACAAATGCCATCCAATCCGCCATCAAATATGCTGACCAAACAAGTATCCGAATCCAGCTTCTCACTATATTTTTTCCTCTATTACCAAAAATGATGAGGATGATTTGTTAAAAAAGGCTAAGTAGTACAATCATTGAGATTTCCCATCCGTTCCAAAGTTTTCTGATTTTTTCCGGGAAAAGCGGCATTGCTTCCTTCGAATATCAGACTGCAAGGAATTTAAAATATTTGAAATAATAAAGGGAAATTTTTCATTTCACTAGATGAATATAAATATATTGGACAAACTGTTATAAATAAAATTGAATATAAAACAATCTATAAGATTAAGGTGGAGTAATTTTTTTTAAAACTATACTAAAATGTTACATGTTTCTATTGATTAGAGTTATGCTAGAGACACCAAAAAGTTTATGAAGAATTTTTTTCTGCAATTCTCAGTTACCTGATTGAAATTAAAAGTGGTGTTGCTATTACACTTTCATCTACATTTTAACAATATGTTTCACAAATGCTACTAAATTTATCTACTTAAAAAGAATGTTGTGTGTTTGAAAGATTTGTATTCGTGTTACTAATCAATCAGTTATCCTCTGAAATTTTCATTTGGGTGTCAAAGAAGATATATTTCAAACTCAAATCAAACCATAAATCATTTAAGTGAAAGATAGTGAAAAATCATTTTGCAAGGCAAATAATAATAAAATGAATACAGCAAAACACAAACTAAATGCATGTATATATATGTGTGTTTGTGAACCAAATGCATATACATATATATATATATGTGTGCGCGCGCGCACATGTGGGCACGCGTGTGCGTGCGTGTGTGTGCATGCGTGCACGTGCGTGTGTATATAGAAGTACATTTCCTAAAGAAGAATCCAAACTTCAAGACTAACAAGACACAAATATGTGTGTGTACTAAATGCATATATATATATATATATATATGTGTGTGTGTGTGTGTGAGCATGCACATACATATGTGCACATAGAAATGAATTTCCTAAAGAAGAACATAAACTTTAAGACTAACTAGACACAAATATGTAGAACCCCTTTTATTAACAAAACTACTAAACCTCTTGGCTAAATGTTGTACAAGTAAAAATTACATGCTAAATGGAGCATAGACAATTTTCAATACTATATGTTAAATATATATCCAGCAAGTACTGAAATAAATTTTCTTGAGCAATGAAATATCTGCACAATCAATCTATAACCAAATATGATGCATAAAGAAGAGAAAAATAAACAAACTGAAGTACCATTCATGGTGATAAATTTATTAAAAAAAAATCAATATCCTAAACTTCTCAGTTCAATCTCAAAACATGTAAACTTAGACAAAAATAAACGAACAATAATAGATATCTCATCATCAATCATGAGCAAATAGACATTAGAACATAGTATATTGTATAAATAAAAATGTACCTACAACTTTGACCAAAAATGAACATTATATACAAGAATTAATTGACGTTGTAGCTGGTACCATAGATAAGAATATCGAGTATCTCTTTTGATGTGGTTATGATATATACTTATAGACATGCTGGTAGGCCATCAAACATTGATACATAGAACTTCTGCAATATTTCAAAATAAAATAATTGACTTGCCTGATAAAAAAAGAAGCACCCAAGAGTACTTCTGAAGCTAGTTGAGCAGATGCTGTTTTCGAACCAAGGTAATGTGATGTAAAATGTTATTGTTTGACTTTGGAGGCCATTTAATAACAGAAAACTAGAGAGAAATTAAGCTAATTTAAAAATTAAATAAATAGTGTTATAGAATGGATTATTCCAAGGAAAGAATAACTTCTGCAATGGGGATGAAATTTAACAAGCATCTTCCTATATATGTATCTTAACACTGTAGTCGGTTCTTTATCTACCAACTTAAATTTTAGTTAAAACAATTACTTATGTACCGTCGAAATTTTAATTGTGTGAGAAATGAATTAGTACATATTGAAATAAAGCAATGAATTGATGCAACGAGTAGAAGTATTAGAAATATCTGGAGTAGGAATCAAGAAATGCAAAATGAAAGAACACGAAAGTTTAATTGGTTTAGTAAAATAAAAGCTCGTTTCATATCAATTGGAGCTTGAGTAGAACTGATTTTGTATCTTCTGTGATAAAAAAGATGAAAAATCTAGTAATTCAGCTTGGATTCAACATTGAAAATTTGTTTTGCATTTCCTTTGTTGATCAAACCTAATCCCCTGTTCTCTAATTTTTTTCAGGTTCCTAAAATTTGCATTAAGGTTCAATAACCCACTAGAATTTTATTCTTTCATAAAATCAATATAAGATAACTTAAAACAATATCGTGTACATATTGAAAAGAATCCTTTCAAATCAATTTATCTACCAAAATCTACATAAATGTTATTGATCATAATGTTTATTTGTTTCGTATATTTTTAATGTTTTAAGGTCTTTATTTTTTTTATTGTTTTTATAATATTATAAGAAATTAATGGTGTAATTTAAAGAATGAAAATTAAATGAAAGACTAGTCTATTAACTTTGAGCAGCGTAACTCTGGGATCTTAAGAAGACATAAAATGCAAACCCAACTTGAACAATAAGTCCAAGATAGTGTCTTAACCACAATTCATTATCTTCTAAAGAATATAAGCTGTGATAGTATCCAGGCCTCCAAGGTGAAAGAGAAGCATTGGTGCCCAAAATGTCTGGACTAATTAAGTTCCTGGGTTTCAAAGAATTATCTTCAAAATCTCCTTGTCGGCGGGCAAGGTTGCCTAAGGCAACAGTTGCCACCCAGTCTGCATGCCATCAAATATACAGACCAAACCAGACTTTCTGTGTTTTAAAGATTCATTTAATTTTTAAAGGCCTACTTTTGAACACATAGGATCAGTCTTGTACAAAAGCAAGCTTCTGTTTATTCGGTCACTTTCATCGAACTAACAAAAATGGCGCATGATCGATCATGCATGCCAATTTAATTTTTTTCATGACAATTAGTTACTGGAATTTAATCCAAGAGATCGCAAAAGTAATAAAATTTAAAAAAATAGATGCCTCTCATAACCATGCAATAATTATGTAGACATTGTATAATAGTTAAATCTAAAATCACTACAAAAAGATTTGAGCACAAGATATCTATCGTGGGCAGCTGGGGGCCCACTTTAAAAACATATATTAATCTTGGGCCATTAAAGTATCTAAAACGTGGTTCATTTGTTGCCCGTTTTAAATAAGGGGGCCCGTTTTAAATAAATTGAATATTCATAACGGCCACTTAGGGGCCTACGATGGTTGAGCCCTCAAAGATGTCCGTTTTAGATTATGGAATGTATCCATTACGAGCCTTTAGGGGCTCGTGATGAATGCATTATCTATAACAGGCCCATTAGTGCTCGTTGTAGATAGTTATATTTAAATAACCTAGTCAACTTCTTTTCTCCTTCATTTCTTCTTCGTTCTTCTCATGCCTGCCACAAGCCGCATCTTTTCTTTCTCCTTGCCACACCACCTAACAACCCGCTGACACTCCTTCCTTGCTCGTCGCTCGTTCTCCATTGGCCGCCGCTTGATCCCCCCTTGGCCGCTGCTCAATCTTGCCTTGGCCATTGCTCGCTCCGCTTGCTATACCTCTTTTGCTTCTCTTTCACTTGGCCGCCACTCACTCCCTTTGGTACGTCGATTATCTTCTTCCCCTCTTCTTTTCTTCTCCTCTGTTCCTTTTCTCTTTTTTCTTTTTTGTTTTCCTTTTTCCTTCCGTTGTTAACAACATCTTGTTGTGGTTTGCCGATAACATTTGGTCATCGTCACTGCTGGTGACAAATTTGGCCGCCACGCAGGTGGGTTTTGATCAATTGAGATTTTTCTAGATACTCTTAGATAAATCTTTTTGTTGTACTAGTTACTAAAATTATGGAAAGTTAGTTTAAAAGGTGTGTAAGTCCTTATTTTGAAGGACAAAAAATCTGTAATAGTTGTTGGAGTTGGTAGTGACTCTCCAACTCTACTGCATGAACTTTTTTGTATAAATAGCTTAAAAACAAAAATGAAAAGTGATGGGAGTTCCATCCTATGAGTTTTTCTTTACTTTATGTTTAATGTTGTTTTAAAACTAAGAAATGGTATCAGAGCCATTTTCTTGAAGGATCTGTGAGGAAAAATCTCTGAGTAGTTGCTGAGAGTGATTAAACATTGAGAAGGAGAGTTCAAACACCAAAAAAAGTGAGATGGCTACTAGCAATTTTCTAGGGACTGGTCCTCCAATGTTTACGGGTGAAAATTATCATATATGGGTGATAAAAATGAAGGCTTATCTAAGGGCTTTGAATTTATGGGAAGTAATAGAAAGTGGAGCTGATCCTGCACCACTTGGGCCAGATCCTACTCTAGCTCAAATTAAAAATTATGAAGATCAAAAGGCAAAGAAACCAACGGCTCTCACCTGCATCAATTCAGCACTATCAGATGTGATTTTCACAAGGATAATGACTTGTGAAACATCTAAGGAAGCATGGGATAAATTAAAGGAAGAGTTTGAAGGCAGTGAGAGGGTAAGAACTATCAATCTCTTAACTCTCAAAAGAGAGTTTGAAATGTTGAAAATGAAGGAAAAGGAGACTGTAAAGGATTATGCCTCAAAACTTTTAGAGCTTGTTAACAAAATCAGGTTGCTTGGTGAAGTTTTTCTAGATCAGAAGGTAGTGGACAAGATGCTAATTAGCTTACCTGCAAAATCTGCAATAGAAGAGTCTTGTGACTTAAAATCACTTTCAGTTGTAGAATTAATTAGCAAATTGCAAGTCCAAGAACAAAGATCAAATATGAGGGATGAAGTAGTGACTGAAGGAGCATTTCAAGCCAAGCAATAGGGAAAACGATCAAAGAAAGACGGGAAGAAGAGTTATGGTGATAAGTCAGACAAAGGAAAACAAGCTTCTTCTTCAAAAGAGTCAGAAAAAATGGGCAAATTCCCTCCATGTGCTACGTGCCAAAGAACAAATCATCAAGAGAAAGATTGCTGGTTCAAGGGTAAGCCACCTATTCAATGTAGATTTTGCAAAAGAATGGGTCACATAGAGAAAAATTGCATAATGAAGCAAAACCAAGAGCAAGATAAATTTTCTCAACAAGTGAACTACATAGAAGAACAAGAGGAGGAGCCTAAAGCTAGCTTATTCATGGTGTCCCAATGTTTACAAATAAATGAGAAGTAGACTTGGTTCATTGACGGTGGTTGTACAAGCCACATGTCGACGGATGAAAGTTTGTTCAGTCAGCTAGATAGAAGTGTCAAGACTAAGGTGAAACTTGGTAATGGTAAAGTGGTTGAAGCTTAAGGAAAGGGTTCAGTGGCTGTACAAACCAAAAAATGTACCAAATATCTACATGATGTGCTCTATATTCCACGCCTAGCTCAAAACTTGCTGAGTGTTGCTCAAATGCTTCAAAATAATTACTCATTATCATTTAAAAATAAATGTTGCTTTATTTATGATTAAGATGGTGTGTTAATTGTCAAGTTGCTTATGGTTGATAAAAGTTTTCCTCTAAATTGGAATTCTATTAGTGAAAGGGTTAATTTTGTGAAAGATGATAAGTCATGGTTACGGCACAAAAGATTTAGGCACTTTAATTTTGCTGCACTCACCACTTTGCACAGTCGAGGGCTGACCAAGGATTTGCTTAGAATTTCAATTCCTACTGTTGTTTGTGAGTCTTGTCAGTTGGGCAAACAACATAAGCAGGCATTTCCTTTTAGTTCTTCATGGAGGGCTAAGGAGAAATTTGAACTGGTACACACAGATGTGTGGGCCTATGAAAACTGAATCCTTAAGCAAAAATAAGTACTTTGTTCTATTTATTGATGACCTGACTAGAATGACATGGGTATACTTTGTGAGTTACAAGTCACAAGTATTTTCTGTATTCAAAAAATTCAAAGTCATGGCAGAAACTCAAAGTGGCAACAAATTGAGAATTTTAAGGTCTGATAATGGTATGGAATACAACTCAAATGAATTTATTAAATATTGTGAAGAGTTAGGAATTAGTCATCAATTGACTGTGAGTTATTCTCCTGAGCAAAATGAAGTTTCAGAAAGAAAAAATAGAACGGTGGTTGAAATGGCAAGGTGTATGTTGGCTGAAAAGGGGCTACCTCACAAGTTCTGGGTAGAGGCTGTCTATACAGCAGTGTATTTGCTAAATAGGCTACCTACAAAGGCAGTAAATGACAAGACACCTGTGGAGGTTGGAGTGGTGCAAAGCCTTCAGCAAAGCATTTGAGAATTTTTGGCTCTATTTGCTATGTACACATACCTGCAATCAAAAGAAGCAAGCTGGATCAAAAGTCAGAGTTGGGAATTTTCTTGGGCTATTCTTCACAAGCTAAAGGTTACAGAATTTTCAATTTACAAACTCACAATGTCATCATTAGCAGAGATGTGGTTTTTGATGAAAATTCCTACTGGAATTGGAAAAAAAATATGGTTGAACAACATGTTAATTCTTCACTTTCTGCGGTTGAAGTTCAAAATTCAGATTCTCAAGTGGTGAGCCAAGAAGAAAATATAAGTGAAGATGAGTCAAATGCAAGAAAAACAAGAACTATAGCAGATATATATGAAAATTGTAATGATGTGACAGAACCAGCAAATTATTTTGAAGCTTCAAGGTTTCAAGGGTGGATTGAAGCCATGAATGTAGAAATAGCAATGATTGAAAAAAATAAAACCTGGAAGCTTGTTGAAAGACCAAAGGGAAGAAATGTCATAGGGTTGAAATGGGTTTACAGAACTAAAGTAAATCTAGATGGTTCGTTGAACAAGTTGAAGGCAAGGCTAGTTGTTAAAAGGTATGCCCAGTAGCTTGGTGTTGATTTGGTGACACTTTTGCACCAGTTGCTAGGCATGACACCATCAGATTTTTTGTGGCATTGGCAGCTCAAATGAAGTGGAAGATATTTCACTTAGATGTGAAGTCAGCCTTCTTGAATGGAGAGTTGCAAGAGGAGATTTTCGTAGAGCAACATGAAGGTTACATAGTGGCTGGCAAGGAAAATATGGTGTATAAGCTTCATAAAGCTTTGTATGGACTGAAGCAGGCACCAAGGGCCTGGTACAGCAAGGCTGATGGTTATCTCACTCATTGTAGTTTCAGGAGGAGTGAAAATGAAGCCATTTTATATACTAGAAAGGTAGAAAAGGAGAAGCTGTTGGTGGTGTCTCTCTATGTTGATGACTTGCTTGTAACAGGAAATGATGAATCTTTGTTAAAGGAGTTTAAGGGTGAGATGGAAAGAATGTTTGAGATGTCTGATTTGGTTGAGATGAAATATTTCTTAGGAATGGAAATTCACTAATGTTCTGCTGGAATTTTTATTTCTCAGAAAAAATATGCTCTTAATCTTCTCAAAAAATTCAAAATGGAAAGGTGTAAGGCTGTTGCTACTCCACTAGTGTCAAATGAGAAGTTATCTAAGGCAGAGGGAGGTGACAAAGTTGATCCTACTGTGTATAGAAGTTTAATTGGCAGCCTATTATTCTTAATAGCTACAAGGTCTGATTTAATGTTCACTGCAAGTCTCTTATCAAGATTTATGCATTCTCCAGGTCAAGTGCACTTTGGGGTTGCAAGAAGGGCACTGAGATATATTAAAGGGACTATTGATTATGGTATTTGATTCAAATCAGTTGAAAATGGCATGCTTCAAGGCTACTCTGATAGTGACTGGGCTGGAAGTGTTGATGACTCAAAGAGCACATCTGGTTATGTATTCTCTTCGGGTTCTGGTGTATTTTCATGGAACTCTAAGAAACAAGGAGTTGTTGCTCAATCCTCTGCTGAGGCAGAGTATATTGCAGCAGCAGGTGCTACAAATCAAGCCATTTGGCTTCGAAAAATGATGACTGAGTTGGAGATGAGCCCAATTGAAGCTACTGTGATTAAGGTTGATAACAAGTCTGCAATTTCTATGGCTGAAAATCCAGTTCTCCATGGAAGATCCAAACACATTAAGGTGAAGTTTCATGCTTTAAGGCAAGCTGAGCAAAACAAAGAAATTAAGTTAGAGTACTGCAGATCAGAGGTGCAGCTTGCTGATATTATGACAAAAGGGTTGCAAAATCAAGGTTTGAAGATTTGCGGGCACAGCTGGGAGTCTTGAAGAAAAATCTCAAGAGGGAGTGATGGGAATTGAGATTTTTCTAGATACCCTTAGATAAATCTTTTTGTTGTACTAGTTACTAAAATTATGGAAGGTTAGCTTAAAAGGTGTGTAAGTCCTTATTTTGAGGGACAAAAAATCTGTAATAGTTGTTGGAGTTGGTAGTGACTCTCCAACTCTACTGCATGAATTTTTTTGTATAAATAGCTTAAAAACAAAAATGAAAAGTGATGAGAGTTCCATCCTATGAGTTTTTCTTTACTTTATGTTTAATGTTGTTTTAAAACTAAGACTGACCACCATTTCTCTCCCTCTTCGTTGTTCCCACGGTATGTATTTTACATGCCTTAAACCATTTTTTTATTTCTCTTTCTGATTATTGTTTTTGAGAGAAAGATTGTTATTTTAGATTAATAGAATGACAATGATTGTTCTTTTAGATGAAGAGATGACTTGTTGATAAAATTATTACGTGGGGAAATTTTTTTTTTGTTGAAAAGGATATAGAGTGGGAAAAAATGAGTCTTTTAGTAGTGTTGGATTGTTTAGCAGTTATTTTTTATGCTTGCTGTAAACTTGTAATAATGGATTTCGATATTTTTCTTTTGGGGGATGTATTATAGGCAATGGAAGAAATTTAAAAGGATTTTGCGACGATGAGATGTACGTTAATTTCCCAGAGATGGAAAGGTTGAACCAGAACAAGTATCACAGTTGATGTTGAAAGTTTGTAAATAGGATGTTCTTGCCCTTCTAATTCACAAGTTGCTGATACTAGGATGGGATGAGTTATTTAGTTCCGGGACTCTCTCATGCATACAACTTATCTGATTGTGCTCTATGATTTATTGTTATTTTTATTTGATATAGGAGAGAAAAGATTTAGTCCACTGCTGGTCCATATTGTAGAAGCAAAAGTTGGCACAACGCATTTCTGTGTGCAGTACATTGAGAACCATTTATAGTTGCTAGATTTTTTTGTTGGCTAGAAAGGGTCTTTTCTGTTTTATCTTTTTCTCTCTTTCTTAAGTAGTTATGCCTTACTTCTATATATAGTGGAAAGGTTGTTTATTTCTACATGGCAACGTATGTAATGCTTATGTACTTGAAGTCGATGTGGTTAATTTGGATTTGTTACATGGGGACACCATAAATTGATATTGTTTTAATAGACTAGGGCAGCAAGGATGATGATTTTATTTGTTATATTGCAACCTTATCTACAATGGGCAAAGGAGTAATTGAATTGGGGCATTGCCCATGTTAGAAAACATATGTCTGTTGCAGAAATGGGTTTCTATAATAGGCATTACCCATTGTAGAAAAGCATTTCTATAGCGGGCATTGCCCAGTGTAGAAAGCATATTCATAGCGACCAATGCCCACTATAGAAAATTCGTTTTTCTATTACAGGGGCAAAGACAGTGGGCACTGCAGCCACCGTAAAAAGTCTTCTACAATGGGCATTGTCCATTGTAGAAAACATTTTTTCTTATAGTGAATTAAAAGACATAGTATGAGCTAAACATCATAGATTAAACGCCTTTACTAGATGATGATTTAAAATATTCACTTTTGGGATTCGAAACACAACAAGACAAATATAAATTACAGCTTAATTATTGATCTTCACTTCAAAAATATTAACTGGAAAATACACCATGAAAAAGCTACGAGTATTTATATGACAAGTAGTATACATATTTCATTGGTCGGCTAACCAAAATTATTGGTTTACATTATCTGGTTTGGACGTAGTACCGCCTGACGTATTGTTTTGTTAAGCCAAAATGTGTCATGAGAAGGCAAACATGAGTGAGCAGCTCTCCGCCTTTCACAAGTGGTTGAGCATGTTCTTTCCACCCACAATTACTTGCAGCATATACAAGCATTTCCACCCACACTTCACTTACTGTTCCCCACATTTCTTCGAAAGATTGATTGGATGCAGCGCTTAAAATATTCTTGGCAAGTCCAGATGCATCACATAACAATGACATAGTATCATTTGCTGGATTAGGAAGCTCTTCGCGAAGCAATGCACTCCTTCCATCGAATGTCGATTTATCAGATCCTTCTCTCATCTTCTTGAAAAATTCAATGGTCGCATTACAGGTACCTTTATACCTTACCTCTTCAACAGATTCGGGCACCATGGATGTTCGAAAGAGTTGAAGATATAATATGTAATCCGATAACCATTTGCTGATTTTGCAATTCAGACCAAGTTTATCATAATCACCACTAAGTATAACATTAAGATAATGATAATAACATAGATCAGTAGCGATATGCCAAAGAAGTAGGCTTGTATCAAATTCTACGTCCACTATGCTCCAACCAATATAATTTTTTTCATCGTAGAAATAATCATTTATTTGAATAGCATAACCGCCTCTCTCAGCCAAGACTTCATCACGTGCCTGAATATATGGTCTGGATTCTTGAAGCCTTTCAAATTCTTCATATTTCCTTTTTAGATGATTGAAGATTTTTTCTTGCAAATCAGGAGCCACGTCTTCCCTAGTCAAGTACATGTAATTCTCTAAAAATGTACCTACATAAGGTAACTTCGTAACTCCAATGCATGTACGTTGCGCTTCTTTGAGGCAAAAATTTATCATATTGAATTGTCCCATAGATCCTGACCACCATTTCTCATTAAACCCAAAAGAATGGCAATGACTAGTAAACCTCCAAAAACTATTAACTAGCTGATCAGTTGTTGAGATAGAATTACCTTCTTTACTTTCATGTCTGATCAACCAAATTTTTGTCCAGGAAGAGAAAAAAAGTACAAAAAATGCATAAGCCTCAAGCATAACTGCTCCAATCAGCAGTAAAAAAGTTATGGAAACGTCAGGTCGCCGAAAAGCATGGATATCGATGGTGGCTGAAAAGACAATCAAGGTCGAAAGAGAGCAAATGAAGCAGATGCAACGAAGCAGGATTCCTGATCGAGAATAGGCAATGTTGGCCTTGGTATAGAGAACATCATACAGGAATCCAAGCTCAACTTCTATCAATTTGAAGGCATCTCGTGCTTCCATGTATCTTACAATCGAAAACCTTTCATTCCAATCATCAGTAGGAAGAGTCCGTCCTGCAGCAAAGAGAAATTCAAATCTTTTGAATAAAAAATAGGCTTGAACGAGATAACGGTCCTTCAGGTTTATTCCCTCTTTCGGTACAATTGCTTTTGATGGGTCCTCCAATTCTTCACTGTTGATTACAATAAGATCCTGACAAGTATCAGGCCTTGAGGGCAATGTATCTTTAAAATTCTCAGTGCTTGAAGCCCTCAGTGCCAAAGTTCTCTCCCCATATTTGATAATTCCGGATATAAACATTGGAATGGCTATGAATGTGAGTGCAGTGTTACTCCACGACTGTACGAATACATAAAACGCCACTCCAACTTGGACAATGAACCCAAGAAAGTGCCTTAACCATAACTCGTTATCTTCTAACGAGTAAGCAGTGATAGTGTCAGGACCACCGAGATGCAAGAGAAGGAAAGGCGCCCAAAATGACTGGAGCGCGTTGTTTGTCTCAGGAGAACCATCATCTTTGTCTCCTTGCAATAGGTTCCTGGCAAGATTACCTAGAGCAACAGTTGCCACCCAATCTGCCATCATATATGCTGACCAAACAAGTATTTGTATCCAGCTTCTCACAGTGATTTTTCGGCGGTTACCAAAAACGATAAGGATGACTTGTAGAAGAAGGCTAAGTAGAACAACCATTCGAATTTCCCATTGGTTCCAAAATATTTTGGTTCTTTCCGTCAAAAGCTGCATTGCTTCCTTTGAAGATCAGACTGCAAGCAATTTAACAAAATTGAAATAATGAAGGAAAATTTGTCATTTCAGTAGATGAATATAGATTGGACAAACTGTTATAGTTAATATTGTTGAATTGTTAACTCGGTAAGTTTGTCGTGGAGAGAGAAAAATTTGAAAATACATGAATGTTATCTGTCGATACATTTGAGTAATTTTACGTATACTTAGAAGTTAAGGAAGAATTTCGCGACCTCATCTATAGTCGCACTAATGTCTTACGAATGCTACCATACCTACTTAAAAATGTTGTATAACTTGTATATTGGAAAGATTTGTACATACATAGAGAAGTGTGTTTTCTAAAGTAAAATATGTGTATATGATTTGAAATTAAACAAAAAAGTAGATAAAAACAAAATAAAATATCATCAATTTCTCATTTTTGTTGACGAAAATATATCGAATATTATACAAAGATTTTTACAATATTTCATAACAGTTTTTTTGTTATTTTACAAAATTACACAACATGTTCACCAATATTAATATTTTATGAATAGATTGCGGGTATTTTTCAAAAATTTTCAAGACATTTTACAGAAAGGATAATACACTCTATGTCTATAATTTTTATCCTTAATTTATGAAAATATTAATAGAAATATTTAGAATGTCATCGATTTTTCAATCATTGGTATAATCAATTACTATGCATAAAAGGTGAGAAAATTAAGCAAAATGAAATAGCATTCATGGTGACAATGACATGAAATATATACACCTAAAAATACTGAATGCTTTTAACTTCTCGATGGAATTTCAAAACCATGCAAATTAGGCAAAATAAACAGGGAATGGAACTTATTATTAATCATGAGCGAAAATAGACTGAATTTAGTATATCTTAAAACTAAAAGAGTACGACAAATTTTGACCAAAAATATGATTATTAAAAATATGCAAGAATGAATGTTGTACTGTTGCAGTTGGTACCATAGACGAAGATAAAAAAGTATCTCAAATGATATGTAGTTATTATATGTAGACATGCTGTTAGGTCATTATATTTCCTATATTTTCAGAGTAAAATAATTAACTTGCCTGATAAAAGGAAATGCACCCAAGAACATTTGAAACTAGTTGAACAGATGCTGTTGCCTGAGCCAATGCACTTGTACTGTAATTTAAAATGTTATTGTCTGACTTTGGAGGCCAGCCATTTAATAACAGAAAATAAGACAGAAAGCTAAATCAAAGGTACAATGAATAGTGTTATGGAATAGATTATTCTCAAAAGTACAATGAATAGTGTTATAGAATAGATTATTCTCTAAGTAAAGAATAACTTCTGCAATAGGGATGGTATAAACAAGCATCCTTCTAGGAAAATATTTTCAAAAAAATTTGGGATGTGTTAATGACTTAAACCCCATCAACCTATATGTCTTTACTTCTATAATTTGGTCTTTATCAATCAACTTACAAATTTTTGTTGAACCGATTACGTATTGACAGAATGTTGATTGTGCATATAAGAAATGAATTGGTGAATATATTGGAATAAAGCAATAAATTGATGCAAAGAGTAACCAGAAATATTTGGAGTTGGAATCAAGAAATGTCAGGATGTAAGAATACCGAAGTCTACTCAGTTAAGTAAAATAAAAGCAGGTTACTTGAGCTTGAATAGACCTGGTTTTTTTAATATTGAGCAACAAGTGTTAATGATGAAAAATCGCCAATGAAAATCAAAGGGTAATTGTTGAGGGAAAGAAAAGAATACTTGGTGAAAACAAAGGTAATAACCTTAGATGACCATAAATGTCCCCGAAAGCAAGCATCCCAGAACCAAGAGCCTGACCTCCAAGGAGGATTTAAAGACGTCATCAATCATGAGCAAATTGACATTAGAACATAGTATATTGTATAAATAAAAATGTACCTACAACTTTGACCAAAAATGAACATTATATACAAGAATTAATTAACGTTGTAGCTGGTACCGTAATAGATAAGAATATCGAGTATCTCTTTTGATGTGGTTATTATATATACTTATATAGACATGCTGGTAGGCCATCAAACATTGATACATAGAACTTCTGCAATACTTCAAAATAAAATAATTGACTTGCCTGATAAAAAAAGAAGCACCCAAGAGTACTTCTGAAGCTAGTTGAGCAGATGCTGTTTTCGAACCAAGGTAATGTGATGTAAAATGTTATTGTTTGACTTTGGAGGCCATTTAATAACAGAAAACTAGAGAGAAAGCTAATTTAAAAATTAAATAAATAGTGTTATAGAATGGATTATTCCAAGGAAAGAATAACTTCTGCAATGGGGATGAAATTTTACAAGCATCTTCCTATATATGTATCTTAATACTGTAGTTGGTTCTTTATCTACCAACTTAAATATTAGTTAAAACAATTACTTACGTACTGTCGAAATTTTAATTGTGTGAGAAATGAATTAGTACATATTGGAATAAAGCAATGAATTGATGCAACGAGCAGAAGTATTAGAAATATCTGGAGTAGGAATCAAGAAATGCAAAATGAAAGAACACGAAAGTTTAATCGGTTTAGTAAAATAAAAGCTCGTTTCATATCAATTGGAGCTTGAGTAGAACTGATTTTGTATCTTCTGTGATAAAAAAGATGAAAAATCTAGTAATTCAGCTTGGATTCAACATTGAAAATTTGTTTTGCATTTTCTTTGTTGATCAAACCTAATTCCCTGTTCTCTAATTTTTTTCAGGTTCCTGAAATCTGTATTAAGGTTCAATAAACCAATAGAATTTTATTCTTTCATAAAATGATCTTACAATAACTCAAAACATATCGTGTACATGTTGAAAAGAATCCTTTCAAATTAATTTATCCATCAAAATCTACATAAATGTCATTGATTATGATGTCTATTTATTTTATATGTTTTTAATGTTTATAGGTCATTATTGTTTTACAATATGATAAGAAATTAATGGTTTAATGTAAAGAATGAAAATTAAATGACTAAATGAAATATAACACAGATCGTAAAATAACTGAGCTACGTGGAAAAAAGAATGTGCCAAGAGAAGAAATTGTGATGCTGACTGATACAGCTGATGCAATTCAATTTTGGATATGGAATCATAAAAATCAGTGCAGTTTTAAAGACGGTCTTGATGGGTTGTAAAATTCAATCAAGACTTTCACCTCATTGATCAGGATTGTACTGGATTTTCAAAATTGAGATCGTATGGTACGAAATGAAAGATAACTTGGAATACATTTCCAATTGCTTTATGGTCATCAAATGAAGCAATGTACAAAAAACTCTACTCAATATTTTCACCCAAAAAAAAAAAAAATCTTATATACTCTAATTCATGGATGTCATTATGAGTTAGAATATGTACACAATAACTGAGAACAGAAGACAGTCTCACATATTCAACAGAGCTCAAGACATAAATATTCGCATCGAACTCCGGATCGTCATGCGACAAATAGGACACTTTGGAGATACTTCACGCTCAACTGATATGGCACAACGATGGCAACAAACAAGATGCCCGCATGGATTAAATGCAGATGTCCTTCTCCTCATCAAGCATATAACGCACAGCTGCCCGTCTGGAACATCTCCAGCCATTTCCTCGTCTTCAGCAACTTGAGAGTCCGCATCACTTCTAGGAGCTTGGGTTGGTTGTTGCAACTGTCTCTGTCTTCTATATTCTTTCCATTTATGCCAGTTCCTGGAGAAAATCATTGATTGATAAGTTCAAAACCGAAAAAAGTTAACTTAAGCTCTCCATAGTAGCTCGAATGCAATTCAGTTCAAATAACAGAATGTACCTGCTAATGGCATAGCCAAGGATACCAATTGATAGTGAACCAATGAATATACAACTCCAAAAGAGTACATTTGTCTTGTCAGTGAGATCTACTACCACCTCATCCTTGGTCATTTCGGTCCTGCAAAAAGCCATAATACCAGTTATCGATTAAAAAAGCCTCCACAAAACGACAGCATGGATGCACCTAAATCTGTTAAATCAGATTTATTAAAGCTAAGTCACCTATTTGACTTTGAGGAAACTAATCAATATTTCAAGACTGTCTTTGAATTGATAATATTTTGGAAAGAATTCCCTTACAGAAAATAGGGAAGATCCTTGCAAGACTTTATCTCGGGAATTCCACTTTTAAATGTGCAAATACCGATGGCACTGATATTTTTTCCCAAAGGAAGAATTTTCTCTTCATCAAGCACACCAACCTTCAAAAACAGGACACAAAACAATATCAACAGCTGTGACAAAACTGAGAAACTGAGAAGAATTAAACAAAACACAAATGCAAATTTAAAAATTGCAATTTCCAGACTTACAGGGCATTCATGACCAAAAATTGCCTGAAGAAATGTATGAGGTGAAACATTAATAGGCTGCAATCGGTGATAAACTGTGGTTAGAGGTAAGGGATGTTCTGAGCCATCCAAGTTCACGATTGCATAATCAGATGATGGAAGCCATCCACCTTCAACAAGAACAAAAGGAACCTGCAGAATGGTACAAATAGAAAAGTAAGGTATTGCCACCACAACAACAAAGTATGTCTACATAAATCGCACTTGGCAAAATGCACCAAACCATAATAAAGCTTATAGCTAATCCCAATTGGTTTTAATTTTCTTAAATATAAATTCAAGTTGAAAACTACAATTTTCAAATCAGTATGACCAATTTTGAAACCACTATAGGTTGGAAAGACTTTCTCTAATCTGGTCATTCCCATTAGGGATGTCATCATTTAGCCTGAAAGCGGCCTCGAAATACCACTAATACAATTATATACCTATAAAATACATGAGGGTATGACTTTATGAGGACCGTAACTCATGCTATAGGAACTAGACTCTGTACTAAACAGAACAATAAGTTCAGAGGAGACACATAAGAAACGATCTCCAAATCAACATTTCATTTTGGTTATGTTGGAAGGTTCTAAAATGTTAAAACTAAAGAACCAAAATGTTTCATGCACAACTAATATGAAAAATATATATCACATAGCATTTCTTTGACTACGACAATTTCAAATGGTAACATATCCATGTAAATTAACAGAAATGAGTTATTTCTTACCGTTCTCAATGATGTTGATTCTCTTTTTGTCCAAGATCTCCCAAAGACATGCCGTATATCAGTACTCCATCTAAAAACACCCCTCCATTCATTGTATATACACTTCACAATATATAGAATCACAAAATCAGTACCAGTGTAACAACAACTCAACCAATAATTGTACAAATTCAAAGAAAAAGAAAATAATTCTACTCCTTCAACAATCAATAATTGTTGATTATCCTACTGAATAGCACCACTTCCCCGAATTTCACCATGAAATCAAAATTTGAACAATCCAGGACACGACACAATTGACCCATTAGCCTGCCTGACACATGAAAACTAATGAAGCTATTCAATATAATCATTAACATCTATAACAATAACTCCATCAAAACCTAATAAAATCATTCCAAATGAATATGCAATTCAATTCCCACATTCAATTGCCACAACACCATAGTTCACACTGAAAAAACTACCAATTGCAATTACAAGCAACAAACCCGCTACATTAACTTCATCCACCATATATAACCGTACAAGACCAAAAATAAATAAATAAAGCAAACAAACGTGAAGCAAATCCAGATCCTTCTAGTCTTCTCAGAAACAAAAAACACATGAAACTACACGCCTGACACACAAAAACACCAAATCCTCACAAGAATCCACAAAAGCACCTACATTTTAAAACAAAAAACACATCAAACAATACACGTGACTCACAAGAGAACGCGAAACCACCAACATTTCAAAACGAAAAACACATTAAACTATACACCTTACTCACACAAAAACAAAAAATGCTCACAAGAATCCACAAAACCGCCTGTATTTTAAAACGGAAAACATATCAAACTATAAACCTAACTCACACGAAAACACAAAATCCTCAACAGAATCCACCAAACCACCTACATTCTAAAACAAAAAAACACATCAAGCTACACACCTAACTCACATGGAAACCGCTCACAAGACCGCCTACATTCTAGAACGCAAATCACATCAAACTATACACTAACTCACACAGAAAACACAAAATCCTCACACGAATCCACAAAACCTCTTGCATTCTACAACGACAAACACGAAATTCTCACAAGAATCCGTAAACCTCCTACATTTTTTTATACAATCTCGCGTATAAAAATCCATTCTCCTAAAATTCAAAGTTTTCAATTTCTCATAATCTCTAACATACAACACAACAATAACATCAAAAACACCAAATTTTCACTAAACAAAAGCACAAATTTCGAGAAGTGATATTGCATACGTACAGTTTGTGTTCTTTGGATTACAACTGCTTTGTCTCCACTCTCCTCAGACACAAGCACGCCGTTACTGTTCGTCAAGTTCTTCCAGTTCTTGCCGTCGACGGCCGATTTGGCGTCGACGTGGCCGCGGACGATGACTAGGCGGTCGTGATCGGAGTGAAGGAGACAGCGGAGGTCGGAGACTTTGAGCGACGGCGCTGCGCGGAGGCGGCGGAGGGAGTTGGAGGAGGAGCGGAAGCCAAGGAAGGTACAGATGGCGGTGTAGGCTAGGGCGGCGCCGAGGACGGCGCCGTCGTAGGAGAGAGCGAGCCTGTAGAGGAGCGACGCGAGGTCGCGTTCGTGCGAGGACATTTCGGTAATTTCGGGTCGTGAGTGAGGGGGTTAGGTCACGTGAGAGGCAGGTGATGACTGACTGAGAATTGAGATGAGAGTGAGTGAGTGTTTCAATCTGATGGGGGTTTGTTTTTGCGGGAGGGAGGTCACGTGATCGGCACGTGATGAGAGCTTCGTGCGTATTTTGTTTGAGGGCGAAATTGGGAGTGTTTGGACACGGAGATTAAGAGTCTGGAATAAGTCTGCTCTATCCTTCTTTTTGGATTCTCTCCGATATTATGCTTAATTGTTAAATCTTTCCTACATCATTTATCAAAAAATGAAAAATCTTTCCTACATCGATTATACTTGTTCTAGCTTCTTTAAATCTCTTCCACCTTGGTTTTACTACATTTTTTTTCTCAATCACGTAATCACATTTTTCAATCATAGATGACGTGATAATCGATTGAAATTAAATAAATGAGTGACGTAATAACATGATTAGTACTATACTGATCACAAATCAATTTTTATACAGTTTGATATGAATTATTCGAATAAAATCATTAAAAAAATTGTTGTTTCATATTAATATTATACCTATGTCGGTCGAATTATAAGTATTTTTGCTATTAACATATAACTTTTCTGCGCATTTAGCACCCTAAAATCATTTCTATTAATCATTTCATGGTCTCCATGCAGTTTGATAGTAAAAGATTATTCATTTAACTTGTAAGGTCTTAGGCTCAAGTTATTTGATACATCAACTCTCGGTTTCATCCTCATCCAATTTTAGTGTCATTTAAAAAATTACCCATATTTTTCAAATTTTGTAATAAATCTTATATAGAATAAAAATTTATTAGTTTTGAATTCATTGAGATTGTCTAAATTGTATCCACAATCGAATAAGGATTTGAACAGCATTCTTTAGTCATTACCATCTTTTAAATAAAAAGACAGGACAAGAGAAAAAAATAAGAAACTTACTTCACAAATTTAATATTAAACAATGATTAAATCAGCCTATTAATCCAAACTTTAATTTACAACATAATTGATTTCAAAAAAAAGAGAAAAATACATTTACAATGTAAGTTAAAATTCCTATAACTCTCTACAAATTACATAATCGACTAATAAATACAAACATATCATAAACCTACTCTGATCGAGACAATTTCGTAAAATTCATCTGAAAAATCTTAAAAACAATTTATCAGGAAAAACAATTTATCCCATTGAATCTTTGAACAAGGAATGGTTTGTTATTAATTACCCAAAACAAACGAATTTATCAGGTTATTGACTTCGTAAGGTGATTCAACATTTGCAGCATGGCCTACATTTTTTATGATCACCAATCTTGATTTTGGTTCCAAAGTCCTGTAATTTATTAAACCATTGTTAAATTGTATCCAAAGAATATATATTTATATATATATATATATATATATTTTCTGTACCTGTGCATTTGATGTGCAAGTTCTACTGGAAAGACTTTGTCTTGATCACCCCAAATTAGCAATGTTTCCTTCACCAAAATAAAATATTATTAGTAAGATGTTTTTCAAAAGTGTTTTTGGTATTGTCAAAATTGGTTTCAGGTAATGAAAAACTGCTTGTTTTTCATGCATTATTATATAAGTATATGCATGAGAGATGAACAATATAAAACATTTTTTTGATGTACTTTAAGCACCATCAAGAATGTTTTTAATATACAAAAAACATCATTTCTATTTTAAAGTATAGAAACTATTTAAAAGTGTTTTTTATAGTTAAAAATATACATTTAAATAGTACTTAAAACCTTTTGTAACAAAATTTTCAAATACTTATAAGTGTACTCAAAGCTTCGCTTTGTGGAAGTATCTTCAAATGAACCTATTCAAGACCCCCCTCCTCAAGTCAAATATATATACATACACTTTTTGAAACAAACCTTTCATATACTTATATGCGTACTCAAAACTTTGCTTTGAAAAAGTGTTTTCAAAACAAACTTGAAATTATCGATCAACTTTTTCGTGAACGTACGAATTTTTGGGGAAGACTGTAAAGAAATTAAATTTAATTAATTACCTGAGTTAAGATGGGAATGTTTAGATTTCGACCTTGGTTCAGCAAGTACTCAATCAATTCTATTTGTCCCTTCCTGTTAGTATTATACATCACCTATAAAACACCTCAAAACATGTAAAGCTTTCGTGTCATCTAATTGATGTGACAAAATCTGAAACAAATAATATTGAATCCTGCCAAAAAGAAATATAAATAATAAGGTTAATTCCTTTTTTTTCTCTAAATTAGAATTTATACTCAAAATATTTTTTTTTTAAAAAAAAAAAAGGTATTAATTCACACTATAAGGGAAAAACATTATTTTCCTTAAATTTATAGCATATAAGTGGGTTGATTTTGTAACAAAATTATACATATATTTATAGAAAGTGTTTTTAGATAAAAACAGCTTTCAGAATCTTTGTAAAAGGATGCTTTTTAAAAACATTAAAGTATCTACCAAAATGTTTGATTAAAGACACTTTTGTAAAAAGGAAAAAAGATGAACTCCAAAACTTCTCTAAATTACCATAAACATAATAAGGAAACAAAAGGCTTTATAGACAAGCATACAGTACTAATAATTTGAAAAAGCTTTCAAGATGTATATATAAAACATTAAATATATGAAATCCAAATAAGAAGCAAGAGACATGTCAATCTTGGCACCGCTTAAAAGATACGTTTAAAAGTGATTTTTGTTAATTGATAGCATTTTTAGTATAACACAAAACAAACAAATTATATATATATATATATATATATAATATAATTAAAAAAAAAAAACTGCAAAGAAACTTTAGTGAGTGTTTCTTAACAAGAACTTTTATTTGAGAAGGTCTTGAGTATAGCAAGATGCACATGTATCTCCCACTAAAATCCTACTACGTGGTGAACTTTTTTACATGTTAAGATCATAACAGATGATGCATGGCACGTCCCGTTGTATCCTAGTTTAATGTCCTGCACGATACACTACAGATAATAGGATTTTAGCGAAAAAGTCTATTTTGTAACTCCATACATAACAACCATCTAACAATTCTCTTCATAGAAAAACTTAATTTCTTCAATCAACATTTCACTTATTTGACATAAAGCATCAAATTAATCAAAATCAATGTTAATCATGATGAAACAATCAATCAAATCATCAACAACAAATAAATAAGTCACTCACATTGATGAACTCCCGGAGCATGAAATCAGGGGCCCATTTGGTGAAACCATGATTGTAGACTGCTAGCCTCACTAGGAGCCGTAGATCTTGTGGACTTTCAGGGACCAAAATTCCTGAAATGTCTCTTCCAATATTTTCCAAATACTTTTTCTTCTGATTCTCCGAATACATTATCCCACTACTCACAATCACAACCTTCTCCACTTCCTGAGGATGAATCTCAGCCATCCGATACGCCACGAACCCACCGTAGCTGATCCCATATACGTTGAACCTGTCCACACCCAATCTCCTCAACCCCTGGACCAAACACTTGGCCTGGAAGGCATCACTCCTGTCAGGATTGGCTGTCCAGGATTTTCCAAAGAACAGCAAATCAGGAACGTACAGGTTGTAAGCAACGGCCAGGGACCGAACCTGGCAGACAAATTGCCACCTTGAGTTCCCACCATATCCATGTATGATGACCAATGTAGGCTTGTTGATTTTCCTGTGATTTGGGGTCCAGAAATGGAGGGTGGTTTGATCATCTAGATCAATGGTGCATGGAGAGAGATCACAAAACCTGAAATACATTAAAAGCATCTTGTCGAGAAGGGGGACGATGATGGGAATCTGGTTCGTTTTCGACAACCCGAAAACGTACCGGAAAAGAGTGTGAAGAATGTGGAGAAAGCATCTGAATAGAAGGGGAACTTTTGATAGGTAGAAGGAGAAGATGTGAGAGAGTAATTTTGAGTCCATGGAGAAATTTGATTTTTTTTTTCCTTTCTGAATGAGAAGTACGAGTTATTTTGTGGTGTATATATATGTGTGTATATATATATAATTTGGGAAGAATATGAGTCATCTGCTTCGCTTGGAGTTCGGTTAAAATACAATAGACTTTACTACTTTTATTTAGAAACTTTTCGTGAAATTAACATAGTGATAAACACGTTAATAATATGATGTGTAAGATATCGAGTCTTATCTGGTATTTCGTAAAATTTATGAATATTTTTTTTATTGTCCATCTCATCAAATACTTTTATTCCAACAAAAAAGAAACCTACCAATATTTTTTAACTAAACGAAAGCTGTCACTTCCTATTATTAAGTCAATCAAGTAAGCTCAACGTGCGTTTGATGAGAGCAATTGGTCAATAAAGAGTGTATTCTTCATTTTAAGAATTCAATAAAAGTAATCCTTTTTATTTATATGTACGTATAACTTTTGTTCGTAGGAATAAATATCTAAACTTTATGTACGAAGCAATTAATGATGGGAAATGCAAACCACGGACCTTAGGTTACGTTTGACACGTGAAACTAGAATGAAATAGAATTAATTAAATTGAATTGGAATAAAATGAATTGGATTTGATTAAAAAAATTACTATTCCATGTTTAATAGAACTTGAAATTGAATTAAAATTATACCATATAATGTTTGGTGGAGGTTGTGATTGTATTGAAATAAAATTAATTTAGATTTTTTATTATATAAAATCAATTTTATAAAAAATCTAAAAAAATAAAAAACAACCACAGTTTATCGTGAACCTACTGTCTTTAACATCATCAACCCACATCTCATCAATATTATCAATCCAATTCGTTAACATCATTATCTCCCACAACAACATCATCAACAAGATCAAAACATTTAAAAAAATACAAAACAAAACAAGAGGTTTTGATCGAACTCATAACTATCTAGTTCTAGTTTCATCAAACCTAGAACATTCTCACAACCAAATACCCAAACTATAAAGGAGAAAAAAAGGGTAGAGAGTGTTGTAGGTTTTGTGGATGTGAGATGAGAGAAGCAGGGAAGATGAGAGAGAGATAAATGGAGGTATGAGAGAAGAGAAAGAAGATGGGAAATGAGAAATCCTGTTCCTACTAAAACCAACAATTTTTTATGAGAATGAAAATTTCCAATTGGGAAATGAGGGAGTTTGGGATTCTTTTGAATCCCAAACATATTGTTTTCTAATTGGTCTTCAAACATGATATTTAAGAAGTTCGAGATTTTTGAATCTCAAATTTACTCTTATTCTCACGGGCCAAATATGCCCTAGAAGTTATAATTCAATTGTATGGCATACACCTTTAACATATATAAATACATAAATTATATAGCAGAAAGTCTGTGTTCAGACTTCAGATACAATATTAATGGTTTATAAGATGAATCTGGTGCACATGACATTCTGGTCCGTTGCAGAATATATATATGACCAAAAAGACAAGAAATTGAGGTCTGTATATTATGATCAAGACATATAAAAAATGTGGCAAATGTTTCAGATTACAAAATTCAAGAAGAATTAAGTGGTTTTAAGATTCATCACAAGCCATGTCCATCATGTAAGTTTTCATATGCAATACTCTAACAAACCTTTAGGATATATATTTAATTGCCCAACAAATTTCAGAAATTCACGGGAGATTTATAAGGAATATCGAAACCATTTAATTCCGAAACGAGACATGAAAAGTAATAAAAGAAGTAATTCTAAAACAATTCATAAATTTGTCTCATTTTTAAAAATATTTATCTCCATTTTCATTATATTTTATACGTTTATACCGGAGAATGAAATTTTATAGATGTTTTAGTATTAGATCATTCAATTGCTATATATTGGTGAGCCATGTAGGATTATTAATTGAATTAATATATGACTTAAAAGCACACATCGCTTTAAAGTCTGTAAAAGTATTCGTGTACGCTTTGTATAACTCAAAGCCACACTTAACGGGTTGAGATAGGCGTGCTATGCATGCAAAGCTTTCCATTTGTTTCAAACAAGAGTTTGTAAACTCTCTCTCTCTATATACATATATATATATATATATAATGATATAAAGTATTAGAAGTTTTCTTTTTTGTGTAGGATTTGAAACCATTTTAACATTTTAAATCTGATTTAAGACATTACAATCTATTTTAACAAGAAGAAAATATGAAAGAATATTTCACATCCAAAATTTTCATATGTCTGTCTATTTTATTTAAAAATATTAAGTCCAAGTGGTTATGTGGGTTTTAATTAAATTAAAATGGAAATATTTATAGATCAAGACATATAGATGAGTAAGGATTCTCTACCATAATTTTTTTTAATAATCTAGTGACACATCAACATTTAAAAAAATAAATTATTAAGATTGATAGATTTTTTCTCTCTCATATATCACTCAAACTTAAATTGTTCTTATAAAAAAATTAACACAATGTCAACGTTAACAAAAATCCTCTTTTCCCAGATAAATATGGTCAGATGCATGAGTTGAAAATGTGGTGCAAGTTGCAAACTTGAATATGTTATAAAAGTGACAAATACCTAAAATATATATATGTAATTTTGGTGACAAAAAATATAACATTATACTATTGTCAATTACTATTAATAAAGATAATGAGTCTAAAGTAGATCTGATTAAAAAAAGTTGAATTACATACCCACTTCTCAGTACATGAAGCCTTTCAAGCTTTTCTTTCCTCAGTGGCCTTCACTTTCTATCGACAGAGCATCACTGCACTATAATCAAGAAATCACAACAATATCGATAAATCTCAGCCGTCTAACCTGCTGTACTAGATTAGATTAAATAACTGATCAGTTCGGTGTGTTCAAGTATGTGATATTTGATTCCTGAAAACAAAAAAACAAAAAAAAATTATATTTAATTGAATAGAAATTATCATATGTGGACTGTCTGCACATTTTTGCTAGGTTACACAATTTGAACAACTAATTAATCTCGTCGAATAAAAATTATCAATTCGCCCTTCGTAGCCATGTACATTGAAACTTTAAATATGATGAAATACTCGTCTTAAAAAATGTGATATTTGGTTTAATAGAAATTGTCATGTACAAATTGTATATTTTTTATTACATTCTTTTTGTAAGGTTATCCTATATGGCCAACTAGTTGCATAACAAATAATGACTATTTGGTTGATATATGCATATATATATATAGAGTAAATTGCAATTTAGCTACCCAATTAATTCATTATTACAGATGGATCAACATTTTCAATTTTATTACAATTAACCCCCTTCTGTTAGGGAATCTCTGTTAAGTTTAACGCTTAACAGTTTAAATATTATTAAAAGACCAAAATGCCCCCATAATGAAAAATAAAAATAAATAAAAAATTTATTTATAAAAATTTCCATATGAATCAACTGCAAAAATTGACCCAAAAAAAAATTCAACTCCCTCTCTCATCTTTTTCTTCCGCTTCTTCTCTTCTTTTTCTTCGTTTGCTTCACCGGAACCCAGACGTCCAGTCTCTCACGCCTCTCTCTCTCTCTTCTCCTTCTTCTCTTCGTCTTCTTCGTCTTCTTCACCACTCGATCTGGGTTTGGAAACCCAGATCGACGTCTGGGTTTCCATCCCAGATCGGCGTCTGGCAAAACCCAGACGTCTGGGTTTGGATGGAAACCCAGACGCCGGTCTGGGTTTCCAAACCCAGACGCCGATCTGGGTTCCGAGATCGACGTCTGGGTACCCAGATCGACGTCTGGGTTTGGAAACCCAGACCGGCTTCTGGGTTTCCATCCAAACCCAGACGTCGATCTGGGTCGTCTGGGTTTGTCTGGAAACCCAGACGCCGGTCTGGGTTTCCAGACAAACCCAGACGTCGATCTGGGAAACTGTCTGGGTTTCCAGACAAACCCAGGACGTCTGGGTTTCCCAGATCGACGTCTGGGTTTCCATCCAAACCCAGACGTCGATCTGTTTTCCAGTCGCCGATCTGGGACCATCACCTGTTTGTGTTATTTGTTTGCGTTGATGATTAATGATGTTAGACTCTGTTTGTGTTATTTGTGTTGATGATTAATGATGATTGTTTGTGTTGATGGTTGATTTTGATGATTGATGACGATGGATAATTGTTGATGATTTTGATGTTTGGTTGGAACGAACCCAGATGAATCTGGATTCGAAGGAGAAGAAAAGAAGAATCAGAGAAGAAGAAAATGAGAAGTGAAGAAAAAGAAGGAGAAGAAAGATGAAGAACAGGAGAGGACGTTGATTGTGGTCGGTAGGGTAAGAAAAACAAAATAAAAAATAATGTAAATAATATTGAAAAGACAAGTTTACCCCTGAAGCTGTTAACTCTGAAGAAGATGGACTAACGGCGGGTGGGTTTATTGTAATTAAAGTAGAAAGTTAGCTCCATCAGTAATAATGTTTCATCTGGGTAGTGAAATAGTAATTTGCTCATATATATATATTTGATATTTGGGACTGATCTAAGGGACAATCGAAATCAAACGGAATAGAACACTAGAGACGTAATCAGAAGATCGAGTAGCTATGCGAAAGGAAA
Source organism: Dimocarpus longan (assembly GCA_022984855.1). Lineage (NCBI taxonomy): Eukaryota > Viridiplantae > Streptophyta > Magnoliopsida > Sapindales > Sapindaceae > Dimocarpus > Dimocarpus longan. Next base: position 37,211,640 of record CM041013.1, read on the forward strand.
CAACTTACACATAGATAAGAAAGCAATCCATACTAAGATGAGAAGAAAACTTACCACCTTTTCTTTTGGTGGTTGGGTGTCGAACTCATGACCCTAGTTGGTCACGAATGATGAGGCTGCCACTGAGTTGCACACACTTCGACATGGTTGATATAAATTTGAGAGGCCAGAAAAAGGGTTTTTTTATTTTTTTTAAATTAAGATAGGTGCAAGAAGAGCTAATAAAAGTCTTGAGGTTTTATATAAAACTGAGAAAATTGTATGTTTTTTTTTCTTTGAAACACTGACATCTTACATATTATAAACCTATCGAAGTCGATTATTGTTATCACGTATTAAATGATTAATCTCACAATTGAAAAATGACTGTTTCTATAAAAGAAGACTTATACTCACACCTTGTATTTTAATCGAATAACAGTGAGACTCAAACTCTTGACCTTTTGGGATCAAAGGAGTGGAAGTACTCAATCACTCCTACTAAAGAGTGATGTAACAAAATTATATAGTCAAAGGAAGATCGTTAAGGTTCTGTATATATTTTAACTCTCTTACTTTAATTTATATATATATATATATATATATATATATATATATCACCTACTGCAATGCATAGAAGATGCACTTTTGAAAAGTGACTTTCCACAACATAAAAATATACATACGTTGCGATGGTGGAAGTGTAAATGACAATAACTATACATTGCACATTTCAGTGGGGCCAAATTTCTTATGATGTGTGTGTATAAATATATATGTATATATATGTGAATGGGGCCAAATTTCTTATAATGTATATATATATATGTGTGTGTCTGTGGTGGCTAATTGCCGTTTGAAACAAAACGGTGCTAAATCTAAAATGGGACACAATTAACTTTGGAAAAGCATCTGTGATGTGGCTATATATAACTTTATATTGGAAAGAGATTTTAACCATAAATCATAGCCAGCTACTTCCAACAAAAATGGACGCACAGCTAGCTGGCATTTAGCAATACAATGCTTGTGAACATGTATGAACTCAGATAACTTAAGATACCTTACTTGTAAACCATTCCAATCACTTCTCAACTTTTTTCACCTTTTCTTCCTCCAATTTGAACTTTGTTTTAACAAACAATATCATGACTCTCTTTTCTTTTTGGACGGCTGTGAATGACTTTGATTCTCATCATCATGGTCATCATCCAATCACAACCCTGTTTTTCCACCTAGATTCCTTCGCTAGTTTGGTTCTCTCTCTTCATTTGCCTCCCCATATAAATCTCCAAAGCCCCACTTAAGTTTTCTTCATTCCAAGAGCCAGCTACTTTGATTTTAATTCAACACAACAATGGCTAGTTTTCTTACTCACAACACAGCTCAAATGTCCTCATCACCTTCATCAACATCATCACAAAGAGGAGTAGCAATGGTTTTGGCTTTGGTATCAGCAGTGGTGTTGTCTCCACTATATGCGACAAGAAAAAGTGACCATTCTTATGAGAGAAAACTAGGGAGCAGTAGTTGTTCTACTTTTGTACTTCCTTTGGTTCTTGGTGGGTTGATAATTGCTATCAAAACTACTTCTTCTTCTTCTTCTTCTTCTTCAATGGCAATGCATGGAGGAGGGAGGGTTTCAATGATTCCATCACCTGAGCCTTCATGGGTGCTTAGAATTGGGAGCTCTCCATGGGGACTAGCTGGGGTTTTAATCATGCTTTTGCTTGTACTTTCATGGCAGGATTCTGTTCAAGACTTCTTTTGGAGATAGTGATCTAGCTAGCTAGAAGAATAGAAAAAACTAATAATTAGCTTGTTTTATATATATATATATATATATATTGTGTTTTTGTATTTCCATTTGATTGTTGTATCAAATGGGAGACATATAATAATGTAAGAGGTGGTAGCTGTCTTAATTAAAGTTGGATGCTTGGCCAATTTATAAAATGATGTTTTAGTTCTTTTACATACATTGGATCAAACCAAAACTAGATAGTTGGAATGGAGTACACCGATCAATATCTTTATAAAAAAAAAAAAAAAAGTGACATTCAATATTAAGTTATGAATTAAATTTCCATTGAAGGCTTGACTCATTTTCAAAATGAAGGAAGATCATTTGTTCCAATTATTTGTGTTTTGTGTGTTTGTCTCAGAAAAAGAAAGAGCATTCCTATGTATAATGTATATGGGTGGTTAGATTATACTAGCCTTGGACATTCCAAATCCAAATAAAAAATAAAATAAAATAAAAAGATAACCTATCATATGATGACATGTGTTAATTTATATCAGTTTTACAATATATATGATTACGTTAACAATACATTATATCAAAACTTTAAAAATTACACACCAACTGATCTAGATTGAGTTGGCTGTTTAACTTCCCCTCCTTAGCTAGAATTATACTAAAAGAAACATATGCATATTTACGTGCATATAAGTGGTGAGAAGTTTTCTTCCACGAGTATCTTCCTGTTTAATAATGTTTAATATTGACACGTACTAAAACACCCTAACCCATTTGTTTTCCATACAATAGAATAGTTATACTTCAACATCTCTTATTGGGCTTGAGGCCCATTAATTATCGGGCTTTATGGCCCATTATAATCTTAACTTCATATTCATTAAAATCAGCAAACAAGAACAGAGGTTGCACTTGGGGACAGAGACTGAAACTGGGAGGGAGAGGAAGAGAAGATCCTGCTCGAAGGGGGAGAGAGAGAATCAAACTTCGTTTGACCTGAAAAGGGTAAGTCTTTGATTTCTATTTGGACTCAAATTTATTGAAAAGTTTCATTCTTTTTCATTTTGCTTTGTTCTTGTTTATTTGTTATAGTTGCTGATTTCTTAGATGTTTGTTTCCTGAGAAAAAGATTGAATCTTTTGATAGATTAGAAGTAGAAATTTTGTGTTTTCATGTCAGCTTTTTATCTTTTGTCGTGATTCCCGTCAGGTGAGGTCTGACTTTGTTGTATCTGGATACCCTTTAAAGCTGTTGTTTTTATTTTTCATTGTATCTGCTAGAGCTTCAGTTGTTATCTATATATGATTATTGGGTACAGGAAAGGGTGATGTTTTGGATCATTTTCGACAAATTTTAGGTGCTAGGGACAGCTATGTTTTTGTTTTTGTGAATTTTAGAGGATTTTTGATTCATCAAGTATGGTAGTCACAGTAAATGAAACAGATATAGAAGTGGTAATTTGTGCTATGTTTAAATATGGCAATGCATGACATTTAGTCTTGAATTTTCAAGTGTCTGACATGCCTATTTTCGAGTACACGAAGTGTGCTGCAAAACAATATATAATATCATTTTGATTGATTTGAGCCTTTGTTTCCTTGGTGGATACTATAGACGAAACAGATATAGAAGTTGTAATTGTGCTAGTTTCGTAGATGAAAGTGCATGACATCAAGTCTTGAATTTTCAAGTGTCTGACATGCCTTTTTTCAAGTACAAGAAGTGCGCTACTAAATGATATATTGCTATGATTGTTTTGAGCCTTTGTTTCCTTGATAGATTCCATGGATGAAGCAGATATAGAAGTGGTAATTTGTGCTATTTTTGTAGATGAAAATGCAAAGTCTCAGATTTTCAAGTGTATGACATGCTTATTTTCAAGTACAAGAAGTGTGCTGCAAAACAATATATTGTTATGGTGGGTTCGGGTATGTTTATTGTTATGCTAACATTCAGTTCTCATGTTGCTGAATGATTCGGTGAAGGGAAATGGCGGAGGGAGATGAGGACTTGCCAAGGGATGCCAAGATTGTTAAGTCACTGCTAAAATCAATGGGTGTGGAGGACTATGAACCTCGTGTTATACACCAGTTCTTAGAGTTGTGGTACCGATATGTTGTTGATGTGTTGTCAGACGCACAGTTATACTCTGAGCATGCTGGCAAAAGTACTATTGATTGTGATGATATCAAGCTTGCTATTCAGTCTAAAGTATTCAGCTTCTCCCAACCCCCACCGAGAGAGGTTAGTCAGAATATTAATTCTCCTTCACATTCATGAACTTATTTTTCATGGCGATTTCAAAAGTTCAAGTACAAATTTAATTTGGAATTGTGGCTCATTTTATAAGATCTCTTTTCTATCTGTTTTTTCTGTTTAGTATTCACTCTTCATTTTTATTTTTAATGGGATTGGATTCTTGAGGGCTTATCCCTGCTCTTGTTCTAGCAAACCATGCATGATGTTGGTTCTGTACCGTAGGATTTAGTCCGATTTCTTAAATGTTTCTGAATCTTGTTCTAGCATTTTGAGGATTTGGTTTGTAAAAGTCTTGTAACATGTATAGTCATATCGCCTATCAGGTCCTACTTGAGTTGGCTAGAAACAGGAACAAAATTCCATTGCCAAAGTCAATAGCGGCGCCTGGTATTCCACTCCCACCTGAGCATGACACACTGATCAGCCCCAACTACCAGCTGTTGATCCCAAGGAAGCAGTCTGCTCAGGCAATGGAAGAAATGGAGGAGGATGAAGAAAGCGGCGATCCCAACTCATCTCAAGAACCAAAGACAGATTTGCCACAACAAACGCCTCAAAGAGTATCGTTTCCACTTGCTAAACATTCGAAGTGAAGCATTAGATGTGCTGGCTTTAGGAGGCATCGCATTGGATACAATGATATGTAGAAGAAACAATAATGAAGTTGTATCACTAGTTGAGAGGAAATTTTATGATTCATCCGCTGATTTGTTCTTAGTCATTGTAATTACCGACAACATTCTGATTTGGAGATATGTAGACTTTCCTTTTATATTTATATATATATAGTTAGTTAGTTAGTTAGTTAGTTAGTTATTATCATTTTCCTTCTTGATGTTTGAGGAATCGTCATTTTCCCCCTTGATGTTTGAGGAAACATCAGAATAATACCCTCTACTGTTACATTGATATTAAAAAAAGTGGTATTCTGACACCATTAGTTTGTTACTATCATTTTCCTCCTTCATGTTTGAGAAATAGTCATTTTCCTCTGTTATGTTCGAGGAAACATCAAAATAGTATCCCCTGTTGTTACACTGATGTTAAAAAAAAATGCTATTCTGACATCATCAATTGATAGTGTCAGAATATCACTGTTTTAGCATCAATGTAATAGCAAGGGGTATTTTGATGTTTTCTTGAATATCAAGAAGGAAAATGACGATTCTTCAAATATTAAAAGGAAAAAATGATAATAACTATATATATATGTGTGTGTATATATATCAATCTATAATGCATTTGAATGTAAACACTTGAAATCTCAAACCTTTCAATTTTTAATAAATCAGATCTAAGGATTGTGATTTATTTATACATATATATTTTGTCGTTTTTTTGTTTAGATCTAAGGAAAAAATAAAGCATAGTTGAACATAAGTCTTTAACAAAAGAATAATATTCTAGAAGGTTTTATTTACTAATGGACTTGAATAATATTTTCTTAGACTTAGGGTGATTTATCTGAATTCCTAATTAAATAAAGCCTAATTAAATAGAATAATTTTTTTTTTTTTTTTTTTTGAGAAAATCCAACCAAATAATATGATTACTCCATATTGAGCACTCACTAATTCAAGTTTAAGTAGTACAATGTTGCATTTGTCAGCTCATCCAAGTTTCTGATACGAAAGTTCTTAGCTCGTGAAACTTACTAAACAATGCTAATTATACTAATTAACACTAACTGACATTAATTGAATTTTATATTTTTTAATGGTATTTTTTGCTAATTTTGTTCGAAAATGAACGAAACTCACTAAATTAAACTTTTTTAATCGTTTATGATATCTTGTTTACCCTCAATCTCTTGAAAGCTATAATTTTACTTATTTTTGTGATTATTTTGTTTATTTCATATTACCTGGGGGAGACCCGCGAGGGGTCTGAACTTAGATTCTCAGTTTTGTTAAGAGATGTAATTAGCAAACAAATTATATCTACTTACCTTAATTGAACTTCTAATTGGTTGGACTGTGTTAAGCTTTTGTAATTAAAAATGCTTCATCTTCTTCGTTATTTCTGCCTATTGTTTACTTGCCAAGGTCTCATACTTTGTAGAACTACATGTGATTCTGAAAAGTTTACATTACCATTTTTGTGAGAGAGCACCGACTTTGATCAGCACTAGCATCCCTCGAGGTTTCAAAAACATTCTATTTTACAATGATGAAAAATTATGATTTGGTGATTAATCTTTGTCAATTATTTTTGGTGACCACAGTTATAGTCTTTTTCTAATCGTTTTCACTTACAATAATTATATTTTTTACCATAGTCAAAATTCCTTTTTAAATTGGTTTTTAATTCTTTAGTTTTTGGGGGGGAGGGGGAAGTTGGATTCAAAGCCAAAAAAATTGACAAACCAACAAATACACCATCCCGAACAAACTCAACAACAAATAGAGGAACTTGCTCCAATCAAACCAAACCCTAATCTTTAGCTTTTGCATCAACTGCTATTTTCAATATATGAAGGCTACCCGTGATTATGCGAAAAAATCAAAACAACAAGGTTTGCGTATATGAGAAACCAATGTTACTACATTAGGGATCCAAAAGTAGTTTGAAGGTGGTAATGGCTATCAAAAAATAAATAAAGAGTCATCAAATTTACACTTGTATCATTGATTGACGGTAATGGCTATTGGCAGGGATTTCAAGTCTGTTTAAGGGGTGGGGGTTGAATCCACAGTTGAATCCACATTTCTCCCCTCCTCAAATTTTGGTAAAAGTCATAAGTACGTAATGTCCAAACCTCATGTAGTTGATGAAAATAACACGAACTGATGCCATGACGATTGTACCCCGGACGCATAGCTAGCCCTGTAGGTGTAATTAGGTGTACACTATTTGCCAACTCACTTGCCTCCTCTACTGCTGGAAGTAACATGGGGGTGGTAATGAGACCATAAAATAGCATCGCATTGTCTAAACTTTGGACTTCCAACCACTTCATCTTCGATTGATCATATCTGAAAATTTGCGGCGAATTAGGAAATCTCCTACAACTCACTAACAAATTTCCATCCTCATGACACTCAATTAACCTATGAAAAAACAACTTATCTGTATTAGCTGTTTCTCCTGGGAATGGTAGTGGATGTGTTTTCCACTCTTGTTTTGCAACCTCAAACGAATGCATCACTTTGTTGGAAAAAAGGCAATAGAAGGCTCCCCGTGCAAAGGCAAGGCTGCGAATGTCTCCATAATCACCACCATCACCATCAACCAAGGTATTTCTCCAGGTTGTGTCTCTAGGACTACACGTGCTTGTCCAAATACTTTTACAAGATTTGGATGATAAAGTTAGTACGAATACCACACAATCTGGGGAGGTCGGAGGCGTAGAGAATGTAGCCGTGTATTCACCACCCATCATGCCCAATAGCCGTAGTTTTATGGGCGGTAGTTTTATGGTCTCATGAGTAAATGGAGTGTAAAAGAAGAATGAGGAGTTGGGTATCCATGGTGAATCCGTTTTCTTGGATAAAAGCAACCAACCATGTTTTGAGGCATGGCAATTGGTACCATTCAAAACTTCATTGTGACGGAAGTAACTTTTCTTCTGGGAAGGGTCGTGTAGATAGAATGATGAATTTGTGCATGTGAAGGAGATCACCCATGGCAACTTGTGTTTGGTGGTGTTGGTATGTGATCGCCACGTCTTGCACACAGACTGGAATCGAATTTGCTCAACATAAAGAAGGCGTTCTGCAATTTCGTTTAAGATTTCAGCAGGAAGATCACACCATGAGCGTTCTATGGCACTAGACGTTCTAATGTTTTGAATTTTTCTTGTTTTGAAAAGAGTCATAGTGTATTGAACTGTTTCCCTCCAAAAACGAATAATGTATTGAATTTTTCTTGTTTTGAAAAGAGTCATGGTGTATTGAATTGTTTCCCTCTAAAACCCAATAAACAAAGTGAAATTATGTGTTTGCAGCCGGCAAAGTTGTTCGTGAAATATTTATATATATTGGAGATCAATAAACCAAGCCTAATACAAACACTACAAGGGAAATTAAATACAAACAGGAAACCAAAGAAGGACTTTAATTTCCTATAATGTTTTGGTCTCTGCCAATTTTTAGGCTGAGAAATTAAATACAAATTGGAAACCAAAGAAGGAACTTTCCTATATATAATGCTTTCTTTTATGGCATGTTCAAAAACAAAGAATAACAAGGAATCTAGAAAAGGAAAGATCTAATTTATGAATTCTTATGTTTACTAAAACCTGTGAAGGAAAGTGAATTTAATTTTGTGAATTTCTATATTTACAAAAACTTATAAGAATTAAATTACGTTAATCTTACATCTAAATTAGAAAATAATGTTTTAGTCTCTCTCAATTACACTTAATTTGTTATGTTTACTAAAACTTATGAAAGAAAAGGAATTTAATTCCAGATTCGTGAATTTCTATATATAAAAATTGTAAAATCAAATTATGTGGACCTCGTACCTAAATTGAAAATTAATTTTTAATTGAGAGTCATAATCTTGCGTGCAATAAGAGAAACAATAAAGCTCAATTGAGAGTCATCCGTATCCTCCTGGCCTCCTGAAGAACCATGCAAGAACTTCTGTCCACTCTTTACATCCCCAACTAACAAGTATTTCACGTTGTCCACTATCCCAGCTTTGTCATCCCTCACCACCAGGTATTCATGGTTTTCATGGTTATCAGGCCTATTTTCAACAAGGTTGGCCGTAACTATATCACTAATCACCATATCGAGGCAATTGATATGTGCAAATGGGTCACCCCTCGGAGTGTCTATTTATATCATGTGTTTCCTCAAGGTGGGAAGGCTAAGGTGAGGTCACGTGTACAACTCATGCATGCGAGTCATCATAATTATATGGGGGGTCATGTTGAGTTGTGAATCTTGTGATCTCGATCGTTCTGCTGCTTCTTCTGCAACTCATTCATGCAAGCCATCATTATTATATGCAAGTCAACGTAATGAACCTCACTCGATTCGACAAGGTATCACTCAGTTGAAAGTAAAATTAATTGGTCCAAGTGTTAAATTTGCTGTTGGGAATACAGCTGCGGATGGTATTAACATAATTAATAAACGAGTATGGTTTCTTTTGCTGCAAAAATCACTTTGTAAAGTGAATCATCTAAAGACTGTTTTGATTGAGATAGCAACTCAAAACTCAAAGCTTGTTTTTTTCTCTATCAGGTGACTCATTTCTGGTGTTGATGGTGTCCTTAGCCCCATCTTCCACATAATAGGTGCACCTCCACATGTTAATTGTCTCAGCTGACTCATGCAAGGTCTTTGTCGTACTCATTATATGTCCTGGGGTTCATGTTGAATTGTGAATTTAGTGATATCTGTCTTCTTCTTCTTATTCCTTCTTGTAGTCTTGATTTCTCAACCTCTCTATGTTAACAGAATGTAATACTACATATCCTGAAGACTATTGCATTGGGATGCTAATACCAAAGCATCATATATACCGTACACTTTTTAAATTCAAATTCTGTGTAACATCGTTTATGCACTTCAACTCCTTTTATTTATGTTCAGGCAACAGTCTTATATGACTAAAGATCGCATCCAAGTTGTGCAAATGTGAAGTTTATCTGCTTAAATGCATGCATTTAATTTACACTTACCTTTCCAAACCCATACAAGAGGAAGACTGGTCTTTGAAAATCATAAGACACCCCTTTAAGGGTGTAGAAGAGAGTTTGCTGGATTGTTTTATATATGGATTGGATCACAATTCAACTCCTATTGTGCCAAAAATGAAGCACAGGAAGAAGACAAAAATGATCATCCAATTAGGACTCTAATTGGACAGGTGCGTCCATTCTATATAATAAAACTGCCAAAGTAATTACTTGGCATAGTGAGAATACGATAGTTAATGTAAAGGCAATATAAATTTCGCAGAAAATATGTAATACTCTTGGTTATTTGAAATGTGTAAAACTAATGGGATACTTGTCAAATGCTAAAGCTTTGATTCATCATCAAGGAGCCATCCAAACATCTACGAATGGGGTTTAAAATCTCTAATTCAGATATGAGCATGACAAAAATATCGCTATCTTACTTACAACTATAATCAAATATACAAAAATAGAGCTACCTTGTTACAACTATAATCAAATATACTAACTTAAGCACTGGAAGCTTCTCATAAAAAATAGTCCACGGACCAACTTTAGTTTGTTTTGTAGGAATCGGATCATACGTTTTCATGTAGGAATCTTTTATCGATTTAATTGTGAAGTTGTACTTCATTCGAGAACAGCTCTGAAAAAATGACTTTAATAAAACCAACAGCTCTGAACAGATGATTTTAATAAAAATTATATCATTCTATTTGAGAGTGAAATCAAATTTTCTCATGAGCAACTTCCATTTTTTTATTAGAAAATTATTGAAAGAAAAGTGAATTAATAATGATAAATAAACTTGTATGAGAGTTTTTATACTATTGTTGGGTCATATTTTAATTTTTATTAATTTAGGCTTTTGGATTTATTAGTTAATAACATTGTGTTATTTGTATCAAAGCTTAGTTTGTTTCAGGTTTTCGTGTTTGATTTCCCTCACATACTTATATTTGAGTTCGTTCTGTGTTTATGTTTACATCTAGTCCATGTACCAAACCAATCAATATAGCTTTAAGAGAATGTGTTAAAAGTGTTTTATATCCTTAGTTGAGTCATTTCCTATTGACTCAAGTCTTTGAATTTGTTGATTTATAATATCTTAAAAACTTATATCATTAATTCGGTTGATGTGTCGATTACTAACATGTTAAACTAATAATATGCTGAAAAACACCCTTTTTTTGGGTTTAAACTTCAACACCACCAGTTTTTGAACTGCTTATGTTTATTGTCCATCAACATGGTACCAGAGCACTTGAGCTTGAACCACTTAGCAGCTCATTGATTTTACACGTGAAAAAGGTCGGTTGGTTACTAAAGTATCCATCTGCAGATGTGACATGTATGCTTATAAAATAAATAGATTTAAGACAATGGGAGTTGTGAACGCACAACACTAAAGCCAGGCAGTGTTACTGCAAGCAATGCTAAATGGAAATGTAAACTTAGTCATAAAATATAATTTCATTCGTAAGGGAAATCTGGCAAATCAATCATTTAGCCCTTCCACTGAATCCAGTCAGACATTTTTTTTTTCCTTCATAACAGAACCATGGAGAGTTATTCTGTACAGTCATTTTTGATGTATACACAAGAATAACCAATTGTAACTAAATGGTATATTGTAATTGGAACATGTCGGTTAACTTCTCCAGCCAGCCATGCTAGTAGCAGCAGGCCCCGAGCTTGATATTGTCAGGCCCCGCTCATACATTCGTTGGATCTCTTCCCTGTACTCGGTCAAAGACTTATCGGGTATGGCTGGAGTGAGCTCTATTACATCCCCCATTTTCAACTTACACAAGGGATCGCCTACTGGTTCGTGGTTTAGCCTTGGCCTCAATTCTTCCTTCATAGGGAATCCGTATGGAGACCATCTTGTGCTTACCCGTCCTGCTCTTTCCAGCAGATCCATTACCGTTGAGTTTGCAGGAAACTCCTGAACTGACATCTGCAACATTCATTCACCAGATTTATTTAGGCCATGCCACTAAAATAACAAATAATGCAACACAAGGCTACAAACATCATTTATGAAAATGAAATGGATGAAAATGCAAGATTTGGAACAGACCTTATCATTCTCAAGCATGATGACAAACAGGGGTCCATCCTGACTGCAGTGAGGCTTATAAGAATAGGGGCAATCATCCGCATGTGTAGGGAATGTGCAGGGTGGCTTGACGGAATCAGCACAGACAATGGAAGATGTATCTTTGCTCATTGTTTCACACTGCCACGTGAGAACCCATCGTGCCCATTCAACCATCTGAAGCACAAAAGAGGAGTGCTTGCAGTCGCCTTCCTTGTATCTCCAATGAGCCGCAAATCCAAACTCAGCTTGCAAATGCATTTCTTTCGTTCGAATTTGAACTTCAAGTGGAACCATTCCTTCACCCTTGACAACAGTGTGCAGAGACTTATACCTATGACGTAAACCAAGAGTTAGATCAAACAAACAATGTATTATAGTCAACTGAACACCATAACTTGAATAATATTACTTACCCATTAAATTTGGGGTGGGTTATGTAGTCCTTCATCGTCCCCGGTACTTCAGTCCACAACTGATGAACGATGGACAATGCTTTGTAACAGTCTTCCTCATTTTCAACAATCAATCTCAGCCCATGAATATCATGGATTTGATCCATGGTCAGCTTCTTTCTGCAAAAGGGTAATTATTATTGCATCAATCATGAGATCTACGCTATAAAATGCATGCCATGACACAAATTTAGAATATTGTAGAAAATTCTTATGTTCAGTATACGATTAGGTCAAACCAAGCCGTAATTTAGTCTCACTTTTAAATGCATTATGATATCCATACTTCATCCCTCACATTTGACAATATCACAAGAAATTCACAAATGAACTTCAAGATACATCCGACCATTATCACTAATAGCTCTGATAGTACTAAAATTCTCCGAATTCCTAGTTCGTATTCTAGATTTTGATGAGTACCATGTATCTGTCTGTGTGTCTGTGTGCGTGTGAGAGAGAGAGAGAGACAGAGAGAGGGAGCATACTTCAGCATTTTGCTGTGAATGCTATACAAGCTTTTATGCCGCCCATACAAGACATGGTAAGACATGTCTTGATCCTTGAGAGCTCGTTCTAATTTCCCTATGGCAGAAGTGATCACTGCTTCATCAAACGATTCTTCAAGCTTAGTTGACAACAGTTGGTGCTGATCCGGGTTAAGATGCTTGAAGCATAGATTTTCTAGTTGCTCCTTCCAGCTACAGATCCCCAATCGGTTAGCCAACGGGACAAATATTTCCAATGTCTCCTTGGCAAACCTCTGTTGCTTTGTTGAAGGCAATGCATCAAGCGTCATCATGTTGTGCAACCGATCTGCTAGCTTAATAAGAACAGCCCTAGCATCTGCCATGGCCAGGAACATGGTGTGTAGCCGATCTGCTTCTACAGTTTTGCTTGCCGTATTGTTCTCACGCGCAAGCTTACTCAATTGACTAAGCTTAGAGACCTGGTAAACAACATGAAAAACTAAATTAGATGTGTGTAATGATCAAACCTCTTACTAAAAATAGACTTAAAATTTATGTAGTCTAAACAAACAACACTTTCTAAACTGCATGTGATGAATCAAAATCAAATGAAATAAAAAACCAAGCCAATCCCATTCAAACTGATTTGAATCCACATATGTCTCAACACTCAAAAAAACAGAAGTTACCAATTATGCAAAATTGATCAAAATTAACAGATCACAATCACAACAATGATCTATATACTACAAGGAACAAGCATCATTCCATCATCCTTTGACATCATTGACATCTTCCTTGGCTGAAATCAAAATCAACATCTTGCCCACATATGTTTCAACGCAGCTACTTTAGAATCAAATATATGAACATCACAAAAGCATTTCTTATTCCAAGTTATAATAACTTCCTCGGTGTGTAAGAAACTCAACTTTTTGACAACCAACAAACAAATGATTCGAAGCTAAATTTCATCTACATGCATCCAATAACAACACTCTCTCTTACCCCTTCAACCAAATCAGTAACTCCAGATCCAAACGTGCTAAAAATATAATCAGATCTCAAAAACGAATCATCAAGCGTATCATGCAGCAGCCCTGCGGCCACCACAGTTGAATTCGCACCAATCATAGCCAACAACACCGCGGTCTCCACACAATGCTGCAAATACGGATCCCCACTAGCACGCATCTGCAACAAAAACACACACATAAACACCAAAAATACCAAAAGTAACAATCTTTCAAACCAATTTTAATTCTTTCTACTTCCTACCTGCCCTCTATGAGCCCTCTCCGCCTCATAAAACGCCTTGATCACAAAATCCTCACAAAAGACATTGTGCTTCAACTGTGCTTCCACCAGAAACTCCTTAGCATAAGACATTTTTCCCCCATCCGCTAAACTCACACTCTCCTCCATATTGAAGGGCAATTCATCAGCCAAACCATCATTATTTTCGACACGAAAACTCGGGGAATCATAGTCCACACATGACCCCAAAGCGTTCCTCACAAACCCGTTGAACAACCCATTAGTCCCTCTAACATCAATCTTCTCCCGGCCAATTCGTATTGGAGGACTGCTCCTATACGAGCCTCCACTAGAAACTGGACCCTGAAACACCGACACCGGACTCTGGTCCCTCTTCGGCGGCGTCGCGCAGGAGAATTTTGAGTACCCAAAAGAGCTACTTAGCTCCTTCAACTCCTCGCTCCTGCTATGGTGATGCTGGTGGGACCCCATCTCCGACGAGAACAGACACGATAGACCTCCGACCACCGTGCGAGGCGCCGCCGGCGACGGAGCCGCCGCCGTGGACGGCGGAGACGACGTGGAAGATCTCGCCGAGCTGAGCTCGAAGTCGTAAGTCGTGTGGGAATTGATCTGGTGAGTCGCGGAGCAGACGCCACTCGGTGGACTCGCATAGAAAGCTATTGCAGGAACCGCCATGCCCGGCATCGGAAAAAATACCCAGATTCAGATACGGACAATTCGAGATTTTGAAGCCAAGCTCACTAATTGTTCGAGAAACCAATCCGGGTGTCGAATGGTTTTGACAAGTGAAAACGCCCAATTTTGAGGTTTCAAGATCCAAAAGAAGAAATAAATTGAGAGAGAGAATTGTTGCTAAAGCTAACAATATATACGTATAAAGTTGAAGAATTTACAAGAATTGAAGGTGATTTGAACAAAAGTCAAAAGGAAGATTGAAAAAAAAAAAAAAAATTGAGTTTGGAGGGGAGAGATGTTTCTTCTTTGTTTCTTCTTCTGTAATTTTTTTTTTTTTTGGTTGGAAAATATTTTCTCTCTCTTTCTCTTTCTGGGTTATTATTTCGGTTTGTGTGGCCACAAAAAAAAAATAGTGAAAGGACGGTTTTGCCCTGGGGTTGTGGTGTAAGTGACTGTAATGCGTTGTGTAATATTATAAATCTGTATTTAAAATAAGAGCTCCACCTGATTAATAAAATTATTCATCAATAATCACTCAAATAGATTAATGATAAATATGGTTATTGAAAAAAATTTAAGAATTATTATCGATAAATAATTTTACTTAACTAATAAAATAGTTAAATCATTGAAAAAATGGATAAAATAAGGATCAACGTGACCCTTTATATTTGTAGTAGAGTTCTAGTTGCATTAAGAGCTTATTTATTAAGATTTAGAGTTTGCATGAGTAGTTTTATGTTTTTGGTTTTTGGTATCTATCTAAATTGCTGTCAGGATCAATTGAAATATAAATATGAGATTCGGCCTGAAGATTTATATTCATAATGTTATTTTTGTATTATAGAAATTGATTTACAGACTATAATTATAAGGGTATTTATTAAAATTAATCTAAAAATTATTATTTATAAGTAACGATAGTTTTTAATTAAGGTAGTCAAACCCCTCCTGAATCTTTTATCATTTAATATCAATTTTAAAAGATAATAATAAAGTGAAATAAGGTTGTGAGAGAATAATTTTCTGAAGTCAAAATATATGATTATTTAGTTATTTTATTTGAAATTTGTTTATAGATTTATCTTCGTTTAAAATATACTATCAAAATGTTCCTTCCTCAGAAATATTTGTATTCCCCTGATCACATACTTCAAATCAAATTAATTGACTTTTATGTTGTAAGTTTGAACTTTGTTTAAATACATACCATTTAGCTGCTGTAAAACTAATATGTCAAAAAATGTTTTATTGATACACTACATTTACACTTTTTGAATATGATTAACAATGATTTAAATTGAGTTTTTTTTTTTAATTATTAAGTATGTATTTGTAATGCTATATTAATTTAAATATATTCACGTTCACTTTCAATTCAAATTTATAATATAAATTCGAGTCTCATCATACTCATTTATCATAATACGTAATTTTTTTTTATTATAAAAGTAAATATCATTTTTTATAGAAGTAAATTTCTTAACGGCACTTATACTATTTAATCTCCATGAGCCCTTAAATTCTTAATCATTGGTTTTGAATCATCTTATAATTGTATAAAAATAATTAATTTTATTATCCTTAATATTTATTTACTCATATGTTTCTAAATTAGTTATTGGGTCGATATCTGTAATAGTATGCCAAGTCAAAAATATGTGTAAAAAGTAAAAACAATAGTTTCCTTATAATTATTATTAACCTAACTTATGACTAACCTTATCTTAAACATCAATGAGATTTTTTTTTTCCCATTAATCATTGTAGACATTGAACTTATCCTCTTAAACTTTTCTTGACTAATTATTTAATCAAATGTTGGAAAAACCATGACATTGGAACTCATATAAATAGTGTATTAGATATTTATTTATTCTTTTTGATGCTTGCTTGGTGTAGAAGCGTGATTATTGTCAAAGAAAAATTAAAAAATAAAAAAGGTGATGAAATCAGCTGCTTTTAGAACATGGCAAGTTGGGTAGGGACCACCATTTGATATTTGTTTTAATTTGTAGGTCTCGTTTGTTATATAGATAGTGCATCAAAACTTTATGGATTAGGAATCCACTGAATCTTCTTATGTTTCTCTTTTTTTTTGTTGAATGAATAAAAATCTTGATCATTATTATTATTATTATTTTTTATGGTTGTGATTTTGTCAGACTTGTAATGATGAATCCATGCACTGAATTCATATCTGGCTGTTATTGGCTTGTGATCAAAGCAAATAAACATATGATGGGATACAAATATATGTAGTGGATATTGTTGGAATCTTGATTAAATTATGCCCCTACAATTTTTTTATTAAAAATAATGCTACACATTTTAAAAATTTATCCAAAAATTTTATTCAAATAATGTATCAAGTTGATTTACAACTACCACATTAATTTTAAAATAATATATTGATGATGCGATAATTACATTTAAACTTACCACATTATTTAGATAATAAATTTAGATAAATTTTTTGATAATGTATCATTACACCTTTATAAAAAGCATACCGGTCTATCCAAGTGATTGTAAAATGCTTCACCTTTTACATTGGTGATATGAAATTAAATAATCTCACATTTACTTATAAAACTACTAATATGAATACATTCCTAACTTATAGTGAAAGTTGTTAGGTTAACCACATGTGTAATAGTCAATTTTCACCAAAATACCACGGATCTCTTAATAAAATTTGATTTATGGGTTCCATGATTGATCTCCTTTATATATTGATAGAACCACAATCATATATCAGATTTGTAAGTTTAAACACTACATGATACTCTCAGATCTATGCCAATTTCTAGTATAAGTCCTACCATGTATAAGATTATATGGTAAGTTATGAACTTAAACACTCTATCAATGCAGATATGATAAGATTTATTGAGATCAATCATTATTTATAATATTAAGCTATCGATTCTTAAGGTATAGAGGTGTCGGGACTTATCGAGATCAATAATCATTTTTACGACTTGTCTATATACTCTCGTAATGAAGAGACAACTGCTCATATTATAAAGAAAGAAAACTACACAAACTTATAAAGTACATTTAGTGGGAATCAATCTATTAACACTTTAGTGGGTACATCCAATTTAGAGTTTATCAGAATTTGATGAATTTTTTTAATGATAAATTTTAGTTTTATAGATTCTATATTGATTTTATTAAAATTCTTTAGAAAATACAATGAAATATAGAGGAGAGTCATAAAATTTGTTATGAACGTTTTTTTTTTTCATAAAAATCACTTCAAACTCCATCTAAATCCATTCAAATCTACCACTCAAAAAAAATCTGTGAAATCAATGATTTTTTTAATACACTTAAAGGGGGTGTATCCAATTTTGGAGTTGATTGGAATTCAAAGGATTTTAAAAATATGGGCGTATTCGATTCAGATTTATAAGAATTCCAATTAAATTTTGATGTATTCAATTCAAACTTTAAAAAATTCAAATAAGTTTAGATGTATTCAAAAAATCAATGATTTTATAGAAATTGAATTTTCATGATTATGATAAATTTTTTAAACCTTAAATATAAATAAAAAAAAAAAACTTTATATGAAATCTTGCCCTAATTCAAAGATTTCCTAAGTTATTCATACATTGTTTTTTTTATCTTAGAATACATTTTTTTTTAATCTTACAATAGGTGATAGTGAATTATGTTTTTCTCTCCCATATTTAATCGGTATTTTTTATTATATTCAATTATTGTATTTTCGATTCCTCTTCACAATTCGGGTTTTGATTTGCTCTAGTATGAAGAATGATAAGGGATGAGTACCCGCACTAGCGTAGAGAAAAGATCAGGTGTAGAGCCATAGAAAATATATTAAAGAATTTGTACGATGATGCTAGTGTAACCATAAAAAACGAAAAATCAGTAATATATACATATTAAAAGTTAAGTAGCTGCTAGTGTAGCCATGGGAAATCAATAAAGGTGATTTGACACATTTGCACAAAGAATTTGTACGATGCTACTGTGATTAAACACGACTACACGACTAAGAAATTTTGTTCGATACTATATACATTATTTCCAATTCAACCAATTTCGTATATATTTTGGATTTTGAATCCATTTCTCTCCATATATATATATATATATATATATTTTTTACTACTTGGTCGATTCATTCGGTTTAATTGATTGTTCTATATTTCGTTTAAGGGAAAATAATGAGATAGAATTTTTAAGGTTGTCAATTTGGTGTTTTCGGTGGTTTGAATGACAAAGGTGAGATTTTAAAAAAGGAGGTTGATTTCTGGGGATTAATCAGAGCCGTAGATTAGTTTTAACATCAAGAGTGAGAGCTAAAGAGGAGAGTCGTAGTGGTAGTGTATTTGCAGTAGAAACTTCTAGCAAAATACAACACTATTATGTGGAACCAAGTAAATTGTTGCCAAAGAATTATATATCAGAAATAATCTTGAAATTCCTGTTGTAAGCCATTGCAGGAAAGGGCAGTATATGGTCTCTGAAAATGCTTTTAATGTTATTTTATTTTTTGATTTTATGTTGTTTACTTAATGATTGAAATTGTGTTAAAAATAAGTGAGGTCTTTAAGTTACTATGGATAATTATTATTTATTAGTTGTCAACTGTTTTTTTTTTTGGCTGTTAATTGAATTTTGGGATTTACATGTGTGATTTACTTATAAATGGAATAAACACAACAAGAAAATGAGAAAGAGAAAGGTAAAGTTGGAGGAAATTATAATAATTGGACTGTGGTAAAAGCAATTTATTATTATAACTTATAGTTGAAACCGTCAGTCATGGATAACATGCCAATGGATTGCTAAGCAAGAAAATAGTGGAAACATTAATACTCTCTATTCTTAATGAAAAACTTCATTATAATAAGATCTACAATGATTATCAAAGTTGATTGAAATGATTTAAGACACAATATCAATGATATATTAAACTTATGCATCATAGCTATGTGATCCAATCAAGAGATTCATTACTTGCAAAGAAGTATGGAAAAACTATTTTAAGGTAAGGTTCTTGAATTTTTGTTTATATATATATGTATATACGTATGTATGTGTATATATATAGTTTGATAATTACTTAACTTTTTTGGCTTTATATATTAACTTTTTATTTTTGCTTTTCTCTATAGTCTCATCCAAAAGAACGATAGTTTCACAAAAAAAATTATGTAGATTATGATGATTTTGCAACTGCTTCAGGCAAATACGCAGTTGGATTGGATGATAATACAAACACAAAAGTACTTGAAGTTCAAAATAAACATACTAATATTGAAGATTATATATACGATGAGAATAATAATGCATGCAAAATCAACATGAATCATCACACCAAGTTCGCCATTTGAACGATCTACTTCACCCAAATACTATCAGGGCATGAGTTCAGAGGTTTCTTCAAAGAGCACCAATCAGAAAAATAGGAATAGTGTTGATTATAAAAGATCTAACTCATTTGAGAATAATCAAAGTGAATTTATAGAAAAAATTTCTCTTGATTGCCACTGATTTTCGAGGAGTGCACAACCTAATAGAGAAAAGAGAGAGTGATAGGGAGAAAAGGGAATTAGAAAAAGAAAGAAAAAGTAATATATGAGATGCTATAAAGGAGATTCTAAACTTAAATAATTATACTCGTTACAAGGCGCTTACACTGCTTAAAACCTTAAAAAAAAAATGTGTTTTTGAAAATGTCATCTAAAGAGCGTGTAGCTTGGATATTATATTCTTGAATAAATGTGGTTATATGAACATCATATGGTTTAGTTTAAAATATTTTCGTGTTGATTTAAATTTGAATTGTTTTCAATCACTAGTTAGACTTGTTTTATTTTGGTTTGTTTATCATTTTTGGTTGGAACTAGCTAATACTCATTAAAGCTTGTTTAATTTGTTTTCATATTGTTAAAAAATTTATTTTGTTTTGTTGATTAAGTAATAGTTAATTATTATTGTTTTTGTTTTGTGATTTGTAAGAGTATCTATAATATGAGATGTTTTATTATTATTTTCGTGGTTGTTTGTAGTGTTTTATACATAACGAGTGTGGCAATAATGATAATGAAAAACTAATAACTTAAGACTAGTTTGGACTTATGATATATATATAGTTTTGTTTTTCATTTGTAGGTAGTTTTCTATATAAAATGGATTATTGTAGCATAACTAATGAAATAGATGAGATGAAAGTCGAGGAAGAAGAAATTAAGGGAGAAGAAGTAGATGATATACATGAAGAAGAAATGGATGAAGAATTTCATGAAGCCATTAAATATTTATTGATGACAATTCAAGCAGTAATTCATGTGCTAAATGAGTTTATGATTCTCATTCATGCTTATCATATTGAACGTTCATTAACTTGACTACCAATAACTACAACTGAATACAAATATGTAAAATATTGAATGAGGATCCTTAAGATTTTCGACAATTGCATCAAATATATCTAGATGTGTTTTGCAAGTTATTCAACATTTTAAGAGAAAAAACACTTTTAGTAGATATAAGATATATTTGTGTAGAATAAATATTTGGCACATTTTTACTAATTATTGGCCCAAATAGTATATATTACCAAACTCGTGATACTTTTAACCGATCACATTCACTATTAGCAAAAACTTTAACAAATTTTGAACACATTGAATATGATTGCACCAGAGTTTATGGCCAAACCCGAATCCACCATGTTATCTAAGATAAGGAAAAATACAAGATTTTACCTTTACTTTAAGGTAAACATTCCATTATTTATATATATTTATTTAATTATTAATTATAATAATATTGTTATTCTTGTAATTATTATTATAATTTATTAATATGTAAATTTTGATTTTTATTTTAGGATTGTATTTGAGCTACTGATAGCACACACACACACCAACAATGGTAATTGAACGTGATGCCAACAACTATCGCAATTATCATGGAATAATATCACACAATGTATCATCAGCTTGTAACTTCGATTTAGAATTCATATATGAGCTTAGTAGGTGGAAGGGGTCAACTCATAATTCAAGAGTGCTGAATGACGCTTTATGAATAGGCTTAAAAAGCCACATGATAATAATTTATTATTCATTTTAATTATAATTTTTTTGTTAGGGAATTAATTTGGCATTAGATTATACATTACATATTAATTATTTACATATTGAATTAGATAAATATTTCTTAATGGATTATAGATTTCCAAATTGACGCTAATTTTTAGCTCCATTTAGAGGTATTTGATATCGACTCCAAGATTTCACTAGTCATGGTCGTGACCCTGAAAATGAAGTTAAGTTATTTAACTTTTGTCATTTTTCCATAAAAAATGCTATTGAAATGATATTTGGTGTTTTCAAATCAAGATTCACAATTTTTAAGTCTGTATCTCCATTCTTCGGACACAAGCAGATATAATGTTAGCTTGTACAGGACTACATAATTTTCTTCGTAAGATATGTCAATTTGATGAATTTCCTATTGAATTAGATAGTGAATCTTCTTCATCTTCATCACCACCAACTGATAAAAAGTAATTTGAAGAAGTTTTTCAAAAGCAAAAGCAACAACGAAAAAACACAAACCAAAGGAGAGCTCATATAGTTACAAATATGTGGAGAGATATTAGGGTGCAAAATGACAACAATGACAATTATGGAGAATAGTTTCTTCGGACTTTCATAATGCACATCATTTCATAATTATTATATTTTTCAATTTAGGATTTTTTTTTGTTAAAAAATATATATATATAAGTTTGAGATTGTTGAAAATAGCTTCTTTTTTTTTTTTCTTTTTTAATTCAACAACTGACTTCAATAATTAGATGTAAATATATATATCTTTTTATAATATCAAAATTTTCATTAACGTGATTTATGTAAGTAAAATAATCATATAAACATAAAAGTTGGGCCAAGTTTTATAATATACTACTCATCTTACGAATTTTTTTTTTTAAAGATAAATCATTAACAATTCCATTTAAATATATCCAATTTCATTTAAATCTATGTAAAAAAATATATAACAAGCTCTAAATAAAATTTTAACAAAATTTGGTGGAATCCATTAAATAATTTAACAAACTCTTAAATATAATTTTAATAAAATCTAATAAAATCCATGAAATCTATAGAATCCATCAAAATCTATCATTAAAAAATACTTCAACAAACTCCAATAAAATCTATATTGAATACACATATTTTATTGGATTTTATACAAATTTAAATTAAATACACTTTGATTTTGATGAATTTCATACAAATTCGAATTGAATACATCTGAATTTTGATGAGTTTTATATAAATCTGGATTAAATACACTTAGATTTTAATATAATCTATTCAAATTTGAATTGATAAAACCAAAATTTTATTAGATTTCATACAAATATGAATTAAATAAACCTAAATTTTAATATATTTCATACAAATATAGATTGAATACACCTGAATTTTGATATAATCTATTCAAATCTAGATTAAATGTGTCTAAATTTTTAAAATCCTTTAAATTTCAATGAAATCTGAAATTGAATATACCATCTTAGTGAATAGCAATATGCATAATCACGTATGCTTAAAGATGGTATGCTTTAATTTTATTGTTTCTTTAATGCTAACACGAAGTTTGAGATTTACTAAAGCTTTCAAAGATAAAACACCTTTCTGAGACCAAACACTATCGCACATTTACGCAAGTAATTACAAGACAACCATCCATCAAGAAGAAAAAAACCATCCATGTAACTTTGTAAAGTGTTTAGTGGAAATTGACTCCCTAGCATCTTAGTGAATTAAAAAATGTACAATCACATGTAATAAAAGGTGATGTATTTCTAAATTCTAAGGTTGAAAGTTATGTGTATGCACAAATTAAACCCGAATAACCCTTAAGTTTTTAATATCACAATAAGGTATTCATAACATTTCAAAATAATAATAATAATAATAATAATAAGGCTTTTATTAAAAAAAAATAACTTTATTAAGGTCACTTAAAAATAATCAAATTATTTTATCATATCGGACATGAAAACTACATAATATTAGATTCAGTAGTAGGTTCATTAATTGCACATAATATTTAGAATGAGAAAAAAACAGTCTCGCGCCATCACTTGAAGAAATCAAACCTTTATTTCGTCGATTCGTCAACTAGTAATTCCTATATTATTTTCCTTTTAGGTTCTACATTTTTTCTTTCAATATTATAGAGTCCCATCCTTGTAGCTAGGTCAAGAAAAAACCTTTTCTACAACCATGAAAAGGGGCTTTCTAGATTTCGCATCTAATGGAATTGTGGGAACAAATTTTTTTCATAAATTGAAAAAAAAAAAAAATAGCAACAATAATAAACCAAAGAGGGGCAAAATAGTCAATAAAACAAAGTATGAGGTCATGTCACCATCCGTTTTCAACCTCTAGAAGATGGGAAGTTCATCCATGATAAGTACCCACCCCACACACACGCCGACAAAAACCAAAAAAAAAATTCACCCAAAAATATTTAAAAAAAAATTCTTTCTCTTTGATTCCTTTTTTGTTTTTTTCTGGCAAGTTCACAGTTTCGTATGGGCTGTTGGCGGCACGTGGCGTGCCAACACCAATTACCATCAGCTCACGAGCCCTACACGAGTCCTCCAGTGGCTACTACTTGCTTCTGGTTTTTTGTCACTGTTCAAGTGCTGTCACGCTCGTAGCACGTGCTAGGACCGCTGGCCGGACTCGGTCAGCCTACTCGGCGCCTGCATCAACCACTGCCCCTGCCGTCCGCAATTGTTGGCTGTGTCGTTTTGGGGTTCGGTCAATGAATTTCATCACGTTGTTTTGGCGTTGAAATTAGATTTATAATCTGTCTAAATTTACTGAGATTAAATAATATGATTCATTGATAAATAGTTTATAATAATTGTAAACGGTGCACATTATATTGATGTTAAGACTAAGTTATGGATTCATCGCAATATGAAAAAATTTAAATGTTTAGGTTTATTTAAATTTATGCAACTCGGGTAATTACTTTCGTCGTGATTTAAGTATTATAAACAAATTGAGATAAAGGTCTACTAAAGCTTATAAAAATTAAGCATTATAAATACTGAATAATTAGTTTCATAACAAAACAAACATTGTTTTTTCACCTACTTTTGTTTATTAGTAATGTGAGATGAAACCTTTACTATTAATATTGAGTGAGAAGTGTGCAGCTGCTCAAATTAGAATTGGATGCATTGATTGTTTGTATCTACCAAACAAGTTTCCACATCTGGAAGGAGAAAAACTTACATGCATCTAAACTCGAAAATGATCGAGGTCAATCGTGGATACATTGACTATTGATGTTAAAAGTCTCTATTTTTCGTTTTTATCTTTTTTTCTTCTAATTAATTTTCAATTTTGTCAAATGCATGCATCTATCGAACAAGTTTTGACATTTTGATGGAGAAAATATTCATAAACTAGAACTTGAAAGTGATTTTGTTTTATATTCATAAATATACTGATCCATTTATTCCACTTTTTGACAACTTATACAAAAACATATTATTCTACGTATTTCAATTTTCACATAGTATTACACATTTATTCTTGGTTGAGTAATTATAACTTCCAACTCTATATTTACGTTGAAAATTTGAATCTCACTTTACACATAAAAGAAAAAATCTATAATATTTTAGCTAACGAAATCATAATATAAGTAATTTTCGATACATCTTTAATTCGCTATCCACTTCATTTTCAAAAAAGAGAATCTTCACATGCAATTTTTTCTTTTTTAATTACTAATATCAAGTTAGAACATTGTCGAAACCAGTTGAGATAGAACTCTAAAATAGGGTTCGAATTTTTGCTTTCAGATGCGAAAAAGAGTTGTCCACATAAAGTGAAAAAATTACTCATAATTAATGAGAGGCTGCCGATCGAACCCATGACCTGATGTATAAGTGGGATCGATTATACTACTCTATCAACCTTACTTGATGCATCTTCACATGCTATTTTGACGTCGGATAGAATCATTTTGGCATTAGGGTTTTCATTAAGAATGTGCATATACAGAGTCCCACATGTGAAATTGTGTTGAGAGGCAATTTTGTGTCGGTGAATCAAAGCATGGTGTTCCACAAAACGTGCAAGCCAAGTGCATGCATGAGTTGGAAACATGTTGCTCACACGCTTTAATTAGACCCCCAGCTGGCCATGCGTCTCATTCATAAAAATTGACACACTATAAAGTCATGCTTTCTAAGTAGAATAGGCAATTGATTATTTGGTGTTATTTGCAAGTCTAAGTTGCGTGCACCATAATTAAGGAGAATTGCTTCATCAAAAGCACCATTTATAGTCCTTTGTTTTGCAATAATAATAATAATAAAATCCTAGACATATGTAACGAAATGTTATTAGAAATATATATACATCGCATAATATCTGTCTAATTAAAAGTATTTACTTGATGTAAAGAAAGGTCAAAGTTTTAATTTATAACTTAATTAAAACAAACTATATTTAAAGTTGTGTTTGAGAATTATTTGCAAGTGATTAAATAGTTTTATACAGTTGAAATTAGATAGAAGTGCCTTAAATTTCTGCTCACATAAGAGTAGAGAGGGGTTCCGAGTTTATTGTTGTAATAAAAGAAATAGTTAGAGTACGTAATTTCTTAGTTCAAGTGATTTTGTACCTCCTCATTTACTAAAGTGTTTTGCGTTCAATTCCATCAAACATATTTTAATAAGTTTATGTGTTCTACCCCTATTATGCAAGTTGTTATATCCTAATTATGAGAATAATATTAAACCAATAGAAATAGTAATAGCTAAATTTTAGTTAGTCTTGACAAAACTTTGATCCATTTAATCTCAACTTTAAAAAAAAGAAAGTACTTTAAAGATATTAATTAAATTTATACTTTTATAAAATGTCTTTTAGTAGGAAAAAAAAAAGTACAATAATTATCTTTTGAAAACAAATTTGTGAAATGTTTTCTTTCCTTAAAAACAATTTAGATATATTTTTAGGGAAAAAAAATAAAAAAAAACTATTTGAAAGCACCGTCAAGAAAAACATTCATGACAAAGTTGTCATGTGCAGTGCTATGCCTTGTCCAGCTACTTATGCAGTGTTGTGTTGTGCTTTATCGTGTCATGCCATACTGTGTTATTACATGTTGTGTAATAACACAATTTAGGGTTTGTGTATGGATAGAAGCCCCAGACGAGTGTATTTACAAGGTACAAACAAACAAAAACATAAGTACAGAACAAAGGACATGCTCATTTTGAAAGAAGAAAGCTGAGAACTAAGAACTATTTTTAAAAGAGAACGAGCCTAAACAAATATACACTTCCTTGGTAAGTACACCCCATCGATATATTCCTTTTTGGTAAGTACACACCATCAAATATTTAAGGCCTGTATTTATAAAAGAATAATATTATTCTGTTCAAAAATTTTATCTAAATAATATGATAAATTGATTTATAGTTATTACATTAATTTTATGATAATGTATTAATAATGTGATAATTACATATAACCTTATCGAATTATTTGGACAATTTTTGGATAGTGTAACGTTGGTCTTTACAAAATAAGTGTACATACTGTTTTAACAGGGTGCAATTACCATCACTTGGCACTAAATTCATTTTGGGCTGACAATCAAAAGAAATTTGGGCTAAGGTCACTATGGGCCTGGGCTTCGTCATTAAATTAAACTATCTGCTTTTACAAAATTGTTAACTGGGCTTGTTATGGACCTGGGTTTTGAAATGGGCTTTGGCTTCTTCTTAACACACCTAGCAGCCATTGTAAAATCTTAATTCCATAATTACCCTTAGTTCAAATTTAAACTTCAACCAGGATATAAAAGAGGAAGACGGACATGGCCACCACGATGGTTTTCAATATTTTTGCTTTTGCTCACAATTTTCTGAAGCAAGGACGATTTAATGGTACAAATTCACCAAGTTTGCTTGATGAAAAGAGTTACACTTTATGTATGAATTTAAATTAATTGTCACAATTACAATCTATAAAATTTAAGAAAATTTACATATGTATTTGATAGGCCTAGCAATGAGACAGCACGCTTGTTTTATTGATAGTTTTCAATATTTTTGGTTTTCTTTAAATTCTCCATATTATATGAAGAAAGGTTTTAATAATAAGAACATGATTGCATTTATGAACATGTTTAAATTCATTTTCATGATCACAATAAATATTTTCTGAAACGAAAACACATGGAATAAAATATCTATTTGATACTGTAATAGAGTGAGGATGAGATGATAATCTTGTCTCAATATTGGCATTTAGTATTTTTCCTTTTTCCCTTTTAAATAATTCACACGACTCCTAAAGAAAAATTGTAATAAGATAAATTTACCACCGTTCAATACATCGATTTAATAGAATAAAATCTATTTATGAATTTAAATTCATAGTTATAATTACAATTAATAGTTATTTAAAATGTATGCACGTTTATGGATATTTAATTAAAATTGCAAGGTTGAGACAATAAGGGAATGTTCGTCTCATCAATGAATTTTAATATTTTTATTATATTTAATTCATGAAAAAATCTATTAATGATTCATATTCACCATATCATTATAACATTTATTAAATAGGATTATATTCATGATCATGACCATAATCAATATTTTTCCAAAATAAATACATTTACTATAACGTCCTAATCTACAAATATATAAATAAGAAGACATGTTTATCTCATTAATTATATTTTTCACAAAAGCCCTTTAATAACACGAATTCCCAATATTCATCTACCAATTCAAACACATTACCACGATCACAATCAAAACTTTTCCTAAACCATTTATACCTAACAACATTTCATCACACACATACAAGAATGATATTGTACGTCCGTCTCATCAAACAGACATAAGCATATCTACCCCTGCTTCCAAGTACTCAAAAGCACACACGCACATCATCACCACACAGAGGTGTCCATTTTCAAAATCAGAAGGGCAATTTGGTCATTTAAACTCCACTCTATAACCTCCTCTTCTTCTCCACCACCTGGGCTGCACTTAAATATATTTGTCCTCAAAAGAGAAGAAAAGAAAAAAAAAAAAAAAAAAAGGGGGCCTGGAAAATAAAAACACTAAAACCTATAAAATCTCTCTTTCTCTCTGTTGTTCTCCCATACAAAAACCCTAGCCCTCTTCAAATACACATTTATAAAAGATCCCTGAATTGCCCATCTGATGATAACAATAAGGTAAGCTCTCAAGAACCCATCTCTGAATACAAAGTATCTGATGTACCCAGAAAATAAAAATGGAAAAAGATAGATAAAAATTGTATCTTGATTGAGTTTTGATCACAAAGTGAAGAAATATTATCTGGGTATTTTTTTTGGAAGGGTTTAGAGTAGTTAAAACCATGGATGATTTTGAAACAGCTATAGTTTTTAGCTTTGATGAATCGGGTGCTATTGATTCTGTGTTGAAATCACAAGCAGTGAGTTATTGTCAGCAGGTTAAGGAGAATTTGTCGATATGTAGTGTTTGCATTGAGAAGCTTTGGCTTTGTAAGCTTGTTCAGGTTCAGTTTTGGTGTTTACAGACTTTACATGAGGTTATTAGAGTGAAGTATGCGATTATGGGGGAGGAAGAGAAGGGTTTCGTGAGGAAATCGTTGTTTTCGATGGCTTGTTGTGAAGGTATTGATGAAAAGAGTGGTGTTAGGGTTTTAGATAGTCCTGCATTTATAAAGAACAAGCTTGCACAGGTGTTGGTTACTTTGATTTATTATGAGTACCCGTTGGTTTGGTCATCAGTGTTTGTTGATTTTTTGCCTCATTTGAGCAAAGGGTGTGTTGTGATCGATATGTTTTGTCGGGTTTTGAATTCATTGGATGATGAAGTTATTAGCTTGGATTATCCTCGAACTCCTGAGGATATGGCGGTGGCTGGGAGGGTTAAGGATGCAATGAGGCAGCAATGTGTGGAGCAGATTGTTAGAGCGTGGTATGATATTGTGTCTATGTATAGGAATTCGGATTTTGAGGTTTGTACTAGTGTGTTGGATTGTATGCGGAGGTATATTTCGTGGATTGATATTAATTTGATTGCAAACGATGCATTTATTCCTTTATTTTTTGAGTTGATTTTGGCGGGCAGTTTGTCGGAACAGTTTCGTGGTGCAGCAGTGGGTTGTGTTCTAGCAGTGGTTTCTAAAAGAATGGATCCACAATCGAAATTAAATCTCTTGAAAAGTCTCCATATAAGTCGGGTTTTTGGGTTGGTGAAAGAGGATGGTGAATCAGAGTTGATTTCAAAATTAGCTGAATTGTTTACTGGGTATGCAGTGGAGGCTCTAGAGTGTGTGAAACGGTTGAATTCGGAAAATGCTAATGTGGTTTCAGTGGAGCTTTTGAATGAAGTTCTGCCATCTGTATTCTATGTGATGCAGAATTGTGAGGTGGACTCGACATTCAGTGTGATCCAGTTCCTTTCTAGTTATGTTGCAACGATGAAGAGTCTTTCTCCGTTGAGGGAGGATCAACTTTTGAATGTTGGCCAGATATTGGAAGTTATTCGTATGCAGATTTGTTATGATCCCATGTATCGAGATAATCTTGACGTATTGGATAAGTTTGGGATTGAAGAAGAGAACAGAATGGTGGAGTTCAGGAAGGATTTACTTGTTTTGCTGCGTAGTGTTGGTCGTGTAGCACCCGAGGTTGCTCAGGTATTTATCAGAAATTCATTAGCTAGTGCTATTGTATCCCCATCAGACAGAAATGTCGAAGAGGTGGAAGCTGCACTTTCCCTTTTGTATGCACTAGGGGAGTCGATGAGCGATGAAGCTATGAGAACTGGAGCTGGACTCTTGAGTGAGTTAATGCCAATGTTATTACAAACAAGGCTTCCTTGTCATTCCAATAGGCTAGTTGCACTTGTATATTTGGAAACGATAACAAGATATTTGAAGTTCATTCAGGAGAATACCCAATATATTCCTATGGTTTTGACTGCTTTTCTTGACGAGAGGGGTATCCACCATCCGAACGTTCATGTGAGTCGTAGGGCTAGTTATTTGTTCATGAGGGTTGTGAAACAGTTGAAGGCAAAGCTTGTCCCTTTCATAGAGAAAATTTTGCAGGTATTATTTGTGTCTTCTACCTTTGATTAATTATCATATATATGTTTATACTTTTGTTGTATACTTTCATTTGCTACACCCTCTTTCTTTCCTTGTCACCTGATTTTTTCTTTCTCATGAATTGACAGAGCCTGCAAGATACAGTTGCTAGGTTTACAAGTATGAACTATACAGCAAAAGAACTTTCAGGATCTGAAGATGGTGGCCACATCTTTGAGGTATTTGGTCCCCTGCCTCTTTTATGTGTTGTCGGACTTGTACACATATTTATACTTACTCATTAGAAAATATATCTTGAAGTGGTAGAAAATATTCTTCGGAGTGCGTTATAGTATTTCTTTATTGGTTTCTAATATTTATGCTTACTTTTACAGGCAATTGGTCTATTGATTGGGATGGAAGATGTACCACTCGAAAAGCAATCTGATTATCTCGCTTCATTGCTCACTCCTCTTTGTCAACAGGTTACATTTGATTAAAAAATCTATTTTTGTTTTGGAATGAATCCCTTGTACCAATGTAGTTGAGCTTAAACTTGTAACCATTTTGATGTTGATGTACTTATTCTGACTGGTGTTTTTGTTGTATTCGTATATGTGCCCGGCATTGTAATTAATTAATATTTGACACCTAATACTGTGAGCAATGCTACATAAATGCTTTCTAAATAGTCCTTTTCTTTGTATTCAGGTTCAGTTACTTCTGAATGCAGAAACACTAAATTCAGAAGAATCTCCTGCAAAAATCATAAGTCTCCAGCAAATAATTGTTGCTATTAACTCTCTTAGCAAGGTTCTTTTCTCCATCCGTTGAATTTGTAAATTGATTTTAGTAAATTGCTATCCTCACAATGTTTGTTTGTGATCCAGGGTTTCAGTGAGCGTCTTGTAACTGCTAGTCGCCCTGCAATTGGTCTTATGTTTAAGCAGGTAACGTTGTTCCATTCAAGTCTAGTAATAAAGTTTAAGAAGCTCGTGACCTTTAGTTCTACATTTTTTCGTAAGGGTAAGAATGCCTGATGACCCTTCTTAACGATTTTTGGTTTCTGTTTTCCCTTTTGTGTAATCCAGACATTAGATGTGCTCCTTCAAATTCTTGTCGTATTTCCAAATATAGAGCCTTTGCGAACCAAGGTAGGAGTTAAATATGGTGGGACCATGATATGCTTTCCTCATTTTGTTGACTGTACGTAATGCCTAAAGTTATGGCTTTAATATTCACAGGTCACATCATTCATTCATCGGATGGTGGACACATTGGGAACATCTGTATTTCCTTATCTTCCAAAGGCATTGGAACAGTTGCTTGCAGAATGTGAGGTACTGTAATAACAAACTTTAGTATAATCTTTTCTTTTCTAGAGTTAAATTTGATTCTTACAAGAAGAAATGGAGTGCTACAGTGTACTTATTGACCACAAATAGTGTGCTCTTTACACTTTTAATAGGTTTTGTTATTATCGATACTTGTCTGGAGTGGACAAATGATCACATAAGAAAACATCTACTTTATACGTTTAAAGCAACTGTGTTTAGAATCTGAATGTTTTGTGATTGATTGCATGATATTTAATTCTATTTTTGACCATACCTAATCTGGATGGCCTCCTTGTTGCTAATTCATGACTTGTCACAAATCAGTTTCCAATTCTGAACTGCTAGAATCTAGAGCATCCTGCAAAACCTGCTTTCTAAAGAGCGGTCACGTGTCTGAAATTTCATAGTCTGTTCTGTAACTGTCAAAACTGAACTATTGTTAGATTTGCTGTACACTACTTATAAAATATATGTATCTGCATGCTTAGTTGCAATTTCAGGCCCTATGAGTTCTTTTACATTTTTCCATTTGCTAGGACTATGATGGACTTCTTGATATAACTATTCATGATTATTGTACTAACTCTGATCTACACATGACGCCAATTATTGATTTGAATTTTACTGTCTGATTATGGATATTTTCCTGTTGCAGCCAAAGGAACTTGCTGGCTTCCTTGTTTTACTCAATCAACTAATGTGTAAATTCAACACTTCGGTGCATGACATATTGGATGAAGTATTCCCTGCTATTGCTGGTAGGATATTTAGTATTATACCCAGGGATACATTGCCTTCTGGACCTGGAACCAATACCGAGGTATGGAAATGTACTTATTTCACTAAACTTCTTAAATAATGATTGCTTTTCATTCATCAGTAATGGTTTCCTCAGGTCAAAAGATAAGGTTGTGTACTAATTACAATGTTTGAAGCTTTATGAAATGAAATATCTTGTTGGAAGCTTTATTAAATGCGTTAAAATGTTTATTCATATTAATAATCAAGAATGTATCATGGTTGCAAAGGTTGGTCCTCTATTCTGCTCTAGGCCTATACTGTATATACCGATTTTCCAACTTGTAATTTCTGACTTGACTCCTATGTTGAAGGTGATGTGTCAAGTAATTTTGTTGTTGAGACTTTGTTTTCTATTTTCTTGTAGGAAATGCGTGAAGTGCTAGAGCTTCAGAGGACGCTATATACATTTCTTCATGTGATAGCCACTCATGATCTTTCTTCAGTGTTTCTTTCTCCCAAAAGTAGGGGCTACTTGGAGCAGATTATGCAATTTTTATTGAATACATCTTGTAATCATAAGGATTATCTTGTGAGAAAGGTGAGTAACACATCCAAGCTTTCATTCTTTCACTCCATTTATGTTTTCTTCATTTTGATGTAAGACGGATCGTGATTACTAAAATGATAGAATAATAACTAAATCTAAAATTTTCCATGTATAGGCATGTGTGCAAATATTTATTAGATTAATCAAAGATTGGTGTGCCAGGCCTCATGGTGAAGAAAAGGTTTAGTCTTTCCACCAAATTCTCATATCTTAATTATGTTGAAAATATTGTCTTTGATGGGGCTAATTAAAAATGCGTGTAGGTACCTGGTTTCCAAAATTTTATGATCGAGGGCTTTGCAATGAATTGTTGCTTCTACAGTGTTCTCGACAAATCTTTCGAGTTTGGTGATGCAAATACTGTAAGGATAGTCTTTTAATTTAAAATTTTTCCATTTCTACTTCTCTAATTGTTTGAAAAGTATATGTTGAAATGGGTAGTATTTATGGCAAAAGAAGGAAAAAAAAGTGTATTTATTCTTTAGTTGGTATGATGTTGTGCAAGAGGCAAACAGCCATGAAACCAAGATGTTAATCGATTGATCAGTAATGCTAGTTGAAAACCTTTTTGATGGTGCTTCCTATTTATGATATCTTTTGGACCTGCGGCAGGTTATTCTGTTTGGAGAAATTGTGTTGGCTCAGAAGGTCATGTACGAGAAGTTTGGCAGTGATTTTCTTGTTCAATTTGTATATAAAGGCTTTACTTCTGCACATTGCCCACCTGATTTGGCAGAGCAATATTGTCAAAAGTTGCAGGTATGGATATGTACTCCCACCTTTTTTTTATATAACAAAGGGACTATAATCTCTGTGGTCCTTTTGTTCTTATTGACACATGCCAATTTCTCTATCCAGATTCCGGACATGAATTGTTATAGTCCATTATTTATCATGTTCTCGATGGTGTATTAGTGTGTTGTATTTAGCATCGTAGTGTGTGGTTTGTGTATTGCTTTGTGTATTTTATTTAAATGTTTATGAATAAAATATGGTTTCTCATGGTCATTATGAGGTGCAGCCCCTTTGAGAGTTAAATCATGAGAGTGAATATTTGGTTCCTACATGTTTGCACTATCTCTATCATTCAAATAATCATTCTGCATTTCTAGTTTGCCTGGCTGTTCACCAAACTAGAGTCAGTCCTTTTGGCTTTCAATAGGAATCTTGGTACCGTGTTGCTAAATTAGCAAGGATGTTAAATGGATCGAGCTTAGTCATCATAATAGTTTCCGTTCTCTAATTCTTTGTATTTTATAGGGTAACGATTTTACGGCTTTGAAATCGTCCTACCAGTCTCTGATTGAAAAATTAAGACTCCAACAGAATGGAAGCCTTGTATTCAGATAGCAACATCGCAAACAATCCAAATTTTGCATTGCTCATTTCAGCGATCCAGATTTTGGCTGCCTAAAGGTACGTTGGATCCTGCCGTCAGATTGTATTTATTCCAAAATCATTGTCGTATTTATTATAGTTCATATTGCAGGATTTCTTTCTGTAAATATCAGGTTATGTCCATCCTGTGAACAAGAGGTATGGAAAAGTAAATTATTGCCCCTGTTTGTTTTGCCTATTGTCAACTCATTATGAGAGTGACTGATGATTGATCCCCCTAGTTCTGCAGTTGTAGATTTTCGGCATAAGGGTTTTTGATCGTGAAGAAGCTCATGGAGTTGTAATAATTTTCGTTCTCATTTTTTCAGTTTCCCCCTCCTTGCAAGTTAAAAGTGGTTTGCATTTGACCAAATTTTACTTACATTATGGTCATGGTTTTGTTAGGCCATACTCAATACCAATAGTACTTTTGGTACAACAAAATTTTACGTGTAAAATGATTATAGTTCTAAGTCTTAGAACCCTATTTTCTTTGTCGTGAATAATTTAGCAAGAAATGGAATAATTGCCCTTACAATCTTACAATACATATTTGAATCCATACGCCCCCTATAAGAGAAATAACTCTTATTATTAGGCTTGATTTTATTCATTAATTGCCATGTGATGTCGTGTTGCTTCATCATAATTTGAAGGTACAATAACAAAAACTTAATTTTTGAAAGTTGTCTCTTTCAAGTCATCCAATTTGAATTTGAATTCTCAATGAATATTAACGGCTCAAGAATGTTGCGACATTTATAAGGTAGCATGATATGACACTTGGAATAAAAATACTTGAATTATTATGAGTTGGTGTATGACATGAAAGATTTGATGGTATCTCCATTGAGAACTGTCTTTCGTGGCACACAGTGACAAGCTTTTCTTGTGGCCAATTTAATAAGATTGTATGTTTTAATCAGGCTGGAGGATTTTGTCACCTCCTTGTGAAGACAAAAACGGTTATTTGTATTTGACATAATCATGCATTTTCATCTTTTCTTCCCTCTCCCCTACTCATCTAAAAGATTCTTCCTTCTCCCTTACTCATCTAAAAAGATAACAAGAGAAAAATTTTAATTGGTCTATTTCATAGTTGATGATGGTGAGATTGACTAATTAGTGATTGCTATGTGGTAAATACTAAAATGAGTAGATGTGTTGTTTATGTAGAGTTGGTAGTTTCTTCTAACTTTGGTTTTCACTTTTAACATTTTGTGAAAGAAGTTTGAGTTTGAATAAATAAATAAATATATATTAATATTTTTTGAAAAGATTTGAATTTGAGTAATGTATGAAAAAAAAAGTGTAACAATTTTGTTTGGACTTGAATCCAGCTGATATAATTTTTGCTGATGTTTTGATGTGAGAGGAGAAATAAAAGCATTTTTTATTTAAATGTCAAAGAGAGAAAAAGCCAAAAAGGTAAATTAATCTTATTCATTCATTTATAAAGTTTGTCACATGTTAGTGGATCTTCAAAACATCAACAAAAATCATATCAGTGTTAGATCCAAATTTCAATTTTTTATATTGACATATCATTAGATTATAAAAGTCTAAGGAAAAAAAAAAATTACAAAAGGATGCAAGACATTCGACTACACTATTTGCCACATTATGAGTTTGGGTGTAAATGAGAAAAAAGAGATGGAATGTTTTACGTTACTCTTTGACCCAATTGCTCCGAAAGCTTGGAGCATATAATCTCCTTTTGATCTTCCAACAAACCACATTTGCTCTCTTCTCACTTGGAAATGTCTAGCATTATTCAAATATACATGTTGATAAAATGTCTCACTTGACATATCATGAGTTGAGATATAAAATGTGAGATTTCTAATATTATTGCATATTTTAAAAAGTTTCATTCATTTACCATCGTCCAATATGGTCTAGTTATAAAATATGCATTTAGTCTGACAAATTTTTTGTTTCGAGTTGCTATACCATATGTATTATCTTAAAAAAAAAAAAAAAAGTTTCATTCACTTAAAAAAAGTAGAACCTTATAAATGGTGTGCATTAAATAAAGTATAAATGCATGCTCAGTAAGATTTATTAAATGTTATTTTTAAAAACTAAGTAGAGATGTTTGATATTGGCTTTTAAAATGAGTAAAATCTTTTATTACTATAAAGCAAAAACCATGACACCACGTGTTATAATGCTAAGCTATCTAGAATAAGTAATGATAAATAATTAAATAAAATATTATATATATAATTTTATGTATATTATTATGACTTTTAAATTTTTATAACAGTCGAAATTTATAACATCTAGAAGTTCTTAATTGTATATTATTGGTTTTATTAATGTGTATGATTATGACTTTTAAATTTCTGTAGCACTGAAAAGCTCTCCAAAATTTTATAACACCCAAAAGTTTTTAATTATATATTATTGGTTTATTAATAAATATAATTATGACTTTTAACCAATATTTAAATTAGGAAAACAATCATTATATATATAGTCCTCTCAAATCAAAACCATGTACACCAATTTTTCTCTTTAATTTTCTTTTTTGTTTGTTTTTTACATGGTTGACCATTTACTGTGTTAAATATGATATTCTTTTATTATATTGCTGTCATCAAGACCAAAGATTACAAACTTTAAAGATCTTATCTTTTCTGAAGAACTCCCTCATATTGAGACAATGAGACACTTCAATGTTGATAAATGTAGGAGAAGAGTGAAACGGATCATTTCAGGATTATGGATGCATAAAAATAAAATTAATATTGTCCAAAGCGGTGAAGAAGATGGTCATGGCTCCATTTCATGATCATCATAAAACCATAATAATATATTATTAATAACATCATAAATAATATAATAAAATATATCATGATGGAGTTAATGAGAAGATGAAGCATAATAATATAAAATTAATATATTGTTATTTAAGATTATTATAAATGATATAATAAAATATATCATGAAAATATGAAGTCTATTATCATGTATTATTAGACTTGAAAAACCATAATATTAATCAATTTTATTGTTTTGATGATGATGATGATTATGATAATTTATATTTTGGATGTTATGAAAATTTAAAAGCTATAATATTTAGAGTTAATTTTTTTTAAATGCATTAATATAGTTGTTATAATAATATTTGAAAAAATTTATTAAGGTTATTGTTATTTAATTTTATAACATTACAAAAAGTGTTGCTATTTGGGTATTTATTAAGTAATAAAACATTTAAAAACCAATAATATAAAAGTGAAAGCTTTTGTGTATTATAAACTTTTGAGTCCTATAAAACTTTAAAAGTCATGATAATATATATTAATAAGTTGATTTTTAATTTTATCTCATTACAAAAAGAGTTAATATGTGGGTTTTTATTAATAAAAGATTTAAAATCAATAATATAAAATTGAAATGTTTTGGGTTTACAAACTTCTGGTGTTATAAAACTTTAAAAGCCATAATAATATACATTAATATTGTTATTTAAGGTCATCAATCATAATATAATACAATATATCATGAAAGATGAAGGCTATTATCATGAATTATAAGACTTAAAAAACCACAACATTAATTCATCAAATTTACTGCTTTGATATTTCTCCAGAAAAAAAAATATATTGTTTTGATAATGATGGTGATGGTGATTCATATTTTAATTTAGATGTTATAAAAATTCAAAAGCCATAATATTAGGAGTAACAAAAGTTTTTAACTACATTAATATAGTTGTTATAATAATATTTAAAATTTTTTATTAAGGTTATTGTTATTTAATTTTATATCATTACAAAAAGAGTTAATATGTAGGTCTCTAGTAATAAATGATCTAAAACCAATAATATAAAACCGAAATCTTTTGGATGCTGTAAAACTTTAAAAGTCATAAAAATATACATAATATATTATTATTTAATTTTATGTAATTACGAAAATAGTTAATATGTGGGTACTTAGTAATAAATTATTTAAACCAATAATATAAAATTAGAAGCTTTTAGGTGTTACAAACTTTTGGTTATTGCAAAACTTTAAAAACCATAATAATTACATTAATATAATGTTATTCAAGATCATCATAGATAATATAATAAAATCTATCATGATAAAGCTAATGTTGTTGATATGACTTCTACTTTCAAACATATTCTGTATCTTAAAATTGTTGATCATTAAATTTAAAATAATTTATTTATTTACATCCTCATACAAAACATGAGTATAGACTAATAGTTGCTTAAAAAGAAACCATTTGTTTAAAAACTTTGTTTTAAAAATAGTGAAAAACATAAAGGAAAAACTAATTTTACATAATTGCTAAAAAAAAAAATGTTTTTCAAATTTAAAAATATATTTAACAAAACCACCAACCATATTTACATCTTTTTTTTTTTCTTTTAAAAATAAATATTACTTTGGGAAATAGATTCAAATACCACCTCGATATATATATATATATATACCAATATATATATTACTAAGACTAGCTACAATATTACACTAAAGTATGGTCCAAAAATTAGATTTCAAGAGAAGGGAGTGAGCAATCCATATATATAGGGAAAAAAATTCTCATATAATTGGATATTAATGAGAGTAGAATGCATGACTTCTCAATACATCATGGGTAGGTTGTGACTTATTATCACACCATAGCTGTGCTCTTAATACCGTCTTAATATTAGTCGGCATACCCTGACCGTATCCCAATGTTAGTTTCAAAAAAAAAATAAAAAAATTGACAAAAGTAGTGACACGGTCTTTTGACACATTTCCAAAATGGCAAGCTAAAAGTAATTTGTGCAACAAGACATCATGTGAAATAGACTAATGAAGTGTAATCTTTTTCTTGATTGTGATTTTGATGCAATCTTTTTGATGTCAAAAACCCCCATCATTATTATCTTTTTTTTTTCCTTTTGGTAATATTTGGGGGCTTATTAATGCGTTTTCTCTGTAGCTGCCTTTTTAATTTCCATCAACCTCATGATAAATTACTTTTATCAGGGGTGGTTTCGTTAATTCCGACTGAAATTTCCTGTAATACTTAACTTTGGAATACACATTAACAAGATTCATTTAGCTTTTAACCAAAAGCACATGATTGTTATCTCTTTTTTTCTTTCATTTGGTATGGCTTATTAGTGCGTTTTCTCCGTAGCTGCCCTTATAATTTCCATCAAACTCGTGAAAAATGTGACTATCATTTTATCTTTGAATAAATAAATACTGTAGTTAAAAAAATAATAATAAATAATACTAATTTGTCGGCATGGGATTCGAACACAACTTAATTACTTTTATTAGGAGAGGTTTTCTTAATTCCCACTAAAGTTTCCCATTACATTACCTTTAGAGTATGTGTTAACAAGACTTATTTAATTTTCACGAAAACAAAATTAACTTCTCTTATTTCATTGTATAAAAAGTATATAAAATTTGAATTAATTGTTGATAAGCGACAAAAGCAAGAATTTGTAAGTTGTATTTGTTGACTAAAAAATTAAAAATACACACAGAAGACTTTGATTAGAAAATATAATTAATTTGGAAGAAAAAAGGAGATTATGTGATTTTCTATTTTTCTTGCTTTGGAAACCGTCAAGCAATATATATATATATATATATATATAAACGACATTATAAATCAATATTGTATACGTTTTAGTCAATTTTGGATGATTCGACAGAGAAATCAAACCTTATAGTATCTAAAAAATAAAACGTTTTTTTTTTCATCACCCTTTTAGTTTCCAAAAAGTTGTACACCATAGTCGTTGGGGAGTTTTGAAGAAAAAAGAATTATATATATATACACACACATATGATAATCTTAAAATCATTCTAATATGTTAGGTGGATTTAAATTGGAAACTGGACTCCTTGCTACACTCTATAATCTTTAGAAAGCATAAAACTATGACTTTCTACCATATAAGTATTCACAAGGGATTTAAACTCAAACTTTGTGTAAGCAAATCATGAATCTAACTATTCTATTAGACTCCTATAGGTAATATAAAATGATAATAACTAATAAAACATGTTGATTTATAATAGTAATTAAGTGCACGATGATTCTATATATTCTTTTGGCAATATTTCGACTTGATAGTATTGCAAGAGTGGCTTGGAATGACTCTATAACAACACAAAAATGAATTCAGCATACAAGAACATACAAAATCCACACACAAAATAACATATGAAATTCCACACTTAATTAGTCTTATAAATATTTTTCTAAAGAGTACTGACAAATAGGTAGGTAATATATCTGATAAAAAAATCTTATTTCAAAAAATAATTTTCTTTTACAATAACATTGTAAGCTTATGACTGTGTTTAGCATGACTATTTAACTGATTTGGAGGAAATTACCTTTGAAAGGGACTGAGGGAGCTACTTGTTTAATAAACTTTGTAATTTCAGTCATAAATGGCAATCTTTTCTATAACTTGTTTTAACATTCTTGTTAAGCAATTGAATTTATTAAAAGGCTGATGTAATTGTTTTTGAACTTAAGGCTGATGTATTACTTGATCATCATTTAGAGCGAAACAAAATATGTGATATGTATTTACAAGAATTTTTGTCATATGTAAATATAGAAAACTAATAATAGTTAAATTTCTTTAAAAAAAAATAATAGTTAAATTAAATTTGTTAAGTATGAACTGTTCTAATTTTTGAAAATTTGTTCTTGTAATATTATGTGTATAAAAATGGCTATTCTGCATAAAAAATAAATAAAAGACGAAAACTTTCATACGTTTAAATATATAAAACAGTTGATAAATTAAAGTTTAAAATTTACCGAAATCAGACTTTTGCACTTAAGAAATTCTATATAACAAAGGTGGTTATTTTATTTTATTTTTTGAAGTTAAACTATTGATTTAATAAGATACATGCGTTTAAGCATATGTTATAAGGTGTTTTAAACTCCAAGTTTGTTTAAATTGATTGATTTTGATCAATTTCAATGATTTTAAATGAATTAGATTCAAGTTATATATATATATATATATATATATATATATATATATAAACTAACCTTATCAATTTAACTCACTAATAAAAAACTTAAATTTTCCATTCTAAAATTGACACTGAATGGGTCAGAAATCCACTGCAACTTGTTAAGATGAAATACTACTTATGTCATCCGGGTATTACTCCTATAAACATGAGATCACCATCCGGTGTTAGAGATCTGTTGAGATTTATTAAAATCAAACACTATTTACATCGTTCGGATATCTATTTTCGTTCAAAAACTAACATTGGACATCAAAAATCTTCTGAGACCTTTCGAAATCAAATACTATTTGTGACCTCTAGATATATACTTCTATAAATAAAAGACAACTATTCGGTGTAGAGATCGGCTGGAACTTGTCAAAATTAAACACTACTTACGTTGTTTGAATATCTACTCTCATTCGATGTTAAAGATACATGAGACTTGTCAAAATCATATATTACTTGTGTCATTTGAATATATGTTTCTATGAACGAAAGACAATTATTCTCACAATATAGAAGGAAAACTACTTACATAAATTGTAACATTTGTTTGGTGAGAATTGATCAACTCCTAATCTTTTAGAATGATTGAGAGGTATACAATCACTTGTGTTGAAAAGTGGTGTGAAAAAATAGAAAAAAAAAAAGTAGTTTAAATCTTAAAAAATATAGAAGAATAAAAAGTTGTTAAGAGAAGTTAATAATTATATATCTCAACTAAATCTGTATAAAATAAAAATTTAATTAGCAGCTTAAGTAATAATTAAAAAAATAAAAGAGAATTAAAGTTAGTATTTAATTATAATTAAACACACGTTTTATCATTGTATGCACTCACTTTCTCGTTTAGTCTCCAAAAGACTAGCACACGTGATCATGGAAACCGCAAAGAAATTCCTACTTGGCTTGTTATCAATAAAGCAACCAAGTCAATGGCAGCTACCGCCGTTGGATAGTGCGCCAGCTGTCCCTATTCTCTCAATTGCATAAGTCTATGCCCCGTAACCATAAATAATAAATCTTTCAAAAAAAAAAAAACCATAAATAATAAATATTTTTCTACCTTCTACGTGGGTTACCCCTACTTCTATGCGGGCTACCTTAGATCCTCATGTGAGTTTATTTTATTTATATAGATGAGATTCATCCCATTTAAAAATAATTGTTCGAATTATGTCACTGATATTTTTATCTTAATAGATTCTAATTATCTCTTTAACTAATCTCAAAAAAAAAAAAAAAATAACAACAAAATCAAATATTTACATGATATTTTATGACAGCTTGCCAACGTGACCTTATTATTTAATTGATATGATGAAAGATTGCCAAGAAATCCATCAAATTATTTACTAATTAACTTGGTGATCTTCATGATAATATTACATGTAAATGGTCATTAATAATCAAATAAAAGAGGAATGGTCATTATTAATCAGTTATCAAGTCGAATAATTGGATATATTTTTATATTTTATTATCGCTATTTATATCATTATTTAAAATATTAAAGGAATCTAATAAATGAAAGTTGAGGTTATGGGTTTGAATCATTTTATGTTTCACAAGTCTTAATTTCATAGCTTTAAAAAAAATACCAAATTATATAGGAAAATGAACTCAAACTAATCAATGTTAAATATTTCTAAATGTGTATATTTTTTATAAGAAAAATGGCATGGCAGAAATTTCATTTATTAACTCTTGAAGCTGTTATTATTATTATTATTATTATTATATAGATGGAGATGTATTAAGTGGTTAAAATCAACAAACTTAATAAACCTAATTACTAATTATGACAAGATAAGATTGGTCTAAAGGTCAAAGTAGCTGTAGCACTAAGAGGGTGTCGACCGGCGTATGACGTGTCTAATTTTATTTTTTAAAAAAATGTATTTAAATAATTAAGTACATATAATCTTTGATTTTGTATAAATTTATTTTATCTCTCTTTAAATATTATATATTAGTTTGTTGGTTTTATAAATACATTTTGGGGTCTCTACCTTCATCTAGTAATATGTTTTTACATTTATATTATCGAAGTTAAAAACCATGTTCCTTTCTCCTAAACCCCAAATAAACCCCAAATTAATTATAATAACTAATAAAAAAACCTAATTTTATATATAATCAAGTTGTATCCCCATCCCTTAAACCTCGTATTAATTGTAATAGCTCAAAAAATATAATTATATATAGAAGAAACAATGCATAATCTCACGTATTTGTTTGAGCAAGATTTACCCTATAACATTGTATACAAAATTATTGTGTAATGTTACAAAATAAAGATGCAACATGAAAATATATCTCATAATTCATGCATATATATATATTTAAAACAAAAACAAAAACAAAAAACAAAAAAGCCGAAGGAATGCAAATAAGTAATCAGCAATGTAAAACGGCTCCGCCACGCAGCCTGGAGTATGGACCATGAAATTACTAAGAAAATACTAAAAAGAATTTTGGCACATGTCCAAACAAATCAAAACAAAACAAAAGTAATAGACTCGATTACTTTATTAAAAAAAATCTCATCTAAATTCAAAGTCAAGATGGGGCCAACCTCATTTTACTCTCAATCCAGTCTGAAGACTTTATTAAGACTCTAAATAAAGATTTTATACAAGATAATTTACAAGATTTTGTACATCACTAATTCGTCACCAGATTGAGATCATTAATTTGTTGATATGAGCACCATTTGATTTTGAAGATCTTATTGATACTTACAAATTAGAAAATTTTTAGATGCGAATGTACGAGTTTAGATTAGAATAATTT
Source organism: Dimocarpus longan (assembly GCA_022984855.1). NCBI lineage: Eukaryota > Viridiplantae > Streptophyta > Magnoliopsida > Sapindales > Sapindaceae > Dimocarpus > Dimocarpus longan. Next base: position 37,256,310 of record CM041013.1, read on the forward strand.
TAATCAATAACATTTTTGTTATATCTAGACTTTTATTAAACATTCCACATTATTTTTTATTATTGAGATTGGTCCAAAAAATAATCGAGATCAAACAAGATCAAATACATATTTGTATATTAAAATAGTCCCTTAAACATGATTAGTTAAGTTAAGATTTTATATAAGTAGAGAAATTACACTTCAAAATTTAATCCAAAATTCCACTAGGATTCGAACTGTTTTATAATGCTTCAAACAATTCTCAAGTTTGATCATGATAATTTTAGTAAAAAATCATTCGGGCTCATTCACGACCATGCCAAATTTTTATTAAATCTAGCCATTTGAATTCGGATAAAATCTTTCATGAGATGCTTAGTTAGTGTGTTATGTTAATATTGATGTAACATTCCAATAATAATATGACATGTGATATTTCTCTTTCATAAAAAATTAATATTAGCATATTTTTTTATCTATGAAAAAATTTTATTTAAAAAAGTATGTCACGTGTTACATTATTATTAGAATATCACATTAGTATCAATTTTTTACGAAATAAAAATATCACGTGTTACATTATTATTGAAATATTGTACCAATATCAGAATAATAGATCAATTAAGCGTCCTATGGAAGATTTTTTATGAATCCGACATAAATTCTTTAATACTATTAATAACGTTTCAGTTGAGATAAACAGAAAAATTTACTTACAAACAAAGGATATTCTCAATTTGTACACAACCTAAAAAAGAACATACCCCGAAGGAGGAAAAAAGGATGATTGGTTGTCACAAAGTCAACAGAAGACTTGCTTTGAGCCTCAAAACCAGCAAATCAACCATTGTTTTCTCACTAGAACTGAAAAATTTCCAAGCTTCCTCAGAAATTCTCCACAGCACATACATTTCAGGCTATATATATATCCAATCAAGTTGTCCTAGAAAGTAAGGCCCAGCACAAACTTCGAATGAAACACTATGACTCTCAAAAGGGTAGTCAGCTGGAAAATAATCCTGCCAAGTTGTGTTAAGGCCAGGAAAAAGAACACTTCAGAGCACAAATCCAATCTAAGTTCCAAGCAGATATCTCTGCAGAGACTATCACTCTCTGATGTGAGCAACCCCGGCTCGCCTCTTTCGCTTAATGATCTATCGAACTCCCTGGTGGGATCAAACCTGCACATTTTCACACTCAAGGAGCTGAAAGTGATGACACACAATTTTTCCAAGGGTGAGTTCCTTGGAGAAGGTGGTTTTGGACCGGTTTACAAAGGGTACATTAGTGACACGCTTAGGCCTGGATTGCAAGCACAACCTGTAGCAGTTAAAGTCCTGGACTTGCATGGCACTCAGGGCCACAAAGAATGGCTGGTGGGTTGTGTATATATTGTGCATATACACATGTATAGAGTCATTTTTTTAGTGTTTGTTTTTACTTGGAAACTTGTTTTGAAGTTTATGTGATTTTGAATTTTTTTTTTTTTGGGTTTTTTCCAGGCTGAAGTGATATTTCTTGGACAATTGAAGCATCCCCATCTTGTGAATTTGATTGGGTATTGCTACGAAGATGAGCATAGATTGCTAGTTTATGAATACATGGAAAAGGGCAATTTAGACAATCAATTGTTTAAAAGTATGCACATCCTTCTCTGCTTTAGAGTTTTTTTTTTTATGCCAACTTCAATTTTTGGATCATAATTATAATTTAACGAGCTATCAGAGTTAATTTTACTGATATCGTCCTACGTTTAATTTTAGAGAAAAAGTTTTCGAAAATTAGAAGAGTATGAATATATAAACTGTTTTAGTGTTATTGATTATTGTTTGCTTTTGTATAATGTAGATTACTCTGCACCATTGCCATGGTTGACCAGAATCAAAATTGCAATAGGAGCAGCGCAATGTCTGGCTTTCCTCCATGAAGAAGAAAAACCAGTCATATACAGAGATTTCAAGGCTGCAAACATCTTACTAGACTCTGTAATTTCTTATTTTTCAAGCCTTTCTTGCATTTTCTAGGATCATTTCAAATTCTATGAGCAAACACCTAATGTTATTTTCTCCCTTTCAATTTTGCAGGACTACAATGCTAAGCTCTCTGATTTCGGATTAGCAACAGATGGTCCGCAAGGAGATGATTCTCACATAACGACGTGTGTCATGGGCACTGAAGGCTATGCAGCCCCTGAATACATTAATACTGGTAATTAGATTGTTCTCGAAATCTGTTTTCCGTTTCACAATCTAAAAAAGGGGAAAAAAATATTTTTGTATTTGAAATTTTGAATAATTTTCGTGACTGGAAGCTGACATGGGGTTTTTCAGGACACTTGACAAGTATGTGCGATGTTTTTAGCTTCGGAGTGGTGCTTTTAGAGTTATTGACAGGAAAGCGATCTGTGGACAAAAACCGTCCGAGAAGAGAGCAGGACTTGGTAGAATGGGCAAGGCCAATCCTGAAGGATAGTCACAGGCTAAACCATATAATGGACACGAGACTCGAGGGCCAGTACTCAACCGAGGGGGCTAAAAAGGCAGCTGCACTGGCTTATCAATGCCTGAGCCACAATTCCAAGTCCAGACCAACCATGAGAGCTGTGGTCAGGACTCTGGAGCCCCTCCTGGACTTGATTCATGATATCCCAATTGGACCCTTTGTGTACACTGTCCATCCTGAAGTGAAAAAATGTGATGAGCCAAGAATTGGAAACATTGGTGATGAAATCAAAGAGAAAAAGCACTACAAAAAGGTGCAAATCCGGCATCAGAAAGGTCGTAAACACCACCGGAGTCGAATTAAGGCATCAAAGTCTAGAGCTGTACATAGTGACACTACTTTGTACAAAGCTCTTGGAACTAGTCTATACTCCCCCATGAACTAGAGGGAATGGGTGCAAAAGGGACATAGTTTAGCATTTCACAATTACACAATGCAATCTGATACAATTTTTGCTTTGGTTTTTTTGGGTTTCCTTTTCTGGTTTGGGTGTTGTAAATTAGTACAGTTGGTTTTTTGATCTCTTTATAGCAGAAAAATGGTTTTTCCAGATTGATTGTACGTCTCTTTATTTTCGTATGGTTCATTGTAATTTATGGATGTAACACATTTCAGAATCATGAAAGTCTACCTGTACTCAACACAATCTATAAGCAAAGTCGAAGAAATTTATATTGGAATCCATATGGTTTAGAAATTTATCAAATATCACTTTGGATAAATTTTCAACAAATTTTAAAAAGGTTTATAACGAATTCCAAAATCATCACAGTCTATCTGTACTTAACTGTAAGGAAAGTAGGTGAAATTTGTTTTTTTTGTTGAATATTGTAACATGCTTCTAAGACATGGTTTCGGCTGCCTACTTATTATCTTTCCTTCACCTTCTCAAATGATATTCAAGAGGACAGAATTTCAACTTATGATCCTAAAATTCATGAAGAAAATTTTTTTTAGATCTATCCACCAGTGCAACTCTACCTAAAATGTTCTGGAATTTATGGTGTTTAATTGATTGAATTCCAAAAATTCAATCTCTTCTAATTTCCATGGTCAAATTTTTTTTGTAGCTTGGACTGTTCAAAGTTCAAACAACTCTAGAGGGGATTCAAAAGAAGGGCAACAAATTCTATGGTCCCATAATATACATGCTTTGTGAAGGAAAATGACTTCCACCACCTCACCAAACCCAATCCAAACGCTCAAAGTCAGATACAATGAACTAAAATATTATTGGTTTTTTTTTCTTTGTTTTGATCCTTAAAACCAAACCTCCCATTTCAAGTCAGGCTACATTTGAAAGACTTAAAATAATTTCTGTTATCATAATTTTTATTGGTATAAACATTAGAGACGTCCATTGACAATTGGTTATATATATATATGAATATAAAAATTCCTGATGCCGATGATTTAGATAAAAAAAGATTATTGTCTATATATATAATTGATTTACATATATCTTTTTTAGTATTTATTTTTTTGGTTGAAGAGGAGTCCAAATGTAAGGAGTTTTCTATGATGTGAATATTCGTCATAACAAACAATTATTATTATTATTATTATTGGCATTTGAAATCATCCAATAATATATTTTGAGTTAAATACATAAAACCCCTCTCAGGTTTGCTTTAACATAAATAGATATAAAGTTTAATTTTTGTAATAAGTTACCCCTAATTTAATGGTCAATGTAACAACTTAAAATTAAATTAATTTTTTTTATTTTAAACTTTAAAAGAAAATTAATTAAAAAATATGGATATTTTCATTTGTGCGCTTCAAACTACAATTGACCGTTAAATTTAACACCCTTTGACTATTAAGTTAGGGGTAACTTATTACAAAAATTAAAGTTTATTTTTATCTGTATTAAGGCAAACCTCATAGGGGTTTTGTGTATTTAACTCATATATTTTAGCATTTTAATAAAAAATAGGGATACATCATTTAGGTTTGTAAAGTAGTTGAGGTGCTTTCTATTCCACCTAAAAGTCTAAGAGAGTGCAAATAAAATATAATAAGAAAAGCCCTTCTAGAAAGTTGAAACTACATGCATACTTTCTAGAAGAAATTCTCTATTATTAGCTCTATAGAATTCTGTATCTCTATGTACTGATATTTTAAAAATAAGTACTGTAAATTTGTATCAGTAATTTAGTATGAAATCATTACAAAATTGAAGAAAATAAAGATTTGTATAGATATAAGTTTACTGTTTTTTTCCATAATTAACTTGTATCGATACAAATCACAAAACAATTTCTTATAAAATTACTACATAATAGAGATATTTTAATTTCCTTTCGTATGTAACTCTTTTTTTCTAATTTGAATGTGGTAAGTTTTAAATTTAGAATCCTAATTTTATTAAGAGATATAGTTACTAATCAAACTATACCTTACCTGACTTACCTTTTAACAAGTACAATTTGCATATAGAAAGCTACAATTGGATTCACCTTAAAGATGTATGAGTGGGAAAGCTATATTAATATGAACCACAACCAAACAACTTGTGTAGAAGATTATTATTACAGATAATATAACAATATTAATTATAGACGTGGCTTGCTATGTCTTCTTTGTTTCATTTTCCCAAAACATGTGGTAGCAATGGCAATGATTCTCTATTATTCTACAAAAAGGACAAGGTGGGAATTGATGATGAAGAAACAATTGTTAATTGGGCCCACGTTTGAAAGCTTTGTTGCAACTAATGATGAGATATTTTACGTACTGCCGTACAAGTTTGATAACGTTATTAAATGTTGATGCCAGTTGAATTAAAATTTAATAACGAGTTCGAATTTCGATGATATTATTGAATTAGTTAATATTTATTAAATTCAAATCTAACAACATACTATTCATCCTGTTCATATTTAGTAATCTTAACACGTACTACCGTTCATGTTAGATAAAGTTATTAAATATTAATATCAGTTTTCATTGAATTAGTTAACATTTATTAAATTCAAAGACATATCTTATAATCGGTCTATTCATATCTAGTGTCGTTAAAAAATACTGCAGTTGTTGCACAAAGTAAGAAATGTCCAAATCTTTAATGGGGAAGGTTTCTCAAATCTAATAATTTAGGATAAGCTTCTCTACAATAAAATAATTTCTGACAAATTTCAGGAATTCATACAAGGCTTCTGACATTTGAAATCACCAAAATTTAGTAGAGAGAATCTTTGAAATTTTTGTATTATTAGGTGATTAAGATGTCACAACACTGAATCAAAGTAAATAAAACATGTATGGCCCCTGTATAGAAAGTCTATATGCTTTCTAGAAGAAGTTCTCCATTATTATCACCTACCCTACTACTTGCAGAAGCAAAAACATAGTGTAAAAAGCTAGAAAAAGATTCAGCCTAAATGTGTTATCTGTGAATGGGAAAGCTACACATTATCATTCAGGTTAAACATACAACATGTGCATGGAAAATTAAGATACAAATAATAAATTATAAAAGTTGCAGGTTATTTGATGTTGACGTTATATAGAATTTTAAATTAGATGAAGTATAAAATTATCAATTTATTATTATATCATTATGAAGAATGCGACAGTAGAGATTCTTTGTTTTTCTTCAAAAGGCCAGGGTGGGAATGTCGAAAATTTAAAAAGTTACACAGAAGCCCAAGTGGGATGACTTCCTGGCAATGGGACATCAGAAAAGAAAACAAGACAACAATGTACAAGTCCTTCCGAGTATGCTCCCTCCTCTTCAAAAGGTTGCGCTTTCTGTTAATATATATAATTCTACTTTCAAAAAACAAAAGTAAAAGTCTATTGAGGTTACCAAGTCTATCAACCAATGATTTTAAAAAGTTGTAAAATTTAATTAATATTGAGTGGAAAGAAATAGGAAGGAAAAGGATGAATGAACTTTCCAGAGGTGAGTCCTGCAACCAATGGAGGAACCACTTTAGGGCCAGAAGGGGCCTCTGGAGGACACCATGCATTATGGTCGCTCGTTAGAAAGTTAAAGAGTTTTTACAATTACTGTGTATTGGCCCCCACAACTTATTTTTTGATGAACTGTTGACTTTAACATGCATATAATCATTTTGTATCTTAATCCAAGTGACGATGTATATCACTTAATTTTTTATTTGTAATTAGCTCCTTAATTTATTAATTGTGGCTTAACAAGAGTCAAATTTTGTGTTTTAGGTAAAATAACATTTTTGAAATATGACATCAATGTTTAATATTTATTGGGATTAATTATTATATATATGTAAACTAAAAATCTACTCTCATAACATCATACCGATGATTTAGGGTATGCTAGAGGCTTGCTAAAATTAAATACTACTTGTACATTTTAAAAATCTACTATCATAACATGAGAGATATTAACTCTCATAATACGAGAACAAATCTCTCTTCTATACATGTTGGTAAGTACATCCTATTGGACTCGAGCACTAATCCTAAATATGAAAGAAAAATGAATATCCATTTAAATTATGGATCAATGTAGTCTAGGTAAAAAAAAAAGAGCTTTTCCCTCAAAAGCTATCAATTTCATGCACTGAATAGAAGCTGCTCGCATGATTTGTACCTGTACTAGTTCCATGTTGAGAAAAAAAGTACACATGAGTCGCCCAAGACAAGAGCAAAGTCAATTCCAAAGACTTCCATGACAAGAAAAGAAAGACACACCACCTAAGGCAATATATAAGAAATATGCCTGAATGTGACCGATTGACTCGACATGGATGCATGGGACTTCTATTACAATTAAATTTCCTAGTCAATTTTTACTTTAAAAAGGATTTTGCGGCCTATATATACAGCCATTGTGAATCACAAAAGGTTAGTCCATTTGGACCTTTGAATGTGATTTTAATGCTTATATAAACTATAAACAGCCATTCTATTGTGAATCCTAAAAGCTGGTCCATGGAGACTTGGTCCATGGAAAAGAATTGCGGCTAGTTGGGACTCCTTCGGATGGAATTTTGGAGCCCACATAAGCAGCGGTTGTGAATCACAACAGGCCGGTCCATGGAAACTTGGGTCTATGTTGAGGAATTGTGGCCGGTGGCTAGACAATACAATGCATCTTACATGATGTTCTTTAATTTCAATAATTACGGTGTTTCTTTTTCTTCAATTGATAATTAAATATAAAATTTTAAACCTGTTGTAAACTAATTGTGTGTGGATGTCACTCTTTGATATTCCATAACCTTCACTTGGATCATCATTATCTCTCAATAATACTCCTCGTAATAGTCTCTTAATATTATATGTAATTTGTATCTTTTCTGTTATCTCTACTTATGGTTTTTAGTTTATAAATAGAGAATGCATAAGTATGTATTGTATATATTTTTCATAAATGAATGAAAGAATAGAAAGTTACTCTCTCCTAAATTTCCCTTATATTTTTTCTTTTGTTCTTTCTAATATTCTGTAATATATTGATGTTGCATTTATTTTATAACAAAATGAACTTATAGTCAATAGTTATTGTACAATATCTACATTTTAACAAAAGTTGAATATAGTATGTTTTGCATCAAAATTTACAAAATTGACATTAAAATTATGTGAACTTTACATGTTTCAAAAAATTAATGGTAATTACACACGTTGAGTAGTATAATACAAGTTTTATGCAAGTCATTTTTAAAAAATATAGGAAAAATTGCACATTATTCTCTGATTTATAGTTTATTTTATTGGCCTTCTAATTCAAAAGAAATTGCCCTTTAGATTCAAAATCCTTACTCCGTCTCTATTTGTAATTATACAGTCTCTGTACATTAACAAAATAGCGAAAGGCCCAAAGCAATTTAAGTGTAGAGAGGCTTTGCCGACCACATATACTTTATGCACCAAAAAGATTATATCATTGATTTCTTAAAATGATTTCATTATTTTCACTATGAGATATCATAATTGATATAGGACTATGAGTTTTCTAAAAACTTGCAGCTAGCAGTAGCTATTTCAAATAAGGAACGAGTTAATCATTCACATAATTTTGTGTTTGGTTGAACAAAAAGTGCTAATGTACACCTTGCCTCTATTGATCAAGAATTTTGAATTTGCTCAGGAAGTATATATCATGATCATCCGATAACAATGGTTTGCTTTTGGTTTTGTTAAATGAACAATTTTAAATTTCATTGATTCTAACAACTTATCATGGGATGATTAGAGAGAAGGTATAAAACATATTTATAATGTTCGAACTTCAATGAATAATGTCACCTTGGAATTCAGTGATAGTAAAAATGATGATTAAAATGAAGAATAAGACACATTCAACATAGCTTTATTATTTTAATTTTACTTCATGTCTAGTGGGTGAGCTGAAAAAGACAAAAATGGGCATCCAAGGCTGCTTGATTCTTGCTTCAAAATTTTGGTAGGTAAAGGTTAACTCGAAAATCAAAATAACGATTATTTGTATTTTGAAAAGAAACACAAATATTCTCAAATGTTAATGTCATTTTTTTTAACTATCTAAATATAGAGGTAAAATAAATTGTCATGGTCGTGATTAGTTGCATACTAAGTCATGATATTTTTAAATAGAAATCGTGAATGATCATTTAACAAGTTGTACTCTGATCATTGCAAGTCCATTTACAACTTACCACGATCACATATGAACAGAGAAATGGTGCTACTATAAATCTCACATGCCTACTTCAAAGAGATTATCATAAATAAATAAACCACAGCTTCAAGTGGGTTCCGGAAACTGGAATAACATCAGCCCTATATCACTTTATGTGGGTTGGGCTTAATGATTTTCCCGGACCAATTTGTTCAAGGCCCTGTTTCATTTCTTTTCTACTGTTGCCCTAATTGTTGGATTGAAAACGAATGTTGATATATTAATTATTTATACATCAAGTAGTGTTGTATTCTAATTTTCATCATAAATTTATAAAATAAATTATGAAGGGTATATGTCTTAGAATCGAATGATAATATCATATACCGATTTAATTGAATAGAGTAGTTAACATTTTGTTCAAAATTAAAGTATTTTAAATAAAACTGCAATTTATTTTTAATTATTAGGCATTAGTTATATTTCTCATGATATTATTTCATGATTTATAAAATAATTATAAAATATCCGTTACATCATTGAGTTTCATGATATTATTTCATGGTCTTATATGTAATAAGTATATATGATTAATCTCGTATCTCTTGAAGGGTGCTTGGTAATTAAATTTCAATGAATCAGAAATATCTTAAAATAAGGTTTCAAAAGCATTATAAACATATATAAAGTATGGCATTGAGAAAATAAGACACCAACAAATTCAATTTGATTTAACAGACCAGATTGTACAAAGTGAGCTTGCGAAGTAGTGAAGTCTTACATATAGACATAGGGAGTATTTTCTTTATAATTAATATTTTATCTCTTAAAACAAAACATAATAACTAAATAATTAGCTAACTAATTATAAATCCATTATTGTCACAACATTTATAATTATTTGGACGGTGATAAATTCAAGAAAAGATTTACTAAAAACATTTTAAAATATTTGAATCAATTTGTTTTTATTTAGATTATAAAAAATGGTTAATAATAAAGTCAATGTTTTAATGACAAATAGAAACCATTAAAATGTATGGTATTAGATTGGCTTAATGGTGCCACTTGCACTCACACATATGTCTAATATTGTGATGTGGCATTAGAAAATATGGACGAAAGCAATTTGCTAAGGTGGCAATTAGTTTGTTGTGCTGGAAACTTGTAGTGCTCACCATCAAATGATGCAGCTATCATCCAGATGACTATTGCAGCTGTCTCTTAGATATCTATGATACAATTTGTTGGTGTGGACACACGAAAGAATCAGGCCCTAGGCTAATTTGATCGAGAATGTTCTTCACGACAAAAAGAGAGAGGAATAATTGGGGTTTCTGGGATTGATTTTACTATTCCATTGGGGACTACTGAGTGTTATTCTCTTGTTATTTGCAAGTTAATATTTTCCTTTCGTAGTGAACTTTATGCTCTTCTACCTACCCGTAGAGTAGAGATTGTTTGTGTAACAATTGAACCACATAAATCTGGTGTCAATCTCTTGTTCCTCCTTTGTTTTCATTTCATTTTAATTTGTTTGCTTAAACGAGTTCTAAACCTCACATCTAAGTTTGAATTGTAACACCCAAATTTGATGTAAAGATCAATATAACGAAGTGTTCAATTAATCACTTAAATTTCCAAAATTAAAACACAATTAAAGAATAATTCATAAAGTATTTATTTCTATAACATAAATTTGTCTTAACACCTCAAAAAAAGTCTTAATAACTCAAAACCACGATTATTTAAAATCAATCCTTATATTTAAATCCTAACAAATGAAATAAACTTAAATGTTTCTATAATAATAGTTAGAGATATAACCACGGTAATAAAACTCAAACCTTCCTCCATGTGACACCAATATCTCAAAGTCGTCCATCAAAACAAATAAAGCTTACTAATCTGTAAAAATAATAGAGACGAGTGATGAGCCGTCAACTCAATAAGTAAACATTATACATTACGATGTAGTATAAAATTAGAATGATATATTGTAATTTATAAAGTAACTTTATAGCAAAAATAAAACTATAATTTCATAGTAATTGAAATAATTGCAAATATATTAAAATCAATAAATCATTTAACAATATGATATAGAAAACATTCAATATTTAAATCTAAGTAAAAATAATAATAATAAATAATGGACAATATTCCATATAAGAATTTAAATAAAAATGAAAGTGGCTCCTGTAATGTAATATTATTCATAATTCTAGTAACCAAAACAATACAATACAATCATAACACCTATAATCCCGGTGCGAAGCTAATACAATTAGCACCTATAATTTTAGTGCAGAGCTAATACAATTAATACTTATAATCCGGATGCGGAACCAATACAATTAATGTTGCATGACAATAAATATTCTAGTTAGCCTAATATAATATAATTATGACACATGTAATCCTGATGACTAGACTAATACAATTAAATAAACTACGGACAGATGGGTTAAAACATTTTCATTATAGTTACGATTACAATATATGTCATATTTTTCAAATAGAAAGACATTATTTTTCATACAATTCGAACAATGTATAAAATCGTATATTTGCGAATGCAAAATTATTTAAGTAAAATATAATGAAAAATAATATTGAAAAATTAAAGGTTTCATTTGATTTCATTTGAATGTTTAAAACAGCCAATCAAAATATATTATTTAAAGTTGAACACATAATATATTAAGGTAATGTATAAGGTTTACTTACTTTTTTTGCTTATCCTAATAAAAATAACTTTACGAAATCATAAAACGAAACCCATTCATATAAATTTATAAAAATCTATAACTTCATAAATTAAATTACTCTAAAGATATATTGAATCTCAATATATTACTTGATAAATGTCATACTAACATTAGTTTAACACAAACCACATTTTATTGTAGTAATCCAACTCCAAATAACTTTAAAACTCATTACTATCAACACTGCTTCTATTGATGCAGTCCACTTTCTTTATTTAAATAAATTATATATAAAATCAATCGTCCCAAAAATGCATATGAATGTTCTAAAGACCCACAATAAATACCATAAAAATTTCAAATCTTAAATGCCTCTGTTAACCTATCAACTTAATCCTCTGAATCTAATTTAAGGTTGTATTGATATCAGTTTTTAGACTGATCAACCATTGAAGTACGAATTTTTAAAATTTAACCACTTCATAAAATCCTTGAAATTTTAAGAGGTTAAAGAAGACTTATGATTTTTCTAAAAAAAAAAAAAAATTAATGAGACCAAAATAACATTAATGGCATGTTAGAGATTCAACCTAGTTTAGTATTGTTTAGATTTTTATTTCATTAACTCAGAGGTAAACAAAAATTCGTAAATAATTGTATACTTATCATATGACCACGAAATTTTTGTGATTATAATCTAACATTCCAAGGATCATTCGTAACAAATTTCGTAATTTTATACCTTGATTTACCTATTCAAACAATTAAACAAATGTCGACTAGAAAACAAATTTCCAGTAGCCTTTATTTCTTCCATTAGAAATCCATAAAATTTTAATCTTATTTTGAAATGACTCCAAACATAAACAATATGATATTATAAATCTATCATACCATAACTCTTAATATTAATAATAATAATATATATATATGAAAGAAGGGAAGAAACCTACTTGATTTATGATCAACTTTGATCTCCAAATCTTGTTATCGTTAAGAGTTTAACTTTGATAATAAAAATGAGAATTTTGAATTATATATGAGAGTTGACTACTGTAAATAGAAGAGCAAAGTTTTACATGAATGACTTCAAACCTAATAGTGAATTGGAGGAAAATATATGTTTTATATATATATATATATATATATATATATTTGCCAATTTTTTCCCTTCAATCCTTCCTTTAAATTTATTGGAAAAATATATATTTTTCCATCAATTACTCTCTAATTGGCAGCCCAAAAATTAATTGATTACTTGTTGGGAAATTTTAAATTATTTCTTTTTCTTCGAATCTTGTAATTGGTGTTAAAAAAAAAAAGTGTGCTCTGTTTGGTAGGTAATGTTGTCGTGAAACATGGACAATGGGGCATCATGTGGCATTATATTATGGGAAGTAGACAAACACTACATATTTGACTAGGCAACTACCAGAAATTTGGACGTACATTAAAAATAATAAGGATTCTATATTGTATGATAATTTTTTCATATCTTAAAACCTACAGCCCAAGCATGTCGATTAGTTTTTCAAAAGATGTTATGAATAATGACAGTTGTTCCTCACTCAAATTTTCTTTTATGACTTGAATCGATGTCATTTTTTATGAGCTTGAAACTTTTGCAGGAAAATATTCATATTCTTTCATCCCGAACATAATTTATTAATTTATCTCTATCCTAAAAAAACAATAATGTATTATTAAAAATTTCAAATTCTGTTAGGAATTCCTAGCTAGGAATTTTATAATATTTTTTTTAATGTACGTCCAAATTTTTTGTAGTTATCTAGTCAAATATGTATTGTTTGTCTACTTCCTATAATTTAATGCCACATGATGCCCCATTGCCCATCTTTCACATTACAACATTACCTACCAATCAAAGCACCTTTTTATTTTAGTTTATTTTAATTATTACACTAATTACGAGATTCGAAAAGAAAGAAATAATTCAAACTTAGATGTAAGGTTTAGAACTCATTTAAGCAAACAAATTAAATAGAAATGAAATGGAAACAAAGGAGAGAGAAAAGATTGACACCGGTTCAATTGTTACTCAAACAATCTACTCCACGGGTAGGCAGAAGAGTACGAAAGTTTACTATGAATGAAAAATATAGACAACAGAGAAAAACACTCAATAGGCTAGCCCACCAAGTACGTTAGCAAACCATTTGATAAGCGCATAATTAACTTACAAACACTTATGATTCCAAATTCACTACTACATTATTATATAAATACATATATATGTATATATAAGGGCACATCCACTCAACCCAACCCCACAATCACTTCTCATAAAGATGAGCAGGAAGCCTAGGCTCAACCACAGCATCAAGTGGGTACTTTCTTGGAGTAGAAAGCCCAAAAATCTCTTCCATATTCAAATCCTCTACCCTCATATCTCTAGGCAACTTCCATGTAAAACCGTGCAATAGATTGGCCAAACTTGCTTGGATCACCTTTAGCCCTAGGCTATACCCTGGACACATTCTCCTGCCAGCACCAAATGGTAGCAACTCAAAATCATGTCCCTTCACATCAATAGACTTTCCAAGGAACCTCTCGGGCAAAAATTCATTAGGGTTTTCCCATAATTTAGGGTCTCTTCCGATTGTCCAAACATTGACAAGGGCACGAGTGTTCTTCGGTATGTCATAGCCCCCAACCTTGCAGTCCTCTCTGGTCATTCGTGGCACAAGCATGGGCGCGACTGGGTGCAAACGCATGGTCTCTTTGACAATAGCATCAATGTAGGGTAGGTTGACAATGTCTGTCTCTTTAACCCATCTCTCCTTGCCTATCACCCTGTCTAGCTCTTCTGTTGCTCTCTGGAAGATTTTTGGCTTTTTTAGGAGCTCTGAAATGGCCCATTCCACTGTCACTGCTGAGCTCTCAGTCCCTCCAGCTATTAAGTCCTGTAAAAATCACAAGTGGACAAACATTTTACTGTTAATTTCTTTCTTCAAATATCTAAAGAGTGTTTTTTTTTTTTTTTTTTCCTTTTAATAAATAATCCCACACCCCCTCCCCCCCCACCCCATTGCCTTCATTGCAGGTCACGGGTTTGATGAGCAAATTTTACGAGTTTCTGTCACTTTATATGGATATATTTTCCATCACCTGTATGGGTAGACTTCCCTATCTTCTGGAAAGTAGATTTTCAAATTGTGATTCAGAATATTATCTCAATCATGTAATTTAAAAATAATAATAATAATAATAATCTCGTCTTTTAGAAACACCAAAGAATCTCTTTCAAAACTATACAGATAAGACTCCTGATTATCAAAATATTAAACTGTTTCTAATGAATTTCAAAGTTATACTAACTGCGAAAAAGAAAATTTTGTTACATTAATTACAAGATTAATTAGCTTACAACAGTCCATCAGATTTTCGTGGAACCTAATGGTCACCTAATGTTCTCGAAATTGATGGCTACTCAATCCATAATTGGAGCCCACAGGCCACTCTTGGTTCTGTCGACAAAAAACTAGAATGACTGGTCCATGTTTAAATCAGAAACATGCATGACCCATACCCACATATAATATGAGTTGACATATGAAACCTTTTAGATATTTTTTTTCTCTTTAATTTTTCATCTAAAGTTAAGAATAATCAATTTGATTACTAACCAAGTTATACTTGTGATTATCTTTTAAATTTCGTTGAATTATACTTATCTTCTTGGCTCAGGAATTTTGAAATAACATTACTTTTCACCTAGTTTAATCTGAAAAGAAAAGGATCAGTGATATTATTATTAATCTTTTATAATAAGATTTACCACTTAATTTTGGTGTTTGCTGTTATCAAATATTATGTGAAGCACTCGTAAGTACAATAATTCATGACAAAAAGTAATTTTTCAGTTATGGTCCAGAGCCACCAATAAATTATTTTATCACAAAGTCAGTTTAATAAAGTATAAGGAAAAATGAAAAAGAAAAGTCTGCTAACTAATTAAAGAACTACAGTGCAGCAGTTGCAAGGAACATGAAAGTTTGGCCACGCAGGCTCAAAAAACAGTGGTTGACGCTCAAGCCTAATATTCACAAGAACCTTTGTGGTCCATCACCAAAAAGAAAAACAGCTATATCAGTACTGTGTACTGATTGTGAAAATTATGAATTAAAATACTGAAGAATGTTGAACAAATCAAACAATTAAAAATTGAAGTAATTTCTCTATCACCCATCAAACTCTCAAAACTTTATGCACATATAGTTAGATATTTCTGGTGACATTTGGCAGCAACCAAAGCACCTAACCAATAATTGAATTCTACATTTACCTTCAACAAACGGTAACGATCGAGTAACTAAAAATGTAATTTTAAGACGTTTCGTAGAGCTACGTATTTATAAAAATCTAAAATAGTTTATTGACTATTTTTGTAAAAGGATTATGACTAATTTCGGAGCTGAAAGGTTCCGCATATATTATAGTTGATAATAATTTATTTTTATTTATTTAAGCAAAATTTTTTACTTTTTAGAAAAGTTGGTTACCATCAGACTACGTCTGCAACCGTTCATAATAATTTATTATTTTAAATACGATAAACTTATTATTTATGATATATATTGTTTAATTTTTTTGTCAAGTTTAAAATTACTTTGATCATACCTGTGTAAAAGCCTTGACACCATGTCTTTCAAGCTTGATCTCAAGATTAGAATCATCAGCTAGCTGCAAGAGCACATCAACCATGTCTTTGGCTTGATAATTCTCAACCCCTCTTCTCCTCTCATTGTGTTCATCCAAAACATGTTCCAAGAACCTGTCAAACTTCTTGGCCAAAGCTTTCATTCTCTTTATGTAACCCTGCAAGTCCAAGAACCCCAACCATGGAATCGAGTCTCCAATGTCCAAGATCCCATTAAGCAGAAACAACTCATCAAGCATGTCCTTGAACTCCTCCGGTGTCACGATCTCATTCTCATGCTTATCTGTGTATTTCTTCCCCAAAACCATCCTACTTATCACGTTCAAGCTCACATCAGAGAGATGGTTTTTCAAGGAGATCGGCTTGCCACGTGACTTATACAGGCCTTTGAGGAGGAGACTCAACTCTTCGACTCTTATATACTCAAACGATTCGAGGCGTTTCGCGCTAAACAACTCCATCAAACACATTTTCCTGGCCTGCCGCCAGTAGGGGCCATATGGGGACCAAGTGATGTCGGAATAGTTGTAAGTTGTGTACTTTCCGGCAGCCGTTTTGGGCCGGCCAGCAAAGACGACATCTTTGGTTTTTAGGAAGGTCTTGGCCATCTCAACGGATGAGGCCACGACCACAGGAAATGACCCAAATTTGAGATGCATAAGGGGCCCGTATTTTTGTGATAGGTCGTGGATAGACCGGTGGGGAAGTGGGCCAATGAGGTCAAGGTTTCCGATAATGGGCCACGGTTTTGGTCCCGGAGGTAAATTGAGCTTAGGGCGGCGGAGGCGACGGGCGAGGAGAATTAGGGCTAGGGTTGCTAGCCATGCCGCCAAGTATGAAGCCCATGAGGGAGTAGTAATACTAGTGATGATCTCCATTTATGATGAGAAGAGTAGTGAGAAGTGTTTGATGCGTATGAGTTGGTTTTTGGAAGTGAAGTGTGAAGGGTCTATTTATAGTGGAGAAGTGACCCCCTAAAACAAGGACAAAAAAAATAAGGTAAAACAAAGTCCTTGAGTCATGATGTTTTAAAATGAATGGAACTATTTGAGTTGGTGTTAGTAGTGTGATGGTGGCTAAAAGTGACTTAATAATTATTATAGATGTTTGTCAGTGTTTAATTATTGAAATGGTATGCATATTCACACCAATTACGTTAGTAGCTAGTGGTACGTATATGAAGTTGAGCGGTCCGAGGATAACAGTAATTCTGCTATACATATTGATGACAGTATTTGGGGTTCTTGTTGGAAATGTTTGGTCACTAGTGAAAGAATTGATGATAGATCAGAAAATCGAATGACTTTATAGATAAGAAAAGTATTTAAACTTTTAGAATTTTAACTTCTTTGAGTAGAAAACAAATATAATCCTCCTCTTTTAATAAATACTAATGCTTTTTTATATGTCAGTTTGATACCACATAAAATTTTTCATTAACTTTTTTTTTTTCGAGCTGTGATTAGAACGAACACTCGAAAAAACTACCTTAATTTCAAAATTGTTTAAAATTCTGTTGTCTGTATGTTGACATAAACCATATTTCTTCCTAAAATTAAAAGAAAATCAAAGATTTCTGCTGATTATGTTAAATTTTTTAATGTATGATGGTAGTTGAGGAAGTGAAGGAAAACAAAGTTTAAGTAAAGCAACATGTAGAGTCGAGTATCATGTGGGAGGGGTATATGTGGCCACTAGCATGCATTTTCTCGGTTGGTTCTTCATGGGAAAATAAGTGAGAACGACGACTTGAACATTTGACTCAACTTTTCTTAGAAAATCCCTTTCATTTTCCATCTCACTTCCTCGCAATTTTTCGTGCATGGAAACATATTTAATAAGACATTCAAATTGACTTTGAGTCAATGCAGCCGGTGGCTCAGTGGTTATTGGCCAGGTGTCAAGTATTGTAAACACCTAGGAAAAGCAACATAGATAGTGCGATTCATGACAATTTAAAAATATAAAAATTAAAGACATATTAGTGAGAACTTATATGAGGCCTATTTTAAGGAATAATTTCTCAGAAGTCAGAAGTTGGTAGTTAGAGACACGAATTCTATCGTGATCATGAGGTAGGTAAGGCTTCCTGGAAATTAATTTTATGGGGACTTTAGTTTCAAGTAGACTTCCATTGAATTTCATTGAAATATCATTAACCTTATATACTTTATTAGACAAACTTTTTGTAAATTGTGATGAAATTACAATGAAATTTATACATTAAACTTAGATTAAGCTCAATCAATTTCTTACCTCCCATGGCTTATAGATTCTGACAGAAAAGCTTCAATGAGAGGTTCAAATCTTCTCCATTCATATATTTGTTAATAAAATTTTATTATGTATACCTTCGAATTCATATGTACAAATATTGAAAGATAAGATTTACAGTCTAAAAACTAGAAAAATATCTAAAATTGAGATTTTATAAGTACTTGATACATACACCATCAGATTTATTTACGGGATGCTATTAGTATGTTTGACATCGCTTTCGATAATCAACTTTGAGCTTTTGAAAAACTTGGAAATAATTCCTGAAAGTGTTTGGATGTGCTATCTGGAGACCTAATTTTTGGAAACTCTGGCAAATGGTCTCTCTTGGAAAAGCTTCCAAGTAAAAACAAAAAAATTGTTTTCTTCTTTAATGTAACGTCGCGTTTCTCATTTCATTTTAATGAATTACAAACAAATTCCTTCCTACATCACCTCCCACTCATTTTACCTTTTCTTTTTTTAATTTTATTATTATTTTACTTTCTACTTATGATCACTTTATTATTTTAAAACAATTTTGTTAATGTAGATGAATTTTTATTACTTTATTATATCAATTAAATTTTTTTTTCAGTTTATTTTTATTATTTAATTTATTGTTTTATAAATTACGAAAAGCTCAAACTTCTACTCCCCTTATCTTACTGTTAAAAAAAGATTAAAAAAAAATTATCTTAAGCAAGCTCTATAAGTGGAGTTTGATTCAACTAATTTTATTTTCTGGGATACGATTTAAGAATTTTTTAAAAAAATGTATAATTTGCATATTATAATTCCACAAAATCGGAAAAATACAACATTATCTTATTTTCATATTTTAAGAATACCATCCAGTACAGTCTCCTGATGTTTTTCCAATTTTTTTTTCACCTATTTACTATGATAAGTAAATTGTACATATGGATCGCAGGTGAAACTTCACCAGTATATAGTATAGTTGTTATGTCAAAGAACCCAAATTTCTATGAGTTTCTATTTCTTTCGATTTCTGTTTGTTCAATGAATCTTTTATTAAAATCCAATAACTCTATAAATATTGTATATAGTTGTATAATAACATATGGCCTCTATTATATATAAGACATGAAAATAACAGTCTTACCTAAAATTTACAACATATACACGATAAAATCATAATGAAATTAAAAGTCATGCAAACGACAACCATAATTGATTAAGTTGTTAGTATATAACATCATAAAGTATATCTCTAATCTTGATGATAACAAATCACATGACGATAATAATAGTTAATTCAGTTGTTGATATACAATATCATAAAACACTAAGAATAATTTTTATTTTGATATATATATATATATATATATTAAAAATATATCATTTTCTTTTAATATCATAAAACACTAATAATTTTTCGTAAGTTGTTACTTTGCTCGTGTTTGGGTTTAAACCATCTTAATGATATAAAAGCTAGTCTTAACCAGATAAAAATAGATACTAGTCCATACATGATCATAATTTCACCTTTTATTTACAAACTCTCAATAAAGATAGAACAAATTATTACATTAAGAAGTATTATAAATTTATTTTTACACGTGCAAAATTAAACTTGTTCATGTTATAGGAGATGTGAATTAGAGGGACTATTTTTTTTTTTTTAAATGACATTAATCTAATTATGATTCTATCAGGATTTAACAAGATTATCACTACAAACACAATTCAAAATACCATAATCAGTGTAAGGGAGATTAAATTACTAAATGGTGAAACTCGAACCTCATCAACTCATCACAAAAGTGAATGAGAAGTTCAAACATTATACTAAAAGCAAGCGCACAAATGCGCACAAATGGAGATTAAATTTGAGATCTCCTCACAAAATTAACTCTTATAATAATAAGTTTGACGGTAATATAAAATTTTGTACTTTGAAGTAAAAACTCAAACAAAGTTGAACAATCTAATCCATCAACTTAGATGTTGAAATGTAAGGGTCCTATGGTGAACTACTTTTCCATGATAATTTACAATAAAAGAGAAAAGAAACAAAAACAAAAGGCCGTGTTGTCGAACATTTTTATAACATATAGTCTCATCTTGATAAATTTAATAGGGCCCATTTATGGTTGGTTAAGAGTGGATGCTGAATCAAGAACGTTTAAAAATTTCGTGATGCACGATAGAATATTGATATTAAAATCCCACCGTTTATTGCAGTTGTTGGTGGCTCATGGTCAATTGGTCATGCAAGCAAGATGACGCTCATACTGACATCATCTTTCTCATTTCATGAATAAATAATTGCTCTCAGTTCTTCCATACGATTATTATCGTGTTAAAGTTCCAAATTCGAAATAAAAATGTATTTCAAAATATAAATATACAATTTTAATAGTTAGAGAGATTCATTATGAATTATTTTTTTTTTTTTTTATAAAAGATAATCCAAAAAAACTCATTCTAATTTGTAAAAATATCTATTTTATCACTACAATTTTATGTTTGTCCAAAATCCTCTCTAATGTTAAAAAAATAACAAAAAATGATCATTTTATCCCTTATAACTTCATCATCAATTTGTGATTATCGGAGGTATTATTGTATTTTTACACACCTTTTAGGGGTATTTTGAGTGTTTTTATCAATATCATGAAATATTTTGGATAAAAATGAAACTATAAATGACAAAATAGATACTATTACAAACTATAATAAGTTTTTTAGGATTATTTTTTTTATAATAAATTACACATATATATTAACAATGGTCTAATATAGTCAAATGATAAATAGCACATATTTATTTGACAATGGCCTAAGTTCGAATTGCTCTTACCACAAATAGTATCTTAATTAAAAATTACACATTTTAAGATAATAATATTATCATTATTGTTGTTGTTATTATTATTATTATTATTCTTATATTATTTCAAACACAGTACAAAACCACTTGATATTTTTTATCTCTTCAAGTCTAGTTTTTTATGTAAAGTAATTCGACTACTCAATTAATTAATTTTAAATTCTAAGCGTTAGTTTTAAATTCCAAGTGTTAATTTATGTTCTAGATCATCGACATTGCTATGAATAAAATCTCGTGCTTTGTGATTCACATGAATACATATTAGTCTAAAATAGGCCGATGAGAAAATATCTAAAATTAATGATTAATAAATGTTGTGTTTAATGTTTCATATGAATCTACATTAGTCTAAAATAGATCAACGGGACAAAATCTAAAATTAGTGATATAAGAATAATTAAAACATGTTTTATCACAAAATAAAGTTTGGACATTTGACTATTTAACATAGTTTAATATTAGAGAATACTAATTCAATCTGATTATTATTGAGGTCTGAATCTTTCTCACCACAAGCTCGATTTTAAAAATTTATTAGCCAATGTATTATTGGAATTTTAAAAGGTCAACAAAAGATATGATCAACACGATTGCAGATTTTATAGAATCATACAAGGCGCAGATATTTTAGACCAGCATTAACTTTGATAATGTGAAAGCAAGAAAATATAAGTTAAACATGCAATAATTTTTTCATGATTGGACACAACTGATAAGTAAGCTTCTGTATCATAAGAATTTTAAATATTCGACAAAAGTTTAGAGTGACCGAAGATTCAGATTCTGTAGAACAACAATCTAACATAGCATATATTTGGTACCAACAGTAAATTTGTTAATGTGAAGGCAAGAAAATTCAGTTTATTAATGCATTTATTTTCTCATTCTTGGACCACATATAATAAGTTAGCTTTTGTATTATAAGAGTTTCAAAACCTCAAACTAACAGACGATATAGATAATAGATTCCATATAGAATAACAATGTTACAAAGACTTGTGGAGATCATGAGGCCTCATAGCTTTTACAAATTACAACCCAGCCCATTCCTTCATTCTTTACCCTAATTGGGCCTGAAAATTACAGTCCGGGTTCAGTCCACTTTGGATAGAGCTGATAAATAGATTAGGGCCTAGTAGCTTTTTATAGCCCAGCCCGTTCCAGGGTTCATATTGCATAATTGGGCCTAAAATTACAGTCTGATTCAGTCCGCTTTTGACAGAGCTCATCAATCATCACACCGTAGGTCTTGGATGGCATCATCGTTAGCTATGGTGGTAGCAAATTGCATCAATTTTTTAGACTGCAAAACCAATAAACAAAGTTACAATGTGAATAATAAGTGTTCGTGGCACTGCTTTCAATTGCACAATTACCTATATATATTAGAGATACATAAAACCAAACCTATACTAATAACAAGAAGGAAACCTAAATACATATTGTTAACCAAATAAGGAATAACTTTCTCTAAATATTTGGTCTCTATCAAATTTTTCAGCGAGTGAAATTTAATTATCGATAGGATGTCAATTGAGAATAGTATTACTATTGTTAGGAGGAGTGTCAAGTTGATTGGTTGTATCCCAATTGAATTAGGCCACATCTATTGGGAAGTATTTATACAAATATATTAATAAAAAGTGACATATTGGGAGAAAAAGATTTGCATCTTAATTGGAGTCCACTGCATTAGATCCTTTGAAGATTTCATGTTCTAGTTTGTTCAACTAGTAGTTAGGTTCGAGCTAATCCAATTAATATACAGATATTTCTATTAAGATTTCATATTCTAGTCAATTCAACTAGTATTTAAGTTCAAATTGATCCAATGAATATAAAAATATTCATACTATTTCAACTCATACAGGTCTAATCTAGTATTTTTTTTTTTGGAATACTGCTATCAAATATCAGAGGATTGTTGAAATCTACTGAAATTAATTGACATTGAAAATATCAAATGATTACGGAATATACTAAGATCAATTAACCCCGATTGTTGGAATCCACTAAAATCATTTGACACCCATGATTATCAGAAAAAAATAAATTAATTAAAGCATAGTTGAACATAATTCTTTAGAAAAAAGAATAATATTCTACAAGGTTTTACTTATTAATGGGCTTAAATAATATTTTCTTGGACTTAGGGTGATTTTATTGAGAGCCCAATTAAATAAAGTCCAATCCTTTGTTTTTCGTTTTGAGAAAATCCAACCGAACAGTATGATCACTCCATAGTGAGCGTTCACTAATTAAAGTTCAAGTACGGCAACATTGCACTTGTTCCAAGCCTTTGATTACGAAAGTTCTTGGCTCGTAAAACTCACTAAACAATGCTCATTATACTAATTAACACTAACCAATATTAATTGAAATTTATAATTTTTATGATTTTTTTTGCTGATTTTGTTTGGAAATTAACGAAACTCACTAACTTATACTTTCTTAATTGTTTATGTAAAACTATAATTTTACTTAATTTTGTGATTATTTTGTTTGTTTCATATTATTTAGAGAAGTTCTGAGGGGGGTTTCAGCTTGAAATCTCAGTTTTGCTAAAAGGTGTAGCTAGCAAACATGTTATGTATACTTACTTTAATTGAACTTCTAATTAGTTGGATTGTGTTAAACTTTTGTAATAAATATGCTTCATCTTCTTATGTTGTTTCGGCCTATTGTTTATAAGTGATGATATTGGCACCACAAAAATATTGTATGTGCATCCATTTTTGCATGTTCACCCCATTTTTCTTTTAAATAGTAAAAGTTCGTAATCACATCCCATAAATTACTAATATATATTTTCTTTTTATAGTTTGATTTTGTAGTAACAGTTGAATAGAAACTAATGCTCTCATATATGGAGTCAACCGGCCTCCACCATCAGCCATTCATTATCACGCCTGTTTTCAATAAGGTTGGCCATGACTATATCACTGATCACTATGCTGAGGCCATTGACGTTTGTAAATGGGTCACTCTTCGGTGTGTCTATTTATATATCGTATGTTTCCTCAACGTGGGAAGGCTAAGTTGAAGGAACGTGTGCTGTGTGCAACTCATGCATGGAAGTCCTCATTATATATATTAATTTGATTTCTTTTTTAAATTTTGAAGAGATTCAGTTTCTGGGCTTGGGTGTACAAGTGACACAAAAGCCCAAGCAAAGTGCAGTTAGACGACATCGCTTCTTTGATACCCCTGGTTGATACCAAAGTGCCCAACCAAAGTCTACTTTTTATGTGATTTTTGCTAAAATTACTTGTTTTGTAATGATTGTGAGATCACATTCACTTTTTATGAGAGCACTGTTTTGCATCTTCATGTTTTCTTAAATATTTTCAACAAGCGTCATTTGTTGACAAGATTAGTAAAATTAATATTACCAATTTCCAATAAAGACCATTTATTTAACAAGGTTAATAAAATTATAAGAGAATAAAGGCAGTAAAGATAATAATAAAAAAATAAAGTATATAGTTATAATACTAATTATCGTTTTCGAATTTGGTTTATTGTTGGGGTTGAATGGAGAAATTCTACTATCAAAATACACTGGATGTTGGTTGTTAATACATCATTCAAATATGGATAATAATATGCTTATTGACATCTAGGTTTCATGTTTGCTGGAGAGGTTGAATCCAATTTCTCTTGACATCTCCATCAATCCAATTATAGTGTTGCCTAGCCTGAGATCAATTAACCCCGATTGTTGGTATCATTTAAAATCAATTGACACCCATGATTATCAAAATAATAATAATAACAATGAGAAAAATGATATTTTACAAGGTTCCATACACAACAGAAAAATATAGGGACTGAGCGGATCGTCCTGTCTAACCCCCCTGGATGGCGAAAAAGGTTCAGAGACTTTACCGTTCCAAGAAATTTGCATCGTTGATGAAATAATGCATTTCATAGCATCCACCATACCATGTGGCAATCCAATATCTAGGAGAGTGCCCAAACTAAAATCCCCAACCCAAGCGATCGTATGCCTTCTCAAGATAAACTTTTACCGCCATCCAACTCTCACATCCTTTTTTGATCTTCATAAAGTGCACAACCTCTTGAGTAATCATGATGTTGTCAATTATATGTCTCACCGGAACCAAGTTAGACTGGGCTTGACAAACTATTTTATCCATGATCCGTTTCAGCCGATTGGCTAATCACCTTATACGTGGTATTGCATAGGCTAATAGGCCTCAGTTGGTGAGAACGCGGCACAACTCATGCTCTATAGAACCTCTCTCAAAAGTAACACCAACATGACATAACAATTAAGCATTTTATGAAAGATTTTCTTTATAAGCAAATACACATTGCAATATATATGTACAATAACTCAATTATATCGCGTGGCTTATCAGCTTCAATGTAAATAAAACCCTTTACATGGCTCAAGAGCAAAAGCAGATATTGTATTCAGTTTGGCACCAAGTGATTTCAGATAAGCAAATTTTTGCATCAGACCAAGGTATGAGCTCTTATTTTTCTTTTGAGAAAATACAGTAAAGAAGAAATGGGACATATCACTAATATTAGGTACGAATACCATTGGATGTGCGTGCGAAAAGATTATAACACAGAACTTTGTAGGACTACAACACATAACCCCAACAATCTGCCAGAAAACGCAATACTCAATCAAGCAAAAATCCCAATAACACGAACCATGAGATCAACAAATTCTCTAACTGCATGGAGGGCTTAAACATTTGGCTAATCGAGCCTCCATGTTCATATATTCATAAAACATGAGTATTGATTCCTAATATGAATAATGCATCAGATCAATATTATCACTTGTTTGTGATGAACTGCAAAACATTAGTCAGCACTGCAAGTTTCCATGATATAAAACACCATTACCAAAATGCCTAACACCCATCCTAATAAACTTTCTTACACCATGCACATTAAAAATTCTAATGTGAGTCAAATTCATACCGCACATGTTTAACATCATTAACCTAAGAATGCACAATTTAGACTAAAACCTTTATGCATTTCTATGTTCAATTAAAGATAACATAAAATGTCATGAACATGGAATCATATATAGTCAATGTAAGCTCACTTTCTCCAGGCCAGTACCCCACTCTCCGAAACATCTTCATCCACTAACAATACAAACGTCCAATAAATGTTTACTTATACATTATTTTCAAAACTCATCAAGCTTCATAAAACAAAATTCAACCCAACTAACTCGAGTGTCACAGGCTTCCCACCAGCACCATTAACCTTAGTTTCCATTTTTCTTTCCAAATGAAACAATATATTCCCGATGCCATTTAAGTGCAATCCAGCACCAAATGACCACACCAACAAAACCAGACAATCCACAATCCAGCAGTATAAAACCCGAGACACCCAATTCACCACTCCGAAAGGCAACAACTCCAAACCACAATAATAATTCCATATCGGCAATTAAACTAAATAGATAAAAATAGAAAACGAATTCCCCTTTTTCAAAACAGCACCAACCTGCAAAGAAAAATTTAAAAAAGAAAACCATACACAAACATTTTTGGATATTCATTTCCTCAAACACATTAAATCAAACCAAGCACTTAAATCTAACAAAATCTTAAAAAAAAAATACACTTCCATATCATTTTTCTTGTTCAAGTATAAAAAAAATTGCATGAGGTACTGGTCTCCTCTGATGTCAATTTTGAAACAAATTCTTCACTAAAACAACTCGCCAACAAAATTAAACCAACTTCAAATCAATTTGCAAATTATTCCTTCATCCACTGAATGATTCAAGAATTAAGTAGCCAAAGAAAACATTTCATTATGCAGAACTCAACTCTGAAAATTAGTTCCATTCATACTTCATTGAAATAAAATTACAAAAACAAACACTTTAGACGCCACAAAATACGGTTTTAAATAAAAGAAGCAAACAAAAAACACTAACAAGTGACAACATTTCAGCTACTCATCATCTTTGTTCTTCTTTTTCTTCTTTTTTTTCTTCTCACTTTTATCAGCTCCGTGATCATTTTCACCATTCTCAACACCCTTAGTCTCCTCAGCTTCTTTGTTTTTCTTCTTCTTTTTCTTCTTCTCAGATTTGTCCGTTTCAGGTGAAGCAGCTTCTTCCTTATCCTTGTGCTTCTTTTCCTTCACCTTCTCAGTCTTTTCCACTTGTGCAGATTCTACATCACCATCCTCTTTATCCTTCTTTTTCTTCTTCTTTTTCTCTTTCTTCTCGGCTTCGATCTCCTTTACCCCAGCTTCCTTCACCTTCTTCACCTTCACTGTTTCTTCTTTCTCACCTTCCTCAGCCTCTTCAAGTCTAGCCCTCTTAGCAGGCAAAGGAGCAGTACCGTCAGTGATCTCATCTGATTTGCGCTTACGCCCCTCTCCATCTTCCTCATCCTCAGATTTCTTCTTCTTTTTCTTCTTTTCCTTCTCCACCTTAGCAGGCTCTTCCTTCCCTACAACAGCTGGTTCAGCTGCAGCTGCAGCAAGACTCGCAACCACCGAATCACCACCACTGGGCAGAACCACATTTCTCATCCACTCCTGAGGCGTCTTCTCATTCGGCTTGCCATGCTTATCCAACTTCCCTTCAGCAATCAATTTCTTCTTCATCGAAGCTCTCGGTCCCAACCCCCATTTCCTAGGGTAAGTATCCCTATCCATAACAACCCTCTTGATCTTCGCAACGACACCATGATCACATGTGGCAATGACAGCAGTAGTCATCTCGGCAATCCCCAACGCAATGGCCTCCCCTTTGGTAGTCATCAACACAACTTCTTCACCGACCTCAATACCATTCTCAAACCTCAACAACCCAGGAATCATCAACTTGGCACCGTAACATATAGCATTAACTGTGCTATCCTTGACAACCAACCTCTTATAACTAGTCAAAAGCACTTCAAGCGGCATAATAACCCTCCTCAAATACGACTCATCCCTATAATTATCATACAACCATTGAGCATCCATGACATCATGCATAGTGACCATATTATCATTCTCACCCAAAATGCCAGACCTAACCCTCCTAAGCTCCTGCATATGCCCGCCCACACCAAGAATCAACCCCAAATGAACACACATGGTTCTAACATAGGTACCCGCCTCACACGAAAGCCAGAAAACAACCAAATGCCTATCAACATCATACTCAAGCAACTTGCTTTCATAAACAGTCCTAATCCTAAGCTGTCTTTTGACAGCAGAAATCAAAGGGGGCCTCTGAAAAACAGCCCCAGTAAGGGTTTCAAGGGCACGAGCCACCTTGGCCACATCGGGTACTTTACTATGCAATCTGGCAACACAAACGTACTCTTTGCCAGCACCCTGTTGGGACTTGACAAGACGGGTAGCTCTATCAACGCAAACAATGAGGTTTCCAGTGACCTTGGGGTCCAAAGTGCCACTATGACCCGTCTTTTCAACACGTAGAATACGTTTGATCCAGGCCACCACCTCGTGGGAAGAAGGGTTGGCCGGCTTGTCAAGGTTGAGAATGCCATACCTGATGTACTCAGCCAGTGGGCGTTTCAGAGGAGAGTAACCGTTGGGGAGCGGCGTGTAGTGTCCAGTTCGTACATTGAGACGCTCGTAGTTCTTCAAGAGGATCGGCCACTCTGAGGTGTCAAGGGACGGAGTGAAGCTCTGCGGCTTGATCATGAAATCCAAATCTTCCTTTTTGGTGGCGGCCGCCTCCTCACCCTCCATCTTCTTCTTCTGCTTTTTCTTGGACAGCTCAGTATCAGTCATCGCCTTCGTGGGGTTTTTGGAGGTGGCTCTGCGAAATGATTATAAGCTTAGGGTTTTGGGGGTTTAGCCGAGAGAGAAACGAACACAATCAAATGGGCCTTACTTGGGCTTCTACAAAATGGGCCGACATATCAAGACAAAAATTCTCCTCTAATTTTCCTTTATCTTTTTTTTTTTTTTTTAATCATCCAAAAATAACACATTTAAATTCACAACTATTCCCATAAAATTATAAATTACAGGTATGTTTCCAAATTCTTATCACCTTTGAAAGAATGTCTCATCAAAATTCTTTCAATATAATCGGAGTGCTCAATAATATTAATATACACTTCCTCAATGGATAACAACTTTGTCTCTTATCAATTTCTTGCTAGCTTTATTGTTTTATTTCAAAATTTATTATCTTTTTATTTCAGTTGTGTATCGTTCATTGAGGGGGTCATTGACAGGCCATGGCTCTAAGTGTCCGACCAATCCTTCTTTTGTGGCGACCAACCGTTAGCTGCTAGCAATTGTCTTGAAATGTAATGTACCTTTAGATAGTCTCATTATTTTTTGTGGAAAACATCAGTATTCAAAATTCAATCGAGTTTTCATTGAGTTGACTTGGATCGGTACTCTACCAATCCGAGAACCCCCGATTGGGGGTTTTGCTCATTGGAGTCGAGTAATCATGGAGTTTATCCAAGTATTTAATTAACTCGGTCCAGTTCGATCAACTCGGTCAACTCCTTAACTAATTAGCAAAAAGTAAAAAATTTTGTTTTATTTTTTGTAGCCTAGCCCAAGCTCAGTCCTTTGCTTGTTAGGGCTAAATCTTCCGTTCTGATCCAACCAAATATAGTTGGTTCATTTGCAGACTAGCCCTGTACCCATTGGACTTATTTGTTTTTTGATTTCAAATTTGACTTTTAATTTGATCGATTCGGACTACGACAATAGCAAATCGATATAGAGACCATTGTCATTTTTTCATCCCTCACAAAAACAATACGTGATGTGAATAATACTTAATTGATTGAATATTTATTATCACATATAATTATTTTAATAATGAAAATATAATTAATCTATATCTGTAGACTATTCAATTGTAATTAAACAATTCGAAAGAGTTTAATATCAAAAACAAAATTAATGAACTAACTAAGCACATTTGGAATATTGATGGCAGCATATTCGGCGTCACTTTGAGCTATGTTTGAGCCTTGATAACTTGGTTGTTCAATCACTGATTTGTTATGTTTCTTTAGAATCAATGATTGAATTAGTTCATGATTTAAGTGACAAATTGATTGACAAGAGCATGTTATTTTCCTTATCATTATGCTACCAATACCATCAATTATTTTTCCGAATTAATTTCATCTATTGACAACATATCTTCAGGTTAGATCTAAATATAGACGAATCCAAAGAGTCCAAACATTAATCCAATTGCTCCATTTGAATTTAGACATTTAGAAGTCATATCTAATTGTATTCTAATAACAACAAAAGTTAATCACACACAATCCTTCTATGGAAAAGCTTGCAATCATTTGAATTGCATACAAAATCATATATATTTTACAAATTACAGTATTCTTATAAACTTAATTAATACATATACAACTCTAAGCTTAAAGTGCACCCAATTTCACCTCACTAGAATCTAGATACAAAATATTTTATATAATCGTCATGCTCATTATTAATTCTGAGCCATTTAATCAAATAATACTTGATTATTATATACCTTAGTTGATGATCAAACAGTGATCCGATGGTGAGTTCCAATTTAGGCTTATATTGATACACTATTTGGAACTCCTCTACACGTTACTCCAGGATCTGAACTAGGTGCTAGTAGCTCGTATGGTAACACCCCAGCCCCACACCGGTTCCTAAGGCTCAAATCGCTGTTTCTTTTATCGATTTCCTTCTCAATTCGTCTTATCTCGGACGAAAATTGGAAAAATGCTTCGATTATCTCCGTATCACCAGACCAAATCCAGGGTTGTTGCCTCTCCCCTAGGTACTCCTCATCAGGGGAATGTGTAGACAATGTGTCAACCACAGCCATGTACTTGGTTGCTTGTAGTAAACTTGGCAATGCTAAGAGGAAATATTTTTGAGGGTCAGCCAAGAAATTTGCATACTCGGGGTCATTTTCCTCCGGAATCAATCTTCTCATTAGGGGTGGACGGTTAGGCACATAACCACCATAGGGATACTGCCCGAAATTGAGGGCGGCGTGTTGGGCGGACGCCAGCCAGATGAGGGTGGAGAGGATGGAGACGAGATCCTCGCCGTTGGTCAATGTGGGCCACCAGTCTGCTTCGCGCAGGTCTGCGTGGCCCACATTGATGGACTCATAGTACCATGCTTGTAGCTCCGTGTCAGCGCAAATTAGACTAGAATTTGGGTAGTAATGGTTCACATAGGTCCGGACCCAATTCTCAATGGCTGACCAAATTAGAAGCCCATCAGCGGCATAAGGGTAGTCCTCCATTAGCAGCTTTAGACCATGTGGTTTTGTTGGGTCAGGTTCTGCCATGCCCCTGCATAATTGAGATACACATTTTTCTCTTTGTTAGATTCACTCAAAGTCTTTTATTTCACCAATTCTAGCATACAAGAAAGTTGTCAAGGAAAGAATGTAGTATCCTTTATATTAATAAGTTCATTTCCACTTATGTCTTTGGCCCTTTTATTTTCCCAGAAAATTTTTCCATCACTAGAAAGAAAATAAAGAAAACCCTTATTGAAGCATAGTCACTTTTCGACATGAATCTATAACAAAAGTTTATAGTCCTTTTTCCTCCTAGAGATCATACCCCTTTTTTTTCCCTTTTTCTAGGAAACATTTTGTCAATCATTGAAAAAGATCATGGAAGATAACTATATTTGAGTATAGTCAATTCAGTCGGTTAATCTTTATAAGATCTAATAATTTAATATGGTCATGGGACTGGTGGTGACATTTAACAATTTTACATATATTAACTTGATATATGGATCATGTGTATACCTGCGAATAAGGTCAGCAGGAAGGGCTTCCATGTCGAACCGCCAATCTTTATAAGCAGCGGCACTGATCTCCATGCAGTACTTGCCGGGAGTGAAGCAAGATTCGATCACAGCATCAGCATTGATCAGATTTTGCCTGGCTTGGGCATTGATCTCTAGTGTGTATCTCATGTGAGGATCCAGAAGTTTAAATATGGGGTGCATTGCACTCAATTGCCTGTGTGCTGCTAGAATAAATGGCTCCAAGCTTGCATGTGTCCGTAACCTGTATTAGTTTATAAAAGTCAGAGCCATTATCTATGCAGTGAAGTTCAAATATCAAATCTCAATCGTTAAATATATCTAAATGATAAAAAATGATATGATTGATTAAATTCATTTAAGAACTAAGAATTCAATATACAAACTATTTAGTATAAGATAATTTTTTATGATCGAACTTCAAGTCACAAAAATTTATTAGCGTTGCTTACCAATGGAAAGCCAATTGGTGCACCCCAGCATCGTTAGAGCAGACATGAGCCTTGGCAAGCTGCCAGACCCAGTTGGAAGTGGCATCCACCGGCGGGGTCACCACACGCCTCGATCGAGAGCTCGGTCCTGTCGGAGGGAGGCTGAGCTCGATGGCAATCGGCTTAAGAGTCCCAAGAGAGGTCAAGAAATATATTGTACGAGTCGCATATGCTTTCCTCCCATCAAGTGCATTAATCTTGTCAATAAACGGAAGGTATATGTCATGGTAATCCACTATGTACAACTTGTTCTCCTCCAAGGCCTGTAAAATTTACAAATTATAATAAATTCTGTAAAAGATTGTTTTGTATAATTTTATAAATAATTAAATATAT
This sequence comes from Dimocarpus longan, assembly GCA_022984855.1. Taxonomy (NCBI): domain Eukaryota; kingdom Viridiplantae; phylum Streptophyta; class Magnoliopsida; order Sapindales; family Sapindaceae; genus Dimocarpus; species Dimocarpus longan. The sequence goes on from CM041013.1 coordinate 37,289,527, forward strand.
CATATTCATATTTCGATCGCGATTGTATTTAATTTTTTATTTTATTTTTTATTTAGGGTAATTACCTGTTGTACGGTCATGCCATCAATTTGACCAAGGATGTGTTCTTCTTTCAAAGCAGACTCTTGTGGACCGTAGATTTCAGGATCAAGTTTGCTAACAGGAGGGAAAACCTGAAGCCTCTCGATGGCGACGGGGTTGACCCCAGCAAGTGATTGTCTGGCAAATTCATCATCTCTCAACCAGGCAAATTTGTCCTCTGCAATCAATTAATTAAATTAGAAACACATGTTTGTTAAGCAAAATTGATTAATTATTGATTTGGCTTTCGATGTAAATAATAACAATCATCATCATTCCAGTCCACTTCCAAATAAAAAACAACAATAAGACACATATAAAGTCCATTTTGTAATATATACGCGCGTGTTAAATGTGTGACATGGAAAAAGCACTCTTAGAAAAGGACTTTTCCTGGTAATGGGCAATGGAAGCATGGTTGGAGGAAATAGCCATGAAAAGGGGACAAAGTAGATGTAGATGGTGGGGGTCTGTTTTTTTGTGGCTAATTAATCATATAGAATTGAATCATATCTTCTCTACTTTACAAACCACTAATGGCACATAGAATTTGCATCATGTCTACTATACACGACTGATGTTGTGACTAGGCCCCCACTTATAAAACATGCTTCATGAGGCAGCCATCCACCAAGTTAAAATGTGAACAACAAGTAATGGATCGATAAATTATCATCGCCGTACAGAAATTATTACTAGCGTGAATATTGAATGCAACAGTCACAATCTGTTTCACGAACACGCTTATTGATACAATGATAAACAAAATCTATATATGGACAATTAAATAAGTCAATTTTATGGTCCATAATTGTGCTAGTAACCTAAGATTCAATATTTAAACAGTAATATTGAATTATTTAAATTAATTTGCAATATAAAATTTGCCAAAACAAGAAATTAAGGTACTTACTGGTGAGAATTTTGGGAATGTCATATTTAAGGAGACCTTGACTAGATTCTTGAATTCTGCTAACAACTTTAGGCAATGGGAGCTTTTTCCAAATCTCATCTTGAAAGCCTAACTTAAGGAGGAGACCTTCACTGTAGAGGTTGTCGATGTCGGAAAATCCACTGAAATCGCGATTATCAGCCGAAATGCTGGCCTTCAACGAAGGAATTAGGTTGTGGAGCACGGCCTTGAGCCTCCCAGTTGAGAATGTGTCCATCTTTGACTCTTCAAATTGTTCATCTCTTGGCACATACATTGGCGATGGCTTCTCAACTCTGCTCTCTGCATGCATGTCTGCAGCCACATATGAAAAGAAAAAGAAGAATATATATCAATCTTATTGTACTTATAGAACATAATTGTTATTTTAAACTAGAATGTTTTGATTTAAATATTTGTTAGATACATAAACCGTTTGAGAAGTCCAAATTTATTAAGGTTAAAACATCTTGAAGGGGAATTTATATTTAAACGAAAATAATATTATAACGTGAAAATAAATTTACATGAGATCAAAATTATTAATTATCAACTTTATAATATTAAGTACTATGAGAGAAGTACAACTTTCGGTTTGTAAAGGAAAAGAAAAAGTGCTTTTAAGCTCTTCTTTCCATAAATATATGGCACATATGACATGAGACCCATAATGTCAGACTCCTATTTTAAAAAATTAAAACGTAAAACTATTTAAGTTGATATAATAATAACAAGATTCCGGGATATAGTAAAAAGAATTAATTAAAATGTTTGGTTGAATTAACTTTTAATTGAATATATCATATTACCTGTATCCATTGGAGGCCGACCGGTGCGGCATCGTCTAGGATAAGGTTTTTTCTCACCGCCAAGAGATGGTCTAGCTAAATCAACACCCTTATCCGGATTTCCCAAGTCATTATACACATCAAAATCATAAACTCTGTCTGATAATTTTCTTTCTCCTTGGCCATTTCCTCTTAGGTTTTTTAGCTCTTTCTCTCTAAGTGCTTTGAGCCCTTCTGGGGTCTCATGTGGTAGATATGGCTGCAACAAAAATTAAATAATTATTATAATCATATATAGAAATGAAAAATATAATATATGCATGTAAATAAGCAAAATCAAAGATGTAAATATGATAATTAACTGGGTTGTTGTTAAGTCTATTTATTATGGCATCAAAGAAAAAGAAAGAAAATGATATGATTGAATGAATCCATGGACCACTTTGGAAAGCTGGTCCATCCCCATATTTTTCCAAATATTTTAAATTTATTTATTTTTGTATAATTTAAATTTAATTTGTAATAATAAGGGGAAAAAAAAAGTAGAACATGTAATTTCAATATACAACAGCTAGCGCTGAATTGTTCAATATCTTTGTCCTTGAAAAAATTCAAAAGGCAAAGAAATAAGGTTTTGACCTTTGCAATTGAAAGTCTCAACTCCTCTCAACTTAAAAAAAAATAAAATAAAATTCAACCTTTGACGCAAACAAGTAATAAAAAATAAAAAAACAAACAAAGAGATTTAATTAAGAGTTATGATATGATTAATTACCTCATTAGTGAAGAAAATTCTTTTTGCAGGATGATCTTTCTTGGATTGAACCCAAGAATTACAAGGAAAATGAAGAGGACCACAAGCAAAGCCTTCAATAGTGATACTTTCTAAAAAGAACTCTTTTTGGTGCTTGTTTGTAACTGTGATTGCACCAGGAATCCCAAAACTTGAATCCACATTGAAATCAACTGTGTAATGAACCCTCTCAGCTTTCACATTTGATTTCTTGGACCAATCCTTCAACGCAGCTTCATTGCTTCTCTTTGGAGCATTTGTTTCTTCAATTAAAACGAAAAACAAAAAATTAGAAAAAGAATAATTTAACGTAATTCCTCATTAATTATTGCGTTTCTCATAAATTTAAGAACCCAAATGGAAATAAAAACCATCAAAAAGACAAATACAAATACAAATAATTCAAGTAATGAATAAAATAAAAAGTAATATCATAATTCAATTAACAAGGTATTAATAGATTATAAGTAAAAGAACAAAAAACACATTAAAAAAATATTAAAAGCACTTACTGGGATCCAGTTGAGTGCTAATAAGCTGCAAAACAACATTTCTGCCAATCTTTTCAGTGATAGCATCGAGGTGATTTACCAAAGTCTCCTTGAAATCTTCATTGATATTCTTCCTCACAGTCAACACACCTCTCACCTTGAACCTGACTGGCTTCTCTTCACCAGGAACAGCTTTCACCAAATCTTCACTTATAGCTGCCACAACTTTTCCACTACTACTATTACTACTACTCCTTGATCTCCGTTGCACCAAAAGCTTGAACTGCTTCTGGTTCAAAAGCACTTTTGAAGAAGCAGAACCAGAAAAAAGCAATGATGATTTTTGATCAACTATAGAACTACAACCCATGATCTCTTTGGCCAGTGCAGCAGCCATTTCTATTTCTATTCTCTCCTCAAAAAATTTAATTAACACAAAAGAAGAGAAATAGAAGTTTGAAACAAAAACTGAGATGGGGTTTGACGACTTTTTCTTTTCTCTTTTATGATTCTCTTTAGAATCAATAGTCCTCGTTGTTTTTGGGTGTTTGTGTGAGTTTATATGTATATATAGACATAGAGTGAGAGGGAGGGACAAAAAGGTTTCGCTGTACTCAAAAATCACCGTCCAAACACACGTTTTTCAAATTGATTGAATCGTTTGTTTATTTCGCTTTTTCTTTTTCGTGTTTCTGCTTTTCATGTTTTATTGAAACAAATTTGTTTTTTTCGTTTTTATTTTTTTTTATTTTGTTGGTAGCTGAGTCAAAACCGAGTTAAGAGTACGAGAGGAAGACGCGGTTGGTTGAATTGATCCGCGAGGAAGAGAGGAAGATAATATGAAAGTGAGAATTTTATAATTTTATAATTCTTTTTATAATCGAGAGGACATGAAATATCCTTGTCTTGTTCAATAATGGCAATCATATCCTTTTTTTGTTGGGGCTTGCATGATTAAATAGTGTTTCAATGGTGACTATTCATTGGTTCTGGAGTAGCTTAGGTGACTGACCAATGTGGTTGTGTTATGTTCTTGTCTAGTAATACGATTTCAATCAAGTATATACATCCCCTTTCTACGTTTGTGATGAGATCTTTATATCTCAATATTTGTATTAAGTGGTAAGTATGTTCAAGTTGCGAGAGTAAAAATATTTTGGTCTTGAGAATAGATATTTAAATTATTTATAAAGTGTTTAATCTTCATGGATTTCAATAAAACTCTAATTAGATCGATTAGATTTGTAAAAAATTAAAAATAATATAATGCATATATGAAAGAAGAATATTTTTATACTAATAAAAACAATGAAAGTAAGTGCCTTTATAATATTCTTCTAAATGTAGAAAGAAGAGTTATAGACAATCAAAAGTGAACTTTTTGAGTTATTTTTTAGTTATAAATACTATTGATTTTATTCCCCGTTTATGTTTAGATTTGGGAAAACTAATATAAATAAATATATATAATAAAAGGAATTATCCTATAAAAGATTAACATATCATGATAATAATTTATTTCTAATCTCTCATTGGACATAATATATTGTGCAAAAGATGTAAAAATTTCTAAAAAGTAGTATGCGTCTGTTTTTTTTGGGGGGGGGGGGAAGTAGTATGTCATTTTTGCATGAAAAGGAATTGATGAAAATTATAAGAACAGCCAATTACGAGAAATGCAAGTGGAACATATTGGACCACGAAAGCAAAGCAAAATATAAAATCATTCGAAGCTAAGTCAACTGTATATTTTTCTTGTGGACCTCTACATACATATATAATCTTATATATATATATATAAATCATTAACTTTGCAATCTGATTTTGGTGTTTGTCTTCTTGCATCTTAAATGCAGCGTCAACTCACAGTATGGTGCAATGCTAATATTGTGGCCCTCCATACCACAACATGTACTAAACCAATTCTAAAGGTTAAAGCATTATCCAATCTAACATGATAAAAAATACTTATTTAATTTAATAATATATAGATTTGAGTTATTATATCGAGGGTGATAGTTTAAAAAAAACTCCAAAAATTTAGGGTATTTTGAAATATTTCACTCCATTAATTTATTTATTTTAAGGCTGTCAACGTTCAATACTGATCAACTTAGATCCACAAATCCAATGTTGCAAATCTAATCAAAGGAGTATAAGAAATAAGAAAAGAAGTGAGGAGGAGAGCAAAGGAAGAACAAATGACACAAAGCTTTTTAAGTGGTTCGGCCAATTGTGCCGACGTCCACTGTTTTTCTCTCAATTTTGACAGAATAATAGCACTCAAAGATTGTCCTTCTTTTTACAATGAGTTTTCTTTCTTATTTATAGAGAAATAGGAGGCGCTACAGTAGTTCTTAATAAGACAAAATATAATAAGTCAAATTAAAATGATAAATTATATTTAATAAAACTGACATTGTCAAGTTAATTCTACAAAAATATGAGTTTAGACGTTAACCTCATGCTGGTTAGGTGAGATTTCCTTAATCTATGCCGTAAACTCTAACGGAATTGGCGTGTATAATACGTCTTGAGCTGTATTCGATTTGACAGTTATAATTTAGTTAACTTATAATCTGAGAGACGTGACAGAAGCGAGCTCTTTAATAAGAAGGATATCATGTCAAGTTCACGAGCAAATAAGGCTCTCTAACGAGCCGATCCCATTTTGGGCTGCTAACCAAGATGATAGACGTTTAACTAGATAAAGGTCTGATGAATGAGCGGATAATCGATCTCATGAACGGGCTCATGGACAAGTTGATAAACGAGTATATGCAAAGGGCCGAACAAATGGACGAGCAGAGTATTGTGCTTTCTAGGCTTTTGGCCATTGGGCCCATTATTTGGGCTTTTAACAGCTCATTTGACTTGATCGTGAAAACACTCGTAATAAAGGTTATAGAAAATTTGGATTGCATGTGTTAGTAATTACTCTAGTTAATATGTATAGGGTTTGTTTGTGTGTGTATATACACTTGGGGAAGACACTCTAAATTTGATACTCAAACTTAGTTGAGATATGTAGTTACAAATTGTATATGTTTTAGTTTCTGAACGTTTAACACCAAATAAATGTAAAAACTCTGTCTGTTTCTTATTGAAATTAATCATTATTATTATAGATTGGATACTTATTCACATAATTAAAGGATAACCACTTTCACAATAAAAAAAAAAAAAAAAAAAAAACCTACTCATACAGAACTCATAAAATTTGTTTGGTGGGATTTGAACTCCTATACGGTGGATGAAAAAGTATACAATCTTTTGTATAATTTAAAAACTTAATATTAGTTTTTAAGTGAAAATAATGAAAAGTTATTTTATTAATTGTAATACTCTTAAAAATATGTCAAAACACTATGCTCAATTCCTTTTCGTATAACTTTATTTTAGATTTTATTCTACTATAAATTAGAAAATGATTTTTGAATATTATAATGGCTTCAACAAATGTCACTAGTGGCTCACATGAGTATTGTGAGGATCCAAGCACGAGATATGTTTTTTGGGTGTTGGTAGGAATACGTACTAAGCCATTAAATGATATGACAAGGGATACTTTAATTAGGACCGTCTATAATGCTTTGCCTTGTAGTAGGCAACACACCTTAGTTCTTAATGAATTTGGATTCGACACCTACGTAGTGTAGCTTTATAATGGCTGCTTTCTAACCTTAAGTGTGGATTGATTTCTTTCTTATGAAAGTTATTTTTTAAATTATATTATTAATGTCTCATCCCGTATATTTCGCTAGTATTTTGGATCAGTAATAGTGATTAAAAATTAATAAACAAGGTAATTAGAACCATGAGCAATTTAATTGGATTTTGAAAAGAAAAAATAAATAAAAAAAAAAAATATCTGAATGAGATGTCACATGAACCACCTTAAAACTAGTCAATCCATCTGTGTATGGATATTGAGTTGAACATTGATTGATTCATCCCAAGACTTAATTACTTCTATCTCTTTGCTTTGCATAGGATCAATATTTTTTCCATTCAATGGAACACCTCTCTATTCACTAAAATGTTGGACTCAATTTTTACTAAGTGCATTTTGATGTTGAGCAAATTATATAAAACCCTTTTGAGATATGTATAAAAAGAAATGGAAGCATATTTGCCATTTTATTATACTTGAGCCCCATGTTGTCTATTGACTTCCACTAACTTTAATAGTTGAAAATAATTTTTGTTAAAGATAATTTTATCCATGAATATATATATATATTTTTTTAAATCAAAATGTGGTAGCCAAATTGGATCTTTACACAATTTTTAAAAAACGAGAAAAAGTCCTTTAAATTTTGAAAAATGAAAATGAAAAATGACTCTTCATCGTCAACCAAATAAAGAAGATAAAGACGAAGAGTCATTTTGAAACCAGATCAAACTTGATCTGATTTCATCTTTAACCTATTATCTCATTCAAAACCAACACAATCTCAAGAAAGAAAACCCACAAATCAGGAAAAAAAATCAAAAACCAAATTTCATCTAGTTTTAAAGAGTTTCAAGACTTATATATGATCCGAGTTTTAAAATCTAAATCACTAAACGAACTCAGATCGTCTCTTTGACGATGAGCAAACCTAAGAGACCTGAGTTCATTCAAATATGAACGAACCTAGGTCGCACTTGGGTTCATTCGAAAAAGATGATTTGGGTTCATTCAACAACCTAGGTAAACTTAAAATTTTATTTATTTATTTTTTTTTTAAAAAAAAAGTAGATGTTTTTCATTTGAGTTGACAAACCTATATGAAAAACATCTCTGAGTTTGTCTATCCAGATGAAGAACCTTCGACTAGGTCAATGAAACCTAATGAATTTCACCTAGGTCGTCGACCTAGATGAAAGAGATAAGACATTCAAACAAATTGATGACGATGATGGCTGATGTTGATTTACTAATTGATGATTTTTTTTTTTGTGCGAGAGGCTAGTCTAATGATGATGGATGATGTGATTTGTAAGTCTGATGATAAATGGTGTAAGATGTTAGTGGAGTGATAAATTGGATGTGGAAGATGAACAGAGTGGAGATCCAAAATTTTTTCTTTTCAAATTTTTTTAATTGTTTGGATTTTTTTTTTTAATTCTTTTGATCTTTACTCTTCATCTTAGAGATCAATTGTTTTTATTTTTAAGAAAGTTTTCAAACTTTAATTATTTTTTAAGAAATATGAAAATATTTATTATGGGTGTTTTTGCGATCAAACCAATTGGGCCGAGAAAAATACTTAGTATGGGCCCAATAACTCAGGGAACCTAGCAATTCGTCATTCTCTCCGATCACTAGCCTGATCGGTAACTTGTTCGCTTCTCTGCTCGTCAATCTGCTTGCATATCAAGTCGTCTAGCCTGATCGTTAACTTGTTCGTTGATCGCTTAGTTACCTACTCGATTATCTGCTGGGCCATATATTTACTTATGTGATCGCCTATGTGTTCGCTTATCAGGTCGAGTATGGGCTCGTTTATCGCAATTAATCAACCACTCGGCACTTTCTGATTGTGTTCGCATACTTGCTCGTTTTTTAGGTCGTTTGATCATTAATTTATCTGATCACTTCAGAGCTCGCTTATGATCCGCATTGATAACCCCTAAGATGCTCAGTTTAATTTGAGCTTTATTTGCTCGCTAGCTCGACAGAATATTCTACTCGTTGAAGAATTCATCTCTGACACGTCTATCAAATCACAAGTCAACAGAAGTCAAAGCTGTCAAGTAGATTATAGCCAAGGCGTGTCGTACACGTTAATCTTGTCAGAGATTATAGCTTGGATTACAGTGGTTTCACCTAACCCACATGAGTTAGCCACGTAAGCCCATGCTTTGGACAGAATTAGTCGGGCGCTGTTAGTCGCATTAAATGTAATCTAGACGCATTAAATACAGTTCAGACATATTAAATGTAACTCATCATTACAATCGTTGTCTCACTGTACATTATTTTATTATGATGTACTATAGCTCCTCCATTCTTCTATAAATAGGGGAGGACTTTCTTTGTAAAATAGATATATATCTCTTGAGTACTGTTACCCTATTAAAATAGTGAGAGAGTGAACAGTAATATAGACATCTTTTTAGTCCGAATCACTTAAAATCCTGTGTTCTTCTTCTCTTCCCTAACCTTATTTACTCTATTTACTTTCTTTGCTTTGCCATTCGTAACAACAAATCTAAAACTACAGCTTGAGCCGAAAAACGAACCTTGTGGGCTAATTCCGGACGTCGACAATATTACTTTTTATTTTTAAATCAATCCCCACCGTCTATCACAATGGAGAAACTTTTTTTTCTATAAAAAATTATTATTTTAATAATATTATTATTTGTTTTATTCATGACAAAATGGTCATTTAACCAAAAATACTAATTGACTATTAAAATTGATGGAATTGGACTAATGATGTGGAGGTTTTGTATAGTAAAAGGATAAATATGTTTCCGTTTCTTTTTAGACATATCTCATGAGGCTTTCATGTAATTAGCTCTTTTAAAGTTCATATAGACAATTTTCTTCTATTAATATGAGAGTAATGGTATTCCGATTATGGGAAGAGATATCAAAACCATATAAATGATATTTGATGTCAATAGATTTCGACCGAGTTTTGACCATGCAATTTCAACTTTCAAATATAAAAATGTTACTCTTATCATTTTATTAATTAAAATGTGCTCATATGATTAATCTAATTACAATTATTATTGTTATAGTCCCTTTACTCTATCGTGCAATAACAAATTGTTTTATTATAGTCGATGGAATAAGTTAAGAATATCTTTAGTCACAGTTGGATGTAAAGGTGCTTAATAAGGTCGTGGATTTAAGTTGTATCGTTATCTTGTGGTTAATATAAGTACATTTTCCTTTATAAACAATCAGTAATAGAAATTGGGAGTAAATTGATATTGATAGGATAAATGACGTGTTAATCAAAGCATAATTCAAGAGTCATCTGTCCATGTATACATATACCTAACTTAAATAATTAGTGGGTCAGAGTCATAATCACATCATTATCTGTATGCTGTACGTCATCAGACTCATCACTAAGATACCTAAGTTTACCTCGCTGTTATCTTTTAAGAGTCAACAACATTTATTTCTAATGGTTTCTACTGATAGTTTCTTGAAGTTACTTATTTTATTTTCCTAATATTCACAATCTTCATATTTTCATACACTCAAAAATGGATTTATAATTCTGTAAATGATGTGTCAAATGTTTTGGCTGCTGTATGCACTAGTTTCGTTACAAAAAATATATATATATTATCTCTGTGATGTACAAAACTTTAAACAATATAATAAACTTCTTATTCAACTTAACATACACTTTGGCCACTCGATTACCAAACGTGTTGCTTATTCTTGTTAATATAATTTATTTCAATAAATATTTGTGAGACATAAAGGGTCTCAAAGTCGAAGCTAATAAATTGATGTTTTATGAGTTATGTATAGATATATTTATTTATAAGTTGTAATGAAATTTTTTTTTATCATTATATGAATGTATTTATTTTATATAAATATATTTGTCTTATGATATTATTTTTTATTTTATTTTCTTAATGAAATTATTATATACACAAAAAAAAATGGTAAAATAGGTTTTTTTTTTTTAAAAAAAAATTAATTATACGAATAAACATGCTCATTTTAATTTCCCGTATTGGTTCAGTAAAATATCAGGGTCAATCTCGATAATAAATTGAAAATAATTAAATCTAATACAGTAACTATTTCAGTAAATTTGGATAAAATTTTAACATTTATAAAAATAAAGTTTTAAAAATTTCTCCTGGGTGACCATGATGGATGACAAATTTTAAAAATGAATTAACTTTTTTAAAAACAAAATTTCTCGTGGACGAACACGATGAATGACAAAGCCATTAATCAGGATTTAATTATCACCTTTATTATCTCCACAATCACCTAGAAATTCTAGGCTTCACCTAATTGATTGACTCAAATTCACACAAACCAAGCTAACAAGCCCGTCTTTAACTACCAACAAAGAGATACAAGTCAGGACGTATTTGCCATTTCTAGGAAGGTAGCGAGCATGAAGTCTTTCATGTAAAAAATTTATAGAACAAATAGCAAATATATGGCGTGCTGAATTCTTTTTCTCTCTGTTTATTGATTTATTAATTATAAAAGTATATGCAGCAAAAGTAAAAGAAAAAAAAATTCTCTACAAACCAGAGCCATCACGGGCCGCCAGTTTGGCAGCGTCAAAACTTATACAAGAAATTAATCATACGATATTTCTTGCTGTGCTTCTTTGTGAGGACTCAAAACATATTTATATGGTTGATAAAATGTGGTTGTGAAATATTTTATTAGTCAAGTGCAGCCAGAAATTGGTCAATACAAGTTTGGTTAGAGAAGGCTGGTGAAGGTTGGGTAAACTTTTACCTTTTCAGAGATTTATTACTAGTTACAGACGGAGACCCCTTCTACTTTGATGGAGGTTTCTGGTAAGTTTAATATTCTTTAATCTTAGGTAAGTCCTTTTGGATTAAGACAGCTTAGATAGACTTTATTTTCAGTTCTCATAAAACGTATGGATCTTGAGTTACCTAATTCCTAAAAAGACATATCACATTTTATGTGAATAGTTTTTTCTTTTTATTGTGAGAGTGATTATTTTTTATTTATTAAAATAGATAATATTTGGGCAACATGGGTAATAGTTTGATTTTTATAGGTCCAGACACAAGTAATGTTTGTTTTCTATGAGATTTCCACGTCACGAATCAAACCTAGTATAAACCCAGAAAATTTCAAGTGCAATCGAATTGACCTGCACTATTAAACGATCAAAGCCGTGGCTGTATTAGTCTCCTTGGGGGCCGATAATGATACACTTGACAATTTTATATACGGCTTGACTGAAAACACACCCAAATTTGCAGCGACCTTGTACACAAAGAAATGAGAACGCAATCAAAGATTGATAAGTCAAAAATTTGAGGAAGTTTACACGAGCATGCAGTTAGTAAATTAAAATGTGGATCACATTAAATTAAAATTTTTTAGTCAATTACAATAATTAAGAATTTGTAGAAGAGTAATATTGTTGTCTAACCTAAAATAATCAATTAAAAATCATTCTAAATAATATATTAAATTATTTATTTCTATCATATATTATGAAATGATAATATATGACAATAATATTATGTAATGCTGTGAGGATTGACATATAAAAATAAATCACTTGTCACTCTTTTTTTCAAAAAAAAAATGTCACATCTTTTTTAAAACAAATTATTTCAAATTGTAAAATATTAATGTTAAAATCTGGAATTGCACTTACAAAATCTGTTTTTAAGATCCTTGACTCTTCTTCTAGGGCAACAACCCAGACGAGACATCTAATATTAAGCAATAAATGTACCAAGAACGTGTCATCTACAAGACTTACCACGCTCAAAGTTGAAGAAAATTTATTGAGCTTTGTCTGCAAGTCAAAAATTGTTTCTCATTGGTAAGACAAACCGAGGCATTAGCCAACAGATTTCCTTGTCAAGCCACAGATTTGTTGTGTGAAATAATTAAGTAATATACCTCCAAAAATAATGAAGTAATGACTGGAACATAAAATTAAAAAAAAAAAAGAAAAAGAAAAAAAATGTGTCGCATTATTTTGTTTAAAATTGAGTGTCCTACCTTGCAATTGACTGCACCCCACCCCACAAAACTACTACACGTTGAATTTTGACGAAGAAAAGAAATCAATAGTATACTATTCAAACTACATTACTAGAATCTCCTTTTTCTGGTTTAATAAGTAATATGCAGCCAAGAGTCCGAGACTATATAGCTTGTCAACTTATAATTTAAATGCATTTTGGTCTTGGCTTAACTAACACATGATCTTGCATTCACATTTAGGAGTGCATTTGAATATATTTTGAGAAATATAAAAGTCATAATATGAACACAAATAAAAACTACAGTTTGACAAGTTCAAAGTCTTTCCAAAAAAAAAAATTAGTTTCTTTCAATTTTATATAATATATATATATTTTTTAATTTTTCAGTTTTCTTTTTCGAACATAGATTTAAAATAAGAAAATAAATCTAGTACTTTCCGTACACATTATATTTCTCCTCTTTTTTTTTTTTTTTTTAATAATTGAGATAAACCCAATGATCAATCAAAATTAAATAAAGTTTGACCCGCAATTCAAAAGCAGCTCCAATACAAAAAAATATAATCCATATATTTTTATGCGAGGGGAGAGAATAATCCTTTATCAAAATTCTAGAGTCGAACAAGGGATATGGAGACACCAAGGTCAGTGGCTGACCAACCAAGCCACTGACGGGCCCTCATATTTTTCCTTTCATCATTGTGTTTATTATAATATTCATGCAAAACACAACAAAGTGCATAAATGAATCGCTTCTATAGATGTCTTTTATATACCATGACAATATGTTTGAATATGATCCTATATAATTTATCAAAAACGTCAATTAATTTGTTCCTGATGGTTTGACAATTTTTAAAAAATTCCTTTTAAGTAAAATATATGTCCTTTGACATTTTACTTCTAAAAATACCATTAAAAGAATAATTTTCATTTTTTAATGAGTTTGAGTTTCTATTTTTTTTCCCCATAATATTAATCTTTCTATTTGGTTATAAAAAAGGAAGAATGTCAACAATTTAGTGTGCTGAACAATTACATACATATGCATTTATTTTTGCAATTATATTACATGACAAATTTTTCAACAGGAGATTGATATCCATAATCCATCCTTTCACATGCAGCCTTTTTTCAATTACTTCAAGTACTATATATGTAATTAGGTGATTCTACCTAGATTGCAAAAATAAATTGTGAAATTGGAAATTTTTTCTATGAAAAGAGAGGAGTAAATTAACAAAGAAAGAAGATACTTTATATGAGTTGATAAAACTTAATCATATTCACTTCTGGGGTCTATTATATGTCATTTATGAGACAAGGAGACCCTACCAACCAAGTTAATTAAGTTGACAAAAAATTCAAACAGCACCAAATCGTACCGTCCATGGAAAATAAAATTAAAAACAATAAAAATTTTAGTCACTTTGGGACAAAATGCGGTGAGGTCCACAGAATCTTTTGCAGGGCTAACAACCGGCCTTCGATGTTTATAGTGGTACCTACGACTCCAATTTGTGACCATAGATCCCTGATCATCAATCTCATCAATCATCATCATCCCCTTGTGATAAATGTATGTGCCGCTCCAGATTTCATCGTGCTTGGAAATGGAGGCTGTCAAAGGGAGATGCAAATTCTTCCGGTTCACATTTATTTAAAGCGGCTTTTTTTTAGTTGAAATTGATTCAAAGAACTATTGAAATAGAAATATCAGTGATATAATTTAAGATACTACTTTTATATAGAATAGATCTACTCACATAAAGATAAGAAAGAAGTTCACATGAAGATAGGAGGACAACTCACGTATAAGATGGAGGAACGTATTAATCATTGATTTACATGGATGTCTAGCTAGCATCTATACCAATGTGGCAGCTGCCAAGTGATTTATTTAAAGAGACTTGTATCTTATTTTTCATGTTCTTTATTTTATATGAAAGCAAGGTTTTTGTTCACATTTAGAACACACTTTTTCAAGGAAAATAATTGCGTATTTAAGAATCATATGATGATACAGTTTCAAAAAAGAAAAAAGAAAAAATCATATGATGATATTTTGTATTATACAAAATTAACTACATTGAACATATCATTTCTTAGTTTGATTTATTACGAAGATAAAAAATTCAAGTCTCATATTTATTTTATTAAAATATAAGATATAAGTATAAATCTTTTGTTGGGAGAAATTGTTATTTACCAATAATAGAGATAATCATTTGGACTACATATCATGTTCAATTCAATAAATCACGGCAGTTCACATTGGATAAATCGAAATTTATTGAAATCTCGTGAACACAAAATGTGTACTCTACTATTTACTTGAAAAAAACGATAAATTATTATTTAATATTTGAAAAAAGATAAAATGAATTTTATATAAAATCGAGAGTTGTCTCCCTGCCAGCACCCCACTAGCACTGCCATTTGGTTAAAGGCACAGTTCTAAAGTAACACCTAGGAAAGTAGTCGCCCGACATTCTATGATTTAACCATACCATGAAGGCAACTCTTAAATTACACCCAATTTAGTTATTTCTCTCATTAAAACAACTCGAACATCATGAAATGCACAAGTCTAAAAACCAGTTAATAAAGCTGGAAACACACATCAATCATGAACCATGGAGATCACGAACTCACACGATGATTAGAATTGCAATTTGCATGAATGTCTCACGTGGTCAAACCATCAGGAAACGCAGTAGTCTAATTAATTAGTTTACTTTACCTTTCATTGGATTGGTTTCATGAAAACCCCTTAACATGATTTTCTTCTCGGAGTTGACCAACTGGTACTAGAAAGACACATGTTCAAGTTCAAGTTAGTTGATTTTCAGATTTTTTGTCATTTAAATGTTGAAGGCCCGTACTTATCTGCCTTGCCCTCACTTCCATTCACGATATAAATGTTTCGATTTAGATATTGTGGTATGTCTCTTTCGAAACATTAATTAAAACTAAAATGACACAAAAAAAAAAAGACTAGTAAGACTTTTGTTTGAGGATATAATTATTTGCACAATTGCAATTTGAAAACATAACTTTATAAAAATGGATTTAGGTTTTTATATAAGAGTTAAAAAAAAAAAAAAAAAAACCCTATAACTTTTACAGTAACGAATCCATAAGTGTAAGGTGTATGAAATATAACCATTCAAAATGCAATTAAGTATAAATTTATGGGTTAATTTCATAATTCGATTATGTGTCTCATTACGGGGGATAAAAAAAATAAATATAGGTAAGAACATGTACAGATCATAGGTATGAAAATTGTAAATTTGTAATTAACTTAAACCTTATGGGCTCAGACTCAAAGGTGTATGAAGTTTAACCATTTAATTATAGAAAATTATATATATATATATATATACATACATATATATATACATATATATAAGAATGAGATAATAATCGGATTAGTACATCACCAATATCATTATACCTTTCATATCCATATCAATAAAACTATGCGTTCAAATAATATTTGTCTTCTTAACTCTCTATGCTGTCATGGTTTAAAATAAAAATTTCTGATTTTAAATAAATAAGTAAGTAATTCAAATATTGTCATGTAGTATGTTGTCAAGCATATTATATTCATTTTTCTTCAGTTGAAAAGCCGTGACCCAAAAAGGAAGGCTTATTGAAAAACCAAAAAAAAGATTATACCAGTACTTAGTTATAAATTATTTAAATTTGGCCACCAGTAGTCAACTAGTGATTTATAGATCGGGAGATACAACACCAAGTAATATAATATTATTAAAAAAAAAAATTGCATTGGTTAGCACTTAAGTTGGAGAGATATATGTGGCACAAGCTTTTAAATCTGAAAATCTGAACCTTTTTTTTTATCTGATTTTCATTTTGAATAGTTTCTAGCACTCATAGTTTCTTTTTGTTGAGTGGTAGACAATATCTTCCCCAAATATATGCCTTTGAGTGCTAAAATAAAGCAGCATCTATTCACTAAATTACACTAAATGCAAATTGTTAAGCTTTTGACACTCACATTGTTGTTGCGTGGAAAACAGTTTTTTTTACCCAAGATGACAATTTTAAGAATTGTAGTAATCCCAATATGTTTAAACCTCAACACAAAAAAGCCTATTTACCCACTCGCATAATAAAGATATTTGCAACTAAAAATAAGAAGAAAACATCAAGAGAGAGGAAAGATTCATTAAATATATGAAATTATACGTAAATGAGCTAATGCTGATATCATATTATAAAATGAAATAAAAAATGTAGAGTTACAATTAATACTAACAATATATGGAACTTCTTGATGTATTATTGCATTGTTTAAAAACATTTGGAACTAAAAGTAGAAAAGAAAAGAAGATGAACGTAAAGAGAAAGAAAAAGATCCATTAAATTTACGAAGTTATACCTAAACTAGTCTGACTTTGATATAATATTATAAAAGTTAAATAAAAAAGTATAGATATAGTTACAATTAATACTAATATGATATGGAACTTCTTGATGCATTGTTACATTGTGTCTTTTTTTTTTTTTTTTAAATTACTAGGATTGACCTAGGAAACAATGAAGGTCAAGTGAAATCGGACATTGAAGACATGGTCCAAGGAGCAAATCTCATATTAGAGGGAGCAATCAATACATAGATAAAAAAACGATCAGCATATAGGTGGAAGATACACTAATTTGGGAGTGGAGGGTGTTGAGCTTAGGGGTGGGCACAAAAACATGGAACCGACCCGAACAACCCGATCCGAACCGATCCGTGGGTGTTCGGATCGGTTCCCATGTTTAAAATGAAGGTGTTCGGTTCTTAAAAACGAAAAACACCATGTTTCACGGGTCGAATCGGTTTCACATGGTCAAAACCAATCCGACCCGTGAACAGGGGTACATGCGTAATTTCGCATACCCCTATATAAAGCCATTTAACCCTAGCTTTTATTACTGGCCATTCTCTCTTCATTCTTCCTGCCACCGCAGCCCTCCCCTTCTTCCTCCCATCTGTCGCCTTCTGTTGTTTTGAATCCTCGCCATTGCCGTGCCCGTCAGTCACACTCTCCTCGTCATCGCATCGGCGTTACGTTGCCGTGCCCGTTGCCGTTGCTGTTTCTCTCGATGCCGTCTGTCATCTCTAACAGTTTGTGCCGCAGTCAGTCATGCTCTCCTTGTCAGGCCAAGCTTTTCCTTGTCAGCGTCGTGGCGGTGAAGCCCCTCTCATCTGTCATCTCTCATTTCTCACCGTAGCTGTGGCTGTCAATCCCTTCTCCTCATCGGCGTCGCCGCCATGAAGCAAAAGTCCCCATCACCTCTCCTCGTCGTCGCCGTGAAGCTGTTCTCCTCGTCGTCGCCGTGAAGCTGTTCTCCTCGTTGTCGTCGTAAAGCTCTTTTCCCTATCACCTCTTCTCGTCGTTGCCGTGAGGGTATTCTCCTTGCCGTCACCGTCGCCATCACCAGTTTGGTACTCATCAATCTGTTTCAGACTTTCAGTTTCAATATTTCAGTTTCAGTCTTTTAGTTTTAATCATCAATTTGTTTAGGGCCGACATTGGTACTCATTGGTACTCATCAATATGTTTTGACATTGTTTTCAAAACGTGGAGTACTCCTCGCCGTAGTTGACTAGCCGTGGTTGTCAATCCCTTTTCCTCGTCGGCGTCACTGTGAAGCCATGACTGTAAAGCAAAAGTCCCTATCAGCTCTTCTCGCCGTCACCATCAGCATTCAGCAGCTCGGTACTCATCAATCTTTTACATATTTCAAATCTGTTTCAATTTACATATTTCAGATCTGTTCCAGTCTTTTACAGTTTTAATAATCAATCTGTTTTGAACATTGAATATTTTGTTGTATGTTTATGCCTACTATTTTGTGTAATACGTGGATGTGGACATTGGATATTGTTGATGTGTTGATGTGAACGTTGGACGGTGTCGAGAACTTTAAGGATATGCTGAAATTTATTATTTTCTTTTGCAATGGACAGATTAATCTTTGCATCCACCTAATTTTTTGTGTAATGTGTGGATGTGGAGATTGAATTAGTGGTGCAATGTGTGTTGTGGTTATGGGCAGTAATGTGTAGATGTGGAGATTGAATTAGTGGTGTAACGTGTGTTATGGGCAGTAATTTTCGTCAAAAAATGAAGCCCAAATTTGGGCCCAAACACGGAAACCGAACCGAATCGAACCGAACACTGGGTGTTCGGTTCGGGTCGGTTCCTCTCCTTTACTGGACCATGTTCGGATCCAAAATATGCGATCCGCGAATTTATCATGTTCGGGTTGGTTCCAGTTGAAACCGAATCGAACATGATAATGCCCACCCCTAGTTGAGCTATGGTCTCACAAGAGACCATGGGTGGGCAGCAGCGCCATTACCCAGTGGGCTGCTGACCAAGTGACAATCATTGCATTGTTTTGGACTTTTCTTATATCAAATGGTTTTCATTTTTTGTCCCCAAAACTTCTATGGACCAGCTTTCAATTTGCATCCGTGACATTGAATCTGATTAAGGCCCAACTAGTTGGGCTGCTGTGACCAGCAATTTACATGCGAGCGGCGATATTTCCAACCCTTCAAAATTGTACGTACACCCCAACTCATTAATTTTTTTAATTCATGTTGGTGAGGAACAAAAGCTGGGTCGATCCTCTCGTCAACGTCCTCAACCGACATGGAGGCATGTTTCTGGCGAGCTAAGTCGAACTGGGTAGTGACTGTCTCACCAATACGAGCACAGACTTGGCTTCCATTGGAGGGCAGAGAGCAGGAGCTGAGACGCCGTATTGGTCAAATTTTCCAATAAAACAAAGTCAAGTTTGGAATACACAGAATTTAATCTGATCAAACAGAGCAAAAGAAAACAAGCCCAAAACTGACATAGAATTCTCTTTTGTTGATTGTTTTGGGCCTCATCTGACATAGAACCCAAAACTGATATAGAATTCTCCTCTGCTCTTTTGTTGCTTGTTGATTGTTTTGGGCTTCAACTGTGAAGCAATCTCTTTGAGCTCTTTTGTTCTCTCTTGTTCTGTTAGGTTAAGCCAGACTTGGTTTTCATGTTTTAATGGCGTCAAGGACCTTTTTTGCACCAAGGAGGTGGTGGTGGAGGAAGTCATTCAAGTGGGTTTAGAGGTTGGTGACGGCTTGGTGCAGGTGCAGGTTCAGGTTCCAGAAAACAGAAGATGAGACTTGTTATTTTAATTATATATTATTATTTTTATAATATTTTATCAAAACTAAGAGAAAAGGACATATTTATAATATATAGGGTGCTCTTAAAAGGTGTAATATTTTAAAAAAATCTTAATGGTATGAATGTACAAAAAGGGATGCACAAACAAGTTTTTGGGGTGTAAATATCATCACACAAAGTTTTCTTTCTTTCTTTCATTTTTTTTTTTTCAGAATATATACACAAAATTTTCTGCTCCAAACAATAATCAACCTCAATTGTTTTCTTTCTTTATTTATTTTTTTCACATTCGATATGGAAATTAAAAGTTATTAGCTGTACTTATACTAAAGGATATATTTCAAAATACATTTATCTTTACATCAGTAAAAAGTGCATCAAGAAATTAAAAGACGGAAGTTGAGATTACTTAATGGCAAGATTTTCACATTCATATTAACAAAATTGTTTTGTTCCAGGTTGCATCCATTTTCTTGACTTTCATTTTAACGGAATTAATTAAAGTAAATTATAGGGGGAGAATGGTTTATATGCGAGTACACCTACTTTATCACTATTCGAAGGCGTCATATAGCAAAGCTTAAGCATTGATTTTTTTTTTTTTGGCTAATTAAGCTTAATTGAAGCTTTAACAAAATGTAATTCTGCTGGGAAATAATTTCCAGGCCCAATGGTTGGGGATGGCAGGCCGGGCATGACAGTTTAAGGCCTATCAGGCTTGAGAATTGATTTTTTATTATTATTATTTTTTAATCTACAGCAGCTTCTTGTATACTGTTGCTCCTTTTGGACGACATGAATGTAAAATTAATTTGAGGGCATAGGACTATCTCTGGAATTGAACCACATGAGCTACATATTGATGAACCATAATTTTCTGAACTTTAATTAATTAGTTGGTCACTGGAATATAATTATGGCTTAAAAAACCTTCCTCGTTGCTTATTAAATTCATTGGAGTGTTATTTTAGGGAAAATGTTTTACTTTTTATTTGTTTTGTAATTATAATTTGTTGATCAATCTCTTAATTGAGTTTGGTTCGGTGAAAGGTAGGTTTATTATTATATTTATTACATTGATTTTTTTATGAACTTGCATTGAATCTCTGTTTGAGCTCCCCTAAACTTTGAAAGATTATTTACGAGAAATATTCTTATAATATGTGGTTACATTTCGCACATCTAAGTGTTCATGTTTAAATGGTTATGCATTTATTCTTTTTGGTTCACATTCAAGATCTAGATTTGAATATCTTTTTTTTCTTTAAAATTATAAAATGTGGGGAGATCTCTCTTTTATAAAAAAAAGTCATTATCTGAACTGTACTTATAGTAATTGATCCATTAGGACTTTCCATAGATTAATAACTTGATCAGTATTAGTATTTTTAGAAAAGGAATACACATTGGTATTTATATATTTGTACATAGTATATAAAAGATAAAATAGCAAAAAATAAATTCATGAAAAATAATGTTATGACAATATGGCTGGTCCAAGGCAATGACATCATTATGTCAATCTCAATATTGTTCTACCTGTCCTTTAAAAAAAAAAAAGCCACCATTGTTCTCCTTGTCTTATAGCGTTTGATTTGATGCCAACAAGCATCTAAAATTCGGACTCACTTCCACTCTTTTACATATTAAAATCATGTATTTAATTATATATGTCTTGATGATAAGGTTTTATATATATACTATTGCTTGTCCTAGTTCATCATTCAAAAATTCAGATGTATTTTATAAAGTACCCATCACTACCTGAGTTGGACGATAAAATTCCAGATAAGGCAGAGACAACATTACCACAAATGAAAAGGAAAGAGACTCCCCAACTTGTCTTTCATTATGATAAAATGATATCAATTTAGTAGTATATACGTTATACTTACATTGAAGAGGATATGAATTCAGTCATTTCCCTCTTTTTGAAACATCGATTGTATTGTCCTTCAATACATAAGTCAAAACTAGTTAGATCATAATATAGAATATAACTTGTAGAGTCTGGCATAACTAGTTTACGGATTCGAATCCGGTGAACAATAAAAGAAAGATCAAAGGATTTTCAAATAAAAAATATTTTACGGACACTCAATCATTGACATGGAATACAAGATTAATTGAAGTGAAATATATATAAACACTCGGTCATTGACATGGAATATAAGATTGATTGAAGTTCATTGAACAAATTATACTGTCTAGAAGCTAAATTATACACATTAAGCAAAGATGAAGTGATGAGAATTTGAATTGTTATTCTGTTTCAATTTTGAAAGTTGTTCCAATTAAAAGAGAAAGTAAGTTGTAATTATCATAAGGGAAATTTAGTACACAAGAACTAACATAGTAAAAGTGTTGTTGGATAGCATATCCACTTTTAGAACCGAGTGATAATTAAGCACTTTCCCTTTCACCGTTTTTATGATTTGAAGTTACCACTAACATGAATTGAGAAATACAGACCACTTAAATTAAGAGGGGATATGAGTGTAAAACTGTTGTTAGATAATTAAAAAGTATTCTTTATTTTTCTTGATTCTCACTCTACTGGTTGGTTGAAAGTTGAAACAAGCAGAAGTACTTTATCGAATCTTCAATTTAACTTACCAACACCAAAATGTTATTAAAATTTGCCAATTGAATAATCCAAACATCAGTTGATTTTAACAAAATTACGATACCAGTAACATAAAAACATATTTAGTGAAAAAAAAACAAAAAACAAAATAGTAGGAAATTTTATGAGTAATTTTCTAAGAAATAATATGAAGTGATCCTTTTTAATAAATCTTATCATGTAAAAACACTCTTAATTACATGAATACTTACTAAGGCAAACAATCAATAGTCTTCCAAATTAGAACATGTAACTAATTAGAAAAAGAAATAATACTCTTTGTGAAATCATTTTTAGGATTTCAGAATTTGTTTTCTGATACACAGAGTGATCTTCAAACTAACTAAAATCAATAATTAATTAATCATAATATGACCAGCTGCCCTCCATTTTATTGCTCGAGAAAATCTCATCCTACTCAGACATTTCACCTAATTATTCTTGGTTCTCCTTATAGACTATAAATTATTTACTGAAAATCATATCTACATAATGCATTCGATATATAACGCCAGTAAAGATACAGAAGACAAGAGAAGAAAAAGAAAAGAAATAAAAAAAAAAAATCATAAACAGAAGAAAAATCTATTGACAATTTGAATATTAACACAAGAAAAATATTATATAAATTTTTTGAAGAAAAATAAACACATGATTATACCAAATCTTTTCACTTTCTTATAGATTCATTCCAAGCAAAAAAAGAAAAAATAAAAAAAAAAAAAAACTTAAAAGAAAGAGCCAAAAAAAAAAAAATTATTACATGTAAATTAAGGATCTAGGACGATCTAATCTATCCACGGAAGGAAAACTAGACAAAGAAACACCCATTACAGGCACAGCAAAACTCGTTTCCATTAAAATCCTTTGTTGAAATATTTCAAGACTTGCCCCGGCATCCCTTATGTCCTTGACCAATTGATGATAATATTCCTTAAGCTTTTTTAGGATGCATGTATATTGCAATTTCAACCATCGCAGTCTGACCCTCCTAAACATCCGCACTAAGAAAATTGGCCTTTTTGTTTTCCCCCCTAAGCGTACCACGGGGAGTTTTCGACGTCGGAGAAAGACTTTCCGACGTGGAGGCAGCCGGAGACCGGTGGTTGAAAGGGCTTGATTCGTAGGAGGAGGGGTGGTTTGGGCATCTGGTGGTAGTAGTAGTGGTGCCATGTTATTGTGTGTGGTAGGAAAGCGTGTGAGAGGGAGAATATATACATAGAGAGAGTGAGAGTTTTGACAAATAATGGACAAAAGCATCTTCGCGTTTGCGGACCTTATGGGATTTTGTGATTGGGAAATTTTAATTTAATTGGAATCCACAGGTTACAAAGAACATGCAAATGCACAAAAATTTTTGTTTTATGTGTTTGTTTTTTAAGCTTTTTCATTCATTAGAGTATTGATGAATATCGTAGTACATACGTTAATACGTGTATATGCGTACATTCACATTAATTGGTTGAGTGGATTAGAAATAGAATTATTGAATCCGATCTATTTTGATTATATATATATATATAAATAAGGTTTTTAATTCCTAATTTATAAAAGTAAGTAGATAAATAATTGATGATAATATAAAGAAAGAAACTTATGATGATTATTATAAAATTGAAACCCTTTCATTGCTTTTCTTTGATGGCAGAAATTTGATGATGAATATGTATTATAATCTGATTCTATTCAAATTAAAGCTATGTAATTCTTTTGGGATCTTTTCTGAATGATAAATTTTTGAACTGGCATTTAAGAATATAAACGAATTTTTTTTGCACCATCGTGGCAGATGAAGTATAATTCACTCACAAAAATGATAATAATAATAATAAAACACATAGTTTATGTCCTTTATTTATTAATTATAATTTATGAAGATTAAGATGTAAATATTAATTATTATCATATTAAAAAATTTAAGCTGATAAAAAAAAATAATTATAGTATTTAAAATATGAGGTTATCATATATCAACTCTCTTTTCCCCACATGTAATGTGGACAGACAATAGCTATCAGACATATACTAAATATTTTACCGTATAATATGTGTAATAGAAATAATTTCAGATAAATGGAGAAGTGAGAATTAAAACTAAGAATCTTCAAATTCTGATATCATATTAATTATTATCAGATCCAAAACCTTAAAACGATTGAAAAAAGTCCAATCATATTATTTAAGACTTAAGATTATAATACGGTAACAATAAAAAAAAAAAAAATCATTTCAATTTATAAATATCAATTTGTTATATATATAAGATTTTTATAATCAGATATACCTAATTTTAAAAAGTAATGATTAACTAATCAAATTCATCAATTGCATTCTCTCTCCTATTTAATTCAAATGTAATAGATGAATTTGATTGATTTATTTTTATTTTGTAAAAGTAAGTATACTTAATTATAAAAATATTATATATACATAGAGAACTAGTGTTATATATATACAGAGAGTGTTATCTATATATATATTTTTCATTTTAGTTTTTGAAATAGGTATGTAATTTTTATTTTTATTTTTTGCTTCGTTGAATTTGTATATATGGAATAAAGAGTTGTCACATCTATGAGATGGGGCAAGGAACTTCATCTTTCAAAAAACTTAATTATGGTAGCTGATGAGAAGCCAGCGAGTGCATGTGCAGCCATCAAAAGATGGTAAATTATTGGAGGTGAGTCAGGTGACAAATATGAAAACATATAAAAATAGTAAGTAGATTTATTCATCCTGTGGAGCAAAATGATGGCATCAAGATGCCAAACCGTTCTTTGAATTATTGTACGCCTCATTTTGGTGTTGTTGACGACTGATGAGGTTGATTATCACATTTCTAAACAAAGAAATAAATACGAAAATGTCAATTTATGGTAGTAAAAGTAATTATCTTAATGGTATTTATAATGCTTGGTCCAAACAAATTTGATAGATATTTAATTTTATGTCCACGTCTTAGTTTTTACTGGACAATGGATCTTAATCACGTAAATTCTTTGTTTCAAGATTTTTTTTTTTTCCCTTCCAAATATATGATTATGTTCGTACAAGCGGCAAAACTTAAAGGAAATTTAGAGAATCTATCGATCATGCCCCTTTCTGACATCAAAACCACTTGTCTTAAGATTTAAAACTAGTACATCCCTTGCATTTACAACTCTTAATCTAAACGAGATTTTAGGAGTACAGTCAAAGTAAACAATACCATCATCGAATGCATTGTAACTATAAAATAAAAATATATTGATGTGAATGATTAAAAATTTATCAAAATTTATTGAGATTAAATATGATTTATGCCATTCAAAAACTTATTTTGATAACATTGGAAAAAATCTGCTTTTATAATAATTAAAAAATTATCAAGATCTGTTAAAATCAAACATTATATATGTGGTTCGAATTTATATTTTCATAACATCAAAAAAAAAAATGTCTATTCACACGGTAAAAGTAGAAAACTTCTCATATATATATATACCGATAAATGTACATAATTGGATTCAAACCCCATTTATGAATTTAAAAGATAAATGTATCAACCAATTAAATCTTGAATGAATGTGTTGCATTATTATTGTTATTATTATTCATAACAATTGCCTGCTACTTTAAACACCATTTAATTAGGATTAATTATCTAATCGATGAAATCAATTTTTAACTCGACGTTTATGCAACTAAATGTTTTGTTTTATAGACAATAAACTTCTTGTAAATATGCAAAGCAAATTAAAAAGCATATAAAAGAACAAAGTTTCTATGAAATTAAATAATCAACCGTTTAGATCTGAGATATAATATACTTATGTTTATTACGCATAGTATGACGCTTTTAGTCATATAACTTGTCAACTACCATGTGAGGTGTCTTTAATTATGAAGATTAATTATTTTAATTTGATCAAGACATGCACATTTACATTGACAAAAGAAATTACCTGTTTTGTAAATTCAAGCATCAATTTCGAGGTTGAATTTGAGATTATGGTCAAGATTTTCCCCCCAAATTTTCCAAGTAAAATATTCAGAGATCCAACTTTGTTTCCTATGTATGCATTCGTCAACATGTAATTATGCGTTTGACATCATGTAAATGGTGACAAGTGAGGACAACATCGCAAAGCAATAAGAAATAAATAGGTAGCAGAAACAAAAATTAAAAGAGTAAAAAAAAAAATTGAACTTAATATAAAAATATAATGTCAAATATACAGGCGGCAAAAGTAATAAATTTATGGCATTGTGATGACGATTCTTCGTATATATAAGAACTTGAGAAGCACCCCTTTCAGGGCAAAAGACAAAAAAAAGGAACCTGAGAAGCATCAGTAGAAATTGGACAAATTTGTGAAGTTGTATATACATTAAAATATAATAATTTCATACAATAATAAAGTTATTGTAGAAAACACATCGAAATACATTTACACATATGCATACGTTGTAAATAACAAACAGGATATTAATGCATCATGATTCAATAAGTATCTATTAAAAACAGAAATTGTTATGACCAATCATATAAATCATATTGCATTCTCTCTTCACCAAAAAAAAAAAAAAATTCTATGTAAGCAAACGTAGTAAATTACTGAGATGAATTCCTAACAATATAATTGTTAGGACACACTGATGGTAAAAACTCTGATATAAACTAAATCTTTATTTTGTACTCACTAATTACGTTTTAAAAAGTTAAAAGAATGATGAATATGGACAAAAATTTGGAAATATATTATAAAATTTATCGAATATTTTCTCTTACACCAGCAGTTTTCAGTGCTGCAAGTTGCAAAGAGCAAAATCTTCTGCATATAATTATAAGCGATTTAAAGACATTTATAATCCTTATAAATACGAATCATATTTAATTAATCAATAAAAACTATTTTGGGGGGTGTGTTGAAAAAGCCACGCAAAAATTTTACTAAAACTATACAGGATAACAAATTGTACAACAACGAAAATAAGGGTAATTTTTGCAAAAACTATTCTTAAGGTTTGATTATTTTTTAAAAACAAACTTTAATTTATTTTAAGGAACCCATTTACTATTCCTCAAACACCTTCTATATGGGTTTTCATTTGAATTGAAATCAAAGGTTATCTTTTAAAACGGATCAAACCTTAGGAGGATGTTTACAAATTTTCAAGAAAATAAATACCTTGTTTTAAATACATGCTTATAAATACAACGAAAACTCTTATAGTAATTATGTGATTAAAATATCTTTAACAAATATAATGAATTGATATATAAAAAACAGCCGATAGAATTTTGTAAAAAAAAAAAAAAAAACCAATAGAATTTTCTTAAAACTTGTCAAAAGCACTACAATATGTTGTCATAAAATTTCAAAATGTTGTCATCGTGTTGTAGGATTTGAATGATTTCTACGTTTTAACTTTTTCCATGCCATCTGTTCCCATCAAAACGAAAACAGAAACAAAAGCAAAGAAATTAAAAACAAAATTAATATAGGAAGAAATTAAACTCATAATCACTCTACGTTATTGAAATAATGATTTTATCATTATTGCATAATATTAAAAATCTTATATTAATCTCATAAATCCTACATAATATTATTATCTATTTAATACTCCACATTAATGCTATTATTATATTATTCTAAATTCACATTTATGTAATCATATAAGAAATACTTAAAATTCAACCCAAATTTGTAATGTACATATTCATATGCATAGAATATGAAAAAGATGAAAAGTATTATTTTCTTATCGTGAAAATAGTTACTTTATGATTTTAAAATTAGACATTTAGACCAAGGAAGATGTGATTAATTTTGACATATCCTATCAATCCATTTATCTTTTCGGTATGAGTTTAAAAAAATGTAAAATAATAATAATAAAAAATCAAATCAACATAATAAAAAATTATTTATTAATCCAATTTTTCTTTTTTCTTTTTTTTTTTAAAAAAATTTAACCAATATCTTTTCCTCATATTTGAAGTTAAAAGAAGTATGAAAGTGATTATGAAAATAATTAACAAAAGTTAATCATTACTAATCCGAGTCTTACATGGATTTACAAAATCAAATCGTTTTATAAATAACAATAAACCACTCAAAACCCTTCCTCATCAACCACTAAAGCACCTCTCTCTCTCCGTTGATTGTTTAATCGAACGCGACCCACGAACCCACCACCACGAGCCACAAACAATGTCCAACGACGAGGCAGTCGTGGTCCAAGCCACCGACTCAGCTGGGTCGACCCAAACAAGTGGACCATGTTGCATGAAGAAACCTAATAATGTCGAACTCAAGAAGTGGAGTGCTGTTGCTTTATGGGCTTGGAGTATGTTGCATGCGCTCATATATTTGTTTCTTTAAGAATTTTTTTTTCTCTTTATTTGAATATTTTTTGTGCTTTTCTTTGGCTTTTGTAACAGTTTTTAATGGTTATTTTGTTGCTGTATCATGCAGATATTGTTGTGGATACCTGTGCAATTTGTAGAAACCATGTCAGTGATCGTTGTAAGTATTTTAATAAATTTGGTAGTTTTCTTTTTGGTACACTTGCAATTTCCTTTTTTGTCAAAATCAATAAACAAGCTAATGAGTTGTTAATGTCCAATCATTTGACAATAAAAGAGTTGTTTTTCGAATCTAATTAATAGTAATATTAAAAAACAGTCTGTGTAATTAATTATGTTTTAGAATTTTTTTTTTTTTAAATAATTATGTTTTAGAATTTTTTTTCAAACTTAGTTATTCTTCTTTTTTTTTAATCAAAATCGAAAAACAATCTTATCGGGCAAATAATTTCTAGATAGTATGGATGCTCTTCGAATTTTATTTTTTATCCAATGATGAACACTCTGTAAAAATTTGTTTATATTGTTATTGGTTTTAATAGGCATAGAGTGTCAAGCTAATCAACATTGTACAACTGGCCAGGACTGCAAAATTTGTTGGGGTATGATATCAAAACCCTTAAAGCTTGATCTTAATTAGTTCTTAAATATGATTTTCTTTTTTTTCCATTTATTAATGCTGGAGGTTTCCACTTTGAGAAATCATAGTTATAGTGGTGGATGAGAACGTAATATGCCTTGTATTCAAATTTGTTTTCTGATTTATTGATTTAATATTCTTGAATTGGTTTCTCATTTGGTTTGGTGGATCATTAAATGGTTATCAAACATGAGTACTTTGTCTTGGTGGATTTTTGTCCATGTAGTAGTAATCAAGAGCAAAGGTTTAAGAAATATGGGGAGGTTTTATGGTGTTTATAACATTGGAAATTTTGAGCTGGAGAAATTATCCTATTAGTTTCTCCTTGAATTTTTTAAAATTTAATTTCAAATACTTGAAATATTTTAGACAGTATCAGACAGAACTATTAATGTATTTTACTTGTTTTGTAATGAATTCGAAACATTTTAAATCTCTATAATTGATTATAAAATTTTGGTTCATTCCGAAGAAAAATGATTTCGTATAAATATAATATAGTACGATTCAAGAACTTCATCAATCAGTTCATTTATGGATTGAGGTCAGGATATAGAATTTCATCCCATATTTATCAGTACTGATAAGTAGTTGAGACATGAATGTGATGATAATAGCTAACTAGTTGACTGATCTCTTCTCCTTGGCATATACTTAGAGGCTCAAAAAGGGAACTCTAGGCACAGAAATAGTTTGTATGATCACCTTACCATGAAGAGAATGATCAAAAGAGGCACCATTCGACAAATTTACGGTCGAATCAAGTGTTCGACTCTGTCTGTTGAGTGTTAAGATTCATATAAGATAAAACATTTAGATAGAGTAGACTGCAGTATCTGTAATGGGACATCAATTTCACATTGGCATTCATACTTTGATATGAGTACTCTGCCTTGGACCCTGTGGAGTACTGTTGCCAATGTCTAATAATCACATTGTCACACATTAATGTCTCTCAAATGTAACATCAGGATTTGGTGTCTCTTATTTACAATTAATGTTGCTATTCCAATTTACCTTGTTTTGTGATACGAACCCACTAGGTAGAACTCATCCTCAAAAATCGGCCATTGAGGAGAGGGTGTCTAGTAGGTTATATACCTTCAACTAATCTCATACTTAGTCGATGTGGGATCATAATATTCCACCACGCTTCCGCAGCCGACGTTCACGGCGGTCCATCATTCCCAGCTGGGTGACTTCGTGGATCCCATCTCTTTTGGGTAGCAGCCCTCCCCAGGTCCCCAGTCCGTGCGTCGTGCTGGTGCGCGTGGTGTCGGCTCTGATACCACTTGATACGAACCCACTAGGTAGAACTCATCCTCAAAAACCGGTCATTGAGGAGAGGGTGCCTAGTAGGTTATATACCTTCAACTAATCTCATACTTAGTCGATGTGGGATCATAACATTCCACCACGCTTCCGCAGCCGACGTCCACGGCGGCCCATCATTTTATTGATACGTAGAAAAGAAAAGAAAATAGTAGAAAGAAGAAAAGATTAGGTTGAGAAGCTTTTTGATTAATTTTTGCCCCCTTTTTATTAACTTTTGCTACAACTCTTATACCAGCAGAGTTAACAACATGTCCTACTTTAAAGGAAAAACAAAGCTGTTACACCAGCCCACTAAACTGGAAACAAGGAAAGTGGCTGTTAAACAATCAGCCAATACAAGCATTAATCAAGAAAAACTAACTCACGTAATTTATCAAAGCAACCAACAAAAAAACTAATCATTGACTAAGTCTCTTCCAATATTGCATGTCCTTCATGGCGTGAGGAGGCGTGAAACAGGGGTACATGGTCACCACAAAGCAATGCATGGCATCGTGCACAATGGCACGTATCATTTTGATCTCTGGTGACAATTAAATCTTCTTCTTCTCTCAGGTCGCTGCAATCACGCGTTCCATTTCCATTGCATCTGCCGATGGCTCGAGAACCGTTCAGTCTGCCCTTTAGGTACGTGTTTCGTACCACGATTTCTCTTCTACGTCTTGCATACATGACCAAACAATGCTGCAATACATGACTCAAAATGTTCAATATCTTATTGAGTTTGTTTCCTTCTTGCAGATAACAGTGAGTGGGAATTTCAAAAGTACGGCGATTAGAATCCGAAATGGCCACAACCAGAACCACTGGATTGCAAATTTATTATATAGTCTGTTGAATATGAACATGTTCAATTAGCTTCTCTTTTAGACAAATTAATAGTGTTTTATTGAATTTCCATGATTGGCATTTGGCCCTGATTAGTAGTAGTAATAGGACAAGCAAATATTAGAAGGAAATAATAGCGTGTGTGGTTTTATGAACATGTTTCAGTTGATTAATGAATGCATTTGAGAGAATTATTATGTGATCTCATTTAACCTGTAATATATGATTTAGCTACCACACAGAACCTGTATAGTTATATGGAGTAACTTTTTAATCTTCAAATGTTTGATGTTTATTGACCTACGGATTGCAATCTGATAAGAGTATTGCCTAACCGTGTATTCATACTGAGTCTGTATGGTAGAATCCAATTTCTTCTACTGTTTGTCCAATATTTATCTTCTTTATTTGTCAATAAATAATGGAAGTGCAATGTTCATGTTTGTCAATTCTAATTATCTAGTTATAACCTAATAAAGATAAATTTAGATAAATTTAAATACAAGCGTTAATTTAAATTCAAGTGCCATATGTGATTTGCTAAAGTTTATAATATTCTGATAAGTTAATATTAGGAGATTTTTGGGATTTAGATATATGAACAAATGAGGATCATGATTCATGACAAATATTTCAAATAAAATATTTTTTGATATACTAATGTGGAATATACAAATATACATATACATACATATATATATATATGTTCTACTTAATGGTCAAATAAGGTTTGAAAACAAAAAACAAAAACAGGAACGACGCCTGAGAGATTCGAACTCTCGCGGGGAAACCCCATGTACTTAGCAGGCACACGCCTTAACCACTCGGCCAAAGCGTCGTTCATGAAAGAGAGCGTTCCCTGTAATTATTTAAATGGAATCTGAAGTATCATCTAAATCTTCCTTGCCATCATCATTTCACATTGTAAGCCATGTGTGACCAGTGTGGAATGCGTATAATGCATTGTCAACAGTCTCTTTTAATTAGACAAGAGTCACAAGACAGCACGGTAATAAAATATATAAACTCTCTAACACCCTCCTCATGCCTTAAAACTAAGCTTAGTTATAAAGACATGATGAATTTTAATACAATCACATGGTGGGGCATTGGCATTCAATACATGTTATTGCTTTTAAAAATGACCTGGCTGGATATGCCAACTTTAAAAGCCTAATTTAAATCTTCTACTTATACACAACAGGCTGAAAAGTTGCTCGTTTGATGGAATGCATTCAAGAGCCAAAAGCTCGGCACCAAAGTTCAATCCTCTTATTTGTGTACCTACTTGCAGAATTATTACATTGTATCCACTGAGCCTTGAAGCCACTTAACAGCAATGGGACTCCTCACTAGGTGATCTCCATCACTCCACTCTATTGACCCAAATTCATGTGACTTGACACCAGGTCCTCCCAAAGCAGCACTTGAGAATGTGACCTCATAAGACAATGTGGTTTTTTCTGCACTGAACACAAGCTTACTAGGGGAGACATTGATTTCAACACTAGGTGGTGCATTCACTTTCACCTCATAAACAGCATCCTTCGAGCTGCCAACGTTCTTCACCACTCTCTTGTATGTCACAACATCATTGTATGATCCAAACCCAACAGCAAATGAAGGGTAGTTCAAGTTCCCTGGTCTGGACAATTTGTTCGAACACACGTCCAAACTTGTAGGGGCTCTAACGAAAATAGCAATCCTCTTAGCATCATACCCAATTGAGCAAAGAAACGCGACATAATCAGCAACATTAATATCATACACCAATCCTGGATTAAGAGCTCTATTCGGATCAACGTGACCTGCCCCATGAATGAATGGGGTTGATTCTTTACCACTAGCAAGATCCTTAATTTTCCCTCCGGACTTGTCTAGATTATATGCAGTAGTCATCAATGCAGACTTGATTGCTGCAGGCGACCAATTTGGGTATGCCTTGCGAAGCAACGCAGCCAATCCACTCACATGTGGGCAGGACATCGAAGTGCCTGAAATTATGTTGAACTCAACCCTTCTAGGATCAATGTCCAAATCAGTTGGTGCAGTGGCACCAGTCCAGGCAGCCAAGATGTTGACACCAGGAGCAATGACATCAGGTTTCAGTATCTCAGGAGCCAAATGGTTGGGTCCACGACTCGAAAAGGCGGCAACTTTGGGGGCCGGAGTGGGACCTCCAACCACTGTGCCACGGAAAACAATGGTGGCTGTAGGATACTGACTCAGTTTGATGTACTCCTTAATTTTGTTCCCTGCAATCTCACCAACCATTGTGGAAGGAATGACATGTGAATCAGCAATCAACTCCTCACCACTCTCGGCTGTGTTGGACAAAATCATCCCCAATCCACCAACAGATTTCACTGCAAAACCTTTCTCAACTCTAGCATTGCCTCCTCTATCACAAACAACAATCTTTCCTTCAACTACTGACGACAGCAAGGTCCCCGTGTAACAGTACCTGTTAGAGAATGCACATGTGAACCTCTAGAAAAGATGTAATGCATATCACATTAAAAACATAAAAAAGTAGATTAAGGTATATACATCAATGGAAGTTATAACTACATAGGCTGGTCTTTGATTTTATTAATATACGTTTCAAATTGGAAATGAAAATAAAATGGAATCAAATTTCCTTAAAAAGGGAACTCAGTTTGGATTTTTATGTAGAGCGAAAAATTCCCGATTAATAAATATAACTTAGATGCATACAAATTATATAAATTCTCATTACTAAAGGCACCCTAAAGATGCATAAAAGTATAACAATAATTGAATTCTCTCTTTCTAATTAGAATATAAAAATATAATATGAACTAAATTATCTTTCACTTATTAGAATTCTAAAAAGTAAATATGCTTTATGAATTCTCATTCCTTGATTATGATTCTTGATAAATAAACGTACTTTGAACACTTCGCCTACTTAGAATTCTCTTTGTATTTGCCTCCTATAAATTATCAAATGCATATAATGCACCCAAAAAACTTCGCCTAATTAGAATTTCAATGGTAAACGTGTCCTGCAAATTCTCAAATATATCAAAAATTCAACATACATCAACTAGGATTCATGATCAGTATTCCCGATTTGTAACCACACCCTATAATAAATTCACAAAAACATGAAAATATAAAAACTAGGATTCTCAGTCAGTATTCCCAATTCATTATCATATATACCCCATAAAATTTTCAAAGTGAAAATATAACACAGTCTAAACAGTTTCCCTGATTAAAATTTCTGATTTATAAACACATTCTATAAATTCTTAAATTCTCAATCAGCATTCCCAAGTTCTAATCCTACCCACTAAATTCTCAAAGGCATGAAAAGATAATGCACTCTAAACATTTTCACTAATTAAAATTTCCAATAAATAAATGCATCCTATAAACTCTCAAATTCTCAATTATTATTTCCAATTTAAATTTACATATGCTTGAAAATATAACATACTATATGCCCTTTTCTAATTAAAAATTTTCCAATCTTTTTATGTAAGAAAAATTCCAATTAATAAACACATTCCATAAATTCCCAATCACATAAAAATATAATAATAAGATTCCTAATTAATAAACATGACATAAAGCAAATATTACCTACTACCGGCCTGAGCACCATACACTAGAGGCACCTTAAATTCCGGCAAGCCCTCACCCGAATAAAGCGAAACACCAGGAAATTCCCTCCCATCTCCGACCACAACAACGGCCGGGAACTCCCTATCGATGGTGGAAGCACCAACCGTGACAATCCAAGGTGCAATATTCACACTAGTCTCGGGTCCCGGGCCGGAATTCCCGGCCGAGCAGGACACCACCACACCATTATCCACGGCCCCGAACGCCCCGATGGCGATGGAATCATGATCATACTCCGGCGCATAGCCTGTAGCCCCCACCGATAATGATATGACGTCCACACCATCCGATATGGCCTGGTCCATTGCAGCCAAAATATCGGAGTCAAAGCACCCCAAGCTCCAACATATCTTGTACACGGCGATACGTGCCCGGATGGCCATTCCACGTGCTTCACCACCTGCATATTGGTAGAAAGCGGCGTCGGAAACCAAAGAACCGGCGGCCGTCGACGCAGTGTGCGTGCCATGTCCCTCGGTGTCCCGGGGAGATATCGGTTCACGGGTTATCGGTGCCCCGAGATATGATTGGTAGCCTCGATAGTATGCTCTTGCGCCGATGATTTTTTTATTACAAGAAGTGGCGGGAAAGTCGGGTGACGTCTCGCATATGCCTTTCCATCTTGAAGGAATAGCGGAAAGGTTGGCGTCGGAGAAGCTGCGGCGGTCCGGCCAGATGCCGGTGTCCAGGACCCCGATGATGACGTCGTCGGCGTAGTGGGAGGTTGGCCAGAGGCCGAAGTGGTCGGAGAGGTTGAGGAAATGGGGCGTGCGGGTTGTGTGGGGGTGGCGGGGTATGTCGGGGACTACAGAGAGGATGGCGGGGTCGCGGCGCAAGGCGGTGGCTTCGGAGGGGGTGAGTTGAGCGGAGAAGCCGTGGAGGGCGGTTTTGTAGGTGTAGAGGAGCTTGGTGGGGTGGATGGTGGAGGTGAAGTGGGAGGGCTTGTGGGTTTTTGACACGTGGACTATGAAGGTTTGGCGACCGTTGGATGATGATGATGATAGTGATTGGGGGAGAAAAGTGGAGAGAATGAGGAGAGGGAGGAGGAGGAGAAGAGAGAAAGTGGTGATGGTGGTGGTGGAGGAGGCCATGAGATGGGATTTGTGTTTGGTTCCTGAGAAACTGGAGAGAAAAGAGGAGTTGAGTTTGGAGTTGTGTAGCCTGTTTGTAACTAGTAATGACAAGGGAGGAAGATGAGGTATGTGGTGTCCATGCTATGTGTCCATGTCAGCACTAGACAAAAACCAAAAAGTAGTCTATGCTGTGTAATAATTTTTTTTTTTGGAAAGATATTTTGTGTAATAATTAGATAAGGGTGATGCAATATAATGGTGATGTTAATTTAGATGATTTTGAATTTGGTACATATTTTTGTATAGATAAACCCTGTTTTACAAGAACATTATTATTAAAAAAATTATTAATAAAATTCATTTATGTTTAATTAATGAATCCAACTAAAAGTCTAAACCTACTTGATTTATAACTCCAACGTATATCAAGCATATAAAATGACAAAAATATATGTGCTTTTATATCTTCTAAGATTCATTGAAATATGAGATTTGATTATTAATATTTTAGTAGAAAAAATGATGTTATCATGTGGTCCACATGGTAAGATATTAAGGTTGGGTGGTTCACGTGGGTCGATCCCCCACGTCGACGATCCCTCTCGTAAGAGAGCACGACCTCGATATGTGTCATTAATATCTCCATTTCGATTTTAAAATTTGACTGAATTACAATTTAGCTACCTGATTGAAACGCTTTTACAGACGGAGCAAATGTTTCAATTTTATTGTAATTTACCCCCCTACCGTTAATGAATTCCGTTACACTTAACAGTAAACAGTATTAAAACGATAAAAAGACGAAATTATCCTTTGACTGGAGTTGACCAGTTGACCAAATATAAGTTCGGTCAAGGGTCAACTCATCAGCCTCTCTCTCATCAGTCTCTCCTTCTCTGCCAATCTCCCTCTTCCTCTCATTCTTCTTCTTCTTCTTCTCTTCTTCTGCTTCTTCTTCTTCTTCCCTTCTTCCGCTTCTTCTTCTTCGTGCAGATCGGAGTGAGATATGGGTTCTGGGTTCGTCATCTGGGTTCGTCGTCACGAACCCAGATCTCTGGGTTCGTCGTCACTCTGGGTTCGTCATCTGGGTTCGTCGTCACGAACCCAGATCTCTGGGTTCATGACGAACCCAGAAATCTGGGTTCGCGATCACGAACCCAGATCTCTGGTTCTACACAGAGTTTGGTGATTCAGTTTTGGTTGTTGACGGTGAGTTTGGTTGATTTTTTGATGCTGGTTTGGTTGATTTTCTGATGCTGGAACTGGTGAAGTTGATGACTTTGGGTTGATGGATTGAAGTTGATTTTTCTGGTTAATGTTCAACCTGTGACTTTGGTTGATTTTTTAATGCTGGATTTGGTTGATTTTTTTATGTTGGAACCGGTGAAGTTGATGATGATGAATTTAATTTTTTTATTTTCTTAAATTGATCTCTACCGTCCATCCGACGGTGGAGATCTGGTTAATATTTTTTTTATTTTAAAAAATTAAAATTAATATTAAAAGATAATTTTACCCCTCTCTCAGTTAAGTGTAACGGAATTCATTAACGGTAGGGGGGTAAATTGTAATAAAATTGAAACATTTGCTTCGCCTGTAAAAGCGTTTCAACCAGATAGCTAAATTGTAATTCAGTCTTAAAATTTTTTTGGATCAGTCCGATTCTTAGAAAAAAAAAAATGGTGGGCTCCTAAAAGAAAAGACCGGTGGGTTCCACTAGTCATTAAATAATCTAATAATGGTTAATGATAACCAAAACGACAGCAAAAGATGCAATTATTGATGTGGAGGCAATTTATATAAGGATTTTTTTTTTTTTTTTGGTTTTTTATAATATGATTTGAACAAATCAAGAGATAAATTGGGATAAAGAGAGATTTAATTTTAAAACACAATCCAAAATATGAGTCTTATACGAAAGGAATCAATCGACATATAAGTGGGAAAGAGATCCATTCAAGGTGGACAAACAACTCACATATTTTTATATAATAGAAAATAGGTGTTTTTATCGTTGATGAAGGTTGAAACAGGATACCCAAGCCACCAAGTAAGTGACATTTTCACCATGCCACTGACCAACTCTCATTTATATAAGGATTTTGTTAGTCAACACTCTTGTTATTGACATAATTAAAACTTCAATTGCACTTGATTAATATTGATTTTACATATTTGGCATCTAATTATATGCATAACCTTACCCGTTCATAATTCAAATAATTATACTATTGACCTAATCAAATCCTTAATATAACCGTTAGTAAAGCTTGTTGTGAGTTTGGTGATGAGATGCAGATTAAGCAGAAACCAATATATATAGTTTTTGATCATTAAAAAAAAAAGACATAAATATTGTAAATTTTTCATAGATTTTTAGTTAATTTAATCTATTTGAGTTTTCTAAAAACACACGTTTGGATTGATAAAAATTATCTACTAAAAACCATTGTGAATTTAAGGAAAAGACAATAAAGTTTATAAATAGAATTCAACTTTTGATAATTGAAAAATTAAGAATGATAAAGTCATTTCACTGCGAGGGAAAGAAAAATTACCAAGATGTATAATAATTATCATCATTTAATGTGATTTGATAACAAATCACGTTCATGCAGTCAAAAATTATTTGAAATTTGAGACACTATAGAGCAAGTGGTATCTCTCTGGCTTTTAGAATAAGATATACTTGATTTTAAAAATTAAAAATCAATCAATTAAATTCATCAATTGCACTCTTTATTCTATTTAATTTAAATATAATAAATAAATTTAATTAATCTGTTCTTATATTTTAAAATCATGTATATTTTATTATAAAAACATTATATATATATATATATAATGGCAAAGAGTATGAAGAACAAGTCCCTGGCTTGGAAGGAAAATTTCTTCTTGTTCTTGAGATATGATCTCATAATGTTGTAGTGATCAAGCATCACATGGTTCATACATAATCTAGACTATATATATGGTTCTGTTCAATGATGTATTTCTTCTGTAAAATATAGACTTTAGTTTTACTACAAGAGGTCTAACCAACAAAACTATCCAGAAAACAATAGACTTCTAGCTTCAGTATAAGTGATCTAACCAACGAAGCTATCCTGAAAACGTAGTCTTCTAGCTTCATTAAACTATCTTCGAAACCTGGACTTATAGTTTCGCTATAAGAGACTTAACCAACAAAAGTATCCCTAGAAAAGATCAAATCTAAAACGCATACAAGATCTTACCATTGAAATGGATCAAGATAAGTTCAAAATCAATCAAAGTCATCAAAAGTCAAACTATGTGAGGGAAAAAGTAAAAAGTACGTTTGATTCCTACTTTTCTCAAAAAAGAATAAAGTTTGATTCCTGCTTTTGGATCCACTAGTGACGAGTAATGGACTGACCACATCCACTTCATGTGAAGCAAAAGTTGCAACAATATATAAGAAAGCTATATATAATAATCACAAAATATGGAAACCTCTACTAGACTCTCGTGTCTCACGTCATTAGTATAAAGAGTGATTTTTAATAGAGTATGATATTGATGGTATAATAATCACAAAGATAATCACTCTAGCCCAAATCATATATTATACAAATTCATTGATCAGTTTTTATATCTACTGATTGCATCACATCTTTAGTGAAGGAATCTAAATAAAAATTTCACTATGTCTAGCGTTGCCCAAAGGAGAAAGTTCAAGACAACCTTATTCTATTGTCCATTCCAAAATACTCTTCCAGTCCACAATTCAAATATCAATGTCGAATTCAAATATAATCACGCAATACAAATCGAACTCAAGACTTCTAGAACAAACCAAGCTTATATATCATTTTAGTTAATACTACACCAAAAAACTTAAGCTGTCAGGTTATTCAACTAATGATCTAAGGCTCTGTAACATTATCCACTGTCAAACCTTGATAATAAAGTTGTGATATATTCCTACAAATGCAATTCAAAGGTAGAAATTTTGCAATCTTTTATGTCAAACGAAATGATTTATGTTCCAAAAAAATAAAAAAATGAAACGATTTGATCTAAGTCTGTGTTAGAATGAACAGATACACCAATGTCTGCCTCACTCATGCTGCTCTAAGTAAGAAGACTATATTAACAACCAAAGTTCAACTTGAAGAAATAAATAAGTTTTCTCACAAACAATTAAAGATGCGGTTTGACGATCGAGACAACATGACAAAGCCAAATCAATAAGCAAAGTTCTCATCATTGGTCTTTTCTCAACTTGTTTAATTGAAATTATATATATGTTATGCCACAAACGAAAAAATATGTTTTCAGAATACATGATATTGATGCTAACTACATTTAATTATATTAAAGGCTTGAAGAAGATTAAAAAGTGTAAGTTCTTCAATAATTACACTTCAATAATTACAAACAACACGAATTGTGACAGCATTTTGCAAAATTAGAACAAAGGTTACATTGGATGGGAGACTCGAAACAGCAGCAAGCGTGGCAGAGGCACGAAAGTCCCATACCTTTGCAACAGTTTGGACAAGTCACATTTCGAGAGAGGCTGCAGCTATGACATAGTGAGCGAAATGGTGCACAGCATGTACAGCAGTTCTGTTTTTGTAGACGACCCAGGCAACCGCTAGAGCAACAAATGCACAGAAAATTGGTACAAAAGTTTGACCTGCTAAGATTTAACGCAGTGAATTACTACAAATAGTTCATGCTGATACTCAATTTCCAAAAATCAAATAGACGTTGGCATTCACGTTGCCAGTAACCCTCAACTTTAATGAATGACTGAAATGAAAAGTTTTCGGTACATGAGATCCTAAAAGGCATTTGTAGTTGCGTGGCAAACTATTTACAAGTGAAATTAACCAAGCATCATATCTGAAGGTGCATGCATTTTGCTAAATTTGGTTGCATATAATCCAACCTCGACTTTGTGATTTAAGTCTAGCCATTAAAGCCATTCTTCTGCAGCTAGCCAGTCGTTTAGTTGTTATAAGAACTAGTCTCATGATTGATAAAGATTGTTCCTTGCTACTACCAGAACATCATTTACATACAGTAAATGTTTTGAGGATATAAACTAGGAAAGAGTGGAAATTAATATAGCAAATGAGAAGAGAAGGCAAATGAAATACCAAAGTCTCTTCCAAAAGGATTTCGATTTACGAGTCACTTCATTTCTGCTTGAAAGAAAATAACGAACCAGTGTTAGTAAAGTAAATTTCACATCAGGAACCATATTTCAAAGGAACACATAGACAATACTAAATGGAGTTATGTTCGATAAACATACACAGCAATAAAAGGATCCAGTTTAGCCCCAACAAAGTCGTCAAGCCTGTCAATAGGATGTTAAGGGTCAAATGACATCAAAAAAGTAGTATTGCAGATCTTTACTTAACTATATGTTATATAAAGGCCATAAAGCAGTCATACATACTCTTTGCAGCATTTAGAAGCTGGTTGAAGGTCTTCAATGGATTTCAACTCTTCCTGCTCGAACAAATCATCCATAAGTACACGAATTTGCATAGGTTCTCATGATAACCGTGCAAAAAATATCGTTGTTCTCACACAAATTAGAACAACAACAGGGAATTGATAGTACATTCACTACCTTATTTCCCCATCTCAAAAATCACTGATTAACTTAACATCATACAAATTACACGGAATAAAGGCTGCAACAAACATCACTAATTCAATGTATTATGTGATTCTAACACTAGAAAAACACCATCCACCACCACTGTGCAATCACACCACATACTCAAGCTCTCACAACCACAATAATGGATCAAGTTGGAGCCGCCTGCGAATCTCACAAAACTTGCAGGGTAATGCTGACTAAAATAAGACTATATATTGAAACAGTCACTTATACAAATTAAACATTGCAAATACATTAAAAAGGAATATTTGTTTGTGCAAGAAATTAAATCTCACTCTCTTCATGGTTGATACATGCGACATATTTTCTAAAACTAAGCTAATCAAATATATTATATCATTAACTACAAAACCAATCAAAAATATCACAAAATAATTATAAATACCAAAAGAGAGAGAGAGAGAGAAAGAGAAGTGAGACCTGAAGCAAACCAATCTCTCTCTCCAAAGCCTGAACTTTGACCATCTGCCTTCTTTTTCCATACAAATCAAGACCACCACCAGGTGGAGACCTGGGGCTGATGGGAGGCTCCACCACCGACGACCCACATGAACTTTCCATCATTCAAGTCCAAAACCACCCTCCTTTTCTTCTCAAAAGCTCAACCTCACGCAAACATGACTTCTTCCATGGCCGTTAAGGCTCTTGGAGGCCTCCATTGAAGAAGAGAAAAAAAGAGACTAGTGTTAGTGGTGTAACCGTGTAAGTACTACGTGAAGAAGACAACATTTATACATGTATATATATTATATATTTTACATACTAGAAAAGGAGTGTTGAAAAGTGAGCAGTTGAGGACTGAAATGTTGTAAGTTAGTGCGGTTTTGGTCA
The DNA here is from genome assembly GCA_022984855.1 of Dimocarpus longan. Classification (NCBI taxonomy): domain Eukaryota; kingdom Viridiplantae; phylum Streptophyta; class Magnoliopsida; order Sapindales; family Sapindaceae; genus Dimocarpus; species Dimocarpus longan. The sequence continues at coordinate 37,332,522 of CM041013.1, forward strand.
GAGAGAGAGAGGGAGAGGAGCTTGAAAGTACGAAGTACGAAGTCTGTGATAGATTGCAGGGACCGCACGTGACTCTTACGTAGGATACTAATTTTTACTTTAAGTAAATTCCAGACTAGCTATCAAGTTAAAACGTGGACATAGGAGGAGCAACTTTATCAATATTATTACAATTTATTTCCCTATTATTAATATTTTTGGATTAAAATTAACTGTATAAGAGATAAAAATATCTTTAAATCTTACTTTTAATTTTTTAAGATAAATTTTTAAAATTTTCAAATAACTTAAAAAAAAATAACCATATCTCCACTGTTCATCTCAAAATGAACGGTAAAGATCAATTTAAAAAAATTAAAAAAATTAAATATTAACCAAAAATTCAACTTCAACCTATCAGTCTCATCATCATCTTCACTAATTCACCATAAAAAAATCGTCCAGAATCACCACTTAAAAAAAATCATCAACTCAAACAATCATCAATTTAACCCTATCAACAACAAAATAAAGATCATCATTTCAACTCGAATAATCAAAAGAAAAACTGAAAAAAAAAAAAAAAAAATCTGGGAATGAACCCAGAAATCTAGGTTCGTCAAGAACCCAGATTTCTGGGTTCGTGATGAACTCAAGATCTGGGTTCATATTTTGGGTTCATCATGAATCCAGATCAAAACCTAGATCTGGTGAGAACCTAGATATGGGTTCACAAATGAATCCAGATCGGATTCGAGGAAGAAGAAACGAAAGAAGGGAAGAAGAAGAAGTAAAATAAGAGAAGAAGAAGATGAAGAAGAAGAAGGAGAGGAAGAGAGAGAATGGAAGAATGAGAGAGACTTATGAGAGGAAAAGAGAAAAGACTTATATTTGGTTAACTTAATAATCAAGGGTATTTTCGTTTTTTCGCTGTTTTGATACTGTCCATCGTTAAATATGACGGAATCTTACTGTTGGTAAGGGGGTACATTGCAATAATATAAAAACAGTTGTTCCGTCTGTAATCACGTTTCAATCGGGTAGCTAAATTGTAATTTGTTCTTTTGTTTCTTATTATTATTACATTTTTTTTGGAAATATATTATTACTTAATAGTTAATAGGTCCTGGAGTTTGCGAAATTTACAAATATATCAAATTGACCTTGTATTTTTATTTGTTTAATTTATTATTATTAATTTTCTAATATATATATTAATCAAATACCGATGATCAGTAGTTTGCCTCCTAACTTACAGAGATTGAAAGTTATGCACAATAATAATAGTTAAGTGTCTACTTAGACACCTATTAAAATTAAACATTATATATGTGATTAAAAAAACTTATTAACATAATAAATATGATTAATGAGTTTCAAATTTCATAATGGAATTTTGAGCTCTTATCATGGATATGAAACAAAAATAAATTAGCCATTTGAGTTGAGTTTCGAATTTCAAAGTGAGATTTGAGCTATTATCATAGATATGAAACAAAAGTAAATTGACCATTTAAGTTGTGAATAGATATGTAATTTTTTTTAACTAAAGAATAGTTTTAAAATTTGAAAAATAAAAGATCGAATCAAAGACACGTTATTAATCCATTGAAATCTACTACGAATAAACATTACATTAGATTTTTATTCCAAAATATAAAGTTGATAAATATATATATGGCAAAACTATTCCATTAACTTATGGGAGTGATTTTTGTTACATGAAAAAAAAAAAAAGAGGAGAAAGAACTTTATTTGGGTCTCTATATTTTTAAAAAACTTATCATTTTTAAATATGAATTCGTTTATAATTTTTATGATCCCTTACTTTTCAAAAACTCATCAAATTAATCCCTCTAACATCATCTTCATCAGTCAACGTAAATTAAAAATAGTAAAAGACTGTTTTACACATGTTAAAATAATGTGTTTACTCTTTTAAAAATTTTAGAATTATAATTTGACTTGAATTTGACTAATTCTTTATGACAAAAATGCCCTTCATGAATATAAATTAAAAATATAATATAATATATATACTTTTAATTTATTATGTCAATTTTATAATTTAATTAAAAAACAAAAAAATAAAATAAAATAAAAACTTGGTCTCCAGCGATGGAGACCAACCAATCTCCATCGCTGGAGACGTTATGGAGATGTGTTTCCATCGCGTCTCCAACCATGGAGACCAGTTGGTCATAATCGTTGGAGACCTAGTCTAATATGGTCTCTGATGATGGAGAGCAGAGAGTCTCCATTGTGGGAGACAATTTTCGACGATGGAGATTGATTGTTATTTTTTTTTAAATTTGTTTAATCTTTGAATTTTTTTTTTTAAATTTATTTGGGAAATGTTTGATTTGATATTGTTGTTTAATTTAGGTGATGTTGGTTTGATAAAAATGATGAAAATGATGATTTTAATGAAATATAGAGGATGAAATTGGAAATGAGAAAGATGATAAAAGGTAGAAGATGAGGGATTTTTTTTTTTTTAAATTATATTTTAGTAATTAAAATATTATATTATTATTTTAGTAACTAAAAATATTTCACCTTAAAATTTTAAGAGGATAAAATACGGCATTTTAACATTTGTATATAGAATTAAGAGTAAAACAGTCTTTTATTATTCTTAATTGATGTTGAAAGTCAAAGATGATGTTACAGTGACTAATTTAATGAATTTTTAAAAAATAAAAGGCCATGAAAGTTATAAACGGATTTTATATTTAAATATAAGAAATTTTTTAAAAATATAGGGATTAAAATGAAGTTCTCTCAAAAAATAATAAAAGACAAAAACAACAAAACGTAGGCTCAAAATCTCAAATATTGATCAGACAAAAACAACTCAAAATCCAAGTAAAAGAATTTACAGAACCAGCAGTAGTAGTAATAAAGGTGACTATGTACTAAATACATTAATGTGGAAATACAACAGTTACTTCGTCTCTTCTTTTACAAACTCGTTTGCTCGCAAGACCTAAAACTGAATACTGAATGAATCCGGACACCGCCTCAAGTGAAGTTGGAACCTTTCTTAGTTCATCTGATTGAGTGAACTGAGACCACCCATCGATATCAATCCCATAGCAGCGCTCACCCTGAGCGAAAGGAATATCAAGTAGAGGGTGATGAGGCCTGTTCCTAGGAGTTTGCTCGGGCGCATGTCGTTTCTAGGTAAAACAGCCATTGCCCAGATGAGTCCTAACATGAGAAACCCCATTGTGTAGAACAAACTGTTGTCCTTTGGAATCAGATATGGATTTGGTCTCTTCGACCAGGCTCCAATCAGCATTGATATGCCTAAGCCAACAAGAGTGTTGAACATGGGACCTGCATAGCATCCAGACAAGGCTATCTGCACACCATCCCCGCCATTCATTGACAATGCAACATTGGAGACTAAATCGCCCATTGAGTTGCCCCATGCTAACACGGTTAATCCAAGAATGGAGGGGTTGATACCGAAGATCATACCAAATGCCACCAATAATGCAACAAGCTCATTGGCGATCATGTAAAACCATATGATACTCATGAAAAATCCCCCTAAAACCCAGAGAATTAAGAACTTCTGAGGTGGATGATCAGATGTAGTGGAGAGGTATGCAAGAATACTAAGAAAACAGCCAAAAGCAACACATATAAGATACGCAATCAGCTTGCTTTGAGAACTCACATTGTCTTGGCTACTCCAAAGAAATGCTAAGAGTATAGGTGCCAATAAAGCACTGGCTACAGCATATGGCTTGGACCACATGTCCTCCTCAACCGACGGGATTGTCAACCGTCTTGGCACTGTAAATGGCAACTCCAACAGTGAAATAAACTTCGAACATGAAGACGTTGAATCGCTAGCTTGAGTGGCCTCATCAGTCCAACCCCATGGAGGCCTTTCATTATCTGCCTCACTGGCTTTCAAATGGTTTGAATATATAGCCACATTTTGCGCCCACATCCACTGGGGCAAGGAAGGATGGAGGTGAGGTGGATTGTCATCAGTTTCAAGTAGTGAACTATACACAGTAACATCCTCTTCACTTCCTTGAGAAAATACACTTCCTCTGACAGGAAGCAATGGTGTGACGGCATCAAGTTTCAACCTCCGCACATGTTTCCGTAAGATCTCATTCGTAGCCACGAAAAATGCATAGATGATATAGATTGACACAAACGCAATAGCTGCCCCTACACTTACCTTCCCAAATAACAAAATCACCAACAAGCACGCCAGTGTGAAAAGGAAGAAACCAACATCCCTAATAAAGCATTTCCTATCAATCTGAACCCCCTTCTCTGCAACACACAATGAAACAGTCCCAACAACAACAGAAGTAACAAACATTGCACCACCCAACACACTATTAAGTCCAACTTCACCAGTATTAGTCCCCACAAAAGCGGCTATACTTGCAAAAACATCTGGCGCTCCATTCCCCAATGGAAGAAGTGTGACACCAGCAACTGTCGGAGGCAGTCTCAACAGCCTCGATAGCTTCTCCAACGAACAACAAAAATAATCGGCAGCAGTGTTTCCCAGCAGATAAAACAACGCAACCAACCAAACAACCAACACCACATAACCTAATAACTTAAACCCTCCGCAATCACAATAGAAAAACTGAATGTAATTAAAGAACCCACCAGATGAACATTGCGGGTTCGCCTTCAAGTACTCACACCGATTAGCATAACCCTTACGATCAATCAATCCGGCACATGAAAAAGAAACATCAGCAGTCAAATTATTATCCGAATTCAATGAATCGACACCATTTTCGATCATCTGCCTACGAATTACCGTCAAATGACTTGACCCATTATTCCACACAACATCTGAACTCAAACTATGATCTATAACCATCGAAGATCGCCTAAAAACTGGACTCCTCATCATATCTTCTTGATTATAAAACAAGAAAAACAAAATCAAGGCACAAAATCCATTAAAAATGCCAAGAAACTTGGGGTGTCTCTTACTATACAAGCCATTTAAAGCCTCCATTTTCAGTACCTTAATCAAAAACCCTCCAAACAATAATACCCAGAAATTAAAAAAGCCTAGGGTTTCATTTCCTCAACAAAAACAAAACCCTAGAACACTAATGAGAGAATCAGAGATTTATTTCATGACCTATAAAGCTGCAAACTTGTTGATTCAAATGAGAAAATAAAGCAAACCCAGTAAAGCAGAGCTGGAATATGACAGGAAATTCGATGACTTACCAGTGAATTTGACCAGATTGAGGGGTTGCAGAATTAGGGTTCGTTAAATGAAAATAAAAATTGGGGATTTGTTTTTTTAACTAATTTGGGGATTTTTTATTTTTCTTAGTTTTGAAGGTTATCGGTTCTGTTTTTTGGTAGTAGTTTCTTGGTGACTTCCTTTGTTCGGGGCTTTTTCTTGGGTTGTTGACACGTGTGAAGGACTTGTTTGAAAAGTTGCTTGACATGAGCCGAATTTTTGTTTTTTTATTTTTTGTTTGTCCTAAATGAATTTTGATGTATTTAGGGAGGCTTATTTGTTTATTCTTAAATTTGACATGAGTCGGGATAAACCGTTATAAGTACTCATAGAATATAGTTTATACTACAGGTAAAGAGACTCTACACATTTCACCATTTAACAAAAAATGTGGAATTCAAATTTGTATCATATATAAAAGGAGTAAGCACACCATCACTGATTTTTAAAAGTCAAGAATTTAAATCTTATCTTTATCCTGAAATATAACGTGTAAATAGTTTTTTCTAAATTTAATTTTCTCATTCATCGTAAAAAAATGTATGAAAAAAAAAAAGTTCTTCGATCTATGTTTGAAGAGATTTATATTTTATATATATAAAAGAAAAGATATTAATAATATAATATTATGTTAAAAATCAAGAGGAGTTATTCAAGAGAGGAGAGAGTTTGAAAAGATTTTTCTTTTTTAGGAAGAAATTAACTGGATTGATACAGTTGTACAATTAAGATAGGTTCTCGACAAGAAATATACATATATAGAGAGAGAGATAAGATTCTCCTTTTTGTAATTGTCAATCTATCCAAAACAAGTGGAATTCAAAAGAAAAAACAAAGAGTTTCATCTTTTACCTTTTTAATTTTATCTTAATTTAAGACCTAAATACTAATAAGATTAAACTTATTAACAGCGTATATTTTATTATGATTGAGTTGATAGATGATCATTACTACATCATTACTGTGATGATAATGTTAACTATGTAAATATAGTATAATGCAATATTTAAATTTAAGTACACACAAAATTCACATTTACATTTACCACACACCACCCACATTGAGTGACGGTAATTATTTATATATATTATTAAAATATTCATAAATCATTTATTTAAATTTGATACTTACTATGCCCTCATCACCTTCCTTCAAACATGCATGGTATTACAGCATAACAAAACATAATAAACGTTACAAAATAAGCATAGAAACTGAAATCGAAATATAATTTAAATCAAATTGATCATTTCTTTGTATTGTATAACTTATAAAATTTCAAAATCTAATTTCAACTTTTAATATAAACTAGACCATATAACAAAATAAAATCGAATAGTCGAACCACTAACGTAGCAAGAGCGAGCTACACAAAAAATTTTCTCTCCAACCAAACACACAAACAGTCCATGTGTCACATTGTACTAAACTACTAACAATAACAAAAACCACACATTTGTATTCATTCGTTTATAGATATACCAAACTGATTCATTGTCACCATCATCATCCAATCAACAAAAGAAATTCCATTAAATTAATAAATGACCATAACTTACACGTCTCTCTGTCTCATAAATCCTCCAAAAAAAGAAAACTAAAAAAAACAAACCAACTTTTGCACTTTTTCGATGTATCGTTATCTTATGTATTGCCACACTCTTGTCTGTCTGTCTTTCTAGCTTTTTTATCTTCTTCACGGTTTCATTTTTTTCACAGTTTCTCTCTGCTTATTCAATTCCAGGTACGTCTACAATATACATCTGTCTTTTATGTTAAAGATTTGTTCTTGAATGTAAAAAGAAGGAAACTTTTGGTTTATATGTGGTTTAGAAAGATGTCAAGGTTGGTTTTGATTGGTTTTTGTGGTTTTTTATTTGAGGGTGGTGATGAGTTTTCTTGGCTGCCAAACAGTTGTTTAGATGTTTTCTTTGTTCGGTTGGATTTTGTTTTGGTTTTTGCATGTGAAATGAAGGGAAAATCTTATTTTTATTTGGTTTAGTTAGAGATCAAGGCTGGTTTTTATTGATTTTTATGGTTTTTTCTTTTCTGGGGTGTGTTTGTTTAGTGAGAAAATCTAGGAAAGGAAGAGACTTGGAGGTGTTCATTAGAATTCTTGGCTGCCAAACAGTTGTTTACATGTTTTTCTGGAATGGGTTGGATTTTGTTTTGGTTTTTGATGATAATATATAACAAATGATGTGAGTTGATTTGCAGAGATGGGGTTTGCAAAGAAAGAGCATGAGTTCCTGAGTGAGATCGGATTGAGTCCTGAGAATCTCGGGTGTTTTGTGAATGGCACGTGGAAGGCACATGGCCCTGTTGTCTCCTCTGTGAATCCTGCTAACAATCAGGTTTATATGTAGTTCAATCTATATTGATTGTTTTTATTTTTTTATTTTTATAATTGTGATGATGGTGACTTGAATTTTGATGGAACAATTGTTTTTATTTTATGTTCATTCAATTAGTGGATTTGACTGATGAATTTTTAATGTTTTGTGCTGATATTGGAATATTAGTTTCAAAATGAGTCTTTCCTCGTCAATTGTTATTAAAGATTGGGTTTTTTAATATAATGATGAGAACTATTCAACGATTTGTAGTTGCGCACAGTAGGAGTGATAAACAAGTCTTAATTGCTAAATCGAATTGAAGTTATTTTTGGATTTTCACGCTTACATTTACCTTCTTTTAAGCTTGATAAGTTTTCTGGTATCATTATGATCTAAAACGCTTGCAAATTGTAATTTTTTTGCTTCGGTGAGAACACATGTACGTTAATGCACAACTGTGAAAGACAAAGCATGAGAACTTTTTGATTGGTGATGGATAATGTGTGTCTGTTGTTGGTTCAGACAACTGCTACTGTGGTGGAGGGTTCACTGGAGGATTATGAGGAAGGCATGAAAGCTTGCAGTGAAGCTGCACATTTATGGAAGCAAGTAAGAAGTTTGCATTTTTTAATGAGCAGTTTGGAATTTTCTTTTGTCATCACAAAGTTCATTTTCCTGTGTAGCTGTGAATGATCCACTAGACACTAGAAAATGACCTTTCTGGTTCTTCGGTTGGTTAATGTATTGTTGCAGGTTCCTGCGCCGAAAAGAGGGGAGATTGTCAGACAGATAGGTGATGCATTGAGGGCCAAACTACCACAACTTGGCCGTCTTGTCTCAGTTGAGATGGGAAAAATTCTTCCAGAGGGAATTGGAGAAGTTCAAGTATGTTGTCTTACTTGAAATGTACTAACCGTTATGGTTCATTGAGTTGCCATTGACATTGACTGTTTACTAATTCTTGTGAGCTAAATTTTGCAGGAAATTATCGATATGTGTGATTTTTCTGTGGGTTTAAGTCGGCAGCTAAATGGATCTGTAATACCTTCAGAACGTAAGCTCAAACATTAATAGTTGACATTTTGCTTTATAGTGATCTTGTTTCTTCTATTTGGCTTTCTGAGTATCTTCAATTCTGTTTTTATTGACTATTATCCAACCAAGCCCTGAATATTTGGATAGATGTAGGAACTTTGTTGATTTTGCCACTGAAAATTCTTTCTTATTTAGACTGTCGACGATTGTGATTGGACCTTTTTACTTTCTGAAACTTTCATATGTTAGTCTGGAACTAATTATGGTTCTTTCTTTGTCAACAGGTCCAAATCATATGATGTTAGAGGTTAGTTGCTTTCGACTTAAGAGTAATTTATACGATCTACCTTCATGACTAACACCCCTTGTTCTTTGTGTACAGACATGGAATCCTCTGGGAATAGTTGGCGTAATTACAGCATTCAATTTTCCCTGTGCTGTTCTTGGTAAGTTAGCTGCAATGTACTCTCATAATAGTCAAGATATGGAAGTGCTTTCAATGACTTGTTGATACAAATCTCTGGATAATATATGTATTCTGTATGTTAAACATGTTACAATATTTGACTAGTTCATCAAGCCGTTATGCAGTCCATTTGCTTAACATAAACATGTGTTCATCTATGATATTGCTATTATAATTTATATGTATGAGCCGTTATATTCAAACAATAATTAGCAAATGGGAACCTTGTCACTTGGATGACTACCTTTGCTCTAGAATGTGTTGATACACTCAGGAACATTTTCATACTTTATTGGTTATTGTATGAAATCATCTTTAATTCGACTGTCTTAGACAATTTCAATTGTTACCCCCATCTCCACGAGTTTAGCCATTTTTTCCGTCAGGATTACTATAGGTGATAATAAATAGAGGTGGTTTATGTACCCTTTTTTTCAAATATTTTCAATATTTTGTTAATAAAATAATTCAACACGATCAGTTCTTATTTGTAGAATAGCATATGCTGCTACCATCATATATATTATCTTGCTATATTTTCACATATTGGAATTATCTGTCTGACTTAAATGTGTTTGTGTAGGATGGAATGCTTGCATTGCGCTAGTTTGCGGAAACTGTGTTGTCTGGTAATTGATCTTGTTAAGTAATGAAGATTTATTATCCCTTTTCTTTGTTGATGTAAACATATTAGCAAACTTTTGTTGGTGCATTCTTCTTATTCATAATAATTGGCTTCTGTGTCACAAATTATTTGCTCATCCTTCTTGTAAATTAAATAATCTATACCATGACACGCAGGAAAGGTGCCCCGACAACTCCTTTGATCACGATTGCAATGACGAAGATAGTTGGTGAAGTTTTGGAGAAGAACAATTTACCCGGTGCTATATTTACTGCCTTTTGCGGTGGTGCTGACATTGGTCAAGCAATAGCGAAAGATAAACGCATCCATCTTGTTTCATTCACCGGTAGTTCAAAGGTACTTGTTTCCATTTCGAAAGACTACTGCCTGATGATCGTATTTTGCACTGATAGATGAAATCCTGTTCTCGACATCTGTATCACAAACTGTTTTGATATGCAATGCATGTATTTTGGTATATAGTCTCTTTTTGCTTGTTGAATAAAATATTCAATCAATAGTTGTTGAACTTGTTGCAATTAACAATGTTTTGTTCGCTGAAATCATGAATGCATGTGTGCTTTGAATTTTAGCCGATTCTTCAGTTTAGTTTGGCTCTAATACACAAGTTTATCAAACTTTTGTTAATCTATACACAAGTTTATCAAACTTTTGTTAATCTATCTTGTGTGTGCCAAACGACAGGTGGGTTTAATGGTGCAACGAACAGTGAATGAGAGGTATGGTAAATGTTTACTTGAATTAAGTGGAAACAATGCTATAATCGTCATGGATGATGCAGACATCAAGCTAGCTGTTCGTTCTGTTCTCTTTGCTGCTGTTGGTACAGCTGGACAGCGCTGCACAACTTGCCGTAGGCTGGTATTTTACACTTACGTGATTTTTTGGTTGAATTTTCAATATGGTGATAACAATTCAAAGTTCTCACTCAATACTTTCTTTTTGCTCGTTTTGAAGATTGTACATGAAAATGTATACCAAATGGTTGTTGATCAACTAGTTGATGTGTACAAACAAGTTAAGATTGGAGATCCATTGGATAAAGGCACCTTGCTTGGACCATTGCATACTCCAACTTCAAGGAAGAACTATGAGAAAGGAATAGAGATCATCAAATCTCAGGTATGTCAAACTCTTTCACTCTAGTGTATAATTAATATATCTACTATAATGTTCGATGAAGTATCTGTTTTGTCTTGAAGTTTCCAAGTGTAAGTTTTGCAAAACATTATCCCCAAACTCAGTTCAGTTATATCTTTCAATGCTTGCAGGGAGGGAAGATTCTTACAGGCGGTTCAGTTATAGAATCTGAGGGAAACTTTGTGCAGCCCACGATAGTAGAGATTTCTCCTGATGCAGATGTTGTTAAAGAAGAGTTGTTTGCTCCCGTACTTTATGTTATGAAGTTTAAGGTAACCTCTTCTTGCAATGGTGTGTTTCATTGGTGCTTCATCTTTTTCATTACTCGTGTGCTAAATTTGAACACCTCTTTCACAGACTTTAGAAGAAGCAATTAGTATAAATAATTCAGTCCCTCAAGGACTAAGTAGTTCTATCTTCACCCAGAAGCCTGAAATCATTTTCAAGTGGATTGGGTAAGTACTTCTGCCTTTTATTACATCGTGTATCTTCGTGTCACTGTTCACATATCTTGTGTGTATGTTACGATCACTTAACGATCCCTATGGCAGAATCTGAACTATTTGAAATTTTCATTAGACTCATTGGCATAGTATGAACTCTTAAGCTTCAAAAACTCATGTCTTGCTTTCATGCAATGCAGACCACTAGGAAGTGATTGTGGTATTGTGAATGTAAACATACCTACAAATGGGGCCGAGATTGGTGGTGCTTTCGGTGGCGAAAAGGCTACAGGGGGTGGTCGTGAAGCCGGAAGTGACTCTTGGAAGCAATACATGCGTCGCTCAACTTGGTAAGCTCTTATTATCAACCCAATTCAACTTCTTCGATAGTCATTATCAATGCTCTTAGCTTAGTCAAAATTTCTTTCCCGAATAAGTGATTGATTACATGTCCACTAATCTATCTACATATGTTCCTTGCAGCACAATCAATTACAGTAATGAATTACCTCTGGCCCAAGGAATCAATTTCGGCTAATAGAAACCACTTTACAATCAAGTATGCTAACTTTTCTAACCTTTCTAATGTCATTTTCTTTTGTTTTTTTTTCGAACAACCCTTTAATTACAGTCCACTATACTATCCTTCATGCAGGATCAAGAACGATTCTCCATATGACCAACAAGCTTCTATGCTCTCAGCAGTTCTTTGTTGCCCCTGGAAAGTTATGTTCTAGGATTTCTGCTATATAGCTCAGGAAGAGATTTTCTTTCTTTCAGCTGCTATATACCATAATAATAATAATAAATTTTATTCATGAAACTTCCCTGTAATTGTACTCAAGATTTTCTTTCATAGTAATATATATTGGAAGCATTTTTGTTTGAAAGCATAACAATTCGAGCGTTCAAAAACATAACAATTCGAGCGTTCGAAAAATCTAGCTTAGAAGTTCCATCAATTTATATGATCTTTAACTAAGTTTTCAATGACAAATAGTTGAAGCAATCTTCAGTTTCTTGATTGGTGTTTGTGTTCTAGTGCTAGTTTCAAGCTCCCCATATGAAAGAATTTTAACTTTGTCAACTGACAAAAAGGTTACTAATAATATTAGTCAAGAATTAGCTATTATATGCAGTTACAAAATTTTGGTTCCATAATGCCGGATTGCATTAACTGCTTCAGTCAAACTTCAGCTAACGAGTCAATTCAGTGTTTTTTTTTTTTTTCTAAATCAAAGGGTGAATGTTGTCTTCAAATTTTTCAAAATTATTATTTATATGTATATTTTATAACGATTTATTTGAAATATTGATGATGTAAATATAAAAGATTAGCACTAGAAAGTTCGGTATGTACAGAAATTCTCAATTTACAGACCACAATAATTTTTAAAGATTTTTTTTTTTTTTTCTGAAGTAATTTTTAAGCACTATTAAAAGAATGGTCTAGTGTGAATCTGTGATCAGATAGTAACAACAGCAGAGTTAGGGCCTGTTTAGTTTATTACATTTTGACTTGCTGGGGTGGGGTTAGGAGGCTAGAGAGGGATATTTATGAATATTATATAGGTTTACGGTTCTCAGCCACTGTAAACGGAAGAGGTGACAATGAGGTTGTGGTTAGAAAAACAGTGGGGTGTTTAGATAATATTCGAGCAGTGGATTAATAATGGGCTTGGGTTTAAGGGAAAATTCGGTTAAATTAGCTTCCGTTTAGAGCTTACATTTCTTTAATAACCGCCCTTATAATCAATTTAAAGGTTATTATTGAAAAAACCGATGTGAGTAACTTTATTCAAACCAATAAGTTAGTAAAATCTTTCGGTTATATATTAACATATACACACACATATACAAAGGGTAGTTGAAAATTTGAAAATCTGGCTTAGGTCTACAAGAACCTTCCAAAATTAATACTATATAAACACACACACACACACACACACGTATATATACATATACACACGCCCAAACATACACAACGGATATTTGAAAATCTGCCTCATATTTACCAAAACCTTTCAAAATTAAATAATATGTGTAGTCCGAAAATCTAACCTCGCAACATCAAAATATATCTATCTTCATAATAATATATAGTTCAAAAATTTAATCTTATATCACATGCTGAAAAATTTGTAAAGTAAGACTCGAACCTCTATCATAAATGATGAAAGAAAAACACACTAACCATTCGAGTTAGTCGATATGTCTATTTGAAAATTTTTTAAATTTGTTATTTAGATATATTTTTCATTACATGTTATTCACATGTATTTTTCATAGGTTGAATAAAAAGTTACCTATGCTACAGATAGGAAGTTTGAAGTGGAGACCAAAATATTTTTTAAGTACAGCAGTTTTAAAAGAATGGAACAAGATGAAATTTCAAGTGGATAATTATGGATTATCTTATCATGTTACACATAAGAATCACGTCAAGAAAACTTGGAAAACAATTAATAATCATGATCAAGACTTAGAAAAATCACATCATATTCTGTTTGATTATAATCTCTTTTAAAATTTGATTGCATACGTGCAAGGATTGAATCATAAACAGCATGGAAATGTTTAATGTTTCAAAGATTGTGCAAAATAAGTTTTCAAGTAATATGACTCTATGACACAAGAAAATGCCGGCTGGTACAAGTAAATGTACATGTTTTTATTTCCTCCTGGTCAAAATGTCGCTTTCATGCTACACTACAAGAAAACAATATATGGTTTTAAAATTTTTATAAGGAATTCAACTTTTTTTTTTTCGAGATTTTATAGTATTGGAACAAGTTTGTATTTTGGGTTCGTTGCATATTTGGATATTGAGATTTTATAGTGTTGAGATTTTATTGGCTTACCTCAAAATAATATTTGCATATCAATAGTATGATAGGATACCTTGACTAAAAGCTTCATCTAACAATTATTGCAAAACCAACTTGGTTTTAATCATTGGAATGATTAATTAAGTATCCAACTCTTGAAGGATTTAATTAAACTAATGATAATTAGAACAAGACAAAGATGAAACATCTAATCAAAGTTAAATTAGCTATTTTAATTAATTAAGATAATGAAATGTGGAAGGTACATAAATAATGTAAATTAGGTGAACTACTTACCAAGAAGAGTAAGAAAAAACAAGCAAATTAAGATCAATTATTGGTGGAAGAGTGTGGATGCTTGTAGGGTGAATGTAGAATTTTTTGATGCTATCTATTTCTAGTAAACAAATAATATAGTGGATAATTACCATTGTCAAAGATAAAGACTGTTAATTTTCTCAAATATTATATTTTCAATCATCCAAGCTGGCGAGGGTATGAGTCTATCCAATTCTATAATTTTTCTAGTGCGAACGAGAGAATTATGGGATATTTTATAATTTTCTAGTGCCAAAAAAATATAATTTTTGGGATATGATGCAAAGGGTAGTTTTCATGTTAAAATAGATTTGATTAGGTCTTCATAAATTGTCTAATCAAAGATATAAATCAGAAATAATTTTCTTGACATTGTTCATGTAATCAGATCTTGATTTAAATAAAATCGAGATGTGAAAATCGTGTTTTCCATAAACTATAATAGATAAAGTTTCCAATAAATTTTGGGTGGCGTGGTAATAAATATCATAAGCTAAAAAGTTCAAACGTTTTAATAGCAACACGTGATGCAGTCGTGTATATTACTTACCATTTCCAATAATATTACACAAAATTTACAACTTTTATGCACTCAAACAAATGATAATTTTATAAATAAATAGATGCACGATAGATTTAAAACTGTAATTATTTGTACCATTTTTTATAACCCTATACATAATAATAATAACAATAATGCAGGCCAAACATGATTGAGATTGAGAGAGGTATTAAGTGGGGTTCCAAATCTGAATCAAATGACCTGTGGTGGATCTGTCCCTGATTGACACCAACATAGCCATGAGTCCTGTTTTCAATTTTAATTTTTTTTTTGGTTCTTCCAGCTGTTACATTTCATTGCAAATCCTCCATCTCACCAACCATGCACAATCCAAGATTCAAGCAGCCTCCCAGAACCTTCTCAATAGTCCATGGCAGGCAGCAGAGCAGACTCATTAGCAGCATTTGCACTGCTGTGGCTGTTGATTGATGATGTTGTCTGGCACTGCTTTACAATGTTGCTTTCTTCGTTGTCAATCTTTTAGTGAGTGAGTGTGTGTGTGTGTGTGTTTGTTTGTATTGGCTCTTTTTCCTATTTAAGATCTCCATAACAAGGCTTTCAAATCATATCTTAGTTTACATAGGATGATTAAGAGTCCACCTCCAATTTCAAACCACAAGTCTTACTCCTAAGTACTGCATAATTATTGGCACATACACTTCCCCCTTTTTCACCCTTTTTTAACCATTCTCTTTTGTCCACATATAATGTACATGAGGGAAAGGGGGAAAAATTGACTTCTAATGGTTCAACCATTATTTGAGAATCAGAATGAAAGGGCTCCCTTTCACTGTTAATAACATATGAACCATTTTTCATTCTTTGTATTCAAGGAATGCTTTATGATCACAATATTCTGTCTAAGCGCAAAAATTTCTTCAATAGTAGCTTTTGGACCATATCTTGGTTGTATTGTCACTAATCAACCTCTACTGTTACTTGACGTAGTTTTGAAGGTAGAATGGCGCCTTCAAGAAATTATTTCTACCATCGACTACAAATATTTTAGAATCAGAATTAATGGAAGAGTTGGCTTCAACTGTTAACAACATGGAAACTATTCTTCATTCTTCGAAGTCAAGAAATTTGTCATAATCACAATATTTTGTATCAAGCTTTTGCTCATTGCAAAAATTTCTTCTATGTTACCTTTTGGACCATATCTAATCGGTCATCCTCTATTATTACTTTGTGTAATTTCGAAGATAGAACAACATTTTTAAGTAATTATTTCTTCATATGTATACATATAAATTATACATGTAGTTGCGTTGACAGTATACCGTAAGGTCACGAGTTCGACAGTCATATCATTAAAAATGGGTGGCTTGTTTCCTCCCATTTTTATATATGGGATACTCTTTTACCTATGTATAGATTATTTTTCAGACTATATCATCAGTATCTTATATCATTTGATCTCGTTATACTTTAGATAAATCTCAATAATTTAAAAAAAAAATCCCAACTTTTTATTTTTTTTTCATTTACATATATATGGGATGCAATATATATCATGTAAATTTTATACATCCCCATTTATACCGTTGTCAATACGGCACCTACAACCATCTACGTTCCACTCGAGTTTGGATATGAATGAGTAAAGGATAATTTGTCTTTTTTTTTTTTTTTTTTCTTTTGAAACTGATAATTTGTTATTATGAGGTTTGAGGTTTGAATTCTTTCCAATATGTTGTGGCCCCAATTTTATTTTATTTTATTTATTTTGAAGAAACGTCCACTTGACAAAAAAGAAGATAATCACATATCCATTTTTGTCACTAAAATGGTGATCTTAAATTCTTCTTCATGAATCATCTGACTTCTAGCCATGAAAAATTCTAAACTTGCAGAGACAGCTCAAGAATTGCCTTACCTATACTTTATTGCAAATAATTAGAAAGATCTGGAAAAATTTTGTATAAAAAGTTTCAATTAAAAAAAAAAAAAAAATCATTCCTTCAAGGCCAAGTATCATGTACAGCTGGAAAACTCACATGGTTTTGTCATATCCTGCAATTAGAATCTAATAAAGAAATGCCATCACAGCCCGCAAAGAATCACACATACGGAATAAACAAATTTCAGTGTCAGATTTCAAGCATCATAAGTTAACCAAATCATGTTTCCGATTAGTATTCCTAACCTGAAATTCAAACGAACATTCTGATCTGATTTAAACCCTCACCTCAATAAATATAAACTTTTGAGCTAGTTAAAAAGCAGATCCCTTTTTTTCTTTTTTCTTGTTGCATGTTTAGAGTTATTGATTGAGGTACCTCCAACAAAAAGGAACAAAACATAGAAGAGACTAGAAATTTTTTCCGAGAAAACAAACAACATAGAAAAGGCGGTTTTTTTTTTTTTTAATATATGTTCAATACTAACATGTAACAACTACATTGAACAACTAATGTCCCTCAAGACCCTCAACTTTGTTCTTTTTCCAGTTTTATTTGATTGTTTTTGCATCAATTGAATTTGTAATCTAAACCTCCCCCCATCATTCGCAATTCTTATGCCAACATCAATTTAGCCATTAACCAGACAAGGAAGGGAAGCAGCTCTCAGACCTTGCAAGCCCTGGGCCACCGCGACGGCGAATCTCTCCAGCCATGTTGGTAGGACTACTAGGGGTTGATCTCAACCCTCTTGGAGAATCCAAGCTTCTTCTAAGCAGCTGCCTCATTGCAGATATCAAGTCTATGGTGGCATCTGGGGGCGGTCCAGAGGACTTAAACTTCTTGCAAAAGCTCATATGCTTGGCCATTGCTTCCTCAGTACTAATTAACCTCTCAGTTCTCACAATCTCATCCTTTATAGCCTCTGCACACAGGCCACAGATCCATTTCCCTTGGTACCTTTCGCGAATTCGCTCAATGTAGGCCTGTGTGCACTCCTCTGTCAGCTCACAGCAATCACATTTTGCAAACTCAACTTCAATTATTGGTGGTGCTGCTGCTGTTGTTGTTGTTGGTGGTGGTGGTGGTGGTGTCACCTCTTGTGCTGGTACCACCATTGCATCACTTACTATAGTTGCAGACATTGCCAATCACCCTGGAACATCAATGAACATGACGATTTGATCCAATCAATCATCAAATCGATACAAAATTTTCTGGGGTGTTATTGGCTGCAGAGAAAATTGACTAACCAGTATGATATATATAGACATGCAACATGTTCGGTTCTGTTTGTAAAACTAAATTTTAAGAAAAAACAGAACAGAAAAGCACCTGTACAAAAAGCAGAAAACTTTATGCCCCAAATGATATCTCAAAAACTCAAAAAACTAAACAAGTGACAAAAAATTTACCAGCAAAAAGCAGATCAAAAGCAGGAAACCACTTGATTCTTTGTTTTCCTTTCCTCCTCCTTCCTCTCAACTTCTGCTTATTGCTTTTGGCTTTTGGCTTTTTACTTGTATTTGATTATTTATTATCTCTCTTTTTCCCACTCTCCTTCCTCAACCTTCCTCCCTTCTCCAAAAATTATTTCCCAGTTGAAAAAAAACATTTCTCCAAACCTTTTTTCGCTCTTCAAGCTTTTTTAAGAGCTCAAAAAGAAACAAACGATCACCTAAGCTTTGTGTGAAGAAAAGCAACCAAGAGACTGCTTTTTGTTGCTTCTTCTTATTCTCCTTCTCCTCTTCCTCCCTCTCCCACTCTCTCTCTCTCTCTCTCTCTCTCTCTCTCTTCCAAGACCCAACCACTAAAATCTCCTACTCAAAAGCATGTGTTTTGGTGCATATATCCTATCATCTATAGTAGAAACTTTCAAGAAGGGAAAAAAAAGGCACTTTTACAAGAGAGAAGCACTTTTATAATAGAGAGACATCAAGAAGAGGCAGCAAGCTAGCACCCCCCCCAAATGATTGAAGCCCTTTAAAAGTAGTAAAATTCCATGTCAGCAAATTTATTCTGCCACTCAATCCTGACCATTCATTTCTTAATTGTCAGCTGAGCACCCCTTTTTTTTTCTCTCTAAAAGTTATGAACATAACCACACAAACTATTTGATGCTGCATTCGCCATATGTTTGTCGTGAAATTTGACTATGTAACGTTTCAAAGTGCAATATTCTTCTTTTTTCTAAAGTTACAAATTATATCGCCTGGAAAGATGCGTGCAATATTTTACACGGTTTTATTTTTTAACGAAAATCAAGTGTATAACATTAGAAGAAAGATGTGGTGCAGCACCTTTTAGATATTTTTTCGAATAAAACGGACCATATAATTGTATAAAGTTGTAGAGGCAAAATGAAGATTATATGACATTACATAATAGAGAGTCAAATCGCTTAGCTGCATAACATCGATTTTCTGCACGAAAAAATTATATTACTGTTACATAACTGCATGTGACAAGAAGTTATGTCTTGTTCCATTAAGTTTCTCTGCATGTCTGCACCAATCCCTGATTGCCACGTGTAGGACAATGCGTGTAAGTTACAGTCTTTGATGGTTTCTGATTGGTTCAAGCATTCCTTATAAAATCTTGTTTTCAAAGTTCAAACTGTCTGTACTTAAAATTAAGATAATATATATTTTGTACTTTTTTTTTTCTTAAAATAGGTTTTGAAAGTGGATTTTGGTGTCAATTGGAGGCTAGTGACAACAATTTGCAGAGTTTGGTTAGTAACAAATAATTGATAATTAGTTGTTTTAACAAAATGTATTTATATCTATAAAGTGGATATTCATCTGAAATAGAAGGATTTCACGATAGTATATATTATTAAAACGAATTATTCTTCTAGAAGTTCTAAATTTATCACACGTTTTGCATTTAACCTATTTTATGTAATTTATAGGTGGCTATATTTATTGAATATGTACTTTAGTTTCATATACAACGAGATCGAAAGATTTTTGTTAATTGAAAAAAAAATTTCACTATAAAAAATAAAAATATTTGCAATGCAAACATGTTTAATTATTTTTTCTCTTTTTTTGTGTTGATTATATTGGCTACTATAGGAAAGAATAGTCAACAATGAATTTTTTTTTTCCCTGTTAATGAAACTCATGAAAGTGATGCTAAAACTGATGTTTGAATAAAATTCCAATTGAGTTAATTATGAGATTATATATGAAAAAAGAACATATAGTTTTTTATAGTGCATTTAATAATATATGAAGAAAACTGAAGCAGGTTAATTGGCTTTGAAATTTTTAATGAGATCTGACAATGTATATACCGGCCCATAAAGTGGATTCAGATTTGAGCTTCTGTTTTTGGTCAAGTTAACGTAGAATATACGTATGCGGTCTGAATATATGATAAAATTTAATAATATATTTTAACAGTATTGATCTCCTTCCAATGAAATTGATGTTAAACTGTACATATTTAATGTTCAAACTTCATAGATGTAATGTGAACTACACAAGTTATATGAACTATAGACTCAGTTTAAACTCCATGTGTTTTACATTCAACTGTACAAACTTACTGTAGGCATCCCTTCTCGGACGTAACAAAAGCAATCGAACAGTTGATGGCTATATGGGTCACGTGATAGAGAAGAACCTAAATAGTGATGCGATTATCTCTTTCATTATTGAGTTTGATGATATATTGCAATTGAAGCAACCACTTTACATATGCCCCCACTTATTTTATTTTATTTTTTTTCAAGCATGAAGATATATATATATATATACCTTGTTTGTTGGCAACTCTTTATGATCTCAAATTAATCAAATAAGCCAACTAGTCATAGTCAAATAATGTTGTTTACGAAATACTTGGACCAAACAATGCCAAGTTAAACGGCAAATAGGAAGTGAAATTATTGGCATCAATTGTGATGGTGAGTTGCAATATTTAGATGGAGGACAACCCACCAATATCTTTTGTTCCTATCTTTCTTGTGATCAAACTTTATCATCCCAAAAAATAAGAAATAAGGGCATTTATAGTTGTCTATCATCTTTTCTTTTGAATTCATTAATGAAAGTTGTGGGAACATTGTTCAATCTCACATGGTATTTATTAATAAGTTCATATTTCACTATCATGTGCATGTGAACTATGCGCATTTTTTAGGTCATTTTGTTATCAATGTTATGCTATAAAAACAGGGGCATGCATAGTTGACTGAAATAGGAATGCGAAAGTTGAGACCAAGTTTGCACAGAGAGCAAGCGAGACAGATTTTTTGGGGAGAACTAGTTTGTATATACATAGAGTTACTTTTTTGGTACTCATGACATCCATAGTTTTTCCTATTTAGATTTGTAAAACCTCAGTCTCAAAACAATCATGCATATTTTTAAAAAAGAATGAAGGTCAAAATTAAGCATTATATATACGTTTAAATATCTATTCCTATAATATTTATCAAGATCAAATATTATATTATGGGATAGATATTTACTTTCTCAACACTAAGGGAGGATTTTGCACATTTAATATTGGATGGTTCATTATTTATTAAGATCAAATATTATACTAATAGCTAGATATATATTTACTCTCATAATATCGGAAAGAGCCTTCTAACGTTACTTGTAAATGCAAAATATGAGACTCGATCAAACCCCATCCGTGATAAAAATGAAAGGATAGATACATACCAATCAATCAAATCAAAAATATTTGTTGGCACTTAGAAATGACATACCATAAATATTAATCTTTACTTGTGGTCTTCAATAACAAAATCTAGATGTTATCAATATGTGTATTTTAAACTACAGATGCAGATCGACTTTGTTATCTATTCACACATTAAGATTCCAACTTCTGACATTACCTTAAATTTGCATAACTTAAATATAATAATATCACAAATTTAGCATTCGATTTTACGCGTGAATGTCATGTCAATTTCATTCCACCTAAAATTCATACAGGTTGGCAAATTGTGTACACAAGCAGTGTTCAGACATATTTTGGCAAGAAGAATTGATCTAGGTGAATTTGGTCTTTTCGTAGTGGCCAAAAATTTAATATACAGTTGACAATCATGCATGTGAACATGCATATGCATGTCAGAGCAATTTTATTATCGTCAATGTTAGCTATAAAAAGTTGGATAATAATACGCGAGTTTAATAGGTGAAGTGAGAAATGTTTTTTTTTTTTTCCATTTATTTCTAGTGAGAACATAATTAAAGATTTGAATCAAATTTATTATATATATTTCAATTGCTACCTAACATGTATGAACATATTTAATGGTAGGTTTTAAAATTGTTTATATATGTCACATGTTTTTTAAATGTTTCGAGAAAGCTTTCTTTTATTACTGTCCAAATGTGATTAGTAGGTAACAAATAGTGCGTATTTAGTCTAACAATTAATGTCCCAAATTTAAATAGTCTCCACTGCATATGGTATTTGATTTTTTTTTTTTTTTAAATTTTGTAATAATCATAAGGTATTGAAAAAAATTTACCGACTCCAATGATCAAGGATTTACTATCTAAAAATTTACTCTCATATTAAAAAATACCCACTCTCTCTCATACATGTTGATAAAACATATAGTGGGACTCGAATTCTTATAATTAATATGAACGAAAAATGCATTAACCATTTAAGTTTTTAAATAATAGTGCACGTTTCAAGAAGTTTGGATACCAATTATATTAAAAAAAAAAAAACACACACACACACACACTTTATATACAAAATTAAGAATATTTTCACTAAACTCATGTTATATTATACAAATCATATATTATAAAACAAGTCTTAAAACTTTATCGTCTTTATTAGAAATTATTATTTAAATTTTAATTTCCCAGGCTTAACTTAGGTGTTAATTTTAATCCCAATAAAAACGAGTTTGGTTATATTTATTTAAATTCGTAACTTCAACACCGATTTTACTCATTTGCTCTCAATTGAAAATTATTTATTTATTATTAATTCATATAATCTTCCCCATTTAGGACAGAAAGTAAATTAATGAATAGATTCAAAATTTAGATCATAATTATATATATATACACATATATTTTTTACATATTATAAATACATGTAACATTATCGGACCCTCTTGATTAAATATAATCGGAATCGGGACTCTCAGGAGAAGGAGGTAGACTCTTGGAAAAGAAATGAGAGGTTCACAAGAGGGGAAAAATCAACCACACTGTTGATGACAACTTGAGTCGAATCTTGCCTTTCCATGACAAGCAACGATAAAGAGGTGTTGTTGCCCCCACGACAATACATCAAATTCGATCATAATTTTATGTTGAAAGTGTCTTCCCATATGCATTATAAGAAATATTTTTACTTGGAAGTGCGTTCTAAAAAGTACTTCGAGATTTAGTTACTCAACCTAATTTATGTCAATAATTCAATATACAATGCAAAGTGCTGACACGTATGATATTTAAGATGAAAATCTGACATGGCAGCTAATCACCACTGATGTGGCATACACTAATCGAGATAATTAACTATTAATCAAGTGGCATAAACTACTATTTAGTTTCTATCAATTTGGTATATGCCCTTCTAGATACTTTTAGGATTGCTTCCATTTTTGTTTAAAGTTAATTAAAAGTATTTATCTTTATTTATTTAATGAATTATTTTATTTTTCCAATTGCTTTAATAAAAATTAGTTTATTTTGTTAATGGATTGACAAGAATAAAAACTATATATCTACTTTTAACTTAAATGATCAATACACTTTCTTCATCTATAATAAATAATCGAATCAGCTTTCAAAAAAATAAAAGAAAAATAAAATAGATAATTAGATCATACCATATATAGTTATCCCATCATTGGAAACAGACTAATTATGATTATTGTTGAAATATATACATATATTTTTTCATTTTTTATGTATATAAAGTAGAAACCAAAATGTAAAAAAGAAGAAAGAAGAAGTGAATTAATCACTTCTTCTTTGAAAAGAATAAAAACTGTATATTTATTTTTAGTTTAAGTGATTAATATATTTCCCTCATTCCTAATAGAATCAACTTTTCAAAAAAAATTAATAATAATAATTGGATCATATTGATTATGATTATTACCGGGTTATTTTTTATTTTTATGTATATAAAATAAAAACCCAAAATATAAAGAAAGAAGAAAGAAGAAGCGATTGATGACTGCTGAGGGGGAAATGACAGGAAAAATGGAAAATAAATTTTTGTTTGGTTTCTAAAGTTTTCTCTTTTCTTGAGAAAATATTAGCCACAAAGAGACACAGTGACCCTTTTGTAATGTGTCACGCACTCATACGCTAGTGTTAAATCATTGATGTGATGTACTATTTAATTTCTTTTAAGTTTTTTGGTTTATTTATTTATTTTTATTGGACTAATCTATACTTCTGATACTAATCTTTGTGTCTAATCAAATCTTTCAAGATAGGAACGATGTTAATGTGATATTATTATATATTAAGGTGGTACTTATTTTCTATTGATATTTATTGCCTTCATAAAAAATATATAAATATTGTCATGAACGTATAAAAATAATAAATCACAATGATGTGATAAATGTTATGGCAAGTAAATATGAGTCATGACATTTTTTTAATAAAAACTTAATAAATAAATCCTTTTTTTTTTTTACAAATGTTACATTTCGATTCCATAGCTATTTTTGATAAAATTGTAATAGAAGATCTATAATGAAAATTAATTTTAAATACTATTTGTACTTAATTTAAATAAATTATTTTAGATATTAAACATATTCAAAATATAATTAACATTTTCAAATTCTTTTCAAAAGACAAATTAATCATTTTATATGTCTTCAAAGCTATATTATCACTAGTTTTGTTGCAAATTTTTGTTTTTCATTAAAAAAAATTTAATTTTCTTTTACATATAAGTAATTCTCCGAACAAAAAATTCACTAAACACCAAAAATATATATGATGTGAAATTTTACTTTATTCATATTCAAGTCTTTGTTATAAAGTCCAAAAATATATAACAAATAAAGTAATGGAATGTAAAAATTTTACAAAAGTCGTTGGAAGTAATTGTCATCTAGTCCAAATCACGGATTTGTTGTTTTTTAATTACTTGGTAAGACAGCAACTCTTAACATTACATGCATTGGTTTGTCCAAGAAAAACTGGGGGGTACCATCACCGGAGTAATTAATACAACCATATGTGTATTTTATGATGTTAACTGACATAACATATGTGGCTCATACAACTTTGACTTCACTTTATTTTTCACTGCAATTATTGAACAGAATTTGGATTTGATATGAGAAGAAGACTTTTCTTTCTCCTAATAAAATTTTAACACATCCATGAAGGAGTTTTGCGTAATTGTATAAGAAATCTTAAGATCGAAACTTCACTCACAGAATTTATGATCCAACATTATGATAGTTGACTTACATTGGAGTATCGTCGGTATATACTTTTTGATTTTCAAAGGAATTAGTTAGAGAAACGAAATATGATTAGATTTCGTAATCTTTAGGAATACAAGCACGAAGAACTCATTGCTAAAGTCGTTTTCATTGAAATTCGAAAAGTTTATGAAGACTAGTTTACGTAATTATAAAACAAATTTTTAAGATGTGATTTCACTCACAACATTTTCAAACTAACATAAGGATGGTGAAAAGCTTGAATTACAATAGAGTATCACTTTTACGTACCTGTATCTGAAAAAAACTTAAATGTTTAAATAATAACCGCAAAAACTTAGAAGTTTAAGAAACAACTGTGAGTCGTACCTATAATCTCATTGATGAATAAAAAAACTTATTAAACCATCTCAACTTCCATCCAATAATGTTTTTCTAATCTTATTATTGTTGTTATTGTTTGAGATTCCTTATTCGGTGAAACAACTCGAGCCAAAATATTACCACAGTGAATAGTTAATAACATGAGGACCCCCGACATGAATGTACAATAGATGCAGAAGCAGCTAAAAAAGTGTTAGTGTTTAATCAACGCAATGTAACAATGGTTTCTCATATAGCAAATTAACTACATACAATTATAAAGAATGGTTCCTGAGACGAAACAAAATGGAAAAACAAAACATTGAAGTTACAAAAACTGTATAGCTCTTGACATAAACCTCCCCTCTATAGAAGAGAAACGCCATTTCCTGAGCAGCCAAAATATGAGTTAGTATGTATTGAATTCTTTGATTGTTAGTATGACCATCGAATGCCAGACTCCAGTGACTCTGATCCGATAACAATGTATTTCTGAGCAGTGAGACGTAAAATGTGAAGAATAATGGTCTACTTTTGTGTTGGTACTATAATACAAACTATATCATCAGCTTCTCTATAACACTACCTCTGCTGTACGTTCACTGTGAGAATGGTAATCAGGATCTTGTTGTTCCTTTTCAAGCTCAGTTAATAGCTTTTCAATCTGTCTTCTATAAGCTGGCATAAAATGATCACTTACCATAGTCTGTGACAGCCTCAGTTTACTATATAGTGTTCTTGGTGTCAGGAAAATTGCAACCTTTGCCTCTGGCGGCTGCTGGTCAGCGTCTGGGTTGCTTGAAGATGGGGAATCACTTTCAGATTCGAGTTCAGGTTCTGGAAGGAGGGTAACAATGTGCATGATCTTTCCAGGAGGGAAGAATCTGTGTATTTCCTTCGTTTCTGGTGCAGAGCTCTCCGGTTGGTCCACACCCACCTCTGCAATGGCTGCCACTTCTTCTTCCCTTATTTCCTTCGCTACATCACCCTCCTCGCCTTCTGTTGTTTCATAAAGTTCATGTTCAAGTTGTTGCCATAATTCAACTTCATTCATGCTGCCTTCATGTGAATTACGGCCAATGATGTCCTCATCTTTGTCGAAGTGAGGATGCATTTCATGAGAGCAAGACTCGATTTCTGAAGTCCATTCCATTCCGACAGAGGAAGATACAGGGAGTTCGAGGTTTTGCATTGCAACAACTGCTGCAGCTTTCTTGGGCGGTGAGAGAAGGGGTTCGGAAGTTTCATTTTTCGATGAGGAAGATTCTGGAGAATCTCCCTCTTCTTTTAAGTTTGCACGAACAGCTGCAGCCCGATGACGGGGTCCTATGCATGACCACGAGGACAAGCCAAGCGAAGGTCGTGTCCATGCTGCCTGCGCCATACTCTGGGCTCTTTTCATCACAACCTGCAGACAATGAACCGACGGGGTTCAACTGTTAAAATAAAGTGTAATCCAAAATAATTATCAGCTCCTACACTGGCATTCGAATTATCTGATTACAAACTACAACATTCAGCCACAATTTCAACCAAAAATAAAGGGGGAGCTAGAGTAAGTCAAAGTTATGACTCGAAACATGAACAATAATTTCTCACTGCATAACGGTGGAAAGCAAAACATCAGACCTTACGATGGAATTTGAGGAACTAGATAGTTCACAGGCAATTGTTTAGTACAAAGGAAATGAGTTTACCTGTGTGCCATTGGAAACTGGGCGTAAAATTGCCCCAGCTCCAGCGACTTTTGCTTTAGCACTGGCAATGGATGGAAGTCGGGAACCCAATGCAGATGCAGACCGATAGACAGTACTTAAAATTCTTGTACGCTCAATCTGATTCCTCAGATCATTCAGCCAAGCAGATGCTGTCACCTGAAAAGAGTTCCTCATTGTGAATTGCATGAAGATATAGTTTAAAAGCAAATGGAACAACAAGAAGCCCAAGCAATGTTTATGAGAATGTCGATCATGCAAAGTAATTAGAGACTTACAAGTAACAATCAACTAGACTGGCTGAGATGAAATCTATCATGTACAAAGGTAAATCTGTAGATGTGAGTTTTCATACTTGTGGACTTGTGGTAATATCATGATCAGTCTATCAATATGTAGAAAATTTTAACATCTCTTGTAACGACATAATGATCATCTCAGTGTATATAAACACCTTGCTAAGGAAAATTCAGTATCCCTCATAAGAAGAGCACACACATATACTTCAAAGAGAAAAGGTGTAAAGGGCAAGCCACTGAGGCAAACCTTGCTATTGTATAAAATAAATAAAATCTACAGAAAGGGGAAAAGTAAGAAGGCTATAAGGAGAGTAGATGGCAACACTAGTGACTTCATACCTGTACTATAGAAGTACAACAACACATATGCTTAGGAATCTTCTTAACTCTTCAAAATAAGGCAGTAACTATAAATCCTAAACTATAGAGAGAGTAGGAACATAACCTCAGCACGCAAGTCATCCACTGAAGCTGCAGAGAAAGTTGGCACTAAGTCAGCTCCATTTATGACAGAAGTAATGAATTCATGCCCTGACTCTGCCAATTCCCAAGTCATACAAGCAGCTACACATAATACGGCCAGTTAGCTCTGTAGCTTTACTTGACACACATCATGCAAACCCAAGTAAACATTTTAAAACTCAATAACCTAACAGAACACTGCGAAGAAACTAAAGATCCAGTAATATCGAGAAAGGCATTGGGACATAGTGATCAGGCGTAAATGCATTCTTAAGAAATTATGTAACATGAACACAAAACTTCTGGCTACAACAAGCAACAAACCTGGAGCAAATGTAACACAGGTAGCTGTTGACAATTCTTTCTGCTCCCGCAATACATATGTTAGAAGTGCCGCAGTGCCTCCACCCAACGAGTGTCCTACAATCTGGTAAAATCCACAAGGTTAACTCCGAAATTTATCCAGTTTAAGAGCAATAATAGGCAGGAAATGACATCAAATAAGAAATCAATAATTGTTAAGGCACTGCAAATTATGAGGCTATATCTACTACCTCTACATAAGTTGAAAAGTGTTTGAAGCAGAACACTCTCTGCGAATTAAGGCAAAAATCATTTCTGAAAAGGCTTACAAGCATTTGTTGCGGTATGACATCCACAGAAGACATACTTGACAACAACAACAGAGAACAAAAATCCTAGAAATGACATAAAATGAATAACGGGAAGATAATTTGAACTTGAAGTCTATTGGATTTTTTTTAAAAA
This sequence comes from Dimocarpus longan, assembly GCA_022984855.1. Taxonomy (NCBI): domain Eukaryota; kingdom Viridiplantae; phylum Streptophyta; class Magnoliopsida; order Sapindales; family Sapindaceae; genus Dimocarpus; species Dimocarpus longan. The sequence goes on from CM041013.1 coordinate 37,361,465, forward strand.
TAAAAAATAAAAAATAACCCGAGTTGGTGAACTATTTCAAAGCTAAAGATATCTTGTAGAGGACCAAAGTTCTAGTCTAGAAACATGAGTATATCCCAAAACATTATGACACTATGATAAGAAATAAAAACTATTTTCATCATTGGCTGGATTTCGCACTCTAAATCCATTGTTTTTCTTTCTGATTTCAGTTTCATATTGAACTATTCTAATTTTACCAAAACCTTAATGCGCTTGAACCTGAGATTTGTAGAATACTTCTTCTTGAAAATTAGTGTGTCAGACACACAAGGCATCGCTCTAGCAAAAAATAATATCCAAACATTCATACAGACAGCACCAGAATATATCCCTGCATTTGCTTAAAATAAGCGTTAAGTTTTCATGGCTACTATATGAACTCATATGAAAGCTTCACTTATAAGTAGCCTTGATAATTTTACTTTTTTTCTTCTACAAGCAAACAAATATACCATAACAGTATAGTACAACATTTGATAATGTCAATGCTTGTATACATATATAGCCATATCCTCCCTTAAGATTTTGAGAGTTACTATGTCTACCACCCCTAATCCAGGCCAAATCAGTGATCACGACACTCACGCGTGTGTGTACAAATCATAAAATATAACTTCTGATACTTTTTCTGTTTTATATTAAAACTAGCTAAACTTTTGGCTTTGACTTAATAACATTTACTGCTAATCATTTACACTAACCAACAAATGTACGCACATAAAGTTTCAATTGAATCTTTACCTTAAGTTTATAACCAGGATATTGTCCAAGTGCTTCAATAAGACAAGGAGTGGCAAGTTTTGCAATCCATCTGGCAGCTGCAACCATCCCACAATGTGCATAGCCTATTACTGAATTACTGACTCCTCCACCATGCACAACACAGTGATGGAACGGCACCACAGCTCCTGTAACAGCTGTAAGAGTGTCCTTTATACTATGTGTTCCACGAATCAGTAAGAGAAAACACTTCATTTTGTGGTCAACTAATATTGTAAAAGCCGGCTTCAATATCTGCACAGATTAATGACAATTCCAGACAAACTAACAAGGCGGTTAAAACAAAGATGGCAAGATTCAAGTTCAAAGATAACATACTCCGGCTTTAGGTTCCTGAAGAAGAACATTTTCCTCAGCATAACCAGTCTCCTCCAAAAACAAAGGGAATGGTTTTTTTGAAAAATGCCAACAAAGGGTCAACAAGTTTAATAAATATTTAAGTTCAGTAGTAATCTCCAGTCCTTGAAGCTGTATACTCTCTTTACCACCAAATACGCTGCCAACATGTAAGTGTCCCTGAAAATAGTAGTTATATGGTCAGAATCATTCCCCAACAAAATAATAAACCTATTGACAACAAATCATTCAAAGTAACTCTAATACATCAACGTTGATTGCAGATAGAAACATGCATACAAAATCTCCCTAGTTGGCTTGTTAAATGAACAGTCATAGCTATCTATCTATCCAATATCTTTCATTTCTTAAATGTTTTAGCGAAATGGAACACCTCCTATGTGTTCCACCTGTCTTGCTTTAAGCAATGAGCAAATTATTACAAGAAATCATTATAGACAACCATACACTATTCGACACAGATGATCCTCATGAAATCTCAAGGATGCTTACCTGCCTCTTCAATAGAAAATTAATTCCAAAAGCTAAATCTCCGATGGGCCATTTGCCCAAAGTCTCCGAATAAGTAAACCTAAGAGTCTCCGACAAAGTCGAAATTGTCTCTAACCATGTAGCTGGGGCTTGAATTAACCTATGCGAAACTCGCTCAACTCCCAAAGGAGTATGACTGGTTGATACAATACCATTATCTTCATCATCATCATGCGAAGACGAATTAGACTGTAATTTACGATTCAGTGTGTAGTACAAGAGTGCAGCTGCACCAGCTGCAGTCGCCATCGTTGCAGTCGCCATGAAACTATCCCTAATAAAAAAACAACAGTAATAAAGTCAAAACACACACGACGATAATTAAATCAAAATTTCAATCACCAAAACCAAACTATCTAATTCTAATATATACAAAGAGTCAAAACCCCGTAAACCCACACGTAATACATAATAAGCCTTAGTGAAGTCAATAACAATCCATACTCATAATTACCCACTCGAATTGTAGATGCATTATATAAACGGGTAACAAATACCAAAACCTAAATAAAATATGCAAAATTTCAGTTGAATTGGACATACAATTATTAGCTTAACTTTTCTTTACTAGTCTAATAATTTAAACAAACCGAATTCAAATTCAAATAAAATCAACTTTCCTTCATTTTCCTACACTTTCTCCGAAACCAAACAAATCCAATCATTCAAAATCACAAATTTATCTCCAAAACAAAAATACTAAGCTCGGTTGCCTAGATAAACTGTAGCGCACAAAAAATAACAACTTTCCTTCATTTTCCTATACCTCAGCAACCAAACAAAACTAATCATTCAAAATCCAAGCCTTCCAACCTTCAAAATCACAAATTTACATGCAAAACAAAAGCCCTCTAATTGATTGCCAACAAAACTGAATCACAACTCATAACATGAATGAAAAAAAAAAAAAAACAACTTTCCAACATTTTCCCACACTTTCTCAGGAACCAAACACCCCAATTATTCAAGACCCAAACTTCAACATTCAAAATCACAAATTTACATCCAAAACAAAACCAAAAACTACACACTCTGTTTCATAACCCAAAAAAACAAAACAGAAAAAAAAAAAAACCATCTTTCCATCATTTTCCTACACTTTCTCAGCATCCCAACAGACCGAATCAATTCAAAACCCTAACTAGAACATTCAAAAAATAAAAACTTTACATACAAAACAAACACAATCAAACAAATTGAATCAAACCCATTAAACAGAAACTGAATTCAATCAAATAACAACAATAATCAACCTAAAAAGCATCGAAACAGAGCAAAACCCTAATCCAGCAAAATCGAAAAAAAAAAGTTTTTTTATTAATTTTTTGGAGTCAGAAAAAGAAAATGAACCTGAAACAGTGACAAGTCGAGCTCTCGAATTAAATTAAATTTTATCTATAATTAGATAAAATGAGAAAAGTTTTGTGGTATTTCACAAATTAGAACTTGCGAGTTTATATATGTGCTCGAAAGTGTCTCCAAAATCGAAACCGGTTTTTTATTTTTGGAATTATTTTATTTTATTCTTTTAAAAAAGAGCAAAATACACAAAACCCCCTCAGGTAAGACCTAAATACAGTTATAGTCAAAAATTGAGTTTAATAACACAATAACTTCAGTTTAACGGTCAAAATATGTTAAAATTAACGGTCAACTTTAATTTAATGTGTAAAGACGTAAATGCCCTCCATTTTTAAAATTATTTTTTTTCTTTTAAAATTTAAAACTCTCTCCAGCAACCACCTTCCAGGCCCTTCATCTTCATCCAGCAACCATCTTCCAAGCCCTTCATCTTCATCCAGACATAAATGGCCATTACTCATCCAGAAACCTTCATCTCCCAAACATCAATCTGCATCCAGACATAAATGGCCACTACATACAAAAACCCACATCAATATGTAAAAACCAAAACATATTATTAATCATCCGCAAAAATCCAAACACATTATCAATCATCTTCTTCAAACCCAGATAAATCCATCCAGATATCATCTTCAAACACATCTAGATATCATCTTCAAACACATTTAGATATCATCTTCAAACAGATCTGGGTTGTCTGGGTTCGAACCCAGATCTGGGTTCGTCGAACCATGTTTGGGTTCGTCCAACCATGACGAACCCAGATCTGGGTTCGGGGAACCCAGATCTGGGTTCGGGGAACCACGACGGGCACGCCGAACCCAGATCTGGGTTCGGCGAACTACGTCGAACCCAGGTCTGGGTTCGTCTAACCACGACGGGTTCGACGAACCCAGACGAACCCAGATCGATCTGGGTTCGTCATCTAGGAACCCAGACGTCTGGGTTCGCGACGACGAACCCATATCAGATCTGGGTTCGAAAGCGACAATGCGAACCTAGATCAGATCTGGGTTCGAACGCGACGATGCGAACTCAGATCTGATCTGGGTTCGCATCGTCGCGAACCCAGAACAGATCTGGGTTCGTCGTCGCGAACCCAGATCTAATCTGGGTTCCGCGAACCCAAATCAGGAAGAAGAAGAAGAAGAAGAAGAAGGTGGTGGAGATCAGGTAGAGGCAGAGAAGAAAAAGAGGAAAAGAAGAAGAAGAAGAAGAAGGTGGTGGAGATCAGGTGGAGAGAGGCGAGGATGTGGGAGTGACAGAGAGAGAGTTTTGGAAAAATAGTTTTAATAATTTTTTAATAATTTTTGTTATTAGTAAATGACGAAATTACCCTTGATCAATCGAGAGTTGCCTAACAGATACTGTTAACTCGGGGGTATTGTGTCATTAAACCTAATCTTTAACTATAGCTGATTTATGTCTTACCTGAGAGGGGTTTTGTGTATTTTGCTCTTTAAAAAATTGAGGTCTTTTATTTTTATTATATATTTGGGAGATTTGGGAACAGCCCCTATGGTTCCAACTTTTTTCAAAAGAATCCTTCATTGTTTTGAAAATTAAAACTAAATGGATTAGAGACAGATTAAAATTTATCGAGATTAATCACTGCTTGTATGGTTTAAATATTTATTATCATAATTAGTAAATAATTACTATAATAAGAGGAAAAAATTATGTGTTTGGTGGAAAGCAAATACTCATTACCTTGGTGAATAAGGAGATTTACAATCACATGTGCTAAAAATAATTACATTGAAAATTTATTATACTAATGAAAAAGCCTTGAGGTTTAACCATTTTTCAAAATTAGCCTTTGGTTTTTAAAAAATTAGTTGTAAGATGAATGATTAGGGGTTCATCAAAATTGCTAAGATTAAATATTATATGAAATTTTAAAATCTGCGCTTATAATATTCAAAAAATCTATTTGTTTAATACTTTAACTACTTGATAGTTAGGTGACACGTGATATTAATACGATCAAAAAATTTTAATCACTTAAATTACGAAAGAATGTATAAGTAATTTTCTAATTTTGAATTTAGATTTTGGAAAAAAAAAATCCTTTTTTTTTTATACTTAAGTAGGAATTTTTAACTAAAATTTGAAGTAGTGATGGGGTTTTGATTGCTAAAAAGGGGAGTTTATTAAAATTTAAGAGTATGGATTTATTTTTCAAGATGGATCAAACCTTAAGGCAAGTTTTGGTAAATGTATTGTATAAATTTATATTATTTGATAATTAGGTGACACGTGGCGGGAGGGGGGTTGGGCTGGTGATGAGGAAAGTTTTTGAAACCGACTCGAGGAGAAGTTTCATGTCTACGCGTTGACAAGCTGGATATTTATTTATATAATTTATTTGTTTAATTAAAAATTAAGAGTATTTTTAAAAAACAAATTAAGAGATAATATTGTTTAATTTACTTTTGGATTAGACTGATTGCAATAAACTCTTAATTAGATCAAAAGGATAATAAAAATCTCCATCACAAATTCTTAATTTGATCACGGAATTTGTTAATTCTTAATTTGATCGAAGGGTTTATAAAGACGTCCAAAAAGTGATAATCTTTCCCATCAAATTATTTAGCAGTTTAATGTTCAAGTTCTATTAGATTGGTCCGATAAGTCCGTAATCTAATCCCACCATGAGTAAATACATGTGACCTTCTCTCTTATCATATCATGAAAGCCACACAAAACCGGTCCAGACAAAACTTTTTTTTTTTTATTAAAAGCAAACTAGTGTACTAAAATGCCTCAAAATCAATCACTGTTTGCAACGTAGATATTCAGTACAATAATCAAGAGAAAAGGACTATCACAATAAGAGGAAAATACTACTTACACTTTGGAAAAACTTTTTTTTTTTCTTTTTAATCCAAAACTGTGTTAACAAGCCATGTACCAAAGTAACATGCAAATTGGTTAACATATATATCAAATTCGACCCGAATCCGAATCCGACCTGTATAGCAATTTAAGCTAACACAATCTTCCAAATATCACAGAAAATCATAACAAAACAAGAGCAGCCAAAGAGTCAGTAGCATTCATGAAGTACAGTCATCATCAAGTCATGTAACTCGTAAGCTACTAGCATTACAAAAGCACCTTTTTCTTTCCTCTTTGGTTGGTGCTGAGCGTATTATATAACCTGATTTCAAAGCGTTTTTTCAGGGTCTAAATGACATTGACTACGCAAATATCTAAAATTTAAATGAGGAAAGTCAAAAGATATTGTCTTGTCGTTTTTTGGATAAAGCGCTATGATGATCATAGAATAAATTCTTAGTCTCGTTCACTGATTGCAGCCAAGTGCTCGTCAACCTCCTCGATGGATAATACTTTGAAGACTGGATCCTCCTTCCTCACCACTCCAACCTATACAGCAATAGAGAGGTTTTATTGAATGATCAGTATGTTATGAAGTCAGTAAAATCTTATTTATCTAAAACAAGCTATGGGACCGACATGGGTAGATACAATATAAAGTTAATGGCTTAGAGAAACCAAGAAGCAACGGGGGCATGCCAATCTTAATTTTATATGCATTTATCTTAATGAACCCTCTCACAATGCATACTTACAGGTTCATGAAAGAGAATGCAATGAAGGGCTATCAGTAGGTTATTAAATTGAAGTTGCTAACAGCCAGCATAGTGATTCAGCATACTCATGTCCATTGCACTTGCTATCAGTAGGTTATTAAATTGAATATAGAGTAAATAATTGAGCCGGATGAGAAGGATTTTCAGTACCTCAATCTCACTGGCCTTAAAATCCTCTTGCAGAACCGATTGCAAGGCAGAAATTGCAGTCTATGAGTGGAAAGCAAAACAAAAATATTAGATTCCAGAAATAGAATGATGCACAATGTCTGTGAAAGAAATTATAACAAGAGAAACACATGTCATTGCTTGCATCAAACAGGAGGCTACTTGAAAGTATAGATCGGAAAATGTTGCAAATCCGTAGAATATAGCATTGTTGTTCACAATTTAATAATAAACATGGAAAACAATGTAGAAGTTTTTTAGCAGATATACAAGAAGTAGGACCTCATCAGTTTGTTTACTAACAACATTGAAGAAGAAACAAGGCAATAGTTACCTGCACGGTTTCCTCATAAGTAAATTCAGGATCATTCTTCATTTTCTTCTCCAAGAAATTGATGGCCTCTTGCTCTTTTAATCCAGCACTTGTTGCCTAAGAACATGTTAAAATGCATTTCTTCAATAAAATTCACTTAATTTAACACTTCAGCATAAAAGGAGCTATAATAAACAATGAAAACTCTTCCATCACATATAGGTGAGAACTAACAATATTAATTTATACCTTCTCAAAGCCATATTGCACTAGACAAGCAAGTAGTTGAAAAATCTTATTATAAAGCACAAACACACTTATGACAAAAGTAGGTAAATTAATTTGCTGATCAATTTCAATAAATATGTAAAAGATTAAAGTTTATATGTAGTCTATGATACAATTTATATAAATGTCTTCCTTCTTGAACAATAATAATCATCATAAATTCACAATAGACACATTTGTCAATTTGAAGGAACCAGCTGGCTATTGCAACTTTGTTAGATGTAAATATGATGAAGTTAAAACTAAGTTAAGGTAGAAGGCAGAGCAAAATGGCATGATATCTACTCCGATCATAAGTATTCCATATTTTGCAGAAACAGCTTTGTGTGTTCACAAACATGTCTAGTCTTATAAGATATATAATGTGATACCTATTTTTAGGTAGCTCAAAGAGTATAGCCCACCTCTTTGACATATGTTGATAACACAAGAATAAAACATGCGATCATAGTAGAATATGAAAGAAAAATTTCCACATACCTTGTGACCAAAGAAATGGCCAGCTGGATCACATTTATAGAGTCGAGGTCCATATTCATCATCAATACCCAAAACCATTGCAACTTCAAAAGCAAAGTAAAAAAAATAAAGAAAAACGGAAGGAAAGGGCAATGTCAGTAAGAAGGCTAATGAATATAACATTTGATATAGAAAAAGAAAGACTCCAATGACTGGTGCATTATTGCACAACGCAGGGCTTCATATTGACATGAAAAAGTATCCAAAATGGTTAAGGAGTAGGAACTAACCAACTCCAAGTGGTCTCATATATGCATGTTGAGTATAGACTTGTGATTTGTCCGCAATCCTGTTCATAAACAGAATTTCACATAAATGAGACGAGTCAATGTCAAATCCCACTACTAATTTTATGTATTTAATCATTTAACGTGAGAAAAGAGAGGCAAAAGTAAAATGAACTGTCAACAAGTGAAAACACAAGGCAATTGATAGATGATATTTACGAGGAAAATGAAAGAATTTTGCAAGATGATGGCATGTCATATATGAAAATTTGAGAACTCTAGACATCAAATATACATAAATGCAGATTAAATAGGGTAATGGATGCCAATAATGGTAAACAAAAAGCATGCAGCATGATTGATTTAGCAGTTGATAAGGTTGAAACAAGCAACAATCTAAACAAGTGCCAACAGAATTTGCCTTAGCAGGAAATAAATAAAAATATATATATACATATATATACCATTTAGATAGTACATCCACAGGCATCTCATATCCATATCTAAAGCGAAACTCAGCAGCTTCATTCCTTGCCTGTTGAACCAAGGTCCTTGCATCAGCTGGAAAATGAAAAGTAGACATCTGAGCTCCACACAACACACATTTCAATGCATTATACAGAATCACATTTATTACACGGTAACCGAAGTAATAATGTAGATCTCAACTCTAGACTGATAACAACTTGAACCAAAGAAAAACCCTGTGGGGGAAGAATATTCAATGACTAGAGAACGCTTTCGTGTGATTGTAGCAACATATGAAACATAATCCAAATAGACCTTCCATCGTGCTATATGAAGCTTATTTTTTGAATTCCTCAATTTCTTGTTTGTGACAACATATTAAGCATGCTCAAACATGTTAACATAGGTGCGGTGGCATTCACATAAATAATTTGGTTCTCCGATAGCATCATCTCTCTCTAAAGTAGGCAATAACAAAATGAAACATGTTCTCTCCTAGTTTGATCAAAATTTCTATCATTCATAGATTACAACATATCCATCACTAGAATTTCATCCATGATTACTTGGTTTACTAATACCATATCTAAAACATTAACAAGGACATCTAGTCAATCAAATTTATATCAACAATAAAATTTCTTCAAAGCTTAATAAAGCATAAAGGAGAAACCTGTCATCCCAGTTGCTAGCAATCCAATGTACTTCGTAATGGGGAATAAATGCGTGACGCTAGTACTATCCAAAAGCTTGTCCTGCACCAATTTTATACAAAATCATAAAAACTTTAAGCCATAAATGAACCAAAATTCAACAATAACCAACCAATAACACTCACCGGGACCTTCTTCTGAGTCACAACACACACCGAATCCTTTCCTCGAACACCAATTGAGGTCACCCCAGCAGCCTTGACAGCCTTAAAAGCATACTCTGCTCAACCATCCAAAACACAACCCGATTACAAATCCACTCGTCCTGAGTCCAACAACCAATAAATAACATAAAAGAAAAAAAAAAACAAACCACAACTTCTATGCTAAACCAAAACCCTCCCTCCCTCCCTCCCTCCCCACACAAACTTTCCCAGCAACCAAACAGCATCTCATCTTAAACCCTCAAAAACCTTAAACTTCAAAACTTTTTCCACTCTTCCTAAACTATCAAATCAAACATCAAACTGAGCGACGACAAAAATCACAACTTTCCATCTCTCTCTCTCTCTCTCTTTCCACAGATTTTCTCAGCAACCAAACAGCATCTCATCTAAAAGCTTAAAGTTCAAAACTTTCTCCAGACTTTTAAACTAACAAATCAAACCTCAAACTGAGCTGCAATATTTTACTATAAATCATCAAAAACATCAACTAACCCATCAACAATAGCACAAAACACCACATACCCAGAACCTCAAATCCTCTAAAACCATAACATAATTCAATCTTTTGAGCATTAAATGACAAAAAATCAAAAAACAATTAAAAAAAAAAAAGGTCAATGATTTTAGCACATACCCACTTGAAAAAGACGACCTTCTGGTGAGAAAATTGTTATGTGTCGATCATATCCACCTCCACTTCCTCTACTCATTGTGTTCTCCTACTGTGTTTGCTTTGTTTTTCACTTTTTATTATTTAGTTTTCTTTCTTGCCAAGCTTACAGAGATCTTGAGAGAGAGAGAAGGGAGGACGATTGGCTTTTAAGGAGAGAGGGACAAGGTGGTGTACTCAGAATTACGTAGGGTGTATTGGCAAAGAGTCAGAATTTGGATGAAACGTTTGGAGGGTTTTTTGGGCCCAACAAGATTTGAGATTTTGTTGAACCTGCATGTTTTGAGATTTATGAGAAAGAGTCAGAATTTGGATCTAGTGTCGCTGGAAGGTTTTCTTGGGTCTTGAGAGAACTTTTGGGCCTATAAAGAATTGGGTTTTTCTAGATTGGGTCAATGCTAACATAGACGTTTTGAGATTGGGTTAGAGTTTATATCTGTGTGATAACTCTGTGAATGTTGTGAAGTGAAGGTTCATGAATGTTATTGATATTAAATATTGATGATATAATAAGTGGAGTGGTTATAGATAGTTGGATGGTTATTGTATGGTTGAAGATATTCTGCTTAATTTAGTGAAATAAAACGCAATTCTCTTTTAAAGAATCAGTTTTTTATTTGTTTATTAAAATATTTGAGGAAACTAAAATTTGAACTGATACAGATGTTGTGACATTGGGTTAGAGTTTATATTAACGTGATAACTTTATTAAGAAAGAGTCAGAATTTGGATCTAGTGTTGCTGGTTTTTTGGGCCTTGAGAGATGTTTTGGGCCTAAGAAGAGTTGGGTTTTTGTAGATTGGGTCGATATATTTCAATGCTAACATAAATGTTTTAGGATTGGTACGATGATATTTGCACTCCTCTAAAACTGTATGTACACCCTCTGGTTTATTTATTTTAAAAAATTCAATATTACTCTTAAATTAAATTAAAATATTTTATTCAAAAGGTATTATTACTTGTAATTATTCATTTATACTAAATTTATAAAAAATTAAAACAGCAGAACTGATCATTGTCACAAAATTCAATCAGCCTAGCCCCCTATCCAATTGCAATTTACGCAAGCTGACGTCACTTAAAAGTTTTCAGATCATTAATGATTAATCCGCAATCGAAACCTATACTGCCAGGAGGCTTCCATGTCTCAAAACAATTAATGGAGGAGAAGCCTCTCTATTCTACATCAAAATATGGAGGAATTTGCTGCCTCCTCCACATAAAAACAAAGAAAAGGCGAATGCTATTGCCTCTCCCAAATCTGGGAGGAGGTGCAACACTTTTTATTTTTATTTTTTTGTTTTATTATTATTATTATTTGTATGGTTTCCTATTTTTATTTGTTATTTAAGTTATTTTATAATTTATCTATGTATTGATAGTTTCTTAAACTTAAAAGAAAGGACATAATTAGTAATGTATGGGGTGTAATTATAAGATATGGTTTTTTTAAAAAGTTTTAGTGTAATGGACATTCAAAAAGGGGTTTACATACAAATTTTAAAGGGTATAAACTCTTAAGACTGGGCTAGAGCATATATATGTACATATATTGACATAGTGTACATATTACACGTACAAATACTGCAAACTAGATTTTTTAGATGAGAATATTTGAGGAACGACACTAAATTGAAACCTTTAGAAGAGGAGGGGAACTGCAGCTCCCTACATATTACACGTGTAAATACTGCAAACTAGACTCTCTAGGTGGGAACACTTGAGGAGCGATTTGGAACTGAAACCTCCAGAAGAGGAGAGGAACTGTGGCTTCTAAGCAGGCAGGAAGACCAGCTGAAAATCGTCCATACAAATATGAGTTAGGCTTGACTTACTACCCAGTCAAGCCACAATTCTCAATTAGAGTTTATATTTGTGTGATAGTTTTGTGAATGTTTATTATTGTGAAGTGAAGGTTCATGCATATTATTAATATGAATATTGATGATATAATAAGTGATGTGTGGTTATAGATAGTTGATTGGTTGAAGATATTCTGCTTAATTTAGTGAAAAACAAAAAAGCAATTCTCTTTTAAAGAATCAGTTTTTGATTTGCCTATTAAATATTTACGGAAACTAAAATTAGAAGCATCATATCTTGAAGGTAAAATTGAACTATAAAGGTTAAAGTAATGTACAGAAAGTTATAGAATTTTGATAGATTCTGTTGAACTTTTGTTCAAACCAATTTTACATTTTATCGATTACCACGGCATGGACAAAATGTGTAACTGAAATCTACACTACAAATCTACATGTAATGATTGCTTGAAGTTCAAAGTTGCATCACACGTATGACAATTATTCTCCAAGCAGCGCCAATCTATTGCTGTTTTTTTTCAACAAAAGAATATAGAACCAACAAACTCAGTCTCATGTAGTCATGTGTCTGATACAACACAGATAGATTAAAGAAGAAACAAATGTAGAAACATACAAAAGCATCGAAGCTCCCTTTCAGAGGTTCAAAACCAGCTCTCTGTTGGCTCATGAAAGGAAGGTCACTGCAGAAGGACTAGGAACATTCATAACTTGCTGCATGATGTCCTCACATTATTTGTTGGACATCTGTTTTCCAAGTGATAGTCATCCTTTGCAATTTGCTCCCAAAATTCTTCAGAAGAAATTTAACCAACTCAAAGTTCATTTTCATTCTTTTCATTGAAGCCTATTGTAATTCTTCAAACATGAAATAGGATTATCTGTTATAATCCCTTGATCAAGCTGTTGTTCATCATCCTGTCAATTCCAAATGTATTCAAAAGTAGATGAACAACGAAAAAGTAATGAATTAAATCTTAAAATAGTGGATAATTTATAAAACTACTACAAAAAATTAAAATGCAATTACTAGAGGTGCATCTTCTTCTACCAAATTAACTAAATAGGTTTGCTCTTCTTTATCAAGACATGCTGCAAATGGACTAGAAATCTAGAAGATCATGAAATATTTTATTAGAATTTAGAAAGACCCCTTGAAACTTAAAAATATCTGATTTATAAAGGATTATATTCCCTGTAGGACTAAATTTGTTCTTCCTTAATCATGTATTATGAATAAAAAGTTTGATGTTTAATGACAAAGCACTCAATCTTTTAGCCTAATGACTTAAAACTCCATACTAGTCTGAAAACTTGAAAAGTAGCCTTTCAAATTTGATACTTCAACATCCATATGAAAATTTTATCTTGATAAACGATTAAGAAAAAAGATAATAGATTTGTGATTTTCCTTTAATTACATATTCTAAATTTGTATACACACAATTGATGGGGCTTATTATTCACACCTATCCAACTTATAATAGATATGTTTAATTAATGCAAAATAAATTCACTAACATGACAAAGTTTATAATTATTGTAAGGTTCGGCAAACCAAACTATAAAAATATGTTAACCTCATTTAAGTATAAATTCTTTTTTTAAGTAAAATATTCCAAAGAACTATATCCCCTTTCTTGAGAAATTTTATAATTTTAATATCTTTTGTTCTGCTTCAGATGCCAAGTTAAGGATAAGATTTGCCCTATTAGAGCAAGCAAAACCGGTTATATTATATATATATATATTAGTACTTTTCTTAACTTTCTAATTACATCATTATTTGTTTATTATACAAAATCAAATATTTTTCTTAATTTTATGTTTATTTATTGTGATCATATGTGTAGTCTGATGGTAATCATTTCTCTTGTTAAACAATACAGCATAATTTATTAATTCATAATTAAATTCTAATCACAAGCAATTCCTATGCATGTCCTTTAAATTAATACGTAGAATTTAATGTGCATATTAAACTTTTTTCAACACGAGGGAAATACATCCCTGATAACTGAGTACATAATTTCCATTGTATGTCAATGTGTTTAATTATAATGAACAATAAAATGCATATACATAATTTGCACCTAATGAAGTATTGAAGTGTTAAATTATGTTAACTTTCAAGTAGGTAGCTTGATTACAAATAAATACAATATGGTTTTGGAAAAAAAAATTAGAGAATTGGGCTCTTTTCCCTTTAGAGTTTCTCGGAAATATTTGATGATATCTTTCAAAATAACATGGGATGTCTTTATTGAATTGGCAACTAATAAACTATTTTTATATCTCAACCAAACTTCAGAAAGAACCATAAATGATATCTTTTCTTTTTACAAACTATGTACTTTAACCAAACAATAAAAAAAATAAAACACCACATTATTCTCATGGTGATGGTTACCTGACACGATGAATAATTTGGATGGAAGATTTGTGGACCTAAGTTGCCACAAAAATGGTCGTCTAGTACTCAATTTTCAAAGGCAAACAAGAGTGGTCCATTTTGGAAACATAAATAAAATTTTTCTTATGAGCTGCACACTGGCCCTATGATTTGACAAGACAGCTCTGCTAAAGAACAAAAAGCATAGTCAAGAGAGGTTGTTTTCAAATGGGATAGGTAGTATTGTTTCTTTGTGGTCTTTCATTCATCTTCACATCGTTATCGCCCCCTTGGACATGATGGAATCCTAAGTTCATCGAATGGTAGATATTAATTAGGTCAAATGACCATTGGCCGACCGCCTCTATCTCTCTTTCTGCTTTTATAAATTCATTAATTGATGATGAAATGGATACTCGGTCGGTTAATGATATTGATAGCAAAGCCTGTTGAAGTTTTCTGAACACAAATAAAATGAGACATAAAATGGTAGACGTTAGTAATGGAGTTCAACAATTAGGTTTGTATAATTTAATATAATAGGCTACCTTACTGTAGGTTGCACTTGTTTCTTAGGACAAAACATAGATGACTTATTGATATGTCATTTGAAATTATTCTATTTAGTTATGAATTTAAATCATGTCTCCTTTATTTAAACTTTGCGTTAATTGTAATGTATTTCTTTTCCACATTTATCACTTAGTAGGTACATTTTTTTCCCAATGTCGTGGAAGTAAATCTTCTCCTCACCAATCCTTGAAATTCATTTTTTTATACATTTGAGTTGTGCATTTTGTAGGAATTATATCTTGTCCGTACATAGAGTTTTAAACTCAACAAGTTCCAATCAATCCCGAAAATTCACTTTTAACTATCGCAAAAGTCTTGAAATTATTAAAAGCCACTTCTCTCGTAATTTGTTATGCATTGCCTCCTACACGATAGTGATTAGAGTAAATCCAATACTTTTATAGATTATGAAAAAGTTACGTATCACATAGAATTAATGGATATTATGTTAAAATAAATTTTTTAATGTAATTATCACTCAATAATATTAAATTGAGGTAATATATAAAAAAAAGATGATATTATCGATATGACAATTTATTTTGAGAAGGTGTATTATACAGTCATATCAATAAATCAATAATTATTTAATTCGAATTTTTAAATATACTTAACAGTTTAAAAAAAAATGAAAGCGTTAAACATTAAATGGAAATATATTGAGACATTAAATCAAAATACAAGGAAATATTAAAGAACAATTTTCAATTTGAGTGTTTATCAAATGATATTTATGTAATGTAGGAAACAAATCTTTTAATATTGATGATATGATTTTTTTTTTTTTCAAAATTTAATTCATAAGAGCATTGAAGATAATCTTAAAGTTCAAGTATCACCAAACGTATTTTAAAAATTTTATGTAAATGGTTTTTATTGATTGTGGGAATCATTATTTTTAGATCATATAAGTAGATATCTTATCTGTATAAATAATGATTGATTTCAATAAATTTCGATAAATTTTTGATTTATTCAGTTATATTTTTTCTTTTTCTAATTATTACAGTAAATTTAAGGTTTTACAAAAATATGATTCAAACTCATGATTTCATATAATGGGGTCTCGGGAAGCATATAATCAAACCAAACTTGGCTCATAAAAAAGGGGAGGGGTAGAGTTTCCAAGAATAGAGCTTTATGGAATATACAAGCTTTGAACCAAACATAATTCAAAGCCTGTCCATCCAGCCGCTGCACTCGAGCTTTTCCCTGTTGTAAACGTTTGATTTGATTACATCCCACCGGCCATATAAATCTGGGACCGCAAGGCATTGATGATTGAACCAACAATGGAGCACCACGGTGGTCACGATCGTACCAGGCTTTTATTGAAAAATTAATGTTGAATTGTTGACAATCAATATCAATTAATAAAGCGTGGCAGACCGCGATTAGCTGATAATCACAATTATTGCCATTAAAATCACACACTTGATTTGTGGGGTCCGCCAGCTTTTTAAGTGTATTCTACACTGCATATGCCCCATTGACTCATCATGAGATCAATATTCAATCCCAATAAGTAATAACCATAAAATAACAATAATAACGAAAAACAACTTTATATATATATAAATTTTTTTGGTTTAAATATCACGTAAAACTAGAGAGATATTAACTCCCACAAACGAGGAGACAATTATCTAAACAAAATATGTCGAGGAAAAATTAATTATCTATACAAACCTTGTAAAATATTTTTAATAAAACTTGAATTTGAACCACTAAAATGGATAAAAATGTACACAAGTTTGCCCAAAAGTTTACGGTCTAGTGATTTTAGGACAATACATATTCAATTTTTAAAAATTTTTCATATGAACATCCAAATTAAAGAACCACTCTATATGCATAATTTTGCTTTTTTGTTTTTTTTAACAGAATTTGATTCTTAATATACAAAGTCAGAAATTTACCAAAGAGAACAAAAAAAAAAAAAAAGACAATATACCAGTAGAATTAATTCTGTAAAAAAATTAAAACCAATCATGATCTATGTGTGTATATGTAAATTTACATTTTATACTACATGTCTTTTAGAAGAACAAAATTTGGAAAAAATACAAGACTTTTTCTGTTAATTTTTGAAAATATCAAGAGAATTAATGGTCAGATACATTTCACTTTTGTTTCAAAGTAATGAGAACAAAATACCATATACGATGAAAAGAATGAATAAATAAAAAAAAATAAACTATTTAAATATCTAGCTAGTGGTGCATGAATCTCACAAAAGAATCATATAATATTAGCTAGTCACGTTAAGCTGATGCCTTTCAATTCAATAATGATGGTTAATTAGACCCCAGTTTCCTGAACCTTTCTTTAATCAATAATTTAATCGACACAAGCTTATTTGAATGTGCTCAAGCGTTACATTACGAAAGAAAGAAAACAATCATTCAAATTGATTCAGATCAGTGTAATTGTATGTTTGAATTATGTATCTATTTTCAAATACTCAAATTTATATGAGTGTTCAAAAATTTTACTTATTATTATTATTTTTAAATTTTGAGTAAAGTTGTACTCGAAATCCAATAAGAAAAAATTATACTTGAAATTTGATAAACAATGTCTTCACAAACTAAATTGCTACACTCAATTTTAAAAATATTTGAACTTAAAAATAGTTTTTTAATATTTCAGAAAAAATAGTTTTTTAAAAATTTAATATCAAACTTCGCATTTATAAAAATAAACATAATAAAATATAATTATTTATGCAAATCAACTCCGAATTGACTTGAGTTGATTGGACATTTGGATAATTTGTGTCACCTTACAAATAAAAACAAAAAACTAAAACGAGTGGAGTCCTTTCTTATCAACTCAGGACGTGTAAAATACTATATTTGATTGATAATATAAAGTTAGTTTAATAGCACGCTTCTCATACTTTTATCTAAATAATCTCAGTTTGAGTAGTATCTTTCTGTTTTTCTTTGAAATTGTTGTAATTTAAAACAGAAAAACAAAAAAGAAAAGTGATTCACTTATCATGTCTCAATAGAATTCACTCAGTGTCAACTTGAATAATTCAAATCACAATTCAAAGAGATCCTAATAATTTTTTTTTCTTAACACAGCATGATCAAAAGAGACATTGACATGGCACGCTTTTACTGGCTGTTTACCAAAACAATCCTATACTCGAGTGCACCCTACAGTCACCCAGAAAGTACATCAATTGTTACTTATCTATTCACTCTAATACTAACACGACGTGGCAACATCTGACTGGTCCAACACCTTTAAACTATTAATTTCCACGTAACGACTACTCCCTTCACCTGGACTCACCTAACTGCACTCCAAATAAAGTGAATCCATTGACACTAATAATTATCAATTATTTCTTTATACATTAAATAAATAAATTTAAAAACTAAAATCAAAATAAATAATATATACACAAAAGTTTGTTCCTTTTATAATTAGCATTAGGTTCAACTTAGGTCCATGTCATGCCTAGATCTAGCAACATTATAAATTATTATTTTATTTATATATATTGGAATCAAAAACTATAAGCACGAGGTAAATAATTACTCTTAAGAGAGTGGAGATGTCTTCTTTCTCTCTCTCTATACATATGTATATAAAATCTAAAAGTGACCAAAAATCCAACATCACTCTTGATTGATAATAGGTTAACGAGTGAAATACATCACTTATTAGTAAAATTGATTATATATTTTTATTTATTGAGATGTTATGAATTTACTTTTTATTAAATATTGCTTAAAGTTCGTATAAATAATTTTTTTTTTATTATGAAAGATTTAAAAACTTGAATTTATATATTTTATTTATTTTAAGAATAATTATCTTTTATTTATATGAATAGATATCTCAATTAAATAAATCAGGTTTATTATAATTTTTTTTAGAGGAGATAAGCCGTGTTTATATGTAAAAAAATAATACATGAGGTTTTGCATTATATATATATATATAGTGTGTGTGTGTGTGTGTGATGGTTGAGTGTTCTCTTGACGTTAAACTTCATTTCCAACACAAACCCAACTCTTCCAACCATCACCGGAAATTTTTCACGGCGACCGTAGACCGCATTTTCCGGCAAGATGGCGTCGGAGTTCGAGAGCTGCGTGGACTACGGGCTGACTCTCTCGAAACGCATATACTACGGCAAGGAGCTGGGCGTGATGGTGACGCCACCGGAGATGACGAGGACGCCGGAGAGCTACCTGCCATCCGCGGTGGCGGTGTACGCCGTGGTGGCGGAGCCGGAGGTGGTCGACAACCCCGACGTGCCCAGCTACCAGCCGTACGTGCACGGCAAGTGTGAGCCGCCGGCGCTGATGCCGTTGCACATGTATGCAGTGGAAGTGGAGGTTGATTGCTGCTTGGACCACGCGGTGGTCGCCGCAGTGGGGCGGTGGCGCGTGCATTGCGTGATGACGAGTAGGAAGTGTGATTGCCGGGTTGCTGTGCCCATTAGAGAGCAGGTAGTTTGTTGTTTGTTTATTTATTTTTAATTTAGTTTAATAAAATTTATATTAATTAATTTAATTTTTTTTTTTTTTGTCTTAGAAAATTTTTATACGTAATTGGTGTGGGGATCATGTGTTTTTTGTTTTTTGGAAAGTCAAAATTAAAAAAGCACTTTGGATGAGCAGAAGCTATTTTGACAGGGACTTATGTGGATATTTGGAAGTTTGGAAGCGTTTCTGTTCTAAAGTTGATTGATTTTTTGAGCTTGAAGTATATATTGTTGAAATTTGGATTTTTTTTTTTTGCATTTTGGTCGTAACCATATTGAAAATATTGTTGAAATATTGGTTTTTTGAGCTTGAAGTATATATTGTTGAAATTTGGATAATTTTTTTTGCATTTTGGTGGTATCCATATTGAAAATATTTTTGAACTATTGGAATTTTGGATACATGATTGGTGGGAATTATGTGCTCTTATGGAAGTTAAAAAGCACTTTCCTATGGGCAGAAGCTATTCTTTTTTTTTTTTCCCTTTTTTCTTAATAATTTTGAAATAAACAGAAGCTATTCTATGTGGAGTTTTTATTGATACTTGTAATTTTGGAAGCACTTCCCTCTTGAGATTGTTTAATTTTTTGAACAAGAAAGTAAATATGCCGAAATCATCTTGAAATATTGGAATTTTGGTGGGTATTCTGGATAATATTATAAATTTGAATTTCCGATATATATTAAAAACCGCTATATACTTATTTATTTTTTAATAATGCTTTCGAAAATGGCATATAATTAAAATAAAACATTTATGAATGTTTCATTTTAAATCATGGTCACGGCTATGTACAAAAAAATGTTTTGTTCTTGTCTGCAAGTGGCTTTCTTTCAAAAGTGCTTAGTTTGTTGAGTATATGCAGTTGTGATTAAAGTATAAGTTGAAAATGAAATGATTTTGTTTTCTTGATCAAGTAAGAAAAATAGTTTGATTAATAGGGGTATTAGATGGAAGATTAGGAGAAGACTTGTGTAATTAATTTAATAAACTACAAGAGTACAATGTTGTTGACACGTTTGTCTGTTGGATAACTTTTTTACTTTTTTTAAAAAGTAGATAAAATGATGTCAAAGCATGTTTGATTAGTTCGTTTCTGTTGAACTCGATCAGTTTAGATTAATTCAACTCTTTGACATTAATCAAATCTACTTTGTGGATCAAAATCAATGAGAAACGTCTTAGTTGATGTAATCAATAGATAAGTTGTGATTACGGATAAAATTTATTATACTCGAATATTTATTAGACTTGAATATGGAGCTAGCTAGCATGTTTGATTAGTACATACATGTTGAACTTTATTAATTTAGCATTTTGACATTAATCAATCTATCTTTGTCGATCGAAATCAACAGGAAACTTCTTAGACAGAGTAATCAATGGATGAGTTGTGATTATGGATAATATTTAATAGTTATTACACTCAAATTCAAAGGTAATTAGTTCTTCGCTAAAGGCATAGTTATATGTGATCATAATAGACCCAAAACGAACAGATATCTTTGTGGATACAAAACAATAAAATACTTCATAGTACATGAGATGAGTTGTGATTAAAAATAAAATTATTGCACTTGAATTTGAATCTAGCTAGTTCTTTGCAAAATGCATTGAGATACTTCGTTAAAGTTATTTTATGGGGTTGTAATGGTCATGATAATGTGAATTTTTTCTCTAATTACTGATAATTAGAAACGCTTTGAAGTAAACTATTTTAAGTTCTCAAGAAAAGACATGATTTGGCTAACAGGGTTCACTTCTAGGTGTTGAGGTTGACATTGGTGGGAGATTGTATCACTCCAAGTTGATCACAGATGAAGAAGCAAAAGACAAGGAAAATGCGGCCAAGAAAAGCAAAATTGATGGCTACTTGAAAGGCCAAATATATACTTTCAGAATTCCGCAGGTAAAAATTTGCATTACATTCAGAAGTGGTTTTGGTATTGCTACAAGTGCTTCCGTGTCTATTTTGTAGCGTTTTGTTGAAAATGACACGTTTGATGCTTTTGATGTGTTACTAATTCAGGTTGAAGGAGGTTCTACTCTTTCGATAAAAGTAAATTGGTCTCAGAAATTGACTTACCAGGACGACCAATTCTGCCTTGATGTACCATTTACTTTTCCTGAATATGTTGTTCCTGTGGGGAAGAACATTTCGAAGAGAGAAAAGATAAGGTTGAACGTTAATTCTGGGACTGGTAAAGAAATTTCATACAAATGTACTAGCCATCCACTAAAGGTATGCGAATTTTCGTAGAACTTATACTTCCATAAGCTTTGTAATTCATTGAAAATTGACAATCCTAAGACAAATTTGTAGGAACTAAGTCGCGAAACAGGTAAATTAAGCTTCTTATATGATGCTGAAGTGCCGAAATGGTCTAATGCTGACTTCAAGTTTTCATATTCGGTAAGGACTAGAATTCATTCTCGATAGAGAATTATTTACCTTTAATATCTGTTAAGTAGCTATGCTGATCCTGATTGAATGCTGTGTTTACAGGTTTCTTCTAATGATATGTGTGGTGGTGTTCTCTTCCAATCTCCAACTTTGCATGATTTCGATCAAAGACAAATGTTCTGCCTCTATATCTTTCCGGGAAAGAGCCAGACTATGAAGGTACGTTAACATTCGTTTTGCAGTCTGCTTTATATCGTTGTATGTCTTGTAAACATGTTATTGTTATTCTTGAATTTTATAAATCGGGCAGATTTTTCGAAAGGAAGTTGTATTTCTAGTTGATATAAGTGGAAGCATGAAGGGAGACCTTATTGAGAATGTCAAAACTGCGTTAATTGCTTCACTTTTTAAGCTCAACCCGCAAGATTCCTTTAACATTATTGCTTTCAACGGAGGGACTCAAATATTCTCATCGTCAATGGAGTCAGCATCCAAGGTAGCAATCTCAAGAGCTACTCAATGGATCGGCGATAAATTAATTGCGGATGGTGGTACGAATATTTTTCTTCCCCTTGAAGAGGTTTGTATGGTTTGTTCATGTTTCATAAAACATATATACCATCTTACTACAAAAGACTCAAAAGTGTTCATGATATGTGTAGGCAATGAAGTTGTTGTCTGATGCTAGTGAATCGATTCCTCTTATTTTTCTAATAACTGATGGCACTGTGGAAAATGAAAGAGAGATTTGCAATGAAGTGAAAGGTTATCTCACAAGTACAAAATCGATATTGCCTAGGATATGCACTTTTGGCATTGGTAAGTTTATCGTGTTTGAGTGATTTTGAGAAATTCTATACCGCTCTGATGTTTGTCTCTAAAATGAAGTCAATTTTGTTGATCTATTACATAAAATTGTTTTCAGGTTTGTATTGTAATCACTACTTCTTGCAAATGCTAGCACAAATTGGAAATGGACACTATGATTGCGCTTATGATCCAGGTTAATAACACATGAAATTTTTTAGTTTTGATAATGTCTATAAGCTTTTTGGCTATTTTTAGGTGACTCAATGATCTTTGCTCTGTCACTCGAGTGATAGATTTGTTGTTTTATCAAGATGAAAAACTTCAAATCACATGAAGCGTATTGAGTAATTGAGTTCTAAGTTTAGCTGTGAAACACGTTATTGTCATGCAGGCAACCGGTTTTTCATTCATTATTTCCCGAAACAATTTACTCAACTGCAAGATTCTTATATGTTTTACCTATTTTATTTTGCCAGATTATGTTAATTGTCGAATACAAAGACTATTCAATGCCGCTTCATCAGTCACTTTGGCCAATCTAACATTGGAGACACTCGAACATCTTGATTCATCGCTTGAGGTATATACATTCATGTTCATCTTGACAGTATTCTGTTGATTCTCATATGGATGTTACGTGAAGTGGGCCTTTATATGGTAATCTCTTATGTTCCTTGTAGTTGTTTCCGTCTCATATTCCGGACCTCTCTTCTGGAACTCCCTTGATTATATCAGGCAGATGCACCGGGACCTTTCCTGACTCTATCGAAGTTAGGGGCAAATTAGCAGATATGAGCAGTTTCGTAATTGACTTGAAAGCTCAGAAGGCCAAGGATATACTTCTTGATAGCGTAATCTCTCAAATTATAATTTTACATTCAACCTATCTTAAGAAACAAACGGAATATCATTCTAAAGTTGCATAAACCAATAACGAAGATGCATTTTGACTGTATGTAAAGTAACCTATTCAACTATCAACTTATGTGATCTGCATGAGTTCCTCCGAAGTAGATCCTAATGCTTTTTTTGACCACAATGTGCATTTCTTCTCTGATTAAATTTTTGTTCAGCAGATATTTGCAAGGAGACAAATCCACATGCTAACAGCTCAGGCATGGTTGTTCAACAGTAAAGAGCTTGAGGAGAAGGTTCACTATCTTTGGTTAAACTTTCTTCCATAACTGAGTTGATGTCTTGGTTTTAAAGTGATCATAACTTGTACATGTTCTTGTGTAGGTTTCGAAAATGAGCATCCAAACTGGGGTTCCATCCGAATATACACGCATGGTTTTACTTCAAAGCGGCAAGAAAGCACCCGAGCCAGTTTTTATACAGAAGGTAGGCATTCCCTTATGATCTCTACAAACATTGCAAGCTTACCTTTCTATGTCGAAATTTCATTTTTGTTTCAGTGATTGATGCTGCTGTTTAAGAGCTCATGTACTATCTTTCACTTGTAATAGAATGTCCCATTTCAATGAAAAGAAAAACCAGTCTTGAATGTGTTTACGTTCTGCTCAAATTTAACCAGGTATTCGATAAAATCAACCAGCAGAAGTGGTTGGATTTAAGTACCACCCCAAGCTCTGTTTACCTCGGAAGCCTAGGAGTAGGCTTCGGGAACTTGAAAGCAACGGTTGAGAACATCATTCCAGGAGTTGAGGAAACAAAGTCGTCGGAGGCAGCAGATATCCTAATGAAGGTTGCTACGAATTGTTGCGGGGGGCTGCTCGACCAGTGCTGCTGCATGTGCTTCATCCAGGCATGTTCGCGCATGAACAACCAGTGTTCGATCGTCTTGTCACAGCTCTGTGCTGCCCTTGCTTGTTTTGAGTGCATAAGTTGCTGTTATGAGCTTTGTGAATGCTAATAAACAAGTTCAAAAAATGACTGAAAATAGACTTACCACTATTGTTGTATATGTACATATTTACGTATCTATATGTTTTCAAATACAAAATGCCCTTGGCGAAATTACTATTTCAGATGACCTCTCTTGCCTTCTGATTCTTTAAAGGATTCTGCTCCCATATAGGAACTGTATAGTTGCTGCGGTTTCTGCACTACAACTGATTTTTTTCTTGTTTATAAATTTCTATAATCTGTTTCCAATTTTGATGAGAGGTTACCGACCAAACATATAACTTGTGAATACGTCTTCACTAGGTAATTAAACCATTAAATTCGTAGTTTGATAAATTTACTCAACCGACTGAACTGATAAATATAATAACTAATACTATTCATAATAATCCTAGACAATACATGAAACTTTCTGTTTTCATCATGTGCAATGCAGTCCTTGGCATAAGGTAGTGGTACAATTTGCAGGGAAAGAAATTCAGTGACCAACCTACCCTGAAACGCTTTGCCCAGTCAATGGCGGGGCATTGAAGCAAAAATCGAGAAACAATTCTGTCAGAAATACAGGGCCTGTTTGTTTTTTCAAAAAGGTTTTAAGAGATTCGTTTCTATTGCACACGCACACCAAGCATGCCCTTCCATTTTTTTGTCTCCCCTATGAAAACCCAACCCTCACCGATTTCTCTCTGCAGAAATTGAATTACAAGAAATCACAGCTCTCCTCTCTCTCTTTAGGTCTCCTTCACCTCTCGGTCTCTCTTTTTTGTTCTTTGATTATTGCTGCCGTTTGATGCATTTTAATGATGATTGCTCTGTTTTTTGGTGATGATTCTAGATTGATTTTCGATGATTTTGTTTGTTTGATTTGTTGTAGTTCGAGTAATCATTTGAAGTGACTTTTTCATTGCTTTTAGATCTGATTTTGTTTTTTCGTTTGTTTGTGTTTTTTGAATACGCAGAAAACGCAGAACGAAAGCTTATCAAGCTCTGCCTATGGCAACCTCGGTGCGGCGAGTGTGAAGTTGCCGATGAGTCAAAACGACTCAGCGAGTGTGAAGTCTTCAGAGACGCCTTTTATAGAGCCAAGCATAAACATCAGCGATGCGATCCATTATTCACTCCTCTTAATGCAACAACGGCAGCAACACCACAACATGGTGAACTGCTACAGCCTCTGCCTCACGCGCCTCCATGAGGCGGTGAAGGAGGCGGAGATCCTCCGCAAGGAAAATGCCTCACTTCATGTTAGGAAAATTGATAAAATAAAAGTGATGCCAATCTTGTATTGAAAATAAACAACAGACAATAAACAACGGACGATGATTTTTTTTAAAGCTATTAAAAGAGTACAAGTCATGGTTTTAAATGGCCCCAATCAAATATAGTATAAGCATTGTATTTGACTGTAGTTAAAAGTTTAATTCTTGTTTTTCTTATTTCAAGGAGTTAGTTTATGTATACTTTAGAGAGTGTGGATGTACTGTGATCGTGAGTTGTGAGAAAATGGTCTGTGTAATTATAATAATTTTTTACATAATGAATTTCTCTTCGAAGGCCGTGGTTTTTCTCCTATTTCGGATTTTTCTACTCAAATTCTTATGTTGTGGTAATTGTTATTATTTTTTATTTTATTTCTTTATTAATTTTAATATTTTTACAGGAGGTAGGTTTATAAGGGAGGTTTTAGGAGGCGAATTTTTTCCGACAAGTAGAATCAGAGTCCGGTTGCCTGGTTAGTAAGGTGTTAGATGTTTTAGAAAATTTTTAATATGCTCTATAGTTGCAGTATTGTCCGATCTTTTACATTAGAAAAGAATTGTTCTTAATTGCCGAAAAGAAGTGTGGTGATGTGAAAATGCATTTCTAGAAGAAGTTCTGATTAAAAAAAAAACTTAGTAGTTAACCGTGTCCATTATGACTAAACTTTCTTTCCTGAGAACTTACCTGGTGTATTGTTTACGGATTACATGCACTATTCCAGTATACAGTTATGTTAAAGTTTTCAAGTCCTGTGAGGTTTAATGTGAAGAAATTTGATGGAGAGATCAATTTTGGCTTATGGCAAGTATAAGTCAAATATGTGCGGATATAATTCAGGTTACATAAGGCGTTGGAGAATAAATCAAGCTCTGTTCTTAACAAAAATTTCAGCAAATTCTGGAAAGTCTAGTATGAGTGATGAAGATTGGGAGGATATGGATTTGAGAGCTGCAAATGCGATTCGTGTATGTTTGGCTAAGAATGTTCTTATAAACGTGCATGGAATATCAACGGCCAAGGAACTCTTGAAGAAGTTTGAAGAGTTGTATCAGGCGAAGAGCATCTCTAATCGGTTGTATCTGAAGGAACAATTTTATACTCTACGTATGGATAAAGGTAAGAAAATCTTAGATCATCTAAGTGTTCTTAATAATATCGTCTCTGAACTAGAGGCTACTAAAATTAAAATTAAATATGAAGATAAAACGTTAAAAGCTCATCTTGTCTCTTCCACCTTCCTATAATCATATGAAACTTATTTTGATGTATAAGAAAGAGACTCTGAAATTTACAGAAGTTATCTGTAAACTCATTTCTGAGGAGATAAGGTTGAAAGTAGAGATCGTACTTCATCAGTAGATTCAATGTTAGTAACTAGAAACGAGAGTAACTAGAAAAAGAAGAAGAACTCTAGGAAGAATATAATTTGCTGGGGGTATGGACAATCTGAGCACATCAAGAAAAATTATCAAGGTGGAATGGGTTTGGCAAAAGGGTTCGAGGCAAAAGCTAGCGTTGTCTCTCTCGTGGGAGAAGGTGATTTCTTTTGATAAGTGAGAAGTACATCCTCATGATATGCTCACGTTGCCATGAAAGAGTATGTGGTGTTGTTAGCGGATCCATAATTGCACACGGACATTGGTTTGACATTCATGCAAGGTGTATTGTAGAATGTATGCCGATGGCTGATGAACTTTCGATAAAGCCAAATATAGAAATTGCACCATAAATTTTTATTAGGCTTTTTGACATGTGCTAAAGTGAAATACTTAGAATGTGGTGATTCTAAGTACATGTACTCTTTTATGGTGGAGTATAATACTTATAGGTTGAGAATTATGATTGTCAATATAGATAATGATTGCAATGTAGCGAATGTTTCTTTTATTTTGTCAAGGTGGAGTTTGTTATGGAAATTGATAAAATAAAAATGGTGTCAATCTCACATTGAAATCAAACAAGGGATGATGGTTTTTTGAAGACTATTAAAAAAGTCCAAAGCTTTGGTTTTAAATCGCTCAAGTTAAGGACACTTGAAGCCTCGTATTTGACTTTAGTTAAAATTCCTTTCTTATTTCTCCTATTTTAGAGTGTTTCAGCGTATAGAAAGATATGCGTCTGTGTATGCTTTGGAGAGTGTTTCAGAGTATAGAAAATTATGAGTTTATGTATGCTATAAAAAGTATGGGTGTATTGAGGTCATGAATTGTAAGAAAATAATATGTGTGATTGTAATAATTTTTCACATAATGAATTTCTCTTTGAAAGTCATGATTTTTCTCTTATTTTGAAAATTTTCATATAAATTCATATAATTTGGTAATTGTTATTATTTTCTTATCATTTCTTATATTTTTATAGGAGGCAGACTTTTAGGAGAAGTCTTGAGAGGTAAATTTTGTCCCTAACACTTCCATTTGTCATGAAGAAGTCCTCCACCAACGACGTCAACCATTTGTAGGCAGCTTCTTCCAATGACTTTGACAACAACCACAACAACAATGTCAACAACAATGCTGCCACGTTTTAGAACATGCTTAGCGTCGACATGCGAAAGTTGAGTGTCGGCGGAGGAAATCATCGAGAGGAGGTTTGTGTGGAGAATCTAATGAGCGTGATGGAGAATGTGAGCCTGAACAAAGTTTCACTGCCGAAGAGTATCACTGCGAGGTCTAATGGTCACTTCAAAAGTATCAGTATGGCTCATCCTCGGACCGCCACTCCCCTTACTTTCTACAGTAAAATTACTGTTTTCTCATTCGCTCTCTCTTTGATTTTTTTAAATTACCAAAACATACGCCATTTACATGACTTAATTATTGAAGCTGGTTGTCAATTGTGTTTGGTGAGCTTGATGGATGCATTTTAATTGAAATGTGAAGGGAGTAGTTAGTTTTACATGGCTGACGATGGATTAATGCAGCAAAAGGTGAATGTACGGGGAGGGAAGAGAGAGGAACATCCACTTGAACTGGAAGTGTACAACCAAAGCAAGTTCAAGACTGAGCTGTGCAACAAAAATAGACAAAGCTACCAAATTACTTTTTATTTTAACTTTCTGTTTTTGAAAATAAAAAATTTACTAACTTCTAATAGAAGAACAAATGGCTAACTTTATCCCGTATTGTTTGGTTACATGGTGTATGATGTTGTGGCCTGTGGGCACTGAAGGACGGGTACATTTGTGTTTGTCTGGCAGAAGCAAATAGTTCATGAAATGTTGTTGCTGTTGGGCTTTTTTTTTTTATTTTTTGGGTTGTTGTTGTTGTTGTTTAAGCCACATGATTTGATTAAAAAGTTCATGAAAAGTTGGGCTATTATTTACAATTCTCTTGATCGTTTACTTGAGTGATGGAATTTGATAAATTTTAGATTTACATTTATGAATAAAAATGTCTATAACAAATCTTGTCCTACTCCTATTTAAAAAAAAAAAAAATAAAATAACATTTACTGAGATAATTTATTAGTTAATTACTGGGCAATCTGGGTCATTCAATATGACAATAACGGGCCTTTTTCTTTTTTTTAGTGATTTTGCCCTACTATCTTTGTTGTCTTAAATATATTCAAAATTTATGATTTTGTTGAGATCTATATGTTATATACCATACATACATTTTAAGACAAAAATATGGGAAGATTCAATTTTAATAGAGAAAGCTACCAAATTTCTTTTTAATTAAAAATCTAACAAGCTTTTTCTTTTTTGAAAACAAAAAATTTACTGACTTCTAACACAAGAACAAAAGTTTATCCTGTTTTATTTGGTTACATGGCGTATCATGCTGTGGCCTATGGGCACCAAAGCACTGGTGTATTTGTGGCTGTCTGTGACGGAAACAAATAGTTCATGAAAAGTTGCTTTCAATTTTTTTTTTTTTTAACCACATGATTTGATTATATAGTTTATAAAGTTGGGCGATTATTTACAAATCTCTTGATTATTTACTCGAATGATGGAATTTGATAAATTTTAGATTTAGTTTATGAATAAAAATATCTATAACAAATCTTACCCTACTCCTATAGATTTTATAAAAAAAAAATCCAATAAAATCTATTTAAATCTATAAGATCCATGAATTTTACTAAATCTGTCATTTACAAAAACAAATTCATCAAGCTCTAACAAACTTTAGATTGAGTACTCTCCCCTAAATCATTAGATAGCTCACTGATAAATCATCCCGTAGCAGTTAGACATGGTCAACACCCACAAGTCACTATAATAGCGGTAATTAAGCAGTTGGATTTAAGACACTTTTGAAGATTAAATCATATCTCAGATGCAAAATCAAAGTACAATGGACATGACAAAATACAATCTTATACTTTGCATGACTTATCCCAAAATTTATAGGTTGTAACATAAATATACGTAGAAATTACACTGACAGTAATTACAAGGCAGCTCATGTCGTTTGTTTACTGAGGCGAAAATGTATCATAAGAACGCTTCTTAGGGTATGTTCTTTAATTTCCATTCAAAATAGCTTGCAGCGTATGTTAACAATTCCGACCCATACTTTATTTATCACTTTCCATCTTTTATCACAATCTTTCTCAACGTACGTCTTTGAAAGATACAGGACTTTGATGTGGTGAATTGTGGGAGTAGACAATATGGTTATAGCCTATAGGTAAGTTCATATCTTAGCTTACCGATTCCTTTGGGCAAAGTGGATGGACACAAAAAGCAAAAAATGTACCTTATGATCTGATAACCATTTCTATTGTATTTTATTCATAATTTTATTGTATTTTATGTGCGTGTTCTACACTATTGTATGCATGAGGTGTTTACTTCAATATTGTATCCATGATCATGCATACAATATTGTTGTTTATTTGTTGTGATTAATAAATAAGTAGAACATGCCCTTCGTATGGAAAATTGATATCTATCATTCTTTTTCACTGTTTCTTTGCAAATCATACGATGTCTAATACTACTCTCTTTATAAATACTACATCTATTACTAATGTTTCTATTAAAATCAACTGAAAGTAAGATGCTTTCCGGGTGGGGTAACAAGAGCTGATCAATCCAAATAGACTGTTGTCTATTTAGGCTGTTGTCTCGCCGGAATCTATAGATGCATCACCAGACAAGAGAGCTTTGGCAGGCAGAAGCAGTGCCACCGATCCTCTCTGAGTACTTGAGAGTATTTTCTGTACACAACTTTCACTTTACCTTCCTCTGCTTTTGAATGAAAGGAGACCAGCATTTTGGCACAATCCCTGTATCAGAGAAAACACACATTGAAAAAATCAAACACGCGCCCCCATAATCTCATCTGCAAATTAAATATCAAATAAAAACTCACATACATCAACTGAGCTTCAGAGAATCCTGTATGAAGCTTGAGTAAATCTGTCCAAAGAGGGGTTTTGTTGAGTGTACAACGAGCAGCATAGACTGCTGAGGCAGCAACCATTGATGGGCAGAACATTATGGTGTCATAATTCATTATACCCAATTCAGCTCGAAAATAAACCATGTTCTCGAATTTCTGATCAGGCATCGACGCCTTGATGAACCGAACCAGGAACACGTAATGTGTTGGCACTGTCAATGTCCATTCCAGTTTCCCCAGTACCGTTTTCTCCATCATCAGTATCTGTTCCTTGGTTTTTTCTGCAATGTATACCAAATCATTGACTTTTGGAGCCCACTTTTGTTCATACTTAGAAGCCACAAGCATAGCACTTAAGCCCACCAACGGTGATCCCCTCCTAGGCACAATCCCGGCAGCAAGAAACCGATCAATTATGTTGATGGTGAGATAAATGTTGGGAAAAATTTGCCTCCTAAGACCTCTCTAAAAACCTACCTGTAAGAATATGAGAAATAACATTGAGATAAAATAGAAAATAATAACAATCCTAAATTAATTTAGGATTAAATCTATGATGCAACTTCCACGTTTCGTGCTTTACTGGAAGTTCATCAGTCATCGACATATATTCCTCCACACACCTTGCATCAATGCCAAACTAAGCTTGTGTGTAATTGTGGATCCGCTAACAACATCACTTCCTCTTCCATAGCAACATAGACATGTCAAGAGGATGTACTTCTCCTTTCTCAAAGTAAATCGCGTTCCTTCATGAAAGAGACACTGCTAGCTTTTACCTCGAAGCCTTTTACCGAACCCACTCTACATTGACAATTTTTCTTGACATGCTCAAATTGTCCACACTCCCAACAAATTATATTATTCTCGGAGTTCTTTTTTAATTTTAATTCAAATAGCTTTCAGTTCAGAAATGATATCATTGAAAACACAATAATGATTCAAGATTTTCGTACCCTCCCATCTTTGTCTCTTATAATAGACTTGTCAGAATTTTTGTCTTTATTGGAATCTTCATTAAGAATAGAGTTTGATTTCTTCTCCAATACCTTATGTAACATGGATTGTATTAGTACATCTTTAACTTGCACTTATCACAACTTGAAATTGATCTTTCCATTAAATTTCTTAACATCAAACCTTATAGGGCTTGAAAACTTAACCGTATGCTAGAATAACGCACCCTTAGTCCATGAATAATATAATAGGTAAGTTTCCAGAAAAGAAAGGTCGGTCATAATGGACCTAGTTAAATACCAAGTCTTTCCTAGCCAGAGCCTTCCTTAGACATGCACTTCCACACCACCACACTTATTTCCAACAATCAAGAATAATTCTTTTTTTATATGGAAGATCAAACAATGCTACAATCACATAGTATACTAAGAATTTTCTAAAACATTTGACATCTTACCAACTAGGCAACCAGACTCTAATACCATTTATTGGGAAAAATTCACCTCCCAAGATCTCCCTAAAAACCTGCATTTTATAAAAATATTAGAAATAACAGAGAAATAAAATAGAAAACAATAACAATAACTACAATAGAAGAATTTATGTAGAAAACTCTAAAACAGGAGAAAAATCACGGCTCTTAGAAAGAAATTTACTATGTAAAAAATTATTACAATCATACAGACTATTCTCACATAAACCACGATCCCAATATATCTACAGTCTTTAAAGCATACATCGACTCACATCTTTTTACATTCTAAAATAAGAACAACAAGAAATGAATTTTAACTAAAGTTAAATACAGTACTTAAAGTATCTTTGATTGGAAAAAATTGAAACCAAAGCTTTAGACACATTTTATAACCTTCAAAAAACGATCCTCCCTTATTTGTTTTCAATATAGGATTGGCACCACTTTTGTTTTGCCAATTTTTCAAACATTAAAAAGTCTCAGGTGAGAGTTCAAACTTGTGATAGACATCAATCAACCACTCTACCAACATTGCCCTCATTTTCTCATTAATCTCAGTCTATGAATACATATAGTTATGTGGCTTTCTCTCATTCTCAACCAACTTGTAGATGTCCTCAACATATCCCATCACATATAGATAATTGTTAGCATCAGCTGCATCAATATCAACAATCTTCCCCTTTGCTTTGTTAGCCAGACCATAAGCAGCCTGCAATGCAATGAAGCAAACTAAATAAAAGTTACTTATAATAATAACCACAACACAAGAATTTACGTGAAAAACTCCAAAACAAGAAAAAAAAATCACGACTCTTAGAAAGAAATTCACTATATGAAAAATTATTACAGTCATACAGACTATTATCACACAATCCACGACCCCAATACACCCACAGTCTCCAAAGTATACATCGATTCACACATTTTTACATTCTAAAATAAGAATAACAAAAAATGAATTTTAACTAAAGTTAAATATAATGTTTAAACTATCTTTGACTGGGAAGATTTGAAACCAAGACTTTAAACACATTTTAGCCTTCAAAAAATGATCCTTCCTTATTTGTTTTTAATATGGAATTGACGTCACTTTTATTTTACCAATTTTCCTAATAATAAAAAGTCTCAGGTGAGAGTTCGAACTTGTGATGGACATCAATCAACCACTCCACCAGCATTGCCCTTATTTTCTCATTAATCTCAGTCTATGAATACATATAGTTATATGGCCTTCTCTCATTCTCAACCAGCTTGTAGAACTTCTAGATGTCCTCAACATATTCCACCACACATAGATCATTGTTAGCATCAACTGCATCAATATCAACAATCTTCCTGTTTGCTTTGTTAGCCAGACCATAAGCAGTTTACAATGCTTTTTGCAGTGAGTATAGAGGAAAGGATAGGTTGAAGTTTCTTCTTGTTCTTGTTTTCTTGCTGCTCATTGGCCTTTACTTGTTTTTCTATATCGGGACTTATCTTGACCACCTCCTCAAGCTTGGGTTTGACATCCACTTTTCCCTAAAGTTCATTGGTTTTTCTAGCCATAAGAATCCCATCAGCCTTGTCCACATTAACATACTTGCTTCTGCAAACCCCTTATAAATCAAATAGATACTTTAATAGATATTAAAACACCAATTACATTCTTGGAATGAAAAGAAACTTTATTGTTCTTAGCAGTCTGAGCACAAAAGCTTCTAGCGATGGGGCTGGTGATTTGGGCCTATGCCTTCCCACCACCACCCTCAACTCCTCAAATAGTGACAACATTCCTAAGATCCCCAAATGCTCTCCTATTTTTCCCATCTCCTCCTTTCTTCTGCTTAGCTGTAGCCACTCCATCTCTTATAAAAGTTCAGACAAATACAAGATGATAGGTATCATATCGTATTACAATTAAAACAAACAAAAAAGAGAAGCACAATACACCTCTAGCTTGTTGTAGAATAGCAGGTCTTGTGGCTATTTCTTCTTCTTCTTCGTCTTGTTTTTGTCCCTCTCTATTTGTTTATGCTCAGGGACAGGATGCAAGAATACGAGGATTATTGGTTTCGTTTTTTATGCTAATAAGGAGCCAACCCGACGCTTCATTTGATCACTTCCAACGGTCGAATTTCCTTCCATTATGGTCCGTCAGATCTTCTCTTATCCAACGCTGCAAAATCATGGCCGTTAAAAATAAGTTGTTGTTTGTCTGACAGGAAAAAATAAGTTATCTTTTTTTTTTTTTAATTAGAAAAAAGGTTTTATAGCTCTACAAACTGAAATTAATCATTCCGAACCAAGCAGCTCCCACTATATCACAAAATAAAAGGTCATACAACCCATATGGTACAGAATCATAAACTTGGACACCTAGTGGAATTTCATAAGCACAAAAGGTCATACAACCCATATAGTCTTTCTAAACACATGATTTAGATGAACCTCTCACTCCCTTTGAAGTAACTGACAGATAACTGCAATAAGCGGTACGCATGTCTCATAGTGACACATGGAGATACTCCAGACTTACTACCTTATATGAGAAATACAATTAATACATACACAGTACACAACACACCATGTTCTCACACTTGATTCAAGCAGTGAGCTAGTGACCAAGTCGAAATAACCCAATCACTTTGCTTTGCTTGCTCGTTGTAATAAATTTAAAACCTCATTGCTTATTAGAGTAATTAGGCGAGGAGATGTCCAATCTGATAAAATAATTAGGGTTGGATTAGTACATATCAACTTTCAAAAATAAAAGGTAGATATAAGGATCTCGTAATTTATTTTTAATTCTTTTAAATTATTAATTTATTAGGTTCATTGGATAATGTATATTGAATCACTTTACACAATTATAAATTTTATTTAATTATTTAACAGTGTTGACCATAATAGTTTAAAACCAAAAAAAATAAAAATTGTATGTATGTTTAATATAATTATAACGTAATTGATAATCTCTCGGCTCTAATGGTAGTTAGAGACTTCTTGGAATCCCTCGATATTAAACACTATATACAGTCTAACAATTTAATTATATAACATCGAGAGAAATTTAGTCTTATAATAAGAGGAAAAAACTCTTCAAAAACATGCTACAAATCCCATGATCGAACTCAAATCATCCCCATTACGTGTGTGAAGGTGCAATACACTAACCACACAACTTCATCATGAGTATCATGAAAGCCACAAGGATGGCTCCCATAGTATTACTTTTTGAGTGTAGTAAATATTGTATGTGTGTGCCTGTACGTGCATGCGTGTGCAAGATAGGTCCAATAAAAACGGACACGTCAGTGCGATAGAAATAAGACACATGACATACAACACACACTTCGAGTGAAGGGAAAGTTGGACGAGATATTGCTATATAATTAACATAATTAGTCATTGAAGGCAAGAAACTTGTCTTTACAATCTAATGTCTCAAGCTTTATGAGAGTGAAGAAGTCAGCTGAAGGAATTTGAAGGTAGAAAACATCAACCTTCGAAGGAACTATTCCCCTAAACTAGTGTCAAATGTCAAATATACAATGAATACATATCAACGTATAAGTAATTCAAGCGACACATGACGATTGTCGTTGCATGTATCATGAAACTTAAAAAGTAAATTATTGTTTTCTTATAAAAGTTGATTGAAGGCATTAATATAAGTTAGTCAAGTATACTCTTTATTAACCATAAAGCTCTAATTTAAATATCGAAGAGTGTTCTCGGAGATAAATTTTGAATCACCTTAACAAATGTTTTATTCGTTTTGTAGATTAAGTTGCAACAAAGAATAAATGGAAGTGTTTTCTAACATCAGCTTTCTATAGTATTACCAAATGCATCTTTAGTAAACTTCAATATATATATAATTATTTTTTCAAAAATGTATATATCATATGACTTCTTTTAACTCTAGGTGACATTTCTTTGTTTGATAATCAATTTTATGCTTTGGATAAATCAAAATAGTTTCGATTATATCATCAAATAGAAGATTTAAAAATTAATATAGCTCGTTTGAAGGCATAGAAAAAGTTATTGACAATTAAACTA
This sequence comes from Dimocarpus longan, assembly GCA_022984855.1. Taxonomy (NCBI): domain Eukaryota; kingdom Viridiplantae; phylum Streptophyta; class Magnoliopsida; order Sapindales; family Sapindaceae; genus Dimocarpus; species Dimocarpus longan. Next base: position 37,398,157 of record CM041013.1, read on the forward strand.
ATAGTTATTATTATAATCAAATTTTAAAAATAAAAGTAGGTGTGAATTATATCTCTATCTATAATTCAAGCAATTATCATTTATATTTATGATAAGAGTTTGGGTTCTATCACGTGTATTTATCAATATATTTAGAGAATTTCTTTAATAAATATCATTAATATTATAAAAATAAAATATATAATATTTAATTTTGATAGCTTTTGCTTGATTTATAATAATCGATGTGAGTTATTTTTATTTTATATAAATATATATATAAATAAGAAAACTCAAAAAAGAGAGCGGATAAACACGGGTACGTCTGAAAGTCCATATAACACTAAAACGTGGGTCGTTCAGGATAAGTAGGTCCTAGTGCCCTTGAAAAAAGTGAACCATTTTGCAAGTCACATCGCGGTCCTCTCGTTTGATAAGATTCATAAGAAGAGTAGGAACAAGTGTCGATAAAGGGCTCACCAAACATAACATAAGCGGGCCCTCATTTCCTTAATATCTGTAGCACTAATTATTGGTGCTAAATGATGTGTACATATCCCAATTCATGTACGTCATGACCCACTTGAAACCCCGACGAGATAAAGATTTTAAAGGTTTACAGTCAAAATTTGATTTTTATAACATAATACTTTCAATTTAACGATCAAAAGATATAAAATATAATTATTGATTATGTTTTACGATAGAAAGATAAAAATATATTTGATTTTTAAATTAATTGTTTTTTAAAAAATTAAAATAATAAATATTAATTTAATTAAAAATAAATTCATGAAAGTAAAAACATGCCGGAGATAACCATTATCATCTTAATACACACACTACACAAACATTCATCCTTAATAATGTACAACACATTCATTTGGAACTAGAATTTTTTATCATCTTCATCTAAAAACAAAACTCATCATCAACTTCATGTTTTGGGTTCGATAATATAACTGAGAACATCTTTTTGTTTTGTGTTTTTTTAAAAAAAAACCATCATTAATCAAAACAAAAAATCAGTTTGAATGGAAGCTTCATCAAGGTTCAAATCAACATCCAACACAAATCCAGCATCAATCAAAACAAAAATTCATTGAAGAAAAAAAATTTAAAGAATGCAATCTGAAGACCATATTAGATTTGAAAAAAGAAGTGAAAAATTTTTATTTATATATATATATATAGACACATTGAGAGCGGCCACAGCACTTCAAAATTATATATATATATATATATATATATATAATTTTGGAGTGTTGTCGTTGCTCTCAATACCCCTCAGCTTTATTGACACTCCTACACTTGCTTATACACTTGCTATTGAAAGTAAGATCTCATTCATTTGGTTAATTAAACATTTGATGTTCTCATTTCTGAATTAAGCAAGATGAAAGAGGATTTTAGATGACAGTTTGCGTCATTAGTTTAACAGCCAGTTGCCCTATGTGTATAGGCTACCTCCTCACACTTATGTGGGCTATTTTTCCACCTCTATATACGTAGATCCCTTCCGTATGGAAACATCATCTTGGATCACGTTATTAGTATTTTTACTCTAATTGATCTCACTTGTCTCCTAAATCAACCACATTCCAACAAAAAAAATAAGATGGTGAAAAATGATTATTCATTCATGCTGACTTTCAAGTTTTTACCCTATTTGTGTTAGATTTTTTAATTCTTGATAATTTAAGAGTTTTTTTTTTTTTTTTTGAGAAATGATATTTAAGAGATTAGTTTTTGGTTCATTTATATCTTTAATAACAGTTTGACTATCTTATACATTTATCAAAATATTTTCAAATAAATACAAATATCAATGGTAAAAATGTAATTTTATATGAAACAAATATTAGGGTCTAGAATTCTATTACTATTCACCGATCCTCTTCACATTATATATTTATATATATACACACATGTTTTTAGTAACCATAAAATATATCAAGTTTATGCAAAATTTGTTTTTTTGGATGTTACAAGTACGATTACAACAACTCTTTTACTCCCTAATAGTAGGGAATGAGTGGCTTACACCAGGTGAAAAGATTAGTCTTCAATTGAAAGGACTTTAAAGTTTAGAGTATTGTGAAACTTCTGGACGATTATATTATAATAATATTATAATAATATAAAAGTTTAAGTCGGTTTTATAACCGATCCTATTGCCTATATATATGTAAGGCTTGCACTGAACAAAAATATACAGATACTTTTGCTCTTGTTTTCTTTTGTTATTTTATATTCTTTCTTTCCTATTCTACCTCTCTCTCTCCTGCTCTCACTTTGCTTTTGTTGAATTTGTCTCGCCTCTGTCTCCTGCTATCAATATTTTAATTCAAATTTTATATCAAGTCCCTGGTAAACTTCTCTTTAACCCCTTGATTTTATTTATTTATTTTAATTTTATAACACGTTATCAGCACGATCTTGAACCTGAAGTTCTTGATATTCTGACTCAATACATGTACGGCTCTGCCGACTCAATCAATGTACGGCTCTACCGACTCAATACATGTACGGCTCTGCCGACTCAATCAATGTACGGCTCTGCCGACTCAAACAATGTACGGCTCTGCCGACTCAATTATTATTATCATGCATTACAGATCTAACTATTTAATTTTATTTATTTACTTATTGTTACATACTATATATGCAGTTCTGTTATTATTATTTACTATTTTTATTATATATTTCATGCACGGCTATGCCGGCTCAATATATTATTTATATTAATTAATTGATTTGTTATCTCTGTTATATCTTTATATTTTATATATTTTATTCTCTTGAATTTATAACGTACTAGAACCTGAAGTTCTGGATTTTAATCAATGGAATCTGAAGTTCTAAATATTTATTGTTAAAACCTGAAGTTATTATTTTTGACCTGAAGTTCTAAAAATATAAATGAAATTTTTGGCAACCTGAAGTTTCAAATATATCATTTTGATTACGTCACTAATTGTGATATTTTATGTGTATAGTCATGTCAAATATCGCAAAACCAGAATTTGCTCTACTGGATATCTCAGGAAATAATTATCTTTCATGGATCCTTGATGTAGAGCTGTATCTGCAGTCCAAGGGCTTAGCTGATACAATTAGAGATAATAATGAAACATCTCTACAGGATAAAGCAACTGCAATGATCTTTATCCGCCGTCATTTACATGAGAGCCTGAAGACTCAATACCTCACAATTAGAGATCCACTGACTCTATGGACAAATCTAAAAGATAGGTATGACCATCAGAAAACTGTCGTCCTCCCCAGAGCCCGGCATGAGTGGAGTACTTTAAGACTCCAAGATTTCAAATTAGTCGCTGATTATAATTCTGCCATGTTTAAGATAACCTCACAGTTGAACTTGTGTGGTGAAATACTGACTGATGCAGATCTGTTGGAAAAGACATATACTACTTTCCATGCATCTAATGTGCTCTTGCAGCAGCAATATAGAGAACGCAGGTTTACAAAATACTCTGAATTAATCTCATGTCTCTTAGTGGCAGAACAAAATAATGAGCTTCTGATGAAAAATCATGAACTTCGCCCTGTTGGCGCAGTTGCACTTCCAGAAGCAAATGCTAGCACAAGTAAAGGCCGTGGACGTAGACATGGACGCGAACGTGGTAATCATGGCCGTGGTGGGTATAAATTTTCAGGTAATCGAAACCAGAAAAACATCTCTCAAAAGTGGAATGTTTATAATGCTAAACATAACAAGGGCAAAAATGTAGAGAAAAATGCCCCTAAAAATTATGAAGATGTTTGTTTCAGATGCGGCATATCTGGACACTGGTCTCGTACCTGCCGTACAGCTAAGCATTTGGTTGATCTGTATCAAGCCTCTGTAAAGGGGAAAGAAAAGAAAATTGATACAAATTTTGCAGATCAAGGTGATGATCCTGAAGTTATCACAAGCCTGGAATTATCGGATTTTCTTGATAATGCGGATGAAAAAGTGGATTACTCAATTGGTGATGGAGATATCCATACCAATTAGAAAGTTGCCTAGTTAATATAGTCATATTAACTTTTGTTATATTAGTACATATTTTTGTAATCTTCCAGAAGTAAGATAACTTATTTTGCTTTATATTTTGTTATCAATGATGTACTAACATATGGTTTATATGATGAAAGACGGATATGGATGAATTATCTATTCTCAAAAAGGAAGGTGCAGATATATGTATTGTCGACAGTGCAACAACACATACTATTCTTCAGAATAAGAAATATTTCTCAAATTTGACAGTAGCCAAAGCTAAGGTAAATACTATATCAGGTCCTGCAGATCTGGTTGAAGGTTCTGGAAGAGCCATAATCTTATTGACAAATGGTACTAAATTATATATAAATGATGCATTATACTCTAGTAGATCTAGAAGAAATCTACTCAGTTTCAAAGATATACGTAGTAACGGATATCATATTGAAACTACAAATGAGAAGAATGTTGAATATTTATGCATTACTAAAATTATCTCAGGCCAGAAGCTAATTGTAGAAAAACTCAGAGCTTTCTCATCTGGGTTGTATTATACAATTATGAGATCAATTGAAACTTATGTAGTTTCAAGCCAGAAGCTGTTTAAACCAATAATATTTCGACTTTGGCATGACCGTCTTGGTCATCCAGGATCTACGATGATGCGTAGAATCATTGAAAATTCTCATGGGCACCCATTAAAGAACCTGAAGATTCTATTATCCAATGACAATATATGCACTGTCTGTTCACAAGGAAAATTGGTAATTAAATCATCTATTTCTAAGGTTGGTTTTGAATCTCCATCTTTCCTGCAAAGAATACAAGGAGATATATGTGGACCCATTCATCCACCCAATGGACCATTCCGTTATTTTATGGTATTAATTGATGCATCAGCAAGGTGGTCACATGTATGTTCATTATCCAGTCGTAACATTGCTTTTGCTAGATTGCTTGCTCAAATCATTAGACTCCGAGCACAATTTCCAGAATATCCAATCAAGAGCATACGACTAGATAATGCTGGTGAGTTTACATCAAAAACATTTGATGATTATTGCACATCAATCGGAATTGATGTTGAACATCCAGTCCCACATGTACATACCCAGAATGGTCTAGCAGAATCATTCATCAAGCGTATCTAGGTGATTGCTAGAACTTTATTGTTACAAACCAAATTACCGGTTTCTGCTTGGGGACATGCTGTTTTGCATGCAGCAACATTGATTCGACTTAGGCCTGCAGCTTATCACCAGTACTCTCCATTACAACTTGTACTTGGGCACCAACCTGATATTTCTCATTTACGCATTTTTGGTTGTGCCGTACAGGTTCCTATTGCTCCTCCTCAAAGAACCAAAATGGGACCCCAACGTCGTTTGGGAATATATGTTGGTTTTAATTCACCTTCAATTATCAGATATCTTGAACCATTGACAGGTGATCTTTTTACTGCCCGTTTTGCAAATTGTCATTTCGACGAGACAACTTTCCCACCATTAGGGGGAGGAAAAATTTCTCCTGAAGAGAAGCACAAGAAAAATGTAACTATTGGAGAGAAAAATGAGCTGTCATGGAATGTGACAACAATATCTCATTTGGATCCTCGTACTACCCAATGTGAAAGTGAGGTACGAAGAATAGTTAATCTTCAGATGATTGCGAATCAGTTGCCAGATACATTTACTGATGCTGCTAAAGTGACAAAATCACACATACCAGCTGCCAATACACCAGCTAGAATAATTGTTCCTGTAGAACAATGTAATCAGAACGCAGCAAATGAATCATCTACTGCACGTCAGAAGCGTGGTAGACCAATGGGCTCAAAAGATAGTATTCCCCGGAAACGGAAAATAAAAAATTCTGATTATTCTGAAAATAATACCCAAGCTACAAAATCTATTATCTCTGAAAGATCAACTCCAGGAGAGTTGCCAATCCCTGAAGAGACTAAAACCTCCAAAGAGGTACAAACAATTGATGAGTCACAAAATTCTGGAAATCAAGAAATTTCAATCAATTGTGCTGAAGGTATGTGGAATCGTAATGAAATAATCATCGATGATATATTTTCATATACAGTAGCTTTGACAGTTATGAACGATGATTATGAACCACATACTATTAATGAATGTAGACAAAGACACGATTGGCTTGAATGGAAAAATGCAATTCAAGCAGAATTAAGTTCCTTAGCCAAACGTAAAGTCTTTGGACCTGTAGTCCAAACCCCTGAAAATGTCAAACCTGTTGGATACAAATGGGTATTTGTACGGAAACGTAATGAAAAGAATGAAATTGTAAGACATAAAGCAAGGCTTGTTGCACAAGGTTTCTCGCAGAGACTAGGGATTGATTATGATGAGACGTATTCACCAGTGATGGATACAATTACTTTTAGATTCTTGATCAGTTTAGCAGTCTCAGAAGGACTCGAAATGCGGCTTATGGACGTAGTGACAGCATATTTATATGAATCACTTGATACTGATATCTATATGAAAATTTCTGAAGGATTTAAAATGCCTGAAGCATACAAATCAAAAGCCAAAAATGTTTATTCGATTAAATTGCAACGATCCTTGTATGGATTAAAACAATCTGGGCGAATGTGGTATAATCGTCTTAGCAAATACCTGACAAATGAATGATATATTAATAATCCTATATGCCCATGTGTTTTCATAAAGAAAACAGAATCTGGATTTGCCATTGTTGCAGTTTATGTTAATGATATGAATTTAATCGGAACACCTGAAGAGCTCCGAAAAACTGCTGACCATTTAAAAAGACAATTTGAGATGAAAGATTTGGGACAAACAAAATATTACTTCGGCTTGAAAATCGAACATAAATTATACGGAGTACTTATCTATCAATCAGCATATATTGAAAAAAATCCTAAAACTGTTCAATATGGATAAAGCTCACCCCTTGAGTACCCCTATGGTTGTTCGATCTCTTAATCCTAAGAAGGATCCATTTCGACCTAAAGAAGATGATGAACAAATACTTGGTCCAGAAGTACCATATCTAAGTGCAATTGGTGCTTTATTATATTTAGCACAATGTACTAGGCCTGATATTGCTTTTTCAGTAAATTTGTTGGCCAGGTTCAGTTCTGAACCAACACGGCGCCATTGGAATGGTGTCAAACACGTTTTTCGTTATCTTCGTGGAACAACAGATTTGGGGTTATTCTATTCAAAATCTAATAGTGGTGCAGGTTTGATTGGTTATGCTGATGCTGGATATCTTTCAGATCCTCATAAGACTCGTTCACAAACCGGGTATGTTTTTACTTATAATGATACAGCAATTTCATGGCGCTCAACAAAACAGACTTTGGTTGCCACATCCTCCAACCATTCTGAAATTCTTGCACTTCATGAAACAAGCCGAGAATGTATATGGTTGAGATCTGTTATTCACCATATCCAGAGTACATGCGAACTATCTACTGCTTCAAGTTCTCCCACAATCATATATGAAGATAATGCTGCATGTATTGCTCAAATCAGAGGAGGATACATCAAAGGAGATAGAACCAAACATATCTCACCAAAGTTCTTTTATACTCATGAGCTTCAACAAACCCAACAGATTGATGTTAAGCAAGTCCGCTCCCCAGATAATCTCGCAGATTTATTCACCAAAACATTACCAACATCAACATTCGAGAAATTGATTTATGGCATTGGGATGCGTCGAGTATGTAAATTACATAATTAATTTTGAAGTATTTTCAGGGGGAGTATATTAAATCAATGTGGACATATGTGCACTGCACTCTTTTTTCCTTCAATCAGGTTTTGTCTCACTGGGTTTTCCTGATAAGGTTTTTAATGAGGCAGTCATTTTAAGCATATCCAAATATTATTAAATCCAGAAGATTATAATATTTTTGATCGAGCAGATCATAAAATATCTTTTATTTAGATTTTGAGTTTTTACTGATAGGAATTTTAAATATATTATAATATAATCATCCAAGGGGGAGTATTGTGAAACTTCTGGACGATTATATTATAATAATATTATAATAATATAAAAGTTTAAGTCGGTTTTATAACCGACCCTATTGCCTATATATATGTAAGGCTTGCACTGAACAAAGATATACAGATACTTTTGCTTTTGTTTTCTTTTGTTATTTTATATTCTTTCTTTCCTATTCTACCTCTCTCTCTCCTGCTCTCACTTTGCTTTTGTTGAATTTGTCTCGCCTCTGTCTCCTGCTATCAATATTTTAATTCAAATTTTATATCAAGTCCCTGGTAAACTTCTCTTTAACCCCTTGATTTTATTTATTTATTTTAATTTTATAACATTGAGTAAGTTGTCGGCACACCAATTAAGTATCGTTTGATCAATCAGAATGTTTATAGATTAAAAACCAATTAGTCAATTCATTGCAAGTTGAAGTGTTGATTTTTTTTTTTTTTTTTTTTCAGATCTATAAACGACAGAGACAATTGTCTCTAATAAATATCTATTCAATCAAGCTGCTTACTGATTAAAATCTAATCAGTTCACTGATATTTGTTTCTTCTTTAAATATCTCTCGTATTATAATGATTTAAATTTGAAATTCAATAAAATCATATAGGATAATTATTCATTGATAATTTTTAAGATCATTAAAAGGTAAACATAATAATTGATCAAGATATTTATTGATTAAAAACCAATCAGAGCAATTCAAAACAAGTTGGGGCACGGACTTGTTTTTTTGGATCACTAATAGTTAGACAAAATTATTAGTGGCAGTACCATCAAATTATTTCGTCCACTAAGTATGCAACTTTAAAGTCTTCTCGAATAGTCACTCTCAGATTCTAGAGAGAGAAAAACTTTGGAGAGAAATACTTCGTGGGAGCAATTTTCCAGATAGATCCGGAATTTTTTTTTTTTTTTTAAGCATTCCTCACCTCCTCCTTTTTTTATTGGACAAATTACACAAAACCGCTTAAAATTTGATGAAATTATATAAATATAACGATTAGGGTAACTCGCACTCAAAGTGTCCGGGGCTCCAAAAACTTGATACAAACCTCCTTTACCATCAATTAACCACTATTAAATTTTCACAATCAACGGTCAAATGTATAAAAATACAAAAATATCCTTTGGATCAAATTTAAAGTCAACATATCATTTTTTATAAATTTAAAATTAATAAAATATATTTTTAATTTAATTAAAAAACAAAAAAATTAATAATAAAAAGGAATTGGTCTCCATTGAAGACCCGATCCTAGTCTCTCATGGAGACCAAATCCTGGTTTTCGACGATAGAGACCAGAACTAGAGACCAATCTATGTTCTACTGGAGATCATATTTTTTGGTTTCCAGCCATAGACCAAATAGTTTTTGAAAATATGGTCTTCATCGTTAGAGACTAATTCCTTTTTATTTTTTAATTAAATTAAATATATGTTTTATTAATTTTTCTAGCTTCATTGATGCTCATTTTTTTATTTTCATACTTCTTTCTTAATGTTTTGGGTAATATTTGAATTATTTTAGATGCTTTGATGCACCAAGGTTATCGGCATTGTTTTTTTTAAAAAAAAAAAAAAAATTCATGCACATTGAATATTTTGTTTTTGTTTGATTTAAGTGTGATATTTGGTTTGATGATGATGATGATTGATTTGAATGATATTGATTTAATGAAAATGATGGAGATTATGATTTTGATGAAAACAATAGATGGATGATGACGATAATGAAATGGAGGTGTGGATGATAAAGATGATGGAGGTAAAAGATCAAGATTTGTTTTTGTTTTTGTTTTTTTTTTTTTTTTTGACAAAAAATATTATATTATTTTTCAATTAATTTTAAATTTATAAAAAATTATATGTTGACTTTAAATTTGATCTGAAAGATATTTTTATCTTTTTGCACCTTTGACTATTGACCGTGAGTATTTAACAGTGATTGATTTAAGGCAATGAAGGTTTGTGCCGAGTTCTTAAAACTTCAAGTAATGCGAGTACAAGTTACCCAAATATTGTTATATTTGTACAATTTTACCAAACCTCAAGGGAGGTTGTGTAATTTGCTCTTTCTTGTTCTTCTCTTTTCCTTCGCTTTTTCTTCAAGAGATAAAGTGACCTTCTTAGCCAGAGAGAGGAACAAGTTTGGTATCCATCCCTCAAAAATAAGTTTTGTTATGTAGGATCTAGGTTCTGGTGACATTTTTTGTTTGATTTTCAGTCGCGGTTTCAACTATTTTCCATATCCAGTTTGAAGGTTGTGACCCCTTGTCCTTGGATGAAGATCAATAGTAATCTTAAACTTCCTTGTAGCCAAATGTAGCGGCAAACTTGGATTGTTTTGATAATTTTTGTAGTTGATGTCGTTTGATAAAAGAAGGTTGTTTTCGTTTGTATCATTTTGTATTACCGCTATTTTCGCTTTGTGCTTAATGTTTTTATGGGTTAATTAGGGCTGTTAAGGTTTGATGTGGGTTGATTGAATTCAGTAATCTCGAGCCATTTCCATGCTTAGGAATTGTCTATCTTTCCATTTGGCCACCCTAGTTCCCTCCTCGATGGAGGATTTGGTTTGGGTGCATATGGTTATTCTTTTTATTGCCAATTTTTGTTGGATATCCGTTGGTTGTATTCTTAGTATGCCCAAATTTGGATGAATGTTAATAAGCATCTTTTTTTTTTTTTTTTTTTTTTTTTTTTTTTAAAACAACTTTAAAATGGGTAATATTTATTTTAATCTCCATATTTTTTTAAAAACCTTTTTTTTTTAATATTTGATAAAATTGTCCAAAAATCCTTTTGATTTAAAAATATATCAATTTAATCCTTCCTATTAGTCAGCAATCAGTCAGACTTAACTTGACCATAAAAAATAGGGATAATTTGAAAAATATACATCATAATTTATAAAATTAAAATAGAATACATGTGTCAAATAATGATAAGTGAGATATGAAACATAAATTAAATTAAAAAATAAAATAAAAAACCAAATAGTGACAACCACTAAAAACCACAAAATCGAAAACCAATAAAAATAAAATAACGACGACGGTTGGATCTCCTATAGTTGTAATGACGGTCAGATCTCCTCCCATTAGAGATGGTAATGATAACAAACTGTCTTGTCACAACGAAAGGAGATCGAAAATCGAATCTCTTCACAAGTTGTCATTCCTCTTCTCTTTATCTCTAATCTCTCTCTTTTCTTATTTATTTATTTTTTATGGTGGTGGCGTGTTGATATAGGGATGGTGATGGTGGTTGTCTAATAATTGTGGTTATGGTTGGGTTTTTAGGGATTGCGAGGGACATTTTAGGTGTGGACATTTTGGGATGGTGATGGTGGTTGGATGATAGTTTTGGGTGTTGTCGGCTAAAGGAACATCTGGGTTCACCCAGATGTTAAAGAGATTTGGGTTGAACCTAGATCTCTTTAACATCTAGGTTAAGTCAAATGTTTGTTGAGATGGGATGAGTGGTTATGGTTGGTTATTGTTGAAGCAGAGATGGGATGGATTGTGGTTGTGACTAAAGCATAGATGGTTGTGGTTATGGTTGAAGTAGACATGAAGATTGGGTTGTGGATGATTTAGTTGAAGCAAACATGGAGATAATTTGGTTCGAACACAATCTGAGTTCGAATTAGATTTTTTTTTTTTTCTATTTTCTATTTTTTTTTTAATTTTTTGATATTTTAATTTTTTTTAATTTCTAAAAGTTATAAATTAGACCCGAGTGTCAATAAGGTAATTTCATAAGCCTCATGAGTGATAAAATAGTCTTTCTATTTTTTCTATTAAGTTTGATTTTTAAAATTCTGATAAAAAAGGATTAAATTGATGTATTTTCGTATCTTTGAGGATGTTTGGACCATTTCATCAAACCTATTTTAAAAGTGAAAAATACCAAAAATAGCAACTTCAATAAGAGAAAATATATTTTTAACCCCAAACTTAAAAACATTTTCATTTCAACCTCTCAAACAAATAAATTACATCCTATACCCAAGATACCAAAATTACCCCTAACATAAAATTATGAAATTATCACTAATTTCAAATTTAAAAAAAAAAAACGGAAAGCGAAAATTACGTAACTGCCCACACTACATAAATCAAAAACTCGGTGGAAAAATGGAAGATTATCGGTTTCTGTCGCCCGACGCACCCCGATCACCTAGTTCAACGATCTCCGACCACCACACGCCGTCGTCGTTGTTCTGTAAGCACCGTACACCGTCGACGAGAACGTCTCCTCACCCATTACGACCGGTAAGATGTTTTCACTCTTTATTTTCAAATTTTGTATGACTTTTTCAATTTTTTGCCATTTGTAGATTTGATTAGTGTTTTTACATGTTGGGCATTCATGATAAAGGTCATATTATGTTGTATTTGGTTAGAATTTGCTTGGATTTGAACTGCATTATCGAGATTTGGTAGATATATGATCTGAGAAACTGATCGGTTTATGTGTGACCATATACCCGACGTCGGTTTACGTGAGCCAACAAAAACCGAATCGGCTTACGCTGGATACTACATCGACGTCGGGTTAAGTTGTAACGTTTTACATGTTGGGCATTCATGATAAAGGTCATATTATGTTGTATTTGGTTAGAATCTGCTTGGATTTGAACTGCATATAAAGATTTGGTAGATATATGATCTGAGAAATCGATCGGTTTATGTGTGACCATATAACCCGACGTCAGGTTACGTGAGCCAACAAAAGCCGAATTGGCTTACGCGGGATACTAATAGATATCGGGTTACAATTTCACACATATACCAATAACGGCTTACGTTACAACTTAACTCGACGTCGGTGTATGATATAAGTATTATATACCGACGTCGGTTAAATTAATTTGTTTAATTTTAATTTGTTAATTAATTAATTTGTTAAATTAATTTGTTTAATTTTAAATTTTAAATTAATTAATTTGTTTAATTTTAATTAGTTAATTAATTAATTTGTTAATTTTGTTAATTTTTTTAATTTTAATTTTTTAATTAATTAATTTGTTTAATTTGTTAATTTGTTTAATTTTAATTTGTTAATTAATTAATTTGTTAATTTTGTTAATTTTTTTAATTTTAATTTGTTAAATAATTAAATTGTTTAATTTTAAATTTTTAATTAATTAATTTGTTTAATTTTAAATTTTTAATTAATTAATTTGTTAAATTAATTTGTTTAATTTTAATTAGTTAATTAATTAATTTGTTAAATTAAATTGTTTAATTTGTTAATTTTTTTAATTTTAATTTGTTAATTAATTAATTTGTTAAATTAATTTGTTTAATTTGTTAATTTGTTAATTAATTAATTTGTTAAATTAATTTTTTTAATTTTAATTTGTTAATTAATTAATTTTTTAAATTAATTTTTAATTTTAATTTGTTAATTAATTAATTTGTTAAATTAATGTTTAATTTTAATTTGTTAATTAATTAATTTGTTAAATTAATTTGTTTAATTTTAATTTATTAATTAATTAATTTGTTTAATTTTAATTTGTTAATTAATTAATTTGTTAAATTAATGTTTAATTTTAATTTGTTAAATTAATTTGTGTAATTATAATTTGTGAAGTAATCAATTTGTTAAATTAATTTGTTTAATTTTAATTTGTTAATTAATTGATTTGTTTAATTTGTTAATTTGTTTAATTTTAATTTTTTAATTAATTTGTTAAATTATTTAACAAACAAATTATTCGTTGCTTTTCTTGTTAATTAATTTGTTTGATTTGATCATATAATTATTCGTTGCTTTTCTTGCCTACAGATGGAATTCAATTATAGGCATCTGGTGCAACATATTCCAGAAAAATCATTTGGGAGTACACATAATAGTATGAAGACTATTGGTGAGTTAAATGTATTTCTGCAGCAGAGGCAGCTGCTAGACAGGTTTAATGCAGAGAGTTCGATCTCGTATTTTTTAAACTTATGCTAAACATCCTTGCTAGAGAGTTAGTAAATTATCCTAATTCACAACCTGATGAGATGTGGTTCGAAATTGGGGGAAAGCCATATAGGTTTGGAAAGCATGAGTTTTTATTAGTGACAGGATTGCATTTTGGTTATCTCGACCTACAAGTGCTTAAGAGAAAGCAAGAAAACGAGAATAGTTTGCTGTGACGACTTTTTAAAGGAGTATCGCCAATGTTAAGTCAAATTATGCAAATGTTAAGGGTCCGGGGGGATATTATAAGCAATGAAGATGTCTTGAAGTTAAGTAATATAGTCATCGCTTACAATTTATTTTACGGCTATAATGATCGGTCTAGGGTGGACGATTATCTGTGGGTCCTGATAGAGGATATTAATTTGTGGAATAAGTTTCCCTTTGGTACAGTCGGCTACAGCAGGCTTATAGAGAGCCTTCGTCGTGCGCTTGATGAGGATCGACTTATGATTGGCCGTAACATTAATTTGCATGGCTTTATTTGGGCTTTTCAGGTATGATATTTAGTATAATCTCTTGATAATTAATAAAAATTATTTAATGTTTATATATATATATTAATTAAATGGACTATCAAATTTGTTTTAATTGAATGAAAATTACAGTGGTGGCTAGTGAAAATGTTTCCATGGCTGGAAAACAGGGCAGGAACCAAAGTCTTAGGCGGCGACATAGTATTGCCACGGTGTGTGAATTGGTTGTGTAATAACAGAAAGCAAATACGTTGGTCGAATGAGCTGATTCGTGTAAGTATCTAAATGTTTTACATTTATTTCTATTTATTGACTATTATTTTTTATAATGATAATATTAAGTATATTATATATTTTTGTAGTTAATAGCAGGGAATAGTACCCTTGAGCCCACTGCTGCGGAGAAAGAAATGGATTACTGGAAGTCCTTCAACCCTAAACACCTAATTAGGGAGAATGCCTATAAAGTAGGACGTGGATGGGGTGTTGATAAAGATACAGATGATGATTCTGATAGCCGGGAGAGCGAGACGGGTGCGAGTAGGGAGGTAGAGAGTGAAAGGGAGTCAGCTGGTGAAAAGGAGGAAGAGGAGGAGGAGGAGGAAGAAGAGGAGGAGGAGGAGGAAGAGGAGGAGGATCCGCAGCAGCATGATTATCACATCCCAAGCCCACGAGCCGACTCAGAGAGTACATATTTGGAGGGAAGGACCAAAAGAGTACATGAGTTTAGACGAGGCGAGGATCAGCACGATGACACTGCAGTCCCACGTGGTCCCCGCATGGTTGCTGGACCCTCTCAAAGTCAGGTGCGAACTTTGTATGATTATACTACTGTATACATTTTATTCTTGCATGACAATTGATTTAATTTATAATGTTATTTAAATAATTTTACAGGAGCCTCAGACGAAAGTGGGGAAGATTATGGCCTTGTTGGAGTTTATTTTGAAGACACAACAAGAGCAAAATCAGAGGTTAAGTAGAATCGAGAGGATACTGGAAATCCGTATACCTTTAGATGGCGGGAACGATCGGAATGACGGTGATGATGATACTTCACCACCGCATCTCGATCCACAGCAGCACGATGGGAGTGAGCCGGTAAATTTAGTATTTATTTTGTATTTTAGTTTAGTTTTTAAAATCATTATAACTTTTGATGTTCTGTAACTTGTGAAGGTCCAGGACATAGTATCGCAGCTGCTTGGGAAGGTCGAGGGCCCACATCCCCATGAGAACCTACCAGCCCATCAGGATCTCGGACATCAGGATGAGAGTGACCAGGTAAATTTGTAATTTATTTTGTGTTTTAGAATATTTTGTCAAATTATTATAAATTTGTAAATTACAACTTTTGATGTTCTGTAACTTGTGAAGGTCTAAGACATAATATCGCAGCTACTTGGGGAGGTCGAGGGCCCACATCCCCATGAGGATCTACCACCCCATGAAGATCCTGGACATCAGAATGAGAGTGTCCAGGTAAATTTATAATTTATTTTATGTTTTAGATTAATTGTTCAAACAATTACAACATTTATTTTTTCGTAGATTGTGGAGGTTTTGGACATCAGATTGCAGTTGCAGGAGGGGATCGATGTCCCACTTCCCCATGAAGACCTACCACCCCATCATGATCCCGGACATCAGAATGAGAGTGTCCAGGTAAATTTGTAATTTATTTTATATTTTAGATTAGTTGTTCAAACAATTACAACATTTGCTTTTTCGTAGATTGTGGAGGTTCTGGACATCAGATCGCAGTTGCAGGGGGGGATCGATGTCCCACTTCCCTATGAGGACCTACCACCCCATCAAGATCCCGGACATCAGGATGAGAGTGTCCAGGTAAATTTGTAATTTATTTTATGTTTTAGATTAGTTGTTCAAACAATTACATCATTTGCTTTTTTGTAGATTGTGGAGGTTCTGGACATTAGATCGCAATTGCAGGGGGGGATCGATGTCCCACTTTCCCATGAGGACTTACCACCCCACCGATATCCACCATTCCAGTATGATATTGATCAGGTAAATTTTTAATTATTTTGAGGTTTATGTTAGTTTTTCATATCATTATAATTGCGTACTTATAAATTTGATTTTCATTTACTTTATAGGGAAAACCGTCAAGGCCTAAACGAAAGATTAAACCGTCGGTATCTCTATTGTCACCATACACGGATCCTGATCGTGCAAAAAAGAAAACAAAAGTGTCAAAGGAGCAGGTGGCGGAAACTCTACCGGCGTTGGATGGTATGGTTGAAAATGTGTATAAGCAGTTTAAAGCTTCATCCTCTTTAGACCTTAGGTATTGATAAATTATTTGCCTTTATTTAATCCGATTACTAATATAATACGACTAACTTTGACACTTTTATTTTGATTTTAGGTGCTGCGTTAACGGTTATCCGATGGCATTCACCCCTGAAGAGTTTCGTATTATTGAGGGTGAGGATAGTTGGTTGACGTCTGTGCATATTGACGGTTATTTACAGTGCCTGCGAATCAAAGAAAGCGGGTGGTGGGATGAGACTCATGATGATAGATACGCAGTGCATGGATCGACCATTTTTGTGAGTGTCAACATTTAATAATTGCGAAATCAACATTTTTTCATCTTTGTGAAATCAATATTTACATTTAATAATTTTATTTTATCACTTGTAGGCGGATATGACCATAACCATGAATAATGAATACATCAGACAAGGAAAAACATTTGATCCCACTACTGTTGTGATCCCCCCCCACTGGAGTAATTTTGCTAGCGGATTGGAAGACGCTAAAACCCCTTGGTGGTCTATTCACAATGTAAGTATTGTGTATGTGAAAAATTATTATTTGATTTTTTAAATAATAATTATATCACTGACATTCTCAACATGCAGCTATTGATCCCGTGTAGTCTACATCAGACCCATTGGATAGTCTGTAAGGTGTGCCTCAGAGAGTAGAAGATTTTCATATATAATTCACATGCCGAGGTAGATTTTGAACATAGGAGAAATGCCATTGAGCCTTTGGTTCACTATATATCGTTGATCTTACGAGCGATTGATTACTACGGGAAGACCAATACAGAGATGCCACCTATAGAAAAGACATGGGATGTGGAGCGCGTTGATATACGGAATGTGCCTCAACAACCTGACAGGTAAATGTCATTTTTTTAATCATATATAAATGTATTATTTAATGAAATAGCTGACCCAACTTTTTGTGTAATACAGGAGCAGTTGCGGGGCATATTGTGCAATGTTTATTCATGACCTACTATGCTCTCTAGAGGGTGATTGGAAGTCTGTCCAAACGAAGGATAATGCTCGTCAAATAAGGGCGCAGATAGCATTCGATTTATATAGGTATTCCACCCCAATGTACAGGGCAGACGAATGGGGCCGATGGACATTAGATAAGGATAGTAAAGTTATATATGATTGATATAAATATTCTAGTAAATTAGATTGATTGATTCATTCATTACTTAGCAAAATATTTTACAAAAATTATAAACAAGGCAAAATATTTCACAAAAATTATATAATTGATGTGTAAAAAAATAACAAGGTAAATCGGTTTTAGTGACACAGTTAAACCCGAAATCGGGTTTAACTGTGCCACTAAAACCGGCGTCGGGTTTACTGGTTCAATGTAAACCGGCGTCGGTTTATACATAAACTGATATTATATGGATACACTTAAACCGGCGTCGGTTTTCGCCATACCTTAAAAACAGACGTCGGTTTCAGAAGGCATACACACACCGATTTCGGTTTTTGTAGTCCTTTGTATACCGAATTTCACTTGCTAATATTAAAAATTCATAATTTTTCCCCATTATCTTTGTTTACATTGCTCAGAAGGCCCAAAAACTAAAAATTTCATATTATTATACACACCCAGAAGATACAATCATGAGACATGGCATCTCCAGTTACAATGTGTATATATAACCTTATGATATAGAATAGTTCAATGTAATGAATATATCTATATATGTAATATGTTTCTTTCATTCAAGTAAATTGACATAATTTAATGCAAATTTGATAATTTTTAGTCCAACAGAGCTCTGGAAATGTGTAAAAATATAAAAGAAAAAAATTCAATTCGGTTAAGTGAGGACGTTAAACCCGGATCGGGTTTTAATGATATATAAAACCCGGATCGGGTTTTAATGATATATAAAACCCGATGTCGGTTTTTGTTGCCCAACGTAAACCAACGTCGGGTTTGGTTGTCTACCATATGTATTTCAGCTACACTTAAACCGGCGTCGGTTTTTGTTATTCATTAAAAACCGACGTCGGGTTTATAGTATTCATAAATCCCGATGTCGGGTTTTCGTTTTTTTTGGGTTTTTTTGAATTTTTTTTTGAATTTTTCTTTTTTTTTCCCGCTTTTTAGTTTCCTATCAGAAACGGATATCGCATTTTACTATTTTGACCATAACCAAAACTAATTTTTTATGCAAACATTTTCAAAATTTAACATAACCTCCCTTATTTTTTATTTATGTTACCCATAATATTACACAACATACGACGATATCACATATCATATAATAAATATTAATGTACCATTAGTACTACAAAATCAGAAATTGACTTTGTAAATATACTGTTGTGCTCCTCAAACATGATAATTATTAAATAAATTAATGAAATTGATTTCAATAATAAGTGCTCGTCATTTATAAAAAGGATAAACCATAAACGTTAAGTTTTTTCATTACAAATTTTCATGATTACCACCATTTTCATCATCTTCTGTGGGTGAAATTGGAAATTGTTGATCGCATCGACGTTGCGTGTGTCCTGTCACACCACAAAGGCTGCATTTTCGGGAGGTTCTGGGTCGTCCAGTACTGTGTGTGGCAGTGGAGCTAGTTCCAACCTCTCTACCAGTTTCTGTGCTAGTCCCAATAACATCAACAGGTTCTGCACTTGTCCTAGCATGATCTACATTTGTCCTTTCGAATGTAGAAATGAGAGGGTTTGGACAACGAAGACGGTTGTGTCCCATTTCACCACATTTTTCACATTTTTTCTTTCGACGACTTTTCCCAGCTGACCGAATTCGTGCCTCTTTCGGTCTACCTACTTGTCGTCTTCCTTCGGGTGGTAGTACAATCATACTTTTGACTTCCGAGGGAACATTCCAATCTTTCGGGCCAAGAACAGGATTAATTGGACGTGCATATGCAGCTTTCAGCCATTCCTTACTATAATAATCGTGACAGAGTGTATAATAATGAACACCGTTGACCCTGATATATATGACAAAGGTAGAAAGTTATCAAATGATATAAAATAAGAAAAAATAATAATAAAGTATAAGTATAATTACTATACCTAGCAACAGCAATGGCATGATGACATGGTAACTGATCTAGATCCCAATGTCGACAAGAGCATGTTCGCTCAAAAGGCTGAACGAAGCCATAACCTAGTTCATGTGTAACTCCAAACTTGATCGGTTGTTGAATGAGAGATATCATAGCACTCGTTGATTCATTATCCATTGAGTTCACATGATCCTCTGCAGTTTTGGTAACTGAAGTTCTGAGATTCTCGGCATGAACACGTCTATCATTATGCCATTTCTGCAGCATATGTCGTAGATATTCATGGACGGTTGTTATCAGAAGCCGTCGCGCTTTCATCATGCATTTGTTCAGTGACTCTGTAATGTTAGTGGTCATCATGGCATATATTCTTTTTAGAGCATATGCACGTAACCATTTCATCACTCTGATGTTAACCAATTTTTCATGCATTTGAGGACATGCTCCTTGAATTTGTTCTAAATATCTATCACAATCTGGCTTTGTATAACAATATGCTGCAAGGTAAAACATATTCTCCACATCTTTTACCTTTCTATAGTGTTTCTTCAAGTTTTGCTTCAAGTGGAAGAAACAGAATACGTGTGGAACTTCGGGAAAAACATTACTCATTGCATTCGCAATGCTTTTATGATGATCGGATACAATAATCAAATCCGACTGCAAATGTTGTCTCCCACCGATAATCTCTCTCAATCTACTTAGGAACCAGGTTCATGAATTATCCGACTCTCCATCAGCAAAATCAAAGGCAAGAGGATAAATCATCTTCTCTCCATCTTTGCATGCAGCAACAAAAATCACCCCTTTATATTCACTTTTCAAATGAGTGGCATCAACTGCAATAACCGGTCTTATATAAGATCGAAAACCCTCAATTGAGGCTCCAAGTGCAAGGAACGATTATAAGAACCGGTTGTTTTCATCCGTCTCAATTGCAGTCACTGTACCAGAGTTTGTTTCCTTTAACATGTGAAAGTACGAAGGAAGCTGCTGAAATGACTCATCCGCTTTTCCATATGTTAGTTTCTTTGCATATTGTAAAGATCTCCAAGATTGAGTGTACATTATTTGCACACCATATTGCTCCAACATTTCTGCAATCAAAAGTTGAGGTGTTATACTATCAAGACTCACTTTTTTCTGATACAACGTTGCTATCACAACAGTCTTCACACTCCGTCTATGTGACTCGTAAGCGTCCTGACAACATATGTGCTCTGGTACATATTTATACACATACCACATCGAACCACCCTTTCTGCATTTTGCGCGAACCTCAAAGTTGCAGCTTACATCCTTACAACCAGCCTCATATCTGACCGTGCATGAACGTCTAACTTTATGTTGATGCCCGGAATTAAGAACACACTTTCCAACAGCAACATTCAGTTCATATTTACTATAAAAAAATGTACCTTTATACAATGTATCACATCGGATGAAGGTCGATATAGCAGTTGACGTAGCCTTAATTTCACATTGATCTACACCGGGAACAATCCAGTATGGTTATGAATGATTGGTTTCAAAATGTGAACCCGAAAATCTAATTTCTGGATACTCTACAGTTTCTGCATCAACTCCAGTTTCAATGTCATCACCTATAGTTTCCTCATTATCATCTCCATTGTTCGATATCTCATCACCATCACTATCTGCGTCCCGATCTTCATCATCATAATCATTTCCACCAAAATCAAAGTCACGTATTGGACTTTCTACGGATGTGAATGCGGCAATAGAAGTTGAAACTTGATTGCTGCCACTAGATGAAATAAAACAATTTTGACCTTCACCTATAAATGAATTTACAATTCTATCCGCAGGTGCTTCTACATCCCTTGGATATGATGACATTATGTTGATGTTAAATTGAGGGACAGTAGAGTTAATACCTCCAGAATCTCTCACAATCTTATCAACATAAATCTCTCTATAATTTACTTTTTCGTCTGAAATCACACCCCGGACACTAAGATCTGTAGTGATAGGTATCTTGACTGAGGGCATCCCCATATCTCGGAGTAAATAATGCAAACGAATATCTCATATTCTTCTATCAATACCAGTAACTGTGTAAACAAATTCAACTAATCGAGAAAAATTGACATCCCTAGGAGCCCCCATCATGAATGTCTCACCCCCAACATAGTTATTCCCATTTTATTCTCCGTTACATTTAACTATTATCGGCACTTCACCCATTCCTATCAAATTTAAAGTATAAACAAATTAGTTTAACATACACTGGATTCATAATATCTAATTAATTTTGTCAAATTCATAAAAATCTAACAAAATCACATCTGATCAAACATACATAAATAAATAAAAATAATTAAAAAAAAACCCTTCTCGGCTTATGTTTCATATGTAACCCGAATTGGGTTTTGTATATACACATAAACCTAGTTGTGTTTTGTGAGTATACGTAAACCGATTGCATAACTACATAACCCGACTCGGAATACATATATCCACATAACCCGACGAATTGAAGAAAACTCAAAAAATCTGATTACTCACATCCCACATAACCTGAGTCGGTTTTCATTAGTATACGTAACCCGATTCTGTTTATGTAGACTCACATACCCCGATCCAGTATACATATCCACATAATCCGATCGATTAACTACATAACCCGAATCGGATTATATATATCCACATAACCCGATTCGGGTTACGTTATACTACGTAACCCGACGACTTGCAGAAATCGCAGAAAATCACAAACTTCCCAGAAAATACAGATCTCACTCACATAAGGTTAGATCACAAGCAAAAGTCACTCTTATGGCCCAAAACTAAGCAATGTGAATAAAATAAATTGAAAATAACCAACAACAATCACATACCTCAAAATTTGAACAAAAACTTCAATGTGGAGTTTGTTGGAGACGAAGAGAATGTAGGAGTCAAACAATGTTTAATGGGTGCACAAATGGACGTCAATGGATGACAATAAAATTTGTAGAGAATGGAGAGGTCATAAAATGGTAGAGAAATGGAAGCAGAATATAGTGTCCGTGAAAGAGGAAGAGGAAACAGAATATGGAAGAGGAAGAAGAAAAAGGGTAATTACGTAATTTCTAATAAGGTTATAAAAGGAAATTTAAACTGAAAATTAGTAAGAGGTAATTTAGGTAACTTGGATATAGATAGTAATTAGTTTGTTTGAGATGTTAAAATAAAATTTTTATAAATAGATGGATAAAAATAAACTTTTATTTTTAAATAAGGTAAAAAATGAAAAGCACTCATTTTAAAAAGAAAGGTTTCCAAAAAGATAAAGGAACCAAAACTTTAAAATCTCACACGTTCAGCTAGGTCAGTATGCCGGTGTGATGCTTGCTTGACCGGGGACATGCTTAGCTGGCCTGTCACATTAGTTGTAATTAATGTTTTAAACGTGCGTGCGATGCAGTATAAAAAAAAATTGCATGCGATACTCATATTATCTCTATATTATTTGAATTTTGTATAGATCTAGATGAGAGGGAATGTCTGTCATCTTTTGTTTTATCTACACGTATCTCAATATATTTATAAAATATCCTGATATTTTAGAAATATCTTCATATTTTTGAAAATAAAAAATTTAGACCGATATATTTTGATTTTTTTTGTCTTATTAAAATTTAAATTTAAAGAAAAAATTACTTAACATAATTTAATAATACTGTTAATAGAGCTAAAAATATCATTTTAAATTTAAAGGCTAATTTTCTAATTATAATAAAAATTTATGGTAATTATGATGGTTAAGGGGAAACAAAAGGTTGGATTGGGGCAGGATCTCCAAACCGAAACCTATTTTGAGCAGGATGTCTCATACTTAATCTATGACCTAACAAGTTTTCGATTTTTTACCACATACTCGGTCCGCTTTGACTTAAATTATTAAAAAATATATGTTTTTATTTAAATATATATATTTAACTTTCACTTATGTAAATATACATTTAAAAAGCATAAGCTTAAGATTAAATATATGTTAAAAGCTTAATATTTATTTGAATTCACACATAAAAGAGAATTCAATAAAACATCATAAAAAGCTAATAAATTTTAAATTCAAAAATGAAGTATGAATACTAAAATAACTTAACAAATATAAAATTAATTATGCGTAATACAACAATGCCAACTATTAACACAAAATTTTAAAAATTCATTCAAACATCTCAATTATCTACAAGAATAGTTTGTTTCACACATAAATCCATAAAAATAGCATTAAATAAATAAAATAGTAATGTACAATACTTAAAAATAAACTATATTATTATTATTGTTGTTGTTGTTGTTTATAACAATAATATTAGTGTATAATAATAATAATAATAATAATAAAGCGGGTAACTATATATGTTGGGTTGCATCAATATGTTTCACTCAAACTCGATTGGATTATAAATCAGGTAAAACCTTTTTGACCTTAATGCTCTCTAAAATCTGATTTTAGTGTTCCAAATTTGCTCTTAAAAAATTAGGGCTCTATTAGTTTAGGTTAGATTGAGGAATTTTGATGTCTTTTGGCGATGATAACATATTATTATGAAACTTAAATGCATATTAAACAATATCCTCCAATTAAAGTAAATCCAAATTAGCCAATTCATGGATCAGTTGGAATGGACAAAGCAACATATATGTGACACATTAATAATCTTTACAATTATACAAACATAATTTTATGAAAAAATTATTGTGCAAATCAAGATAGAATTAAACTATATGTTTTTAAGCCACTGATGGATTATTTTGGTGTTAACTTCTATTTGTGCAAGATTTTGTAAGCATGTACTAATTATTAAAGAAGTGATTATTTATACTTCTTTATATGTAGAAAATGTTGTAAAATAAAACATTATTTCACTAAAGATTTGATTATTAAAATGATATGTTTTTATAGTTTCAACTCTATATTATAATTACATATTTATAATCGCTGCAGTGTATAGACATTCTATTTAATAATAATTACTCACAAACATATTAATTTATTATCAAAAATAATTCATTTGATGCATTATTAATTGTTTTAGTTTACTTTAAAGTTTTAATAAAAAATATAAACTTTAAAAGCAAATATCCATAATTTTTTAAATCTTTTGTCAAACATCTAATCGATATCAATATAATCCTCGAAATATCTGTAAATTTGATAGTTCGATATCGATATCAATACCAATATTTAAAACCTTAGTTATCGTCCACTTGAGAAATGCTTCAATAGGTCAAAAATATATATGTAATTGATTTAAATCACGTAATATCACAGGAAGGAATAAAGAAGAATAATGTGTATACATATATATATTTATATATATTTTATGTTTAGGACAGACTCTGGAATCAATCAAAATCAAATGAAATTTGACTTTGAAGCTCTTTTTATATGGTGGTAGAGAAATTGCATTTATTGAGAGTCAAACGTGGATCTTGAAGGCACCAAGACCAATAACAACCGGTGACGTCACTGACCGATTTTCAATTATATGATAAATTTACATCTTATAACATAATATAAATATATCAAATTCACGTGTCAGAAATCTATTGAGATTAGATATGTACATGTGTGATGATAGACTGGCCACTATGCTTAAATGAGCAAATCATCCAAGCTACCGGAATGGGATATAAATACGAAGCTGTGGTGCAATATTCTTATTCCAACTCTCCAAAATTAGAACTCTAAGTGAGTATACAAGATTTTAATAGTAGATCTCGAATGGATCTCCTTGATGACAGAGAAATTGTTCAGGTATATTTATCTCTTTCACTTCTCTCCTGCTCTCTTTTCTTCACAATTTCTTTACATAATTGACTAACTTCAATTTGAAAACAAAATTGCTGCAGCATTTGTTTGAAACCATGGTCTAATTAAAAGTTGTCAATGCAATAGAAAAGAAGTGTTATATATGGAACTATAATCGAAATTATACTTGTAATCTATATATATATATATAAGAAATCTGTTATTTTCAAGTAATAAAGGATGTGAG
Source organism: Dimocarpus longan (assembly GCA_022984855.1). Taxonomy (NCBI): domain Eukaryota; kingdom Viridiplantae; phylum Streptophyta; class Magnoliopsida; order Sapindales; family Sapindaceae; genus Dimocarpus; species Dimocarpus longan. Next base: position 37,423,978 of record CM041013.1, read on the forward strand.
TTTTGAAAATACCATCGAAAATTGAAATTTATAGTATTTTTAGTGCTTTCGTTTAACATGAATTATAGTTCGTGAATAAAAGAAATAGTTCATATAGTTTGCATGAGACATTCATTTGCAAACCATTTCCTTTATTTTTGAACTAAATAATTCGCGAACTATAATTTGTGATAATTTAAAGTACTAAAACAATTCATCTCAATTTTTTGTTACATCGTCAAATCTCAACCACTTTTTGGCGTTGTTTGACACAATTTTAATTTTAATATGGATGATCTAGGTGGCATTTCAAGGAAATTCATCTGTGAAGAAAGTGATATTAAACAGACCACACAAGTTAAATGCCCTCACTTATGAAATGGTAAGTACTCACATTCACACCCTCAATACACAGTACCGAAACTATTTATGTTTTTTCTTTTCTTTAAAAAACCTGTTATTGTTTATATGTTTCTCATTTTTTTTTACTACTTTATATTAAAAATAATCAATGGATGAAGTTTAACCAAAAATTTGTGAAGTTAAATGTCAGCAGCAAATCCCATATTGATTAAGATTAATTGTGTGTTGTTGGCAGCTCTCTCAAATGATGAACAGAATGCAAGTCTATGAGAATGATTCTAAAGTCAAACTTGTGATTTTGAAGGTTAGAATTATATAAATTTATGAGTGATGAAGCAATGGATATATTCATTATTAACCTGCAAATGACAATAAAATTCATTCTAAAATATCAGTGATATTTTTTTTATTAAATGAAAAAAGAAAAAAAGACTGGAGATTTGTTTGGCTATCACCGAAAGGAGTTTTAATAACACATGACAAAATTACTTTTATTTTCGTCATCCATTTTTATCACCCTGTGACGAACTGAGTTCCGTAGCACACGCTGTTAATTTGCGAAGGTGTCCATCCTCCACTCACCCCCACTTGTTCCGTCAAACCAAAACCTGCAAATTCACAGAACACAGATGGAGACGTTCGCGAACACAGTGGAGCAAATAGAACCTGCAACAGAATATAGTGGAGCAAACAGAACTCCATTAGTTCGCGAACAAAGCTCCCCCTCTTTTTCTTCCTATCTTTCTCTCTTGTTTTTTAGGTGTCAATCAAAATAATAGTACAGAATCTACATGCTCTGTTTTTTTTCTTTTTTTTCAATATCATGTCTCACTTCTGGTTTGATTTACACCAAGCTCAAGACGAAAATCAAACATTCGGTGGGCCAATGCAAATGGGAAAAGAAGATGATTTTCCACAAACTGCCAATTGATCCTCGTTAAGAATGGGCCCGCTATCATGTCAATACATGTATATATGAGCAAGTTGACAAGTGTCCAACTTAGTGGACAGTGGGTTGTCATAAAGAAGATGACATTTGATGGGCCAATGCAAATGCCACCAAACATCCTTAGAGATGTTGAGGGATGCTTTTATAATATAAAGCGATGCTCAAATGAAAACTCCAAGTTGGAACCGCCGCCCGTCCTTCTCTTTCACTTGTCTTTTTATTGCTTGTCGGCTTCACCCGCACCCATCGCTTTATACATATACATATACATATGTATATTAATTAAATGATTTTCAATATTCTTTGTTCTATTTCAGTCTGTCTTTTTCTTTGACTTCAAATTAATATTCATTCCAAAACTAAATTTTAAATCAGGTCGTTGAAAAATAAAGTCACGAACTAACTGATAAATTGAAAAATATTTTATTAGTTTGTTTTAATGAAGAATATTATTGTTTTTTCATCCATATAGATGCTAGTCAAACTCAACTCAATTTTTTGATATTAATGAAATAAGGCTATAGTTATTTGTTGTTAGCTTCAGTTATTTTGTTGTTAGTTTACACCGTTTTGACTATCCATGACTAAAATATTTCTAATTAACAATGCATTTCATTGTGAACTATTATAAATTTAGGACATTAACTATTCTATTTATTTTATTTATCATTCTTAGGCAAATGGAAGAGCATTTTGTGCTGGTGGAGATGTTGTAGCATTGTATAATTTTATGACTACAGGTGAAGAAATTATCTCCATATTTATTTATTTATTCGTTAATAATATCATCATCTATACTATAGGGATCACTGTGTATTCACTTAATTTCAATCTATTTTTGAAAGCTTAATTTCAATGTTTTTGGTAGCTATACTCCCATATATTTAAAAAAAATTAGTTTTCACATCCAATTTCTATTCAAATTCGTCACCATAATAATTAAATTTCACAGTTTTTCTTACTTTTCCACTTCTGATTGAAACAAAGATACCAAAAGTAGTAAAACAATTTGGATTTAAGTAATATATAGGGACGAATTCAATAATTGCCCAATCCTTATATCATAATTTATAGCCTATTGGAATCCATGTCATGCGGTATCCTCACTATTCTACTTGGATTATGAATTGATGAATCAGGGCATTGGAGTTTCGGCGCAAGTTTCTTCAAGAAATTTTCGAACCTCGAGTATTTGGTTGCTACGTATAAGAAGCCCCTGGTAATATAAATAAATAAATACAATATATATTTCGCTATTTTTTTTTTCTCTTCTGAGAATTTGGTAGTGGAGAAGTGTGGTTACAAGAGAGGAAGTTGCGTTAATTAGTTACCTAACGTATGAATGATAATAACAATTGAAGGTTGCACTTATTGATGGAATAGTGATGGGTGGTGGTGCTGGAGTTTCCATGCTTGCCCCGTTCAAGATTGTCACCGAGAATACTGTTTGTATATGCCATTATTTTGTATATATAATTATATATTTATACTTCATTTAAAAATAAAAATAAAAAATCTAACGATTCTGTATTGGTAAAAACATAATATAACCATGCCTGCTCTTAAACATGTGTAGATTTTTGCTATGCCGGAAGCAGCAATAGGATCTTATGTTGGGGAAACTTATTTCCTCTCTAGACTCCCTGGATATTTAGGTAGATCCCTCTCTCATCTAAATGTCAAAATTTCAACTAGATATACTTGCTGATAAAAATCTTCATCATGATATAAAATTTCCCTCACATTCCCTATCTGTAGATTCAATATTGTTGTCTGTTTTCAGGAGAATATTTAGGGCTTACGGGAGCAAGATTGGATGGAGCTGAAATGATTGCATGTGGGCTAGCAACACACTTTGTTAGTTCTACGGTAAGAGTGACAACATGAGTTAACATGTCACGTCAATCTTACTATGATTGGTTGATTTTTGGTTCAATCCACACATTTCCTATGAATCTTTTTTTTTTTTTTTTTTTTTTTTAAAAAAAAGACCTATTAAATTTATTGTACTAACAGTTTAAACATGACCATGGAATTAATGGGTTATTCAATAAAATCTGTTTAACTCATTAATTTTAGATTATATCATTCATATTTGAAAAAAATTCAATTTGATTAATTTATTTATCTATTTAAAACTTTGAGATAATTTGAATCTTTTAAATTATATTATATAATTCAATCCATTAAACATATTTAATAAATAAAAATAATCATCTACATTATAAATTGATCCAAAATAAAATTTTTTATATTTAATTATTTTAAATAGGTTAATACGTTGGGTAGGGTGGAATCTAAATACGAGTCGTTTAATCAATGGCTTAAACATGTTTACCCATTAGTAATCTAAACCTAATAAGGTCTAACTCAAACATTTTAATTTCATATCGGGTTGTTGTGTCCCGAGGTCGTATGAACAATTTCCAACATAGTTCCTACGTACCGTTTGCTTATCTCATAGGATTCCAATTTAATTTATTCAACCGATATGTATTCATAACCGATGTTAATATATATATATATATATTAGTTTCAACTTTTTGTGAAATTTATTTCATTTATCAAAATTAATATTATAAATTCAATGGTTTAGTACCTAATATTTATATTTCAAATTTCTTTTAATTATAACATAGAATCTCCAGCTACTGGAAAATGCATTAAGCGTGGTGGCCTCTTCGGATACAATTGCAATTTCTCAGCTTATCAGCAAATTTATGCACAAACCAAACTTGAAACAATCTAGTGTTATAAACAGGTATCAAACCGTTCACTTGACAAGTTAATTTATAAGCATGTATATATAATCATACGATTTTTCATTTTAGGATCTTTAATATAAGTCACTTGAGGGAAGTCTCGATCATCGCTGTAGAGTCTTGTAGATTATGACACATGATTGAGACTGTTTATATGGATAATCTAGACTTTAATAACGACGATCAATACTTTCTTCAGGATATATATATATATATTTATATATATAAGTATATATATAATTTCTATGGTCAGTGTCTTTTAATTTTAAATTGTTAGGACCATCCAATCACATTTATCTATTACATTCTCTCTCCTAAAAATATTTATCTCTTCTATTCAGTTCAAATGCAATAGATGAAATTGATTGGATGATCTTAATAATTTAAAGTTATAAGACACTGACCATAGAAATTTTTTTTTTCTCTCTCCATATATATATAATGTTTTTAAAATTAGGTATATCTAACTTTAAAAAATAATAAACAACTAATCAAATTGATTTATTACATTTGAATTAAATATAAGAGAAAATTTGTTTTAGAAGAGATAATGTAATAGATGAATTTGATTGATTAGTTTTTACTTTTTAAAATCAGATATATTTAATTATAAAAGCTATATATATATATATATCTCACACTAGAGAACCAATATTTTTTTTCTAAATTTCATGATTGAGATAACAATAACTGTGCAACAATGGAACCAGATTGGAGATAGTTAACAAATGTTTCTCTGGAGAAACTGTTGAAGATATATTGTTGGCACTGGTGAGTATGTGTGTGTATATATAGCTTTTGATTGCAATCCGAAAGCATTAACCAAAGCTTTATTTTGAATATGTGTACATTCATTGTATATTGTTACTTGACTTGTCCACTTGTATTTCAGGAGAAGCAATTAAAGAATGGAAAGGAAAAGTGGATAGTTGATGCAGTTAACTCAATGAAATCTTATACACCAACTGGCCTTAAAATTTTTCTTAGATCGGTAATAAAGAAATTCAATTAATCATAATTAAGATTTTCATTTATATTGTTTGATTTCTTTTTCATTTCGATTTAAGATGATAAGTAAATACATACTTCTATATAATTTTTATGCCAACAATTTTTTTTTTTTTTTAAATTCAAATAATTAGGTAAGGGAAGGCCGAAAGCAAAACCTAAAGGAATGCTTGGTTCATGAATATACTGTAATTTGTCATGTTATACGGAGAACCGTAAGCAATGATTTTTATGAGGTACGTATTTAAAAAGATATCAAAATTAATTTAATAATAGTTACATAATTTCATGAACTTGTGTTTTTAATACAATATATATTTTTTCTGTAGGGCATTCGAACAAAACTTATAGAAAAGGTTAAAAAACCACAGGTATGTGTATATTGTTATAATATATTATCGGACTAATCTTATCTTGCTTGAATTGTAAATAATAATAATAATAATAATAAATTTGTCTTATTTGAAACCTTTTAATGTGACATTTATTTATTTTGAAATATGTATATCTTTTTTGATAACAGTGGCAGCCTTCAAAGTTGGAATTAGTTGATGAAGAAAAGTTGAATCAGAGTTTTGAAAGATTGGATGAAGATGACTGGGAACCATTACAACTTGTTCCAAGATCAAACTTGGTTCATGACAATATTGTGGCATCAAAACTATGAAATTTAAAAACAAGTCAAAAAATAAACTATGTACCATACGTAAACAAGTCAAAAAATAAACTATGTACCGTGCGTAATGTTTGCTGTTTTTGTTATACATAATATATGTACTGAGAGAGATTATGATATGAACTACTAGAATTAAAAGAAAATTAAATTGTTAAGAAAAATCATATATATATATATCTCTCGAAATGTTTTATTGTCGAGAAAAAAATAGTAGATAAAAACGTTCCAATCTAGTGGAAGACAAAATAAAAGAAAAGTAACAAGCACTATCAAGTCAACTCGCTTGAAGATGAATACGGAGCCCAAGCCCAACCAAGCAAATTATGTCTTTCCATGGGCTGAAGCACTAAACTGGGCCTGACTAATAGCAAAATCAAGACTTGGGAGCAATATCAATCGAGAAAAATCGAACGAGACTTTTTTTTAACACTTAAAGTAAAATAATTTATTTATTTTTATTTTTTTGACAAATTATTTAGTTTTAAAATTAACATTGAATAGATTAGAGATTTGTTAGGGTTCTACCAAGATCAGTTCTAAATAATTTCTATAACCTAAATATCTATTCCTATGATAACAGATCATACAAACCTTAAAAAATATAAGCAATCTAAATATTTACTTTTATAATAAAAAAAAACAATTATTCATATATATCTTGTAAAATTTATTTGGTGGGACCTGAATCTTAACCGCTAAAATAAATGATATTGTGGTGAGATGTATAACCATCGGTGTTAGAAGGGGATGTATATTTTGTTTTTGTTTTTTATTTTGGTTTTTTTATTATTTTTTTTCAATAATGCCTCCAATGTCTCTTATTTTCTATCTTCAGTGTAAAACTTCTTTTTCAATTTAAACTTATTAGTCCGAATATGAAAGTAAATATTCAAGAATATCTCTAATATGTTTATAACATTTTTAAAATGGTTGTATTCATATAAAAAAGAGAAAATCCCAAAAAACCGCCCGAGTTTTGATGGATTACCCATTTCCCTCCATGTAATTTTGTTTTTATCCAAAATCCCCCTTCTGTTACCAAATTGACAGAAAATTTGAACAAATAGCAAAAAGACATTTTTACCCCTCAATTTTTAATTAAAAAATAAAATAATTATAAAATAATATTTTAAAATAAAAATTTTTCAAAAATAAAACAAATGAAGATCCAGATTTTGGATCTCCATAGCCATTACATGCGATCAGCCAGACCCACAACCATAGCCATTACAGACCCACAACCATGATCATACCAACAACCATCACAATAAATCGGTACACCCACAACCATCAACAATAAATCAGTAAAGCCACATTGAACAATAATCAATCAACAAATCCACAAAGATTGAAAAATAAAATCATCAAACATCATCAAGCACCAAACACAGCTGAAGGTTCAACTGAACCCTTATCTGGGTTCAAACTCACAGGAGGGGGTTCGTCAGGAACCCTCATCTGGGTTCGAACCCAGACGACTGGGTTCGACTGGATTCAAACACAAACCCAGACGAACCCTCAACTGGGTTCGAACCCAGCTGAACCCAGCCGTCTGGGTTCGATTCTGATCTGAAAAGAAAGAGGAGAGGAAAGGAGAGAAGGCGGAGACGGCGGCGCCAGAGAGAGAGAGAGATGAAGAGGAGTCAGCGAGGGAAAGGTTGGTGGTGGATGTCTGGCGGAGGCGGCGGCGAGCGACGGAGCCTGAGTGGTGAGTTAGAGAGAGAGAGAGAGACTGGTGTAGTTAGAGAGAGACAGAACGGTGAGGTTAGAGGGGAAGGTGGTGAGTGACTGAAAAAAAATTTATTTTTATTTAAATTTTTTATTTTTTTAAAATAAAAATATCTTTATTTTTTATATTTTTATATTTAATATTATTTATTTATTTTAATTTTTCATATTTTAATTAATTAATATATATTTTTTTAACTTTCTTTTGCATTTCCGTTTTTATCCCTGGGGTCAAATAGTCAACTTTATTCATTTAACGGAATCTGTTAATGTCAAGGGTATTACCGTCTTTTCATACGCCTTCAGGGGGAGTTTTGGGTGTTTAATTAAAAGTTAGACGGTAATTTTGATAAAAACAAAACCATGTGGGAGAGAATGGATAATCTATCAAAAGTAAGGCGGTTTTTTGGGATTATCCCTATAAAAAATACCCTTGAAATATCAAAATTTTAGAAACATAATTGATATTTCTACCGGTATTTTCATTAATAGAAATCCTAAAATGTATATCAAAACCAAAAAACACACACCCAAAAAAAATGCTATTATTCAAAAATAATAATGATCTCAAACAAAATAAAAAAAACAAAAATTATAAAAAAAAATCCAAGTCAGAAGACAGCTTAGACTTTCAATCGGACAACATGTGACAAAAGTGAGACCTTGCGTCTCACAACAAAACCAGCGAATCATGTTTCTCTTCTCACCTCCCTAAATTCTTTGAACCTATGTATGTCCTTTCTCTCTCTTTCTCCCAAATATTTCATATTTCAATTTCAATACTTGCATGCATTGCTGGTCTCTCAAGTCTCTGCCTTTGTTTGGTTTCTGGGAAAAAAAAAGATAATCAAAAAGCTTGCAGCTTTTGTTGCTTTTTGGACCCAGAAAAAAAATGGTTTTGAAGCTCACTTTTTGATCATGTTTTGTTGTGTTTTTTTGCAGTGGATTGAGAGAAATGAGCTTTCTTGTTGGTGGGGTCAGATTTTTTAGCTTGTTGGTTTTGCTTTGTGCCTCCTTTAATAGGTAAGTTTTTAAGGTTTTGTTTGGTTGGTGGGAAAATGCAGGAAAATAAGAGAGAAGAGGGTTTTAGTTTGATAGTTAAAAGATTTCATGATAAGCGTATTTTGAGTAATGAGTATGCATATCATGTTTTGCTTTATAATTAAGCTTGGTAGGTTAAGTGAGGTTTCATTTTGTAGTTTGTTTGTTGGTCAAGTTTGTGACTTGGATATGATTTTGTTTTGTTTTGATGTAATTTGTGATGTTAGAAATGTGATTGATTGATTGATTGATTCATGTGTAAAAGGTGTTATGATTCTGTGAAATGGGAAATTTTGGTGAACATGCATTGATATTACTTGAATTGAGACTGTAAGACAAGTTGAGAGTGTGTTATTGAAGGTTAAAACAAGATGTGTAGTTATGGAATTGATAGAAGTTGGCGGTGTCGTGTTCATGCTATGATGTTATTCAATCTTGTGATGATATTTGGCGGTTGTTTCAAGGTCGTTGAGTGATGGAAGTGTGGGAAAGGACAAAACATTGGCTATGATAAAGCCGGATGGAGTGTCTGGTAACTACACTGATGGGATCAAAAGGGTGATTCTTGAGTCTGGTTTCGGCATTCTGAGGGAAACAATTTTCAAACTTGATGAGGACAAGGCGGCGACCTTTTATGCTGAACACTCTTTGAGACCCTTCTTCACTAGTCTTATCAAATACATGACAAGGTATCTTTTCAGCTGATGTATCTAAATTAAATTTAAGTCATTATGTTGATTTCGACAAATGACCTTAGATGAGCGAGCTCTGAATTAGTCATTTTTTTTTTTTTGAAATTTCTGAATTAGTCATTTACTTGCATATGCTTAATATGTATCATGTCTATACTGTTTCCCATGTGTGAACATATTGTTAATAATCCAAATTCATCTGTTTTAATCACTTGATAATTCTGCTGAATTTATTTATTGAAGCCTGTTCAAACATAGGTGTTAAGACTTTACAAAGTGAAGAAAAGCATCTCTTTTGCAATTTATCATGTTGTCATCTTGATATATGATGCTGGCTAATTGACTTATCTGCTTGTAGTTTATATAATTCTGGTGACTTGAAGTACTGAATGAACTTGTTCTGCAATCTTTGGGTTGATATGTATGAAGTCATAGTTTAATATATATATATATATATATATATATATATATAGATTTGAGCTTGTTTCTGTTTCTGTTTCTCTTGACTTAACTTTTCTCAGTGGTCCAGTGTTGGTTATGGTTTTGGAGAAGGAAAATGCTGTTGCTGATTGGCGTGCTTTAATTGGACCAACTGATGCAGGGAAGGCTAAAATTACTCATCCCCACAGGTTATCTAGTTCCCACTATGATCTTCTTTATGCTTCGCTACTTATATCTATTGCCTTCGGAGATTTAGCTACAGGCTACTTGGTTTAGAAATCTTCTTCCAATCTTTATATATGGTGATTCATTTTGGACCAGTGACATGATATTGTTCTCTCTACCCCTTTGTTTTTTTTTTTTTTTTTCTGAATTTCCTCTTGAATTACATTTTTTTTTGTTTGTTTTAAATATGTCTAGCATCAGAGCAATGTGTGGGCTGGATTCTGAACGGAATTGCATTCATGGTTCAGACTCTGCTCAATCAGCGCAAAGAGAAATGTCATTTTTCTTTGAAGAGATGTCTTCAGGTCAAACATTTCCACTTCTCTTTTAATTGATGTGATATTCGTATGTGTAGAATCTACCCATGCTTGTGCTTTATAAAGTTGTGATGATAGATACCAGTATTAGAGGACTTCAGGTTACGACTAAAATATAGGAGCCGCCATCATTGATGATTTTCAGATATTTGCTCACAAAATAACTGCATCCTATATTCTCTATTACATTTTTCATTGTGGGTAGATTGGACACAGCATAACTTTACCCTTCTGTTTGTACTATATCTTCTCCAATCATTATGACAGAAGAATATGAGCAAGTTTAGGTAAATCAAGAAGTATTTTTAAGTGATACTAGGCAGTGCATTTGGTCAAGATGCCAAAATACATGCTTAGGATGCTAGTGAAGATAAATCAGTTTGCAGTTAACGGTTAAATGTTATGTTTAATTTATCATTTCTTTTTGATGCAAAATAATCCAAATTATTATCATTTTTTAAACTATAATGATAGAATGGCCCTTTTTATCTAAATCCATCATCCTTCTCCAGTCCCTTAAGAAATCTCAATATTTACATTTCAGTTGCCTAGTTGAAGATTCTAATTTCTGTTTAAGCTGCAATCTCCTTGAGAGTAAAGCATAGAAGTGGCCTGCTTGTTTTAGATCATCATAATTTGCAGGAAAGATATGAACAGGCTTAGTGTTTTGATGTAAACATCATTTGCAATAGCAACGTTCTCTTGATATTTACACCAAACATGAATGCAGGAAGGAACTTCACTGGAGCTCTTTTATTTATGAAAACTTTCTGCAAGAAATAAAAGTGGGATGCGAAACATAATTGACAAAAACGATTTCCGATAAAAACAGAACGTTTAACTTTCAAAGTATGATTTAAGATGAACTTGTCACCAAGTGGGAACTAAAACAGGATGTTTAGGCTATGGCATCCATCTGGCTTGCATAAGATTATATCTTTTCTTGCTGGCAATGCATGTTACTTGTTTGAAAAAGCTATTGTATTAAAGTGTTTTATTGTATTTGCTTTTGACAGATGAGGTAGTTCCAACACATGATGAACTGTAACTGGTAAGCTCTTAAAGCAGATCCACGTGTTTTGTACCAAGTTTCTTTCCCCACATTTATCCATGTAATTCTATAGAATGGAGAAAAGTATTGTCTAGTCCTCTACGTTCCTCTATGTTTGAACCAATCTTCCAAACGTTATATTGCTGACTTGTCCGCATTGTTACTTCTTCCACCTCCTTTTTCCCTTTTGTTGTTTTTGAAAGTCAACTTTTGTAAATTTTATCTATTATTATTTCCTGAACAGTAGCAGACAATATATACAACCCTAACCAATAAATGATAACCACCAACTACCACCTACTAACTCCACTATCTGCCACCTAACAATGACTCCAGATTTTTACATTAATATTTATACAATTAAACTTCTAACTACTGGACACAATTCAACACTCCCCCTCAAGCTGGCTTAGAGATGTCATCCAACCCCAGCTTGCCTGTTAGCTTCTCAAAATGATTCTTTGGTAATCCTTTTGTGAAGCAATCAGCCAATTGCTCACTGGTTGGTAGATAAGGCATGCAGATCAGCCCTTCTTCCAGTTTTTCCTTGATAAAATGCTTGTCTATCTCAACATGTTTCGTTCTGTCGTGTAGAACAGGATTGTGTGCAATAGCAATGGCTGATTTGTTGTCACAAAACAGTTTCAAAGGTTGTGGCACAGATATCCTTAGGTCTTCAAGTAATCTTTTGATCCATAGCACTTCACAAATCCCAAGAGCTACTGCTCTAAACTCAGCTTCAGCACTACTTCTAGCTACAACTCCTTGTTTTTTACTTCTCCATGTAACAAGATTACCACCAACAAAGGCACAATAGCTAGAGGTTGATCTTCTGTCGGTGATACTACCAGCCTAATCAGCATCCGTATAGATTTCTATCTGTAAATGCCCTCTGTTGGTGAATAACAAGCCTCTGCCCGGTGTCCCTTTCAAGTACCTAAGGATTCTTATGACTGCCTCATAGTGTTTAGGACCTGGTGAGTGCATAAATTGACTCACTAGGCTGACAGCAAATGAGATGTCAGGTCTGGTATGGGCTAGATAAATCAATCTTCCAACTAACCGTTGATATTGCTCCTTGCCAACTGGTGTACCAGAATTTTCAGCTTCAAGTTTGAGATTAGATTCAATGGGAGTCTCTGCAGGTCTACAACCCATTAAACCAGTCTCCCTTAGCAGATCAAGAACATATTTTCGTTGAGAGATAAAGATTCCTTTCTTGGACCTTGCAAATTCCATTCCAAGAAAGTATTTTAGCTCTCCTAGATCCTTGATCTCGAAATCCCTAGCCAAGGCCTTCTTTAACTTGTCAATTTCAGTTAAATCATCACCCGTCAGAATAATGTCATCAACATATACAATTAATATAGCCTTCTTTCCCTCTTTCGAATGCTTAAAAAACAATGTATGGTCTCCTTGACTTTGACTATAACCAAACCCCTTCATAACTCTACCAAACCTCTCAAACCATGCTCTAGGTGATTGTTTAAGACCATAGAGAGACTTGATCAGCCTACATACTTTCCCGCTCCCTTGCTCCTTTTCAAACCCGGGTGGAAGTTCCATAAATACTTCTTCTTCTAAGTTTCCATTTAGAAAAGCATTTTTTACATCTAGTTGATGTAGAGGCCAATTGTAATTCACTGCTACTGAAATCAGTATTCGGATGGAGTTTACTTTGGCAACCGGAGCAAAGGTCTCTTGGTAGTCTAGACCATAGGTTTGAGTGAACCCCTTTGCAACAAACCTAGCCTTATACCTTTCAATAGATCCATTTGCTCCATATTTAATTGAAAAAACCCATTTGCACCCAACAACCTTTTTTCCCTTAGGTAAATCAACAACTTCCCAAGTCCTATTTATTTTAAGAGCTAGCATCTCTTCCATAACAGCTTCTTTCCAATTCTCAGACAAGAGGGCTTCATGAATACTTTTGGGTATGACCTGATGGGATAATTTTGAGACAAATGCTTTATGTTTTTCAGACAATCTATGATAAGATAGGAACCTAGCAATAGGATGAGATGTACAAGTTCTAATCCCTTTCCTAAGAGCAATAGGAATATCAAGATCATTGATAGGCTGTTCTGTATTGGTATGTTCTACACTAGATTCAAGTGAAGGAAGAGAACTGTCAGTGAAAACCGTACCTTGCTGTAGGTCAGAACATGGTTTAAGGGGTTGAGATTGGTCTGTGTGATGTTTTTGAGCTCTACTTCCAAGGTTCTTTCTCCGAGTGTACACCTTTAGCTCAGTAGGATTATTCTGCACATTTCCGTCCCCTGTATCAGACTCAGTATGGGATGGCGATGAACTAATCACAGGATTTTTCATTTCAGGTTCAATTTCTTTTGGAAAAAATTTTTCTCCCTGAGTACTATTCGAACAAACCATATTTTCAGGTTGAATAGTGTCAGATGCAGGAAAAACAGGACTAGGAATCAAGTCAGTATCATCAGCAGAAATCAGACCAGGAGCCAAAACAGTATCAGCAGGAACCTGGTTTGATACCTGCTGATTTTCATCTTCCAATCTATTCTCCCCCTGAAGAGGATTTTCAAAAAATGGTTTGTTTTCAAAGAACTCTACATCCATGCTAACATAGGTTTTTCGAGTTCGAGGACTAAAGCACTTATATCCCTTTTGATTGGGAGCATATCCAACAAACACACATTTTTCTGCCCTAGCATCTTGTTTAGATTTAGAAAACTGATGAACAAATACAGTGCTTCCAAAGGTTTTAAGAGGAATTGAGGCACTAAGATGATTTGTAGGGAAATGTTTTTTAAGGCAATGCAAGGGTGTGTCATGTTTCAAGACTCTTGATGGTACCCTGTTGATTAAATAAGTGGCAGTGAGGACAGCTTCTCCCCAGAGATATTTAGGCACATTCATGGATAACATGAGTGCTCTACTTACCTCTAGGAGATGCCGGTTCTTTCTCTCAGCAATGCCATTTTGCTGAGGAGTGTTCCTACATGTGGATTGGTGTTGAATACCATGCTCGGTTAAAAAACTCCCAAGGTTTTGATTGAAATATTCAGTTCCATTGTCACTACGAAGAATGCTTATTTTAGTTTGAAATTGATTTTCAACCATTTTATAAAAATCTTTGAACAATTTTTCAACCTCAGCTTTGGTACTCATTAGGTACATCCAACATAACCGTGTGTGATCATCTATAAACTTTACAAACCATCGTTTTCCATTTAAAGTAGGAACACTAGAGGGTCCCCATACATCACTATGTATAAGATAGAATGGCTTAGATGCACGATATGGTTTTGATTGATATGGGTTACGAGTACTCTTAGAAAAACAGCAGATATCACATTGCAACTCTTTTATTGACACAGTTTGGAACAGTTTTGGGAACAGATTTTTTAAGTAGGGAAAACTAGGATGTCCTAGCCTAAAATGCCACCTCATAATCTGGTCTTTAACAGGGAGGGAGGTAACATTACAATTAAGAACTTGAGCAGGCGTACCACTCAAAGATTCCTCAAAAAAATAGAGCCCATCCTTCATCTCAGCACTGCCAATCATCTTCCCCATTGCCATATCCTGAAAAACACATTTAGTAGCAAGGAAGATAATAGAACAATTAGAATCATGTGTGAGTTTACTAACAGACAGTAAATTGCAGGATAGGTTAGGAACATGCAGAACAGATTTCAAGGTAAGTTCCTCTGAGATTTTTATTGAACCTCTGCCAGCAATACTAGAGAGACTACCATCTGCAATTTTTACCTTTTGATTACCAGCACAAGGAATATAAGTCTGAAATAAGGATGAGTTACTGGTCATGTGATCAGAAGCATCGGAATCAATGATCCAAGGTGCGGAGGAGGAAGAGCTTAAGAAGCTGGTAGAGATATTACCTGAGTGAGCAATGAAACTGCTAGGAAGAGATGTAGTCGATCCAGTTGAACCAGAACTGGGCGAAATCAGTTTAAGAAGTTGTTCAACTTGATCTTTGTTGAGAAGTTGCTCAGCAGAATGGGCTGTTGAGCCAGTTCGTTCTCTAGGTTTCCAATTGGCTAGCTTTCCATGAATTTTCCAACAAGTTTCTCTTGTATGTCTCGGTTTATTGTAGAAATCACACCATACCCTTGACTTGTCCTCAGATTTTCGACCCTGAACTTTATTAGCCACCACTTCATGTGAGACCAATGCAGATGACTCAACAGGGCTTGGTTCGTTTTTCTTCCCAAGCATTACACAGCGCCTGCTTTCCTCTCTTCTTACTTCAGAAAATACCTCATTTAAGGATGGAAGAGGCTGTTTCCCAATTATTCTGCCCCGAACTTCATCAAATTCAACATTAAGGCCAGCCAAAAACTTGAAAACACGACTATTCTCTGTTATCGTTAGGAAGTAAGTTCCATCAGCCGGGTCTCTCCACTTATGTTCGTAGAACATATCCAAGTCCTACCATAGACGTTTGAGATTAGCAAAATACTTTGTAACCGAGTCTGTGCCTTGCTTTGCTTCTCCAATCTTCAAAGTGATTTCATAAATTTGGGACTGGTTTCCCAAGTCAGAATACATTTGCTTGAGATTTTCCCACATTTCCTTAGCCATGGAATACCCAAGGTAATTGGTACTAATCTCCTCCTCCATCGAGTTCACCAGCCAGGCCATCACCATGGAGTTTTCAGCATCCCATACTGCATGCTGGACATCTGAGATTGCAGGTTCAACTTTCTCGCCAGTCAGGTAGCCCATTTTTCCCCTGCATCTGATATACATCTGGACGGAGAGAGACCAACGGAGAAAATTGTCCCCATTAAGTCTAATATTTGTAATTTTGACGGGTTGGTTATTGTTATCTAAAGAAGGGTTTGAGAATGGTTGAGTTAATGGAGTAGAGGTGACTGTTTCTTCTGACATGGTGACAAGACAAGGGGTATAGAGGTTTGGCTACAAGGAATAAGTCCAAGAGCCCGGTTTTTTGAAAAAAAGGCTGCTCGGTTCCAGAATTAGAACCTAGCTCTGATACCAAGTCAGCTTTTGTAAATTTTATCTATTATTATTTCCTGAACAGTAGCAGACAATATATACAACCCTAACCAATAAATGATAACCACCAACTACCACCTACTAACTCCACTATCTGCCACCTAACAATGACTCCAGATTTTTACATTAATATTTATACAATTAAACTTCTAACTACTGGACATAATTCAACAGAAGGCCAGTTTGTCTTTTCACCCACAAGTTTTGTTTGAGGAGAAGCTGGAATTACTCCTATCACTTTATGTTGCCTGCTTACTTTCACTAACAGAAAGAAAGTAGAAACACAGAGTGTGATGCACATCTAGAAGGGTTGATGAGCTATAGTGGAGCTATAATGTGTGCTTCTGTCCAAAATGTGCTTTTTTCTTTTTTTGGCTGTTTGACAACCGAATAGGAATGTGTTGCACTTTGACAATTGTGGATACTTTGTATGTCCCATTTCATTGACAACATTCGAAACCTGAACATAGGTGCTGGCATTATTGTAAGTTTAATTCGTAGTTGTAAGAACATTATTGCAAATATGCCGTAGTATAATTGTTTTTAATACTGATATGCTGGTCATTCATTGTTCTATCTTTAGTTCATATGAATCTAAGCAACACTGATTCTCTTATCTGTTCTGATCCATGTGTTGCTAATAGTATATATGTAAAGTTCAAACAAAAGAGTTTTTACTTTTGTCACTTCAAAGTCTGGTCATAATCATTCAATAGTTCAACAAATGTAAATCCTCCAAAACTTAATCATCCAAAACCAGGATTACCACAAGTTGGCAGGATTACTTTGTGCCCATAAGTTGTTTATGACAAAGCAGTGGGTTAAAAACCGCAATTACCGTTATTTGTCTGTGCTAATGTGCATGCATTTGTTCATATATCTAGCTACATTTTGCATACACAATGAAGTTCTTAGCCATCTCTATACACAGGTTCCAATGTTCCTAGATTTCTACTCAGGCTTCGCAACTAGCTGGAATTTTGATTTTGGGGATTTTAAGTGTTCATTTTACCAGCATTGTAAGCATTACCAAAAAGGGAAATATGAACAAATGGGGTGTACATTTTGGGAATATTTGTTGATCTTGTAATCTTCGTCAATGAATAAACAATGAATTTTCCTTTTTAATAACAGATAAAAACTCAAGTAGAGATTTTGGAGGAATTCTTCACTGTATACAAGGAGAGGTTGTCATTTTATATAAAAATGACTTTTGGGATCATTAGGATTTCGATGCTTTTGTATACGGAGCATGCTAACATATATACATTATTTAGGTCATTCATCTTTGTATATGGAACATGCTAACATATATACATAATTTAGGTCATTCATTGATACTGATAAATGATTCAAGAATAGAATTATACAATTTGTGTAATTTTGGAGTCTGCGCTATTTTAGCTTTATTTAAATTATCGGTATTTATAATTGATTTTTATATTGTGTACGGTTTGAGAGGATTCTTTGTTTATATGTCAAGTAAATCTTTGGTAAGTATTTGCTATGTAGATTTAAAAGTAATACTTAATGTACAATTTTGTTTGTAAAATTGTTTTTTATCCATTTTAGTTAAGCACGGCAATATAGATAAAATGACAGCAATGGTTGCCAGTGACATTAACCTAACTTTGCTATAAAACATCTACAAGTACGATGATACTAATGGCGCATTTGAAGCTATTTATATACATTACAAGTATTGATAATATTTTTGGATGACGGAGTTTGAGGTTAATTGTACTCATACATGCATTTGATCTCTTAGCATATATGATTGTGCATCTATTTAGGAAGATGATAAGGGTTTGATTTTCACTAAATACATTTTACTAGTAGTGTGGATTGTTTTCTTTTTTATTCTAAGAGTAGTTGTTTTTCAATTAAATAAATATTTGGATTGTATAAGTAGTCATTAATTTCGATGGATCTCGATAGACTCTAGACTTGCTCAATGCTGATTTTCTTTTTGAAATACCTGATATCAATAACATTGTAGATTTGAATAAGGTCCTTTCTATCAACTATTGAATCTTGTAATAACGTAGGAAAATAAGTAGTTTAGATATAACAAGAAGCAAATACTTATAAAATGAACTTGTCAAGATATTGCTTTATGTATGGATATCTGATATTTACATGCAGCAACACATTTCGAGGCAAAAATACAACTTAAATTGCTTCTTTAAAAAGAAGATTTAAAAAAAAAAATAAAAATAAAAGGGTAAGATTATAATAATGTAAATTTTTGTCATTATGATATTAATATTAAATCATTTATCTGCTTTTGGTTAATTTTAACCATTGACTCAAGAATAAATGAGTGGTTAAATGATAAATCTAAAGTTCAAATTAAATCAATAAATATTAATATTTTTTTTTGAAATAAATATTTTTATTTTTAGTCGAACAATCTTGGACGAGCATTATTTTAGTAGGTATTTTTAAGTACGGATCAAATTACTATATCAACTTTAATGAATTGATCTCCACATTTAACCATCAATTATTGCTCTTGATTTAAGTGAGTTGACAAATGTTCTCAACCCAATAAAAGAAGAGAGCAATGATGGAATCAATACAATACCCATGATGGCCACCACCATCGTCCACGTTATACAAAGTTGTATAACATTCCAAAATTAGAAAGAATTGCAAAATTTACGTCCATTTTACAAATCCTAGAAGTCTAGTAGATGGGATCACCCACATGGCTTGCCTTCTTCTTTTCTTTTTCTTTTTTCAATTAATTTTTTTCTTATAAATAAATAGATATATAAATAATTCTTGGTGGGTGTGAAATCTTCTCTTCCCCTGGACTCTCTCTTCTTTTTATTTGATTTATTTCTTTGTATTATCAAATCTCGAGGAGGATGAGTTCTTTATTTTATTTTAGAACAAAATATAAAATAGAATAAAATTATTAGGATTTGCTATGACGAGTTCGGTGACGTTAGATGTTAGATATTTTTGATTATTTTTGGTTTCGATTGTTTGTTGTTATTGGTTTTTAGTGACTAATTAGATCCCACTTCAATAATATTGCACTTTTGCGATATGATGTCGTGGCTTATAGTTGAAGGCTTTTGCTGTCGTCTTATGGTTCACATGTATATACTATACATATCTATATTATTAATTAACGTGCAATTATTTGCATCCAATATGTATTGATGATAAGAAAAAGTTTATTCAACTTTACAATATTTTATATTTAAATCACCTCCATTATATATGATATTTAAAAAGAAAATTAACATATAATAACATATATTTTGATTGATGAGTAATTATATATAATAGAGAATTATACTATAATATAATGTATCAAATATGTAACTTCGACGTCTTAGTACTCATTAAAACATAAGTGCAAGATACTTCATTATGTATTATATATTCTAACCAGTAATTGCATAAGAATCATATATACTATTGTACATGATATGTAATTGTTTCAACTTAATACCTGACTAGTTAAAAATATATAAGAGCAAGACATCATTACTGTTTTATATATTCTGATTGATCAGTAATTACATATACTAGATAATCATACTATTGTACAAGATATATATAAGCATTTTGATACTTTACTTATTAAAACATAAGTGTCAAGTGTGGGATAGTTCATTCTGTATTGTGTTGGTTATTCAAGTGGAAGTAATAATTATTGACTTCAATATAAGATGATGGAACTTTAATTTTCTGTTTGTATATTTCTTTTGGAAAAAATTGCATACATTTCCCAAAATACACTGCTGAACAAACTTTAGATAAGACCAAAATCCAATTTTTTTTCTTTTATTTTTTGATAAAAAACCAAAATCCAATTCAATAATATTCTTTCGAAGCAGTTTTTCAAAATAATCTTTTAATGGATCCTTAACTTCTTGTACTGCGAACCAAATTACGTCCAACACAATAATTAATTAATTCAATAGTTATGCTCTTGACACGTTTAATCACTGTAATTAGGTAACGTAATAGTTAGGAATCATATAAACTTGTTGTACTACGAACCAAAGAACATCCTACACAGTAATTAATTAATTCAATAGTTATGCTCTTGACACGCTTAATCACTGTAATTAAGCAACGTAGTAGATTAGAAATAACATAATAATTAATAAAATAAATCAAAATGTTGATAGTCCACCATGCATGGAGGCGTGTCGCCCAATAAAATGGCTTGGATGAATAAAACCAATTTGTAATTAATTTAATTAATCAAAACCGTCTTTTTAAATTATTTTCTCTATGTTAATTAAATAATCAAAAAAGTGGGAGTGACAAGGATCCGTGACAGGAACGGTTGTCACCCAAGTAAACCGTGCTTATAAATTATTTAATTAATTTTTCTTGCTTAAGATGCTGTTGACAATTAATTAATTAATTAATTAATGATTATTGTTTAATTAATTTAGATGGAGGAAGATCTTGGGTCATAGGAAGAAAGTTGTGGAAAGTCAACCCGACCCCTTTGGGACACGTGTTGGACCGACATTAGTTTCTGGGATCTACTAATGTCTTGACATGTGGCCAGATTTCAATTATGAAAGTTGGGACCATTAATCACCAAATTTTCTTGCAAGTTTCGGATTTTAAATTTAATAATATACATGTTAATTAAGAGGTCAAAATTCGAAAATTTAGATGTCTTTTATTTTTTATTTTTTATTTATTTACATTATATAATTTGGATTGGTTTAGGAAACAACCGGAACCAAACGGGATTACACACTGAATGCATGACCTGAAGAAAGATTCTCAAATAGGAGGAAACAACCCATATACAAATGGAGGGACTGTCCTCAAATAGGATTATTATTATTATTATTTTCATTATTGATTTTTTTATTTATTTTTAATAAGGAACTAATACAAGTTTGTAACATGCAATTTTCTGGCAAACTTCAGGTAATTAGAATATGTTTCTTTTCTTTAACAAAATTTTAATTGTTAGACTCTGATTATAATTTAGTCTAACGATTGAGAAAAAAATTTATAAAATTTTGCTTGAAAGAAGCGTAACATGTGAGATTGGATGTCATGAATACATATGAGAGTATCCTTATCTATTAATTATCTCCTAAGCTCATCCTACAATTCAAGTCTAGTAACAATATTACGTTGTTAGATCTTATTACAATTAGCTTTATATAATATCAGTTTTAATAAAATGATTTAAAGAAGACAAAATACTAGAAAAAAAAAAAAGAAGAAGAAAAGATGAATAAAATTTGGTGAACTCTAGTGAACTATGTTAAAACTTTTACCGCAAAATCCTTAAATTTAAGAAGAGCATATATATAATTTAAATGGGGTCCTATTTCTTGGTAAGATTGAACTTGAAATTGCATGGGATTTGTTGTTTGCTAAATTTGCTGTTTTCTTTTGCCAAGAGATATTCGTTTTTATCTGCCTACATATGTTTCAACATTTTAATTAATTTTGTCAAGAACATTCTTACTTGTCTAGGATTTCTTTGCTTCCTAGGAATTCAGTTATTAGACGGTGGTGCACTGTGCGTGATAATCTCTTGGGATAGATCAAAATCTTCTCAATAATCAACAAATTTAATGCTTAAATTTTTCTTATCCCCTTTTTCATTAGAGAGCACAGTGTAATCACATTAAATGTATTGACTAGCTGTCTACTGCTACCATATAAGTAAGGTTTAAATTTTTCTCATCCATTTTTTATTAATTATTGTTATTGGACAATATATATTTATTGAATTGACAAGCTCTCTATTGTTACCATACAGGTATCATACAACAACATAATCCCTCAATCAAAAGTTAAGTATATATAACACGAAAGTTCCTTACAATTTCCCCTAAATACATCGTGGGGCAAAAGTTTCAATAATCCTAATAAATTACTGTCTAAATATATCCGAATAGTTTTAAATTTAATAATAATCATAATTCGTTAGCTGCTTGATGCTCTTTTGAATTTGTATAAAAGGCCTTAAATTAATTTATAAACTGCTATTTTTCCTGTTTCAATTTGTCGAATAGACATATAAGTCACGCGATTTTGTCTGAATTGATTGTGCTATCATACTGCACCTTTGTTCTTAGAGGAAGAATATGGTGCCCTAAAATTGGGACAGGGACATTTCAGGGGCTGTTTTTGTCTGTGAACCGGACATTTCCACGTGGGGTTTCTATCTCTTCATGTATGAACCCTCATGCATTCACCTTCTTTTCATTTCTTTTAAGTTGTCACTCCATACTGCCCTAGTGTCATTTGTTTGCTGCAACATTCATTTTTGTGTTTGTATTCTACTTCTAGAATTTTTGGTAAGTACTTTTCCTATCATTCAAAAAGATAAGCTACATAATGGATTCTCCCAACACATAACACGTACATATATACGCTTTTCAATTTTCTTCGATTTCTTAAAGAGAAATCACGTTACGGCAGTACAATACCAAATGACCACTTAGCACAATATTTCTTCCACAAAACTTCACAAAATTAAGATCATAATATGGAACAAGTACAACTCTAATTAGTGTTCATCAAGATTATAATAATACTAATAATAACCAATTAAATACATCCTTAACCAAGTGCTTGATTAATTAAAACATATCCTAGTACAAAAATAACTAGATAGTACAAGCTAGAAGAAGCTTGAAAAATTTTCATGAAACCTAAGCAAAATTTAGACTGATGGGTAGCACAAGGAGATATCACAGCACAAGTTGTGACTAAGCTGTCTTTGAAACATGTTTGGTAAGCTCTTCGTGTCGAACATGTAACCATTCGATGATGGTAAAATCTTTTCATAGAGATCGAGAATCAGCTTTTTGTTTCCTAATTAAAAAAATTTTAAGGTACTAATTGTCTTGGAATTCTTGAAAATTAGGCTATGGATATTCCAGAAATAGTTTTCCCGGAAATTCTCACCCATGTGGTATTTTTATGGGCATTACCATTATAAATATACAGTTGTAAGAGCATGTCTCCATGTTAGTTTGGGATATAAATCGAATACAAAGATACAAACAAAAGGGGTACATATTTTGCAGAAGAAGTCAATTAAGGCTGAGTTTGGGAACTTGAACCACTACAAAACTGCTTTTGTTCACTGGCTTGGCTATGCATGATATTCATAAAAAAAGGAAAAAGAAAAAAAAAAAGAAGAGAGAAACTAGTCTATTTATAGTTTTATACTTTTAAAGCTCACTTTTCATTGGTTTACAGCTTTCTAACACCTGCTTTTTTCCACATACATCTATGACTACCACAACTCTCCCATCACCAACACCACCACCTTTTGATAAACTCCTCTGCAAAAAGCTGGTTCCAATTTTAGACTAAAAAAACCAACGAAAAATTTCTCAATTATTCTCTTATTCTCTCTCTGATATCTCTCTAAAGATGAAGGTAAGTTTTGTTTGTGTTAGAGATCATGTGTATTTATATATTTATATGTCATGAATCATGAATGAGTGAAGTTACAAGCTAATTCTAAGTTCAAGTTCAAGTTTTCTTATAAGGTTTTTCTTTGGTGGCAGCTGCTTAGTTGGATGCAAAATAAGCTTAATGGGAAGCAAGTGGATAAAAAGCGGAATGCGGTTCCAGCTTCTTGTATGCATTTTTCTTCTTCTTATTCTTTCTCTGTAGTTTCATTTTGTTGTTTTCCAATTTGTGAAATGAGAAGTGCTTCTTTTCATAATAAGAATGACCTAAAGGAGGGAAATAGTGAATGCATCTACCGCTTTTGAGGATTGATAATTGATTCTTTCACTGATATGGTCAATTTTTCATTTTTAAAAGCGTTATATTTTGAAGTGTTGTCTTCTTGAGAAGTGCTTCTTTGACTGTTTGGCATACATGGAGGCAGAGGGAAGAACATGGAGTAAATGGGTTCGGGTCAGGATTTGGATCTGAATTCGGTTCCGAAATGTGCAAAATTTCATTTTACTCTATGTCGAGTTTACGATATTTAAAATAATGGATTTGGTATAAGTCAATAAAGTCAACCAATTGATATAGGATATGAATTTATCATATGCATGTCAATGAATTAAAATAGAATCAAAATCTAACAATCAATTAGTTTAATTTACTTTTAGAATCTAATTAAAATCTCGAGAATTTAAAAATATAGGTAAGTCCACCAGTAATACATGAGTAAGCATTGCAAGAAATCGTATGTAATGAACTTTTTGACGGTAAAAATATTGTTCTTTAATGTAATAGTTGATGCAACTTGTAATTTGTTTTCTTACGTAGTATAATTTACATTAATTACTTTTATAATCATAAAGATTTTATTGGTTAACTTTTGTTTGTTTTCTCTATGTTGTGTAGATCCTGGGAAACAAGAGCCTCGGGAAGAATTCAATGACTGGCCACATGGATTGCTAGCAATTGGAACTTTTGGAAACAATGAAATCAAAGGAAACAGTCAAGACAATCAAGAAATCCAAGACATTCAAGAGGAAGAAGAAACATCTTCTTCAATGGATTTACAAGATTTCACCCCAGAAGAAATTGGAAAATTTGAGAAGGAATTGACAAAGCTCTTGAGAAGAAAACCAATAAACTCTGACAAGGAATTGAAGGAAAATATTGCAAATGGGAACCTTCCATTGGATAGATTCCTCAACTGCCCTTCAAGCTTGGAGGTTGATAGAAGAATTAGTAATGCACTCTGTAGTGATCATGATGATCAAGATCTTAGAGATGAAGACATTGATCGGACGATCAGCGTAATTCTTGGGAGATGCAAGGATATTAGGGCAGATAATAGCAAGAAAGCAATTGGGAAGAAGTCCATTTCATACCTTCTCAAGAAGATGTTTGTTTGCAGAAATGGATTTGCGCCTCAACCTAGTTTGAGAGATACACTTCAAGAGTCAAGAATGGAGAGGGTAGTAAATATTTATTTTACATATTTACTTCAAATTATTATTATTTTTCCGGTTAATAAAGAAAATTAGGATAAATCTTGAATATGCATCGCTTCTATATAAATTTGATAGTTAAGCTTTAATGCTTTTAATATTCCACTTACATGCTAAATTATCAATCTTCTATCTCATTAATTTGATCTCATAATTAATTAAACTAGAATATATGTCGAACTTGTGTCACTTGTACATAAATTATACATAAATTCTAATGTTTTTATAATATAATTTGTATGAATTTTTGTCGTACCCACATTAGGTAAAACTTATAATTGTTTTATTTGACATAAATTTTCGTGCAGTTTTTAAGGATAATGCTTCACAAGAAGATCAACTCTCAGAATGCTTCTCGAGCTCAATCAATGAAGAGATATATAGAGGACAATAAACAAATTTCCAGAAAGGGAATAACTGAGGGTGAACAACAGGAGAAAAATAAAAGAAATGACAACAATAATCATGGATGTAAATGGGTCAAGACTGATTCAGAATGTAAGTTTTTTATTTTCTCAAGAATTTGATTGATTAACCATAATATGCTTGGATTCAACATTTGCTTGTATATTTTTCTGAATAATCTGATTTTATTTAAATTTACTGCAGTTATTGTTCTCGAGATATAAATCTGCACTTATAAATCTTTAAGAGATTTTACTTGTGCAAGGTAAGAAAAGCCAACTCATGAAAAATTTATTTTTCTCATTGATTTTGATCAGTCACATATTTAATTAAAACCCATTTACTTTGGATAAGTAAAATTAAAAAAATAATAATAACAACATGATATTTTTAAGATTTATAATACATCCTATACAAATATATTACGAAAACAAAGATTTTCGAAATCAGAAACAAGGACAACATGTTTAGTACTATATAATAAGTAAAATAGTGTACTACATGTAAGTGTACGTGTTGACCGCATTGACCGACATCCTTTTTACTCATAGAACATAAACCTTGCTTTAAAAAACAATACCAAATTTCTATCTTATGTTTTATTGATTAAATATGTTTTTGCAGATCCATTTTCGATCTTCTTGGGCTATAAATTGTGACGAACACGTAAAGCTGTTCGCGAAGCAGATCAAGTTCAAGCATATGCACATACATAAAAGCAAAAAAAGGACAATCAAAAATCAGAATCAAAGAAGTTGTTCATATTGTTATTTGAAGACACATATAATTTTGTGACGGTGTTTCTCTTATTTTTTTTCCATGGTTGTAAACTGTGATTGTGAACACACACAGCTTCAACACATGTTTTTTGAAATATCGTCTACATCAATTGTTGTATCAAGAAATTTCTGCAGCCTGGACTGCCATGGCTAGATATTTTAACTCTCTCTTTACAATTTTTTTTTTTAAATTTTCATCTTGGCTCTATTAATACACCTTTTTGATAAGTTTCAAACTCCTTTGTAATTAATATAATTTTAGGTGAATAAATAATAATATACATTAATCAGATATATTGAGTATTAATATGTTGAGATAGAAAATCGGGTTGTTATTATAATATGTAATACATTGTTTATATGAAAATAAATCTGACAGGTAGTAAAATTAGTTGTGATTTAAGATTTGAACATGTATTACAATTTGTATTGTGAACCAACATGGATAAAATCTTGAATTCTTTTATCTCCTTCACGATTTTCTCGAAAATAGGGAGAAATTCAGCAATTGGTTGCTATTGTTTTGAATAAGACAGTGGACCGTTTCGAGATAGAGACATTTGCAGCAAAAAGAACAATGTTCTTAAATGTGGCAAAATTTTTCTAACAAATTAAAACCAGAAGTTAACTAAACGAAGACAACGTGGAACGTTATTAGAAGTAATGCAAATCGAAAAATCATCGAATCAATCTTGTTTAAATAGGCTTGCTTCGTGTGTTTTTTGGTCCTAATTTTTGCACTAATTGGGCCTCATCAGGCCATTTAATCAAACAGAGTCTCAGGGTGTTGAGCTATTGGGCCGCTTTCGCCCTACCCGGGCCCATTTGGTACATAGGAATATTCTCCAATTAGTTCTGTACTTCTGTTAATAAGTTCTCTCGAAAACCTTTATTAATATTTAATTAAAAAAATTCATTGGCGATTGTTTGTAATTTATTTATTTTATATAAAATTTCTAAATTAGTTATTCAGAGACTTTCGATATAGCAAGAGAATGTAACAATCGATTTTCCTGTCCCCGTTATGTCTTCGTCATTGTTATTTTACGGTTATGGTTATCATTGTGTATTTGATTATGGTCTCTTTGTTTGACTGATCATTGCATTCTAGAGTTATTGTCTAAATGTGCAATTGGTGTCAATAGATGTTTCGAATTGTGTGCGAAATTTCTCAAAATGTTACCATTCTAAGAAGACCTGTGATCCTTGGGCTCCATGTATGGATTTTGATAAAAATTATGAGGTGTGAGAGTTTTACATATGAGCAAATTAATATTATGCATGAAAAAATGTGTGAAATCTTGCACCTAAAATCTACTGCATATTTATTTATTTGTTTGTTAACTTAAAACTCATCATTGTCATGTACAAGGGTGGACATCCTTAACTCAGCCCGACAAACCCAACCCAACCTAACTCATTATTGTCATAGTTGGGTTAAATCTTAAAAACTATTGAGATGGATTGAGTTGGGTTGGGTTGAAAATTTTCAACTCAACCTAACAAATGTCCATCTTTAGTTCTAAATTCATTTTTTTTTTTTTCTAGATGAACATTTGCTAGGAATTGAGATCAATAATAGCCATTGTGATGAATTGAATATTTTATTTTGAATAATTGAATATTTATTTATATTCATTTTATTTATAATCAAATTGCTAAGACTATAAGAGTTATCAACAAAACCTTTTATGTCTTTGAGATAGATTAAATTCAATCCGATCAACTTAACTCAAATCAACTCAATTATTATTGGATTGGGATTGGGATGAGTTGAAGAATTTATTGGATTAGATTGGGTTGAAAATTTTTTAACTCAACTTATATTAGATTGAGAGATTTTCAATCTAATCCAACTCGAACCCAAAAATACTTACCCCTTGTCATGTGGTTTTTATAGAAACCACAATCCTTGAAGATGACTTGAATGGTTGATTGTGTACACTAGACAAAGTGACAAATTCAATTCATCCCTTCAACTTCATGAAAGGCTTATTCAAAATAGTTACTGTTACAAGAAAAAACCTTGTTCGATAATTCAAAGTTTCGAAGTTTTAAGGATGATTTTGTATGATTCAATCTTTATTCTTGAGTTATTGTTGACGTACTTTGAATGGAAAATAGACCCGTTGCTTCAGTTAACACCATAAAAACTGTTTTTAATATGAAGCGAATTCGTGTCATTTGAAAACCAATTAACTTAATTTCATTATCAGGGAATTATATAAGTTTTTATTTGATGACACTGATCATATCGTATATCCTTCTTTGCTGGAGCTTTCCTATCGGTTCCTACACATCAACATGCCCTTGGAAGTACTTAAACAATTAAATGTTAAACATTTTACATAACTTAAAACATAGGAATCCATCCAAAATTCAATGAAGTTGTATTGATAAGAAGAAGAAAACATTAACAAGTGTACCTACTGCAAGTGAATTAGAGAAAATAGGAGTGATATTTGAATCTGCTGAAGGAGGAAACATACATGACATGAGGCTTGAAAAGATTAAGTTCCTATTCCCCTGTTTGAGTCTACATGTGCTTCAAATTCCTTACACTGAAGTAATGCATTTTCGGAATGTATCTTTTTGAATATAAAGGCCTATAAACGGTATGCTTGTGCAGATGATGATCAGTACTTTATTAGCTTCTTGTTCTTGATGGGGTGTCTTGTGAATAATGAGAAGGATTTGGATCTTTCGGTGGAAGCGAATATTGTTTTCAATAGACTTGGAGATTGTACCCAAGCTGAAATTGTGAACATATTTGGCAGCCCTTCTAGTAGGAGGAATTCCCGAAAACAACGGTTTGGGTTATTTATCTAATTCCATAAATACACAATTTGACAGTTTCATGAAAGATTTTTTTGAAAATCGGTGAGAAACTTGAGGGATGCACGATTTGTTGAAAAAATGAATTTGCGAACTTTGGTCATATAGTTATGTCATGGCTTAAAGATTTGGAAGGTGAACCGTTATTGGTTTAGGTTGTCTTTAAACTTTAAATGTGAAAGTTTTAATTTGTCCCTGTTTATGGCTATAATAATTTATTCAAGTATTTTTTATTGGCATTATGATATGTACTTGTAACACCCCATGTTCAGTACCCAAAATATAAAGAAGAAAGAATTTAGAGAGGAATATGTTTGGTAATTTTGTAGTCGAAAGAATGCTTGTAATAATTTTGGAATTCTAAATTTTAGTTAAAAAAAATTTGGTTGTTAAAGTATAATAGTGTTAATTTATATATATATATATATATATATAGATATATATATATATATATATACACATATGCTGATGCGAGATAGTGTCCAGGCAAAATAGATTTGTTTTAAAAATTATCTACTAATGGGCTAGATATAGTTTTAGGGACCTTTGAAAGAAAACCAAACTTTAAATTGAAGTTTAGAAACACTGATATTTTGATTTATAACTTAATTGCCTTCAACTACAATTTATATATTTATATATAGAGTTACAGAAAATATAAAAAATTACAAGAATTTTATTGCAGTAGGTTGGCTATTCTGGATGGTTGAAAGTTGGTTGTTCTAGGTGGTTGAGGGTTGAATACTCTTGCATAAGATCCTTCCCTCTTAAAAGAACTCATTCTTGAGTTTGATAATTTTTCCTAATGAGATTTTGGAATAGGGAGATGTGTATACAAAACCGTGTTCTGTGCTTGACTCTTTGTTGTTTGACAACTAAGCGTTGTTTCATAAATCTCTCAACATTGCTCTTGAGGTGTGGCCAATAGTAGCAAGTTTCTATAAAAGATATGTTTTTATCTCTCCTCATATGTCAACTTAATCATTCCTCGTGTAGTTCTCGAATTATATGTTCTCTTAAAGATCCTTGTGGTAGCTTGCTCCAATAATGAGATTAATGTAATGTTGATTGTCTTGCATGGGTGCTAACTCAGCAGGAAGTTCATCTAGTACAATGACTTGATATTCATAATATAAAGATTTAATAGGTACTGGTAATACCTCTTGGAAGGTTACTATTGCTTCCATCCTTTTTGATACGAGAAAAAATGAACTTTCTTTGCATGTTAAACTTACTGGAGTGACATATTGTCTCATGGGAGTAAGGATGATTTTCACATTATCTTTATAAAAGGTGTACGTGTTATCCTTACCATTATGGACAATGTTTAAATCAAACTACCATGGTTTACCAAGTAATAAATGACAAGCATTCATGTCATTAACATCACATAGTTTCTCATTTTTGTAGTGCTTTCCAATGGATAAAGGTATTCGACATTGTTTTGTCACTCTGATTTCTCCAACATCTTTGATTGAACCTATGCGATATGATTTAGGATGCTTTTGTGTTAGTAGTTATAATCTATCAACCATTGTTTTGAATACTATGTCTCACTGCTTCATCCGTCAATGATCAAGTAGTAAACCTTTTAGTTAACTGAATATCAGGTTCTGAAAATGTTTTGGCTTCAAAGATCAATGACCAAA
Source organism: Dimocarpus longan (assembly GCA_022984855.1). Classification (NCBI taxonomy): domain Eukaryota; kingdom Viridiplantae; phylum Streptophyta; class Magnoliopsida; order Sapindales; family Sapindaceae; genus Dimocarpus; species Dimocarpus longan. The sequence goes on from CM041013.1 coordinate 37,454,830, forward strand.
GATGCTCTTTCATCTTTATATGTCCATTTCTTCGAGTTTTCTTTTTCTTCTATCTCCTTTTCTTCTTCATATTCTCGTAAAGCTATGTGAACTGGTTGTCTTTTGGGACATTGATTAGAATAATGTCCTATTTGCCTATACTTGAAACATTTGTTGTCTCGGGGGGTAGCATAAGGATTGTTAGTGATAGGTTTCTCACTGATCTGATTCCCAATCTATCATGCATTTGGTGGATTTTAAAAGGAAGGAGATAGGAATCTTACTTTTAACAACTGCTTCATTCGATGTCAAGTTTTGATTGAACTTTTTCCTTGACGAGATCGAGTAAGTTGCAATTGTTTCCACCAAGTTGAGACACCTCATTTTAGCTTGTAGGCGACTAGCTTGACTTTTATATCCTCTCTGATCCTCAAGTACTTAAAGAAATGTTCGAGCTCTGATATCCAGCCAATAAAATCTTCTAGTCCTAAACATTCATTGAATGTAGGGAGATCTAACTTCATCTGGTATTCATTTTCTTAGTATTGAGGCGCTCGTTGTTGATTACGTAGGATCATATCTTCTATTTCTTTATCACTTGAATAGTTGTTTGGAGCAGTGTTTGGGGGAGTAGGTTTCACTTTAACGACTTCAAAGTTAGCACATTGTGGAAAGCTTTGGTTGTGCTACTTATCCTCAATCAAAAGTCATAGCTCTGTGACTTGTTGGGTCAATTGGATCAAATCATTATTGGTTACGAATCTAATCTTAATTTGCTCTATAATGTTTGAACTAGAAGGTAATTTTTTTTTTCACTTACTTTTCTCTCTCTCTCTCTCTCTCTTTGTTTTTTTTTTTTAATTCAGGGCAAAAATTATAAAATATCTAAAGAAAAGGACTAGATTGAAATAAGAAAAACGACTAGATTGATATTTTATGCAACAGGGTGAAAACAAAATTTAATAAGGTTAAATCGTAATTTTTTTATTAAGACTAAGTTGTAAAAAGCCATATATAGGGACTAAATCATAATTCTATGAAAATTTGAACCAAAATCCTTTGTTTTTTTTTTTTTTGAAATAAAATGAAATGGTGGAGGTAGTTTGGTCAAAAGCTGGACCTTCAAATCATTGTTCTCACTTACCATTCAAACCAAACCAAAGTGTAAGGAAACTAGAGAGAGAACTAGAGAGAGAAAGAGAAATAGATGGGTTTAGAGGGGAGATAAAGGGAGAGAGTGTAATGTTCCGAATATTTGAATAAATAGTATGTCAAACGGAATAGTGATTCTTGAGTATCGGACCTTGAAAATTAGTGAAAGTGAAATTTTTGATGAATAGTGATTTCGAATGAATAGTATTTTTGAATGAAAAACCGTTCGTGTAAATAGTGATGTTCAGAGAATGAGTCTAGTATATTAAAAAGTTCTAAAAATTATATTGGAGTTAACAAGAACTGAAACGGATAAAAAAAATAATAAATAAATAAATAAAATAATAAGTCCGTTTGAGATAAAACGAAGCAATTTTCGGATCTAATCAGAAATTCGGATAGATTTCAGAAAATTTCAAAAATCTCGAAAAGTGTAAAATGAGTATTAAAATACTTAAAAAAATTAAAATAATAAATTTTTTGGAGACTCAAACGCTTCCGAATGAAATTTGGATTGATATGGAATCAATCCGGAAAATCGTTAGGGACGATTTATTGAATTTTCGAGAGCTAGAAAGGGACATGGGAGGATTTTGAAAAAAAAAATGAAGGTTTATTTAGAATCAAATTATTATGGTTATTGATAATTAAATGAAAACAAGGATTTTAGAATAAGATATTTTGAGATGAGATGACACCTAAATTTTGGGGATGAAATTTTATAAAAGGGGATGAATTGAAAGGTCTCGATCTAACTAAATCCAAGAGATTAATTAAAATCTAATTTATTATTATTATTTTAGTCCGGTTTCTGTTTTAAAATACAGAAGTTTGTAGATAATTATCCAGTTAGAAGATGTTTTTAAAAGAAATTAAGAAAGTTGAATTAAAAAGAAAAAGATCATAGGTGTAAAATGAAATTTATCTTGCCAATAAAGTCAAAATTAGTGGGCTGGAATATTTTTGTTTTAATAATAATATATAATTATAATGGTGGGATCCATTTGAAAAAAAATTAATTATTAAAATATATATATGTTGGCAGTTGATGATAAAAAGAAAGAAGGAAAAAAAAAAAAACTAAACTAAACAAATGAGACGGTGGAAAAAAGAAGAGAGAGGGTGCAGTTGTTATATATATATATCCACTGTCGGCACAAAATCAAGAGAAACAAGAGGAAGCAAAACGAAACCAAAAGGAAAAAAAAAAATACAGAGAAGAGACGGAGGAGCAGAGAAGAAGAAAAGGAAAAAGAAAAGTAAAGGAAAATATTCTGGGTGCTTGATTTATTCATGTAAGTATGTTTATTTTAATAAGATTGGGATTTCAAAAAAAAAAAATAGTTTATTTTTCTATAAGTTATAAATTGAGTTTTATATGATTTTAGAATGGATCCAGGATGATAAAAAAATCAAAGGAGAACTCGTTTTATATCCATAAATAAGTAAAAGAGTTATGTGAGTGGATAGTTTTATTTTTAATTAAATTGATTGAGTTATATTTATTTATATTTTATACTTTATTATTTATTTCAAGCAAATAAATTGTTAAGTTAGTTGATTTTATAGGTTATAAATTATGTTTTACGATTGAAATAAAAGTTTATATATGTTATGAATTTTATTTATTTAAGTGTTATTTAAGAAAATTATTTAATTAATTTATTAATTTATTGATTATGTATTATAATTTATGATTTGAGTATAGAATATGTATTTTGATAATCATGTTTATATTTAGAAATCGAGTTATATAAATTCTGCATATAAAATGATTTAATATTTGAAAATGATTAAAATGAGATTTTTAGTACGTTTAAGTATATTTTCAGTTTTTATTATGTATTGAAAATAAATTAATTATTTCATAACTTGTGTAATATTGTTGGTTTTTTTTTATTGATTTAATTTCATGTTTATGTGAAAATCATAGTATATATAATTTTTTGATATTATGTAATGAAAAATAAAAAGTTTGAGAAATATACATGCTTTGCTGAAAATAGAGATTGAGTATACTGTGAATTATTTTGGTAAATTATAATAAAATTTTGTTGGACTACAAGGGCTTTGATCCCAATGATGGAATGAGTACGTAGGTGTTTGAGATGATATCTCAAATTCAAGCCCAATTAAAATATAATAATAAGAATAATAATAATTTGGTTCCATCGACCGTATGCATATTAGAGAATAACCTATAGATATTTTTGTCACTTCAATCTTATTTATGTGTTAAATTAATGATTCTTGAATGCTTTATATAATGAAGTAACGCGTGAAAAAGAAAAATTTTAAAACTCATTCTTGGGCCGAATGTATATTATTTTTGAAATTCAAGAGTATTTGTGTTATCTTATATATAATTATGTAATAATTTAAAAGAAAAAGTAGAGCATTATTACACTTTGATGTAAAAACTAGGGTAAAATAGTAATTTGAAATGATAAGGATTTATGTTTTGAAAGCGTTCGAAAAGTTGTTGTAAATATGTAATTAAAAATTTATGCGATTAAAAATTTATGCTTGATTTTGAAGTACGTAGTATTTTTCAGTTAAATCGTAAGGAGGGATGTTCAAATATGGTTTTACTAGATTACGCATGAAAACATAAAAGAAACAGAAAGAAACGAATAAGTTTAGTGCTTTGACCGAACATATATCGGAAGAAAGGCACGGACATATCGGAGAAGATATGATAAGGTAATTGAATGACAACGTGGTTTTATGATGTTTATATTGATAATTTCATTAAATGAGGAAAAGAGGGTGATTGAAATTGTGTTAATTGCGTTCTGAATGAAAATGTTATGTAAAGATAGAAGTTATTAGAAATATGAAGTTTTTGGTAAATAATCAAAATAGAGAAGAGCCTAAGTAAACCTGAACATTAGTAGGTAGGGAGGGATTGGTAATTGGTATATGAATAAAACAGATTAACAGTACTGCACCATTACACCGATACGATACAGTGTTCGACGGATGGATTATGAGAGGTACCGGGAATCCGGTCTTGAAGTCGAAACCGATTGTGATATGCGACCTGATGGGTAGCCACTGAGTGGTCGATGTTGGGGACACCGTTGATTCTGGTGGGTAGCCTACCAGGAGATCCGATTACAATATAAGACCCGGCGGGTAGTCACCGAGTGACCGATGCTGGGGGCGCCATTTATTCTGGCGAGCAGCCACCGAGTGGCCGATGTCAGAAAATCCATTTGCCAATCTATGGTACCGTATCAGAGTTTGTGAAAGGCACTGAAAAATATAAAGGAAATCGAATTAATATGGTTAAAAGTGACAATGATTGCATTATATGCATGAGTTCACTTGAAATTTGTGATATTTGAAATTTATTTACTAAAGTTTGAAAATTTACGCAATATTGATTTACAATTTGTATTTTGAAAAGGCTAATATATGGTGAAAATTGTATAAGTATAAAAGAAAAAGAATAACAATTACATTTATCAATATGATTTTATTAAATGTGTGATTATAAATGATTGTGTGGGGAAGTGCAAGTGGGGATGGATGAAAAATCCGAAAACGGAAGTTAAGAAAGTGAATGTATTTTAGAAGTGTTTCTTTTGAAATCTACAGGTTTTATAAATTTTGGGTTTTCAGAAAAATAGAGGAAACTTTGTCGGATTTTCCAAAAATTATAAATGAGAAAATGAATTAAAGTTTTTCAATATTGTTGAAATTTAAAATAAAACTTTTAGTGGTGATTCCATTTCTTTTAGTAGAAATATTTGAAATAAACTAATAAATGAATTTTGGTTCAGAACCGTTGCGTGTTTTCGTTTACTAATAAATGAGTTTTCGTTTTCCGGTTTTTAATAAGGGAAAATAACTTTCATAATAGTTTAAATAAAATTTGAGCAAAGAAAAGTGATATCCTCCGTTTGGATTTTCGATTTGTGCGGGAATCGGGTGGAGGGGTGTTACAGAGAGAGACGAAATGGAAGATGGAAGGGATATAAGTCAGTGGATGGCGTCGGTTTTCGATAAAGGTAAGTGATGGGTGGAGCATCTTGGGTTTTTTTGTGGGTTTTTTTTTTTTTTTTTTTTTTTTTTGTGATTTAAGTGCTGATGGAGATGATTTTGGGTAATAGAATGTGTGTATATGATGGATTTGGGTGGTGGGATGGTTGAATCACTGTTAGTACTTTTTTTTTTTGGGATTTTAGAGGTGATGGTGGAGAGAATTTGGATGATGGAAGGTTTGTGTGGTGTGTATGGTAGAGTGGTGGTTATGAAGGAAAGTTTGTTTGTTTATTTATTTATTTTCCTGGTGTTTGGTGGTGATGAATTTGGGTTAAGAAAATGGAAAAGTAGTGTGGCATTTATGGTGGATCTGAGTAGGATGAAGACGGATTTGTGATTGTGATTTTTTTTTTTTTTTTGCCAGGTTTTAGGTTATTGGTGGATGGAAAAGGTTGTGTTTGGGATTCGATAGTAAAGCAGAGAGAAAGACTCACTACTCGATATTAGAGAGAACTTCAGTTGAGGTTGAATCCGCCTGGAATTGAAATTGTTGTGATACCAAAATGATGTGCGATAGTTTTCAGGTAAGACAGATTTGCTCTGAAAATTATCTAATAGTGGATTAGATATGATTTTAGAGACTTTTAAAAGATAAACAAATTTCAAATTGAAGATTAAAAACACCGATAATTTGATTGATAACTTGACTGTCTTTAACTATAATTTACATATTTATTTACATAGTTATAGAAAATATAAAAAATTACAAAAATTTATTGCAGTAAGTTGGCTATACTGAGTGATTGGGAGTTGGTTATTATGGAAAGTCTTACTTCATCATGTACAGCAGACAATGACTTTTGTAACAAATTGTCTAGCGCTAATTAATAGAACGCGTGATAATTAAGGTGGTCTCCATTTAAAGATGCGGTGATATCAGAATAAAAAATTGTAGGATTATAACTGGTTGAATGAGTGAAAATGCTCTATGTTAGTTAGGAGAAAAATATGAGAGTTGAACTAAATAAAATACAAACGAAAAATAGTTTAATCCCATGAGTTTGAGAGTGAAAAAAATAAATTCTAGAGAGAGGAAAGAAGATGATTTCCGGATTTCCGGATTTAGTTCTTTTTAAGCTAAGCTTGAATGGTCAAATGTATTAGAAAAATTATTAATGAAAAGAGAGAAGAACTTAGAGATGATACTTCAACTTAAATTTGATGGTACTTTCCAAATTTTGGTTATTATGATTCACATGAAGATTAAATCCGACATTTCAATGATCTAAATATTCTAACCGTTGTTATTTATTTAATTATCAAAATACTTTACAGGATAATTACAGTAAAATCAGTAACAGTAAAATTAAAATAAGTACATATATGTTTTAGTTATGCTACAAGGAGGCAGACAGATTGTTTTGTTAAGCCAAAATGTGTCATGAGGAGGCAGACATGAGTAAGCAACTCTCCGCCTTTCATAAGTTGTTGAGCATGCTCTTGCCAACCGCAATTGTTTGCCGCATATACCAGCATTTCCACCCAAACTTCACTTATTATCTCCCAGATTTGTTCACTAGAATCATCTAATGCAAAGTTGATCAAACTTCTGCCAAGTTCACATGCATCGTGTAGCACTGACAAAGTACCTTCATTTCTTGGCTCTTCAAGTATTTCCTCAAGCAACGTAACTCTACCATCCAATGCCAGTTTATTTGACACTTCTTTTTTCTTCTTGAAAAATTCCATGGCTGCATCACATGTATCTTTATACCTTATCTCACCGAGATATATGGGAATCATGGATGAACGGAACATTTGAAGATACATCATATAATCTGACAAGCATTTGCTAATTTTACATTTTGGATCAAGTTTAGTAGCATCACCTGTACAATCATAGTTCAAATAATGATAGTAACACAAGTCAGTCGCAATGTGCCAAAGTAGTAGGCTTGTATCAAACTCTACACGTGTTGTGGTCCAAAGAAGTCGACGAAGTTTAGAATTACTAAGCACGTAATTGCCTCTCTCAGTCAAGACTTTATCGCGTGATTCCACATACAAAGTAGGCTTAAGTATTCGACAGTACTCAAGTTTTTCAGCTTTCCTTTTGAGATGATTGAAGATCATTATTTGCAAATCACTAGTCACATCTTGCCAAGTCAAGTACACGTACTTCTCTAACAACTCCTTGACTATAGGTAAATTGTGAACCCTAGTGTACGTTGGTTCGACCTTTTTCAAGCAAGAACTAACGAGGTTGTACTGACCCATGCATCCTGACCACCTTTTATTTTTAGTAAAAAGTAAAAGACAACGGCCATTACTACTGAACCTCCAAAAATATTTAACAATAGTTTTTGAGATTGGATTACCTTGCTTTTCTTTGATCTTGATCAACCAAAGCCTTGTCCAATCTGAAAAAAAGACTATGATCAATGCATAAATCTCCGTAACAACAGCCGCAAGCAGTAGCAAGAAAGCTACACAGATGTCCATCCAGAGGTCGGCTTGCAAATCAACGGTGATCATTGTGAAGAGAACCAAAGCGGAAACAATGGAAAAGAAGCTGATGCAACGGAGAAAAATCCCCAGTCGAGAGTAAACAAGTGTGGCCTTGGTGTAGAGAACATCATACATGAATCCGAGCTCAACTTCTATCATCTTGAAGGCATCTTGTGCTTCCTTGTATCTTACTATTAAATAGCTTGTAGTCCAATCATTAGGGGGGAGAGTTCTGCCTGCAAAAAGAAATTCAAATCTCTTGAATGAAAAATAACCTAGAGCAAGATAATGGTCCTCTGCATCAATACCATCTTTTGGCAAAACTGCTTTGGATGGATCCTCCAATTCTTCTGTGTTTATTATGACAAGATCCTGACAAGTATCAGGAGACAAGGATAAGTTTTTCTTAAAAAGTTCAACGCTTGAAGACCTGAGTACAATAGTTCTCTCGCCATACTTGATGACTCCCGATATAAACATTGGAATGGCTATAAATGAGAGGGCAGTGCTGTCCCAGGATCGTAAGAAGACATAAAATGCCACACCAATTTGGACAACTAGTCCAAGCAAATGCCTTAACCACAACTCGTTGTCTTCTATGGAATAGGCAGTGATACTGTCTGGGCCTCCAAGATGCAATAAGAGGAATGGTGCCCAAAAGGCTTGGAGTAAATTGGTTTGATTTGATGAGGACGTAAATTCAAAATTTGACACTTTGCTGGCGAGGACACTCAATGAAATTGTTGCTAATGAGTCTGCTGAGATGTATACACACCAGAGAAGGATCCTGATCCAGCTATGACGGCTATACTTTCGGCACGAACCAAGTGTGATAAGGATGATTTGTAAGCAGAGGCTAAGTAAGACCAACCCTCGGATCTCCCACAAGTTACAAAATTTCTTGAGTGTTTCGGGTAAAATCTCCATGACTCTCCTGATCGTGCAATTATAGAATGGAAGTTGATAGAGTAATAACAATGAAATGAATGCTTTGGAATATTTAACACGTTAACTCCAAATACTTTGAAACTTCCTATGTAGAAGTGGATCATCCTTCCATTGGAATGCAAGTGAAATAACAGATACAAAGAAGTTTCAATACAACTTCACGATGTAGAACGTAAGAGCTACGACATTATTTCCATTCACTAAGGTATAAAAAGTTACATACTAGACCTCACAAAAGTTATGATAAACATATAATCTTTTAATACAAACGGTTGGACACCTTTTTACTCAATAAGGTATTAAAGTTCAATTTCCTCCAATATATTTTAAAATTTGTGTGGAGTTGTCTACCAATTATGTTGGGGTTGGGGGGGGGGGGGGGGGGGGGGGGGTGGGTTGGGGTGGGATGGGGTGGGTGTGGAGTATATATCCGGACAGTGTAAATTGATTCGACAGGTCCTTAAAAGCCAATGATCTATTTAGTTCAACTTTTTTTAATAAAAATTATAACAAATAATTTCTGCAATTATTATGTTAAGTGACTTCCACTAATATATCATTTACCATCGTATTTTTGTAGAGTTGGATTCTCTTATATGATTCTCTCATATAATGTACATATTTGATAGTTAAAAGACATTCGCAATATCACTTCTTCCCAAATGATGCAAACAATATAACCACATAACAATAATGGTTTTTTGCTCAAAATAATAATAATAATAATAATGATTTTCCCTTTGCCTAAGGTGGTGGCTCAATAATTACGGAATTTTGGGTGCTTAAATTAGTAAAAGTCGTTAAGAGAATTAATCAATGATGATAATTAGTATTTGACAGTTAAATTAGTAATTTTATTTTCTTTTTAAATTTTTAAATGAATAAGTAAAGATAGATATTTTCCAATTAGGTAGACAGTTACTTACCAAATTCATATCCCGTGATCAAACTAAGCTAACAAAGTTTATTGAAAAAAGAAAATTATAAAATTTAAAGAGGAAAACGACCTAAAGGGATTTGTATGATACAAATTACGAAGTTAAAAAAATTATAGTAAAAGAGATGGTGTTTTATTACAGTGACAGAATTGTATTCAAAATATGCCTTGTTAGAATATTTCTTCTTGTATGAGATCACATTTGGATAGGAATTAATTAAAAGAAGACCTAATTAAATATGTGAATTGTGAAGGATTTTTATGACTTGACTTGAAAAGTTTATTAAATGGATAAGTAATTAAAGAATATTGTACTTATCACATTACTTTTTGAAGTTTAAAGCAACGCATGACAATTACTAAAGTAAATGATGTGGTCGATTACAATGAATAGTAAACCTACACTCAATAATTAAAGACGACAAATAGACTTGACCAGTAACAGTTAAAATCATCTTAAGTTATAGTTTAATGGGGGTTGTTATGACTTACATCCACTTTCTCGTGCAGGATGCCAATCAACTGGCTAGAGTAAATTTCTTCTACTTTGTGGTGAATGAAAATGATATGTAGTATTGCTATGATCATCGCGGTTACTTCTGAGAAAGAACTTAAAAAAGAAATATAAGTTTGTAGAAATAATATATTTCCACCCCATTAGTAAAACAAAATAAAGGGACTTAATTTGTTTTTAAAAACAACCTTACCGTAAAGAACAATTACAATAAATTGTTTAAGCTGTAGTGAAATTTTCTTTGTGGTCACAATGTGTTCCCCACATAGGAAAATTCAGCGAAGTATGATTTGGTTCAAGAAAATGATCCTACAATGACTCTGTACTTCAAATTAAATTTAAACATATAATACAATTACTTGAGTTAAAAGTTATATGCATCTTCTTACAAGGTAGATGACTTTGTACTTTGAATTAAAACTTAAATATGATTGAGTTAATGTATATATATGATAGACAATTGGAGAGTTCAACTCACATAATCTCAATAAAATGAGATTGTGAGTTTGAGTCATTTTTACCTCAAAAAAAAAAAAAAAAAAGCTTGTCCTTTCTCCACACCTGAATTGACTTCCACTTCCATGGCAGCCCGCACACACCCCACCACCACCCCCGCGTCGCCCCCCACCCCTTTTTTTATTATTTTTTAATTCTCTGTTTTATTTATCTTATTTTGTGAAAGGTTGTTTTAACTTTAATCTTTTTAATTTTACTTATAAGTTATATCGAAACTGAAACAACAAATAATTTATCTACTTTAATTTAAGGATGCAGATGAGAGTGTTTTTCTGATTGAAATAGTTGAAGTTGTGTTTTTATTGTTATATTATATTTAATGAAATTTCTTATCATATTTTGAAAGCTTCACTTTATGACTTTTTTATTGAAGGATTTATGCAGTTTTTATTTATTAGTGACTATCTTTTAACTGAAAAAATATATATATATATATTTCTATGTACATCTCAATATTATATATATAAAATTTAGATATTTCAAATATATATATATATATAAGCTACACTCAACAACAATTTTTTATTCTCTTAAGGAAATATTTATTAAAAATTAATAAACTCTGTTAATTCTTTTTAAAGATAGTTTTCTCGGAAACAATTTGGTGATGAAAATGAGAATGACATATTAACTACTAAGATTGAGAAAAGTCTTTATAATCTGTTTCATATGATCTTTCAACTTAATCGTTGGACTTTTTCTTGGAGAAAAAGTATATTATTTTTCTTTTCATACCCAAGAAAGATATAATTAAAATGGCGTTTTCTCTGAAGAAGAAATTATTTAATTGTACCTTAAAATTAATATTATTGTAACTGAAACTTATTTAGATAAATGAAGGTTTACCTAATGAACTCATGTTTTAACCAACACTTAATGTTATAAATTGAAGTAACATGATACCGAGTAACATAATAAGACCTTTCATTGTGCTTGTCCACCCTTCCTCTTCTAATAAACGTATTATTAATTTCCTTAACTTGTTGGTGGAGGTGATGGTGGCGGTGGAGGAGGAGGAATAGGAAGAGGTGGTGTTGATGGTGACAGTGGAACTTTCTCTGCCATAGTGGCTACTGGAGGAGATGGGCCACGCAAAACCATCCCTTTAAGATGTTTACGCTTTTGGACAATACAGTATATGGGCCCATTAAAACTGGTGGTCGGCTGGTCGCCCAATTAGAACATTTTGATTAGCCCAATTTATACTCATAATTTCTAACTTGTCAATATGACACCACATGGCATGGGCTTGTTCGAGTCTTCTTTCATTCCTTCAAACTTCAGCTACTTTTTGTTTGTCTTAAAAAAATGGGTGCTTAAAATTACGTAAAACGGAGCATTTGTATCCAAAAAGTAGAAACAATGAAACACAGGCGGCAGATAGGTCGACTTATTTGACCTCATATTTTTTTCCCTGTGCACTCAAACTAACATGATGACGAGCAAATCATTTTTCACTTGTGTTATAATGAATTATTAACTTATGTAAGCTAATATTTCTTATGCTAAAAAAACGTAAAACAAAATTATCATTAAAAAGTTGAGTTTTGGTGTGAGTAGATTAAGTTTGAGGCTGCTAAGTCGGCGAAATTGGTCAAATTAGTTAACATGACTCCCACCACTCAAAATCTTATGATTTTGCAATTTCAACCATGCTTTTAATCATTTGAATACCATGTTTGAATGAGTTTTAATTATTCAAGATACAACTCATTTATAAAATTATTAAAAAAATGGGTTTTGATTAAGTTGGTTAAGTTAGTCAAACGGTTACTGAATTTAAACTTTCTATTATTTTGTACTTCAACCAATCTTCTAATCTATTTTAGATGTTGTACTTGAATGATTATATTTATTTAAGCTATGACTTAATTGAAAAAATTATCACATACCGTTTAGAAGCCTCGACTCTCTTGACTTCCACCAATTTTTTTTTCTTTTTTTTTTTTAATAATTAAATTCAAGCAATTCTTTCACTTTACATGGAATGGTTGAAAATTTCTGAAGTATGTATGTGACAGATGTTAAGGTACATATACACAAAAAATTGCTACACATATCAATATAGACAGGTGTACATTTGACAATACATAACACTTTGTGTTTTCAGGATACAAATCCATCCTCCTTGAAGTATTCGGATCACTTGGGGCAGCAGTAATTCTTTTGTTTCTGATAGACAATATAACACATCAGTAATTGAAATGTATACGGTGAAGCTGTAGGAGGGCTTTGTCTTTTTTTTTTTTTTTTTTTTTTTTGGGGTTTTCAGTGAACTGTATATTAAGATACACTCCATTAAAAGAATTTCAAGCCAAAGACAAACTTGTCAAATAACAAAACTGATCATAACTAACATGTATTCTGGTTTTGGCATTAAATTGAAATCCAGAGTCTACACTTACGGAGAGGACCATCTGGTTCAAGGCTTGGAACAGTAGTAGTCAGATCCTGCAAGTAAAGGGTGCACCATATAGCATTTTCAATGATATATACTCTCTCATATTTAACGAAAATATTATAGTCAGAATGACTGATAAGAAAAGAAATAAATACCTTATCAAATTGAAGCTCATTTTTACACCTTATGAGTGAGATTATAAAGTGAAGTTTAAAACTAAACAAAGAAGTAACTCCATGCCAAGTGTTCTCATTTGGAGTTCTCAAAAGACTTCAAATAAATAAGGTGGAAATTTATGGAATCAGACTATGTACTCTCCGTTTTCAATTTATTGGCACCTCCGTAACTCTTTGACTTGTAGAATTTTTAGACGAAAAGTTGTGTAAGAAGAGTCTCTATCAACGAAAAAAGGCCATCTGTTTCATGCTCTATTGTGCTTATTAGATTCTTCAAACTGCACCAAAAGACAAATAAAATAGATTAAGAAATAACCATAACAAAAGGTTGCATACAAAATTCAAGTTCTAAAAGAAATTTGTTTGTTTCAAAAATTTTCTAGAAACCAAAATTTAACAAGTTCCAGTACATAAAAACTATGTGAAAGTTTTATATATAAGCATAGATACAATCCTGTGAAGATGTAAGAATATAACTGATAGACCAAATTAAAGACAAAACAACAACAATAATATCTTACTATTGGAGCTGTTTCAATAACTTTGGATTTTTTCGCACATGAGATAGGTAAATTTCACAAGAAGCTGACAGATGAAACATCAGAATCCAAAGCTTCCCAAAAACACACAGTCCGCAAAAGAGACAGGCAATGAAGATCCAAAAATAGAAGAGAAACAAGCCAACTCTATCACGCAGAGAGTGACGACAGAGAACGACTTTGTTTTTAATAATGGCTGTTGATTTGCTTCCTGTAATTATCTTAGGACTTGGATTCATTTCCTGATCGTAGGATCTGCCATTTCCATCTCCACTTGTATTAAATTTCTCAACAGAGATATTGCACGATTGAGTTCTGTTGGGCTTTGCATAGATTGGACATACTCCACAACATTTCACTTTACAACTAGGGACATTCCATGAAGGCCAAAACTCAAATGAAAAAGTTGAGTAGTCATCCCAAACTTGTATAAGATTGGAATAGTCCCAATACCCTAATACGACGTGATCCGAGGCCATGAATATGTTGTTGATCTTATACTGTCCTAGACTTACTCTAACATCTAAAGAACCAGGATATGTAAACTTGACACCGTAATTGGTTTCAAAATGGCACCGATAAGAGATAGAATCTAAAGAGGAGAACTCTTCAAATTTCTCAAACTCAATAACAATGCATAAAGCAAATCCCAAGAACTTGCAATTAGTCCCATTATGCTGGGGCGGTGCGAATGTGTTGTTGATCTTATACTGTCCTAGACTTACTCTAACATCTAAAGAACCAGGATATGTAAACTTGACACCGTAATTGGTTTCAAAATGGCACCCAAAAGAGATAGAATCTAAAGAGGAGAACTCTTCAAATTTCTCAAACTCAATAACAATGCATAAAGCAAATCCCAAGAACTTGCAATTAGTCCCATTACGCTGGGGCGGTGCCAGTTGAACAATTATGGTGTTGTTTTTGGCTTAATTAGCAATCCCACATCTAAAACATAACAAATGGTGGGATGTTTGGTGGACTATAAATAAGTCCTTTAGCTAATTGATTTTGTACCCCAAAAATAAACAAGAATTGTAAAAGATCCATATATTTGTATTATTCTTGTTTTCTCCCCATATGTTTCTGGGTTTTTGGATCTTACCCAGATTTTGTAATATTTTGCTTTGGAGCTAGTGGAAGTTTTCAGCAGCGCCCGTGGACGTAGGTTTTATACCGAACCACGTAAATTCTGGTGTATTCTTTCTTTTTTCGCTTTGCATTTATTTTTCTGCTTTTCTGCTTTATTAATATTTGTTATTTATATTTAATAGCTAGCATTAGTAGTTGTGTATTTGTTTAATTTTCGCTGCGCACAACAAGTGGTATCAGAGCCCTAGGTTTCGATTGATCTGGGAAATTGTCTAGGGCATTAGCTAGCTATTAAATATTTGTTTGTAGAGCTTCGCTGTTATTTTGGAATAGTTACAATTTAGGGAAGCTCTGTCAAAAAGACTATAATTGTCTAAGGAGACTGGATTTTAAGTGGGATCGTTTGTGACCCCTCCAGCCTTTCCTGGGAGCTTACCTTTTGAGTACTATTCATTTGATCACCAAGCTATTGGTATAAAAACTTTTGGTGTAAAGCAGAAATGTCTTCATCTTCACATGTAAAAATTGAAGTAGAGAAATTTGATGGTCGAAATAATTTTGGCCTATGGCAAAGCGAAGTTACGGACGTCTTGTATCAACAAGATTTGGATATTGTTCTGGAAGAAACAAGACCAGAGAATATTGAGGAAAAAGATTGGGAGAGGCAAAATGCGAAGGCATGTGGTTTAATTCGCTCATGTCTCTGTAGAAAGTATAAGTATTCGTTCATGAAGGAAACCTCTGCTAGTAAATTATGGAAGGCGCTAGAGAACAAATATATGAAGAAAAGCAATGAGAATCGGCTATATTTGTTGAAGAGGTTGTACCGTCTTCAGTTGAAACCAGGTTTGAATATCAATGACCATATTGATAATTTCAACCGTTTGTTAGCTGATTTGTTGAATTTGGATGAAACGTTCAAAGATGAGCAGAAGGCCATGCTGTTGATAGGATCTCTTCCTGATGAGTTGGATCATTTGTGCATTACGCTTATTCATGGGAAAGAAAAATTGTCCTTTGAAGAAGTGTGTGCAGCTTTACTTAATTATGAAATTCGTAAGAAAGATCAGAAAGAGAATAGGGATGAATCAACAGAGGCGCTTACAGTTAGGGGAAGAAGTAAGAGTCGAAAACAAGAAAGAAGAGGCAGATCACAGTCAAGGAAAAGACCTGATAAAGATGAATGTGCCTTTTGTCATGAGAAAGAGCATTGGAAGAAAGATTGTCCGAAGCTACAGAAGAAAGATAAGGGCAAGGGTAAAGTTACTTCTGATGCATATGTAGCCGAACGTGAGGAAGAAGATTTTGTGTTAGTTAATCTATCATCAACATCTGGATCTGGTGAGTGGATTTTAGATTCAGGTTGTACTTATCATATGTGTCAACATAAGGAATGGTTCTTCAACTTCGAAGAGCTAGATGGTGGAATTGTGCTCATGGGTAATGATAACTCATGCAAAACTAAGGGGATAGGTTCAATTCGATTGAAGAATCATGATGGATCGACCAGAGTTTTGACAGAAGTTCGGTATGTTCCAGATTTGAAGAAGAATCTCATATCATTGGGAGCCTTAGAATCTAAAGGCTACACGGTATCTATCAGAGATGGAGTTATGAGAGTGGTATCTGGGGCTTTGGTGGTAATGAAATGTACAAGGAAGAACAACTTGTACTACTACAATGGTAGTACAGTTACTGAATCAGCAGCAGTAGTATCAGAGAAGGATGTTGATTCAGATATGATCAGGTTATGACATATGCGTCTGGGGCATGCAGGTGAGAAAGCTTTATACAGTTTGGTGGATCAAGGCTTGTTGAAAGGAGTAAAAACCTGCAAGTTAGATTTTTGTGAACATTGTGTTCTGGGAAAGCAGACGAGAGTGAAGTTTGCAACTGCAGTTCATGATACTAAAGGTATTTTAGATTATGTTCACTCTGATGTGTGGGGACCCACTAGGACAGCCTCTGTGGGTGGTAAACACTATTTTGTTACATTTGTTGATGACTTTTCCAGAAGAGTTTGGGTATACACAATGAAGAAAAAGGATGATGTACTTAGGATTTTCCTTAATTGAAAAAAGATGATTGAGACTCAGACTGGGAGAAAGATTAAGTACCTCAGAACAGATAATGGAGGTGAATATTGCAGTAAATCTTTTCGAGAGGTCTGTCAAGATGCGGGTATTGTACGTCATTTTACAGTTAGACACACACCACAACAGAATGGGGTGGCAGAACGCATGAACTGAACGTTACTAGAGAAAGTTCGGTGTATGTTGTCCAATGCTGGGTTGGGCAAAGAGTTTTGGATTGAGGCAGTGACTTATGCATGTCATCTCATTAATCGCTTACCGTCAACAGCGATCGGTGGTAGAATTTCATTGGAGGTATGGTCTGAAAAACCTATTACTGATTATGATTCTTTACATGTCTTTGGTTGTTCTGCTTATTATCATGTAAAGGAATCTAAATTGGATCCGAGAGCAAGGAAAACTATATTTGTGGGGATGTCTTCAGGGGTGAAAGGGTATCGTCTTTTATATCCTAATTCGAAGAAGATAATCTTCAGCAGGGATGTTACTTTTGATGAGTCTTCGATGCTGAAAAAGAAAATAGAAGATATTGTTGAGGGTAATCCGCAACAGGTGGAGTCTACTCGGAAGCAGGTGGAGTTTTTTCAGAAACAGATAGAGTCAACAAATAATCCAGCTAGAATTGTTGATGCAGATGATGACACTCCTATGATCGAGGAGGTTACTGAAGAAGAAGGAGAAGAAGAGGTTCCTACCCAAGAACCTTCGCAGCAACAAGAATCAATTGCAATAAATAGGCCAAGACGTGAGATTCGCAGACCTGCTCGTTTTGCTGATATGGTGGCCTATGCACTTCCAATTGTAGATGATGATGTTCCTTCCACTTACGGAGAAGCAGTCCAATGTTCTGAAGTTGATAAGTGGAAGAAAGCTATGGATGAAGAAATGCAGTCTCTTCGAAAGAATGAAACTTGGGAGCTAGCTCAACTACCGAAGAATAAGAAAGCAATTGGGTGCAAATGGGTGTTTACTAAGAAAGAGGGATTTCCTAACAAAGAAGATGTCCGCTACAAGGCAAGGTTGGTGGCGAAAGGCTATGCTCAGAAGGAAGGGATTGACTACAATGAGGTATTTTCTCCAGTTGTGAAACACTCTTCCATTAGAATTCTATTGGCCCTTGTAGCTCAATTGGATTTGGAACTAGTTCAAATGGATGTAAAAATTGCATTTTTACATGGTGATTTAGAAGAGGAAATCTATATGACTCAGCCAGATGGATTCAAGGTTGCTGGAAAAAAAAATTGGGCTTGCAAATTGAAGAAATCGCTTTATGGTTTGAAACAGTCTTCGAGACAATGGTACAAGCGATTTGATTAATTTATGATAGGACAAGAGTACACCAGAAGCAAATTTGATAATTGCGTATACTTTCGAAGGCAACAAGATGGTTCCTTTATCTACTTGCTCTTATATGTTGATGATATGCTGATAGCTTCTAAGAGCAAAGTGGAGATTGAGAAACTGAAGACTCAGTTAAGTTCGGAGTTTGAAATGAAGGATTTGGGTGAAGCTAAGAAGATTCTCGGTATGGAGATTAGCAGAGATAGAGGAAAAGGCAAGGTTTGTTTGACTCAGAAGCAATATCTGATGAAGGTATTACAGCGTTTTGGTGTATCTGAACAGTCAAAACTTGTAAGTACGCCACTTGCTCCTCATTTCAAGTTGAATGCATCATTATCTCCGAGTACTGATGAAGAACGTGAGTACATGTCTTGTGTTCCGTATTCTAATGCAGTTGGTAGCCTGATGTATGCTATGGTGTGTACAAGACCTGACATTTCGCAAGCGGTTGGAGTTGTGAGCAGGTATATGCAAGATCCTGGTAAAGGACATTGGCAAGTTGTGAAATGGATTCTACGGTACTTATTAAAAACCGTAGATTTTGGTTTGGTATTTCAGAAGGAAGATTCACTTGGTCAGTTTGCAATCGGATATGTTGATTCAGATTATGCTGGTGATTTGGATAAACGACGATCAACTACTGGATATGTATTCACTCTTGCGAGAGCTCCTGTAAGTTGGAAGTCTACTTTACAGTCAACAGTTGCTTTGTCTACGACAGAAGCAAAGTATATGGCATTGACAGAGGCTGTGAAGGAAGCAATTTGGTTACAAGGATTACTGGTAGAGTTGGGAGTGGGACAGAAGAATATTGCTATTTACTCGGATAGTCAAAGTGCCATTCATTTAGTAAAGAATCCGGTATTCCATGTTTGCACCAAGTATATTGATGTCCGATATCACTTTGTGCGGGAAATTCTGAGTGAAGGGTCGATTCTCTTACAAAAAATTGGGACTGCTGATAATCCTGCAGATATGATGACCAAAGTGGTGACAGCAATCAAGTTCAACCATTGTTTGGACTTGATCAACATTTTGAAAGTCTAAAAAGACATATATGAAGGCATTGCTGAAGGCTAATACGCCAAGGTGGAGATTTGTTGTTTTTGGCTTAATTAGCAATCTCACATCTAAAACATAACAAATGGTGGGATGTTTGGTGGACTATAAATAAGTCCTTTAGCTAATTGATTTTGTACCCCAAAAATAAACAAGAATTGTAAAAGATTCATATATTTGTATTATTCTTGTTTTCTCCCCATATGTTTCTGGGTTTTTGGATCTTACCCAGATTTTGTAATATTTTGCTTTGGAGCTAGTGGAAGTTTTCAGCAGCGCCCGTGGACGTAGGTTTTATACCGAACCACGTAAATTCTGGTGTGTTCTTTCTTTTTTCGCTTTGCATTTATTTTTCTGCTTTTCTGCTTTATTAATATTTGTTATTTATATTTAATAGCTAGCATTAGTAGTTGTGTATTTGTTTAATTTTCGCTGCGCACAACATATGGAAGATGTAAAACTTCTATGGCTAAACCAGTCAGGAATTTCACTTCCCGGAAACCAAATGCTGACAGGAGTTCTTATCCTATCTTCCTGTAACATGAAAACTATTGTTAAGTGAAAAAAAAAAAATCATTTTCAAGTGGCATTATCAGTATGGAATGTTTTGAAGTGCTTAATTAAAAAAATATATATTTTAATATTTGAACCTTCACAAGTATATACTTTATTAATAAAAAAAGTTTACACTATGATAAGAAAGACATAATGAGCTATGCTTAATTAAATGTGAAACAAAGAGAACGAAGAAAGAAAATGAAAAAGTAAATGAATTAAACAAGATGCATATTTGTTTGAACTTTAGCAGGTGAATTAAGAACTCAAAATTTCTCATTTATTTACGGAATCAATGGATATTGAAAAAAAAAAAAGGGAAAATTTGATGTTTTTTATTGTTAAACTGTCAATCGAAAAATTGCATAACTGTCAACCTAATGATTCTATTGATGAGAGTCTAATAAATTGTAAAATACAGAAATTTCGTGAGTTATCAAGAGTAATATCGATTTCTATCATTTAAGAAAAAAAAAAATAGCATCTCTACGTACCTCCGCCCCCGGTGTTGTTGCCATTTGATGAACTCTTAGTAGTGACTCTTCCAATACGTTGCCGAATGCTTTCTCGTTAAGTTTCAGGCAGTTAGTAAATATGAAGATTGCTTTCATGTAAAGCAAATCATAATTAATCCAACGTTGAATTATCATTTCTGCAAAAGATGCATCTGATAATGATTGGAGCTGCTTTCAATGAATTTTTTCCAAATGTTGTAGACGTATTGGAAATTCTGGTAAGGACTGAAGCATTTTGCAATCATTCAGCCTAAGCACTCTCAGCTTAGGAAGGTGCTTGATGCTCTGTGGTAGACTCTCAAAATTGTTCGCGCATAGTTCCAAATATTCCAATGACTGTAGCAACCAATATCTTCGGGGACTGCAATGAGATTGCAATCATTTAAATATATTCGACTTAATGAGCGTAACGAACTTGAAAAAGCAGGTAATACCAAGCCTTTGCATTCAGAACAACTTAATGCTTAAAGTTCTTCCAAATCTGTCATAGAGGATGGTAGTTGGCTTATAGCAGCTCGGTTTGCATTGAGACACTTCAAAGATCTTAAATTCCCAAAGTTCTCACGCAACTTGACCACTTTTAAGCACTCCAAAATCTCAAGTTCCTCTAGGCGTTTCAAATTACAGATGCTACTTGGAAACCTCTCAAGATTTTTGCATTCTCTCAATTTTAATTTCCGGAGCCCTTTCAGATTTTCAATTGAAGGGGGTAGCTCTTTAATTGCTGTACTGCTTAACTCAATCTCTTCTAGATGTTCCATTGTCTCCAAGATTTCTGGAAAATACTCAAGGTTTGAGCAATCTCCAAGGTACAACGTTTCAAGAGATTTCAGCTTACAAATATTGGTTGAAATATGCTTGAGTCTTGTACAATGAGATATGCTTAACTGAATAAGCCCTGTTAGACTATTGATTGACGCAGGAATTTTTTCTATTGCAGTGCTAATCAAGTTCAATGTTCCTATATTCCCTGAGACTTGTGGAAACTCCATGAGATTAGTGCAATTAGACAGACTAAGACTTTTAAGGGATTCGAAATGAATGTTTGTTGAAAACCTTCTAAGACTTTCACAGCTCGAGAGGTGTAAATAATGAAGATTGTTGTGATGTTGAAGAGATGAGCTAACGTCAACCAAGCTTTTGCAAAATGAAAGATTTAAAACCTCCAGAGATGAGGTGTTTGGGAGGTCTGGCAACTCAGTTAGATGGCACGAGTCAAAAAGTGTAAGACGTTTTAATTTGGGTACATGCTGTAACAAAAGATAGCAAATGACTAGAATAAGTATTTAGGTATCTAAATTTTCAATATGTTCAAAGAATGAAACATATATGTAAATTGTACCTTTTTTCCTTCCCATAGTCGTTCAATATTGCTAGCAGAAAGGTCACAGTTCAACAAGGTTCTCTAGATTGAAATTTGATGGTAGTGCCTTCGAAGGGTTTGCATTCCAATGGAGATACCTTACCTCATCAGGAAGATAATTTAGATCATGAGGCAAATTTACTTTAGGGATATTTATGTCTCCATCATATTTGGAAAGCTATTGCCTGTCGTTGTAGAATTTGAGATATAGAAGATTGTACATTTTCTCAAAGGCTTTATAATCAAGATCTAGGTTCTTTACTTTTGACAAATTAAGAAACATGTCTCTCCCTGCCTCAGTACCCTAAGAAAAAAAAAAAAAGAATAAGTTATTGCCCGAAGCTTCTTGTAATGTATAAATTTTGCAAGCGAAATTCAAGTGAAATTATAGTATAAGAAACGACACAAAATTTGTAAGTCACTTACTAAATTTCTTGAGTACAAGACTAATATCCTCTTGATTGTGCAATATACTATGATCCCCTGGCTTATTAAATGACTTTTTTCAAACAATTTCCCAACCCATTTCTTGAAGCAAATCATGCATTTGTATCTTGTTGCTACGTGATATTGTTATAAGAGATCACTTGTCAATGAGGACACTAATTCCAATTTGTGCAGAGAAGTAACAACTATTTAGTATTTGCATTACATAATCTCTACACTCTTTTAAAGAAACATGCAATGTGAAGAAATATATCTTGCTCTTCGTTATCTAGTCCATTGAAACTAATTTTCAATATACTATGAATTTCAAGGTTAGAAATCTTTCTTAACTTATGCAATGCACTTTCCCAATCTTGTTTGCCCTTCTAAAACAAAAAGGAACCTAACACTTTAAGTGCTATAAGATTGCCACAGGCACAATTTACTACCTTTTGAGCATGTAACATAAAATCTTCGGGAGAATAGTCTTTTTTGAAGGCATATTTACAAAATAGCTAAAGAGCTTCATCGCTATATAATGCATCAATCTTATACAAGCTATCTCTTACTCCAAAATTAAGAAGTAGTTGTTTATCTCTAGTTGTTATTATAATTCTACTTCTAGGACCAAATCGCTTAAGCCCTCCTGCTAAGATTTCTAATTGTTTCAAGCTATTCACATCATCAAGCACAATAAAAACCTTTTTGCTATCAAGTCTACGCTTAATAAAGGCGGATATTTTGGGGCTGCCTGTGTTTATATTTTCTTCTAATATTTTAGAAAGAACTTGATCTCATAGATGAACCAGTCCACCGAATTTTTCCGATTCTTCCCTAACATTTGCAATGAAACAACAACTTTCAAATTGACTAGAAATTTGGTCAAAAACAACTCCAGCAATGGTTGTCTTACCTATATCACCCATACCCCAAAGTCCTACAACATGGAAATCTAATGATTCAATGCATAATATTGATTTAACCCACTCAGTGCGTAAATATATTCTAACAAAGTTTGTGGAAGTACTTGAAGGCATTAAAACATTCAATTTCTTCAAAACATCTTGGACGATTTTGTCTACGAGTCTTCATTCAGGCCTAAAGATATTAATCACAAACAATCACTAGAGAGTCGAAACAAAAGAAACCATATGAGATAGCAATAAAAATGTATAAGTTTGGAAAATGTTGCGAAAAACTAAAATAAGATTTTTTTTAGTACCTTCAGTTATCACAAACTATAATTAATGAGTATAGAAAATAGTTTACGACAGTTTGTGGCACTATAATTCATGAACACTGTATAGTAAAAAAAAAAAAAAAAAATCTTATTTTAGTTTCTTGGCATTATTTTCAAAACTTGTACCTTTTTTTGTGCCAAAACAAAAAAGATCCATTTAAACAATTAGCCATAACACAATGAATCCTGTCATTTTTTCTTTTCGTTCCTGGTTTTTCCATAGAGGATTTAATATCTAATTTTGCATTACAAAGTAAAAAAATTGAACAATATTACCAATTCATAATTCATAAAAATCAATACAAATCATTTTTAAACATGCTCGCAAAAGACAAGAGTACGTAATTAGCTTCTTAAGAAGTAGTACAGAATATTATCAACTATGGCCACAAGATGTTGATATACATATATTGTATAGTATAGATGTTTTATGTCACGATAGTCTGGATGTTTTATGTAGCTAGCAAGCGAAATGGCATAATTACTAATAAATTAAAAAAATAAATAAAGAAAAATAAAAAGAAAATAAAGGATAAACAGAGATAAAAATCAATACTTGTCATGTGATAATTGCGCATTTACCACCTCCACAAACAATCATTTTTTGTTTTTTTTTTTATATATTATTATCGTAAATGGACGGTGCTTCTTTTGCCTATATATAGGATGTATGTCATTTGAAAAAGTGTAAGTTTTGTTTTTCCAAAATCAGTAAAAAAGCACAAGTACTCTTCTACTCTCTCATTCCTTTCTTTTTCATGTTTTGTTCACTTCTATTATTTTATATTCATTTGTTTATTTCTATTATATTTTATATGTGTTATTCATATATATTTTTCAACTTCTACTCATTCTTTATTTCATTTTATTTATTTTATAACACGTTATTAGCACGATAACTTAAAAGTTTGGCTATGCCAACCCAATTTCTAACTGAAAAGTTTGACTATGCTAGCCTAATTAATTTATGGCTCTGCTGACTCGATTATTATATGAACTTTGTTTATCATTATTATCATGCAATATATATCTCACTATCTAACTTTACTTATTATTATTATCATATATTATATGTACGGTTATGCCTACTGATTGATTTTATTGTTATCTCTAATTATTCTTACAACAAGACTTTATCTATCATCTTTACATATATAACTTCATGTGTGATTCTTATTATGTTTGTTTGTTTTTTATTATTTGTATATAAAACTAATTATTATATTTTGTGGTAAATAAAACTATTGAAAAATGTCAAATATCAAAAACCTGCAATTCGTTGCCCTCAATATCTTTGGAAAAAATTACCTCTCTTTGATCCTGAATGCTGAGATGCATTTGCAAGCAATGCAGTTAGAGGGTACAATTAAGGAGGGAAATGAAACGACTTTATAGAATAAGACGAAAGCTATTATATTTTTTCGACACCAGCTACATGAAAATCTTGAGGTTGAGTACCTTATAATGAATATCCTTTAACTTTATGGAACAATTTAAAAGATAGATTTGACCACCAAAGGGATGCATTCCTCTCAAAGGCTAAATATGAATAGATCCACTTGAGGTTACAAGACTTCAAAACAATTGCTAAATATAACTTTGCCCTATTCAAAATAACTTCACAATTAAAATTGTGTGGTGAAGTAGTAACTGAACAAGATATGTTAGAAAAAACATTCTCGACATTCGATGCCTCAAATATGCTCTTATAACAATAATATCAAGAACGTCGATTTCAAAAATATTCAAAATCAATCTAGTGTTTGTTTGTTGTAGAACAGAATAATGAACTGTTAATGAAAAATCATGAGTTACGACCAGTGGGTTCATTGGCATTCTCGATATTCTCGGAATCAGTTGCTGATTTGGTGGAGATAATCTTGACGTCATAATTATCAGAATTAATGTAATTTATTTTTTATCTTATCTGTATGTGATTTAAATTAATTCAAATTATATCATTCCCTCGCTATAAATAGAGGATCAAAATTATTGTAAAAAACGACAAGAGAAATATTATATTGTTACTCTACCGAAATAGAGAGGGACAGTCGTGGACGTAGCCTGTTTTCAGTCGAACCACGTAAAAGTTATGTGTGTTGTTCTTATTCCTTTCTTTTTTCTTTGCTTTTGTTGTGTTTTCTGTTGATTCGTATGTATTGGGCTTCAAGAACTGGGTCGATTAAAAAATAACGTCGACAATTATAATTAAATATATTTACTTGTAATTAGATATAATAAAAATATAATAAATTATAATCAGAAATTTTAGAATACAATCATTTTTTTCGTAAAGTGTATCAATACCAAGTATACTATATATATATAAGTAAATAAACTGACTTGAAAGAGCAATAGAGACTTGCATAAATCAATAATGTCCCAGAAGATATAGTTCTCCTTTTCTTCCGTGTTTAAATGATATAATTGGAGACTATCTCCCTAGATTTATCTATCAAAATCCTTAATTTAGCGCTTGAATACAAAATCTAGATAATCAGTATTTTCCTCGATGGACCTGTAGAAAAGTAATAACTAAATAGTAAGAATGAATTTTGCTCCTATGTTTAAAGAGCCTGAGATGTGTTTCCCAAAAGACATGACTCGTTTGGAAGGCCTGGTCAGTACAGCTAACTCTTCAAACAACCAATTAATTTAAATTAAATTAAAATAAACAAAAAACATTGTCCATAAAATCACATTGGTTTGCACAGCTAACTCTTCAGACAATTTGAATTTAAATTATATTCCAAAAAAAAAAAAAAATTATTCAGACTTATGAGGCACAAGTAAAAGTGCATAATGCTCTCTTATTGCATTTCAAACGGTTGAGACTATATATTTATCCCTTGCATATGCCATTTTACTAGTTTTTATTCTATCAACGTGGCATATGAAATTTTCATTTAAACTCCAAACACTTTGTTATTTGTTCTACCATTTATTTTCTTACAAGATGATAAATAAGGTGTAATTAATTAGGTTAATTATAAAGGAAAACTGAAGTACTTCATTGATTTTATTAAAGGGTACATGAACAGATATCAAGACCGTTTTCTAATATCAATCAGGAATTTGGTAGAACAGTACCACTCATTTTGTTATAATAAAATAGTCTCTCCAAATAAAAAATTCTAACTTCACCCCTGCACTTATCTCACACGGTTCCAATAGCCAGTACAAATGAAAAAGATGAAACAAACATAATCATTAACTTTCAAATTCACAGTCTGTATCACAGATTTTTATTGCCAGAACTTGCAATTCACTGATGCAGCTTTCAAATTCTTGTATGCCTCATTATAACAGCCATGAATGCGTTACGCTCTTCCACAAGTGCTCGATATTCAGCTGCCCATGAAAACAGACTCAATTACCTTATTCATTAATTAAATTAAAATTTTCTTAGATTCCTAAATTGCAAAAATTGTCCTTGGTCAAATTTTTTAAGTTTTTTACCAACTTTTTCCATATAAAGTTTATTACCGAAAAATATAAAATTATTTGTCACGTATCTAATCATTACATCTAATTAATCAATGACTGGTACGTATTTAATGTTGGATAAAATTACAGACATGTGAAACTAAAAATTGGAATGTGTGTTTGTGAAACAACTGACATACCTTCTTGGGCAGTTTTCTGAATTTCTAGAGCTGCCATCCTCTCCTTGATGGCATTGTTGTCAGAAGTCAAATCTTTGCGATAATTCTCAAGGGAAGAAACCTGTGGCTTCAGCCAATTGACTCTCGCCTGTACAAGCAATCATGTATATATTCATATATAGCGACAGCATCAGAAACCCATGTGTACGTACCTGTTGAATGTCTTTTTCTCTCTTGAGATTTTCCATGTACTCCAGCTTTCGAAGTCGGGACCTTTTTGCTGACTCTCTATTTGCAAGCAATCTTCAAATCAAACACGTAGAATCTATGTTAATATATATAAAACTTGAAAACAAATATCAAACAATTTCATATAATTTTTATTTTTTTCCAAACCGTTTGAGCTTGGGATCCATTATGGGAGGCACAGGGACAGGGTTAAGACCTCCTTTTGGAGCCTCTCGCTCTACTGTGATCGAAGGCTCCGGGAGCATCATTTCCTTGCCAGAGCTCGGATTCATAGCATGGTCTGTGATTCTCCAGTCATCACTTGAGGTTTTTCGGTGTTCAACACAGGGTGCCGTTGGGTTTGAAGCGGTACTGTCCATGTTGCACTTCAATTAACCTGCAAAATTTATAAATTAAAAAAAAAAAAGAAATGAAAAAAGACATCCCATATTAGTTAAAATTATTAAGAAAATGCAAGAACTTGAAGCTATAAAAAATTAGAAGAGAATATTTAATTTATTGAAGTATAGAGAATAGCTTTACTAAATTATTTAATTAAAAGGACTGCTTGCAATTGTAAAAAGGCTTGCAACATGTAGTATTTATACTAGTTTTTTGAGAGTATAGATGGAAAGTTACTCGTTATTGGCTATAGTTAGTCATGCATTAATTAATTGAACAAACCTGCGATTATATGGTAAGTAAATCAAAGATAAACGTGTAGATTCCGGAGATAAGATTTTTAAATTTGTGTGTGGTCTTATTGAGAGTTTGCCACACAAGAAGTTCTTGGATTTTACCTTAAAATGAATTAATAGTAAAAGTAACTGTAATAGCCATAGGCCTACTCAACTTGATAATATTGTCAGAAATTTGACTTTATAAGGTAATTTATATAAATGGTTTCCTTATTGATTGAGTATTAAATAATTGTGACAGGTATGAGTACATATGAAATATGCACTTTAGGTATAGGTTACATCCATATATATGGACAAAAACCATTTATGGTTATTAAGTTGTAACCCTCTCCTTCAAATTCCAAATTTGTACTTAAAAAGTAAAAATAAAAATCATAAATAAGAAAAACAACAGAATATATACAATATGAGTAGCAAACAATCCGGGATCCCAGAAATTTATTAAAAAAAAAAAATTCCACGATCCTATGTGGTCGTTGGATCAAATCCAAAAGCCATAAAGTTTACATTTGCAGTTTTTTTTTTTTGGTTTAATTTTAAAAAAGGCTCTCAACCTTCCCTTCATTCTTATCATTGCGGCATGCCCTTGCGGCTCAATATAATAATCCCTCGCCCTTATCAACGTGACCTTGTGTGAGGACCTTGCTCTTGTCGACATATATATGATGGTTTTGAGAATTTGGTCCTTGATGAAGTAGTCGATGCACCACTCACCAAGATGGTTAGACTTATTTTTGGGGAAGTAAAATAGTGAACAAATAGGAAGGTTTGCTTTGGTGTTGTGAAGGAAAATGGAGGAGGAGAATGGTTGGTTCTAGTTTCACGAAGGAAAATCGAGAAGGAGAAAGGTGGAGACGACTTCACATGAGAAAAGAGAAAAAATAATCTAATGATCGATAGCTGAGAAACTGAATTCACAATCTTAATGCACATTGAGAAGAAAATAACTAATATATATAAAATTGGGTGCAAAATGAAAAAATGTAGGTGTGAAACCGGGACATATTTGTTTCTGAATAATTATTATTTAAACTCATAAAAGATTTGATTATATAATATTAGAAACAATAAATATCACGTGTGTTCATACAAGGTCAAAAAAAAAAAAAAAAAAGACCTTTAAATTAATGAAGTTACTATTTTTGTCCATCCCTAATAATTTCATTATTTTTTATGTCTCTAGGAAAATACTACCTTTGACCTAATTTAAAATTTACTCATGTGCAAACTACAAAAAATTAAAAAATCAATTTTCTTTTAAAAATAAAAATAAACTCACTACTAGTGGACTGCTCCTTGCTTTAGTCATGAGTCACGCTCTAAACTTATGCTCCTCACTGAAGGAGTAGATCTGACGAGAGGGTAGAAGGTGAAGAGAAAAGTGGGAGAGGAAAAACAAAAGGAGACAGAAAAGAAACATGAAGGGAAACCTAAAAAAAAAAAAAAAAAGAAAACATAAGAGTTCTAGCAAAGGGTCTGAGAAAGTCGAGTTGATGGTGGTTAAAGAGGAGGAAGAGGATGCCAAAAAGAATTTCTTTTTCTTTTTTTTTTTTAATTTTTTATTTTGAAATCGTAAATGAGCTTTTTGGTCCGCATGATAATATTTGTTGACAACGATGATGAAAACATTGGAAGTTGACAAAAAACAATAACTGACATAAAAATAAGGGCAATTTTCCAGTAACAAAATAGTTGTTAAAATGCTTGAAGATATTATGTTAAGAATTTTTGAAAAATGGGAAAACTTCATTTTAATCCTTGATATTTAAAAAAAAAAAAAAATCGGGTTTTTAAAGTTCTTTTAAAAATAATTATTTTCATTTATAAATTTTTCAAAACTCTTCAAAAATCCAAATCGTCAGTTCACTGATGATCAATATTAACAAAATATATACATATAAAATATTTTTATCTTTGATGGTTATTAGTGACATATAAATTACTCGATTACTCTCATATAATAATAAATTTATAAGTCAAGTATCTTAAAAGGTCTTAGAATTTAATTGATTAAATTACAATTTAAATTATCTATAGTCACAATTGACCGTCAGTTAACAAACGATTTGGACATTTTTGAAGATTTTTTGAAAAATTAGGGATAAAAGAAATTGTTTTAAAAAAAGTTTTAAATTTTTTTTTTTTTTTTTAAACTTCAGATACTAAAATAAAGTTTTCTATTTAAAAATAGTAAAACATTAAAGGGAATTTATTGAAATTCATCTATAATTTTTTTATTCAATTTTTCAAACACAATGATAGCTCCATAATTACTTTGCAGTATATTTATTTTTGTTTTTGGTTTTACTATTTTGTTTTTATTTTTCCATTTTCAATTGAAAATTTCAATGTTCAAATTAGGCGTGGACATTTTCAACCCAACCCAACAAACCCAACCCAACCCGACCACTTTTTATCGGGTTGGGTTGGGTTAAATCTTAAAAAAATTGAAATGGGTTGGGTTGAAAATTTTTTAACCTAACCCGATAAACGTCCATCCCTAATTCTAAATATAAGTTTTTCTTATACATTTATAAGAATATTTGCTGAGGATAATGATCAAAGAGAGCTTTTGTGGTGGATTGAATATTTTATTTTGAATAATTGAATCTTTATTTATATTCATTTTATTTATAATTAAATTGCTTAGATTACGAGAGTTACCAACTAAACATTTTATGCATTTATGGTGGATTAAATCCAACCCAACCCAACTCGACTATTATCAAGTTAGGTTGGGTTGGGTTGAAAAATTTTTAACCCAATCCACATTGGGTTGAGAGATTTTCAACCCAACCCAAACTCGAAAACGCCCACCTCTAATTCAAATGTGAAAAATCGATTGAAAAGGTATTATAGATGTGACAAATTCAATGTTCTTAATTCTAGTAATAGGAAAAAATTGAATCCGGGTGGGATTGACCTGTTTCAAACCTGAAACCCATTTTGAGTGGGGTACGACATACTTGACCATGATTTTATTGAGTTTTGGATTTTCCTTCAAATTTGAAACTATGAGGCGAGATTCTTTATACCCAATTCGTTTTGATTTGTTTTTAAAAAACATATATATAAATATACATTTATATTCAAATATATTCTTAAATTTAAATAAACACTTAAAACTTAAATATAAATTAAAAGTTTAACATATATTTAAATTGACACATAAATTTGAATTCAATTAAACATATCTAAAATAATAAATTTAAATATCTTCTCCAAACACTAAAAAAACTTAAAGAATATAAAATTCATTAATCTTTATAAAACAATGCCAATCTATTAAATTAAATAATGCAAAATTTCATTCTAGCATTTCAATTGTAAACATAATTTGTTTAAAACACATATAAGAACAAAATAGTAATGCACAACACTTAAAAAAGAACTAAAATAATAATGGAGTTACAATATATTAACTTAAAACCTTACCTTTTAAAAATAACTTCAATATATATTAATCAATTTTAACTCAATCCAATGGTTATAATCTATTTAAATTTATTAACTTTTTCATCATTGAATTGAACGAAAATGAATAGACAGCTATTAAAGTCACTCTTTTAGGTCAAGATTAATTTAAGTTAATATGGCTTGTAATACTTGGTTTCAATGCTCCAAATCCATCCAAAAAATCAGAGCCCCGTCGGTTAGTAGTTGGTTAGAGATTTTTGCCATTTCTAATTCATACATATAGAAAACATTGAAAGTGATCGCAATTATGACATGGAGTAAGTACATTAATTGACAAACTGTTGAGTTCAAGAGTTGAAATTCCATTTTTCCAAATCAAAAAACGAAAACAAAACATGAAGTATAACATGAAAATGAGTTCAAAGTCAAGGATATACCTCCAATTTCTAACACCATTAAGAAGAGAAATTATTAATCAGACACTTTTTTCATTTGTTTGCATCAATAAATAGGCTGACAAATCATCACCAGCATCATAGTAGGAAGCCAATGTAGATGTATTTGAAAACAGAAATCCAGGATCTATGGTGCTGCCGTAATCCCCTACCATGTAAATGCCATCAACTGGATATGTTGGTGCCGGATCCCATAAACTTTGGAGTTCTACATATGTTTTTAACGAACCATTGTCGTCTTTAATGGTTTGGTTATTGTAAATTTCACAACTAGGATCACAGCTTGATGATGGAGAACAGTAATTAAAAGACCGTTGTAACGGCATAAATGGAGAACAGCTAGCATTGAAGTCGGAGCCATAATTAAAATTTGATGCTTTTTGAGCATTAGAAAGTAAGACATCATCATCTTCAGATGGATTTTTCTCGTCGTCCGTAATGGTTTTAGTGTGATCAATTTCTGCTTGTAACAAGTTCTTCTTCAAGCAATATTTCCTCAAGTTGGTGTGCCAGTGATTTTTAATCTCATTATCTGTTCTTCCAGGAAGTCTTGACGCAATAGTGGACCATCTAATTAAGATAAATTATCACCATTAGTTTGTAAATCATTTATATAATTAAAAAGCTAAAAACATTAACTTCAAGTGACTAGAGCAAGGCTCTCCATAAAAATCCCCCAATAAAATTCATATACTTTGTAGTATTCATGCATATACTTTTCTTCTCTAATAAAATTCCCTAAGTTGGTCTATTCATCCCTTAGAAGTTGCTTTACAAAAATGAAAAAATTCGGATGTGGAGATATGTGAGTACATACCGATTTCCCAATAGTTGTTGCAACTTGATTATAGTTGCATTTTCTTCTTGGCTGAAGTTTCCATGCTTGATACCTGGTCGTAGGTAATTCATCCAGCGAAGCCGACAACTCTTCCCACTTCTCAGCAGACCTTAATTAGGAGAAGAATAATTAAATTAGGCAGAAAATTAATATTTATATATAATATTTCTTCTAATTGCATGTAAATTACCAGATGCTTTTGGGGTCTCAACCCAATTCCAAATACCATATTTGTTAATATAAGCCATCAATTTCTGGTCTTCTTCAGGACTCCATTTACCTTTTCTCAAACATGTTTTTACATAAGTAACACTGCTGGAAGAAGACTTCACCATGATCTCCAAACGGAATCTGAGTATATGCACTACTTCAATGGAAATTGAGGATGTGTTTATGTATGATCATAGCATTCAATGGAAACACGCGTTTCGAATGGTCAAAATTTTACAAAGATGACATTATGACAATGTTGAGAGGGCTAAATCTTGAAGAGATGGTCCCCCCATTGAGTATAGATCAATAATAGTGGATAAAAGCCATGTAAGTGGCAACTGGATTTTATATTACAAATTCACTTTTATAATGTTTGTGAACTGTCATTTCAACGGACAAAAATTTCCCATTTAATTATATGAACTTTATTTAAACTTGTAATTAGTTGTTAACAACCAAAAACATAAAAAAAATCTTTTTTTTTTTATTAAACCAAAATCTGTAGTATATTAATTTAAAAATAAAAATCTGTAGTATATTGAATAGATGAACATACATTCATTCAACAAAATCATATTCTATATATATATATATATATATATATATATAAACATATACAAATATTCGATTATGTAAATCCGCATACATTATATGTTTAGTGTTATCTATATAAGAAAAGCAGTCAAAGGAAACAACAAGGTAACTAACTGGAAGATTAGTTTTGGCTTCCCCACTGTAATCTATTATCACCACCAGCATGGTAGAAAGTGATAGATTGGCTTTGCCATAGTAATTGGAAGATTTTCCCCTGATCATAGGTTGAACATAACGATAACGAAATATTTTGAAACTCTGTAAAGGCAAGTCTTAAATTCATCAATGATTATTCTCAAGGGAAGGATTCCAACTGCTATAAACCTTGTTTTTTTTTTTTGGTTAATTTAACATGTACTTTATTGATTCCCTTGGAATATTCTGACCAGTTCATTCTTTTTCTTATTGCTATTGAGTAATGTTAGAGGATATCACTTTAAATTTCAACTTATTGTTTGTTAAATAATGATAGAGATCTCACTTTGTATTTCAACTTATTATTCAACTCATAATGTGGTAATTGAACTCAAATGAGTCATTATGTATATCCATTTATTACGCACCATGAATTTTGGATGTAAATTTGAATATAAGTTGAGATGAAAAATAGAATACGTAACACTACCCTTTTAACACTATTAATGTCAATGGTTAATAATATACCATGGCTAATAAATTAATGCACTTATAGATCATATATGACTGCTGTGCTGACGTCCAGTTGCTTACTTAGGCAGTATCAGCCAGCAGGGAAGAATAAAAATAATGAAAATGATTTTAATTTAGCAAGTTGTTGTCAAGAAATAAAGAATTCAATGAGTCTTTGGATATTGTAAATAAATGGTGGCGGACAAAAATACTCTTCCAAAAATAATAAATTATTAGGAATAAGAATCCTTGGTTGATGGATGACAGGATAAGGTAAGCGTAATAAATTAAAAGAACAAAAACTATTATTCATTGATGAGGTACGGCAGAAAAAGACAGGCTAGCGGACAGAACAATAGTTGATTATACGAGTACTTGCTAAATCTTTCACGCTGGGTTGAGATAATTTAACGAGCACTGGTGAGAATTGTGCATTGATTTATAGAAGACTAATTAACTAGTAAGTTTCATGGAAGAAGCCAGTGATGATAGTTACATATTTGGAAGAACATATGTAGTAAGGACAAGGCTAGGAAAGAATTTTATCACATGGTGATAAATGATCTTAGTCTTATTTAATTGCTCTATATAATTAAAGACACCCAATCTATGTTGAATATTCGCTATGAACACCCAAGTCAAAGTTCATCTCCTCGTGCCATTTTGACGTTTGAGTAATTTAAATTCAACCTGATCAGTACAGGACATTCACAAAAATGTTCAGATTTAATCAAGTAAAAGGTTCAGGATTTTTATTCACCAAAATGTCAACTAACCATCATGTAAAGGTTTAAACTTACATATAAAGAGTAATTCCATCTTTATGGTTGAGGTAGATTGTGAATCGAAAGTAAATCTTTAGTATTCAAAGCCTTGATGTTGCATTTCTTGCTTAGGAT
Source organism: Dimocarpus longan (assembly GCA_022984855.1). Classification (NCBI taxonomy): domain Eukaryota; kingdom Viridiplantae; phylum Streptophyta; class Magnoliopsida; order Sapindales; family Sapindaceae; genus Dimocarpus; species Dimocarpus longan. The sequence goes on from CM041013.1 coordinate 37,489,772, forward strand.
TGCAAGTTCGACATGAAAGCTAACACCAGATAGATGTGTTTGATAGGAATTGCATCTCTAATCTTTTGGCAAATGAAGAGATACCCAACCACCTATGCTAAAAAACTGTATGTTTTTTTATTAATACCTAATAGTACTAGGCATGCTCTATATTGTGTAAAACATAGTGTTAGAAATTTATATAATACATTGTCTAAAATATAGGATAAGGATCATTTTCCCCTTTGAGTGTGATTATGACTTCACTTTTAGCCAAATATATATATATATATATAATACTTTTATAATTAGGACATTTTAACTTTAAAAAGTAAGAACCAACCAATCAAATTCATTTATTATATTCTCTTTCCTAAAACAAATTCTTCATCTTATGTACTACAAATAAAATCTGTGAATTTGATTGGTTGGTTCTTATTTTCGAAAGTAAGAAAATCATCACTTTAAAAACACTATATATATAGTGTTTTTAAAATGATAATCCCCTTGCTTTAAAAAGTAAGAATCAATTAATCAAATTTATCAATTGTATTTGAATTAAATAAGAGAGATAATTTATTATATAAGAGAGAATACAATTGATGAATTTTATTTGTTGATATTTACATTTTAAAGTAAGAGAGTCTTCATTTTAAAAGCGTTGTATATATTTTAATTGTATTTAAATTAAATAGAAGAGAAAATTTGTTTTAGGAGAGACAATGTAATTGATGAATTTGATTGATTGATTCTTATATTTTAAAGTAAGAGTGTCCTTATTTTAAAAGCACAGTATATATATTAATTATATTTGAATTAAATAGAAAAGAAATTTTCTTTCAGGAAAGAATGCAATGAATAAATTTGACTGGTTGGTCTTTACATTTTAAAGTAAGGGAGTCCATATGCTAAAGAACTGTATATATATATATATGTATATATGAATTTGCTAATTATAATTTATTATTTTTTATTATATCTAATTATAATTAAATAAATCAGATCATATTTACAACAATCAACAAATATAATCATATTTATTAACTATTATCAGATATATTTAGTTGTAATTAGATATAATAAGGAGGGAGAGAAAGAGAGAGAGAATTTATACTTTACAGTTCTTCATATTTATGACTTCTATATATTTAAAATTTGAAACTATATTTTACATTATCTTCTATAACCTTATTCTCTTAGAATTTATGTGATGCAAAGATTCCTAGACATTCTTATAGTTCTTCACCTAATAACTTAACCTTAATTTTATGAATTTTTTTTTTTGGATATTTTCTAGTTCAATATTGTCTCTTTTCATTGAACATGTAAGCTAAAGTCCTACATAACCAAATCTGGTAAGACCAACATTGTTGCCTTTGCTTACCAAAAGAAATACCAATATTGATTCTTGTTATTTCATTCCTGATGGATTCTTCTATTTTTCCATACCAAACGCCAGAATTCACACCCGAGTGGTCTTTTGGTTGTTCGGAATCTTCATCTTGGGATGAGTTTCTTTGGGATCATAACAGTTCTTCTTCTTTCAATTTTAATGATTCTGAAGAGATGCTGTTGTTGGATGCTTTAGGAGAAGCAACTAAAGAATTATCAGTTCAATTAAATTCTGTAGGTGGAGGTACTGGTAAGGAAGAAGAGGTGGAGAACTCAAAAGTAGAAGAACCAAAGAAGGAGAAACCCTACATTGGTGTTAGAAAGAGGCCATGGGGAAAATACGCGGCAGAGATCAGGGATTCAACAAGAAATGGTGTCCGGGTTTGGCTGGGAACATTCAACACTGAAGAAGAGGCTGCTCTAGCTTATGACCAAGCAGCATTTTCAATGCGTGGTTCATTGGCAGCACTCAATTTTCCTGTGGCAATGGTCAAGGAATCTTTACAAGAAATCAAGTACCCTTCGAAGGAATATGGTTGCTCACCGGCTTTGGCACTCAAGAGAAGACACTCCATGAGAAACAAATCACGAAGGAGAAGTGAGAAAAGTATGCAGAAAGATAATCAGATGATGATCAGTTCGGACGATGTATTGGTGTTTGAAGATTTAGGAGCTGATTATTTAGAACAACTTTTAAGTTCATGTAGTACTGAAACTACTACTTCTTTGTAAATTCGTGTCACTACCATGACTAGATTCACTTATTTCTTTTATTTAATTTTTCTGTCAAAAGCTTGGAAGTGTGATGGTATTTGAAGATTTCATGCCTGCTTTGTATACATTCTTCAGAATATGCAACTCAGAATGCGTTTAAATTTTTTCAACTTGCTTTATTAAAACTGTGAGACAGCTAGTCCTTTGTGTGTGGGCATATCATTGTCACTAGATTCTTTTTTTTTTTTTTTTTTTTTTTCAGGCTCGAAGGTGTCATGGGATGGTCAAAGATGATTTATATTAATTTATTTTGTAAGAAGAAATTTCATGTATTTGTTTCGTCGTAAAGTTGATGAAGAAAGATAAGTGCATTGACTTTGTGATATTGTTTTCCGTCCTACATGTTCATGATCATGAATTAATTTTGTTCAACATAATCATGGTATTTTTTTGCTCATCAATGCATGCTCACTTTTAATCTATTAATTCCTTGTAATAGAATTTTATTGATGTATAAAGCTGTTTGTGCCTTCCGTAACTAGGATTGAGCTTTTCTTCTTTTCTTTTCTTTTCTTTTCTTTTTTATACAAATTTTATTAATTTAGCATCGAGATTCCAAAAAAAAAAAAAAATTAATATTGTTTTGTGCAACTCTTATTTGTTTATAACGGGAAAAAAAAAAAAAAAAAAACCTTTACGTACTTACTATTGACTGATTGTGATTTGAAATCAATAACTTTTGAAGACCTTAACATGGATGCTAACTAGTGTTCATTATACTAGTTTAAAAGTTTTATTATATATGTCTTTTGGAGTATCCAAAAAGTCTTCGTTGGGTACAGTTCTGTTTCTCAATGTTTTCTCCACCCAATTTGTGTTGAAACCAATTTAGATTAATATTAAGATAATTTTAAATTGTAAAAATATCTTTCCTTAGTTGGCCCACTTTGGAATCGATTTTCGATCATTATTAAATTTAGTTTTGTGAAAAACAAACAACTTGTTTCATTAACACAGGCCCTTAGCATTATTTGATTAACTTTACTTGGTTGTGTCGAAGGCATGTAACATATATGTAATTCTATCTATAAGTTTCATTAATTAATTAAATGCTGAAAAGATATATATACTTGTTGACAGCAGATTTTTTCCTCGATATCAACAGTATAAGAGAGGAAGAGCAATTCTCTTGTCGCAGGTTGGTTAGATCAGAAAGGTATAGATGTTGTAAGTGGCTGTGTTTCTATATTTATGGGTGTTTTTAAGGTGATTGTTTTCTCTAGAATTCACCTCCCTACTCCTCGCTGTCCTTGTGATGAGGTGCCTACAAAACAAGAACCAGTCAACATGATGCCGACGAGGTATCAGCGACCACACTCTGACGATCAAGTCTAGAGATGATCTAAAAATAGTACCTTTGAGGTGGATGAAACAATTCAACAAAAACATAAAATGAGAAAAGTGCTAAAAGATTAAGATAGTGAAAGAAAGTGCATGTGTGGCTATTTATAGGCAAATCTTTACCTCTCATTGAACAGATATCCTCAGCCGATTGGTCTCTAGTGAATACACCCCTTGCACACTCTTGGGTAGATCTCAACCCTTCATCTTAATTGGTGGTTCATTCGTCTCCTTATCAGCCCTAGTGTGACTGAGGTTTCACTTCGTGGCTGGGTAGTCGTGCTGACATCACATTCTCCTTTTACACTCGGTAAGCCATTTATACCTAGCGGCCCATTGCTTAAAGACATCCTTTAGCAGAGGACATATTTGTGACCAATACTTTTGTCTAGTCACTGCCTTTTATCTGCACATGCGCATAACTCCTCTTTGTTGCCATCTTCTCAAGCTGACGTGGCATCTTCCGAGTGGTTGCCCCACAAGAGAAAAAATGACCACGACACCTTGGCTTCACACCAACTCGGAGACAAGTACTTCTGCAAGCTTTCTGAGGGGTGGGAACCAATCCCCCTTGATTTCAATAGGTACTCTCTTTTTGTCTCTTGTTGGTCCCCTCCTTTAATATTTTACCTTTTTCTTCTTTTCTTTTATCTTCCTTTTTTGTCCTCTAAGAATCCATTTCGCATGCGGGGATTAGAAATGATGTGATTGAATAAAAGGAGATTGAATTAAATTAGTGTGGTTATGTGTTTGGCACAGTTAAATTAGATTGGGTTTGGAATGAACTAAAAAATATATACTAGATTAAATTATTTTTTAAGTATATTAAATATTAAAAAATTATTATAGAGAAGAATTAATTATAAATGAAAAATTGAAAAAATAAATAAATTTTATTTACTAATTGATTTTTAAATTATTGATCTCCTAAAAAGATTTTTAATGAATTTTATTAAATATTTTTATTATAATAAATAATTTACACATTTTAGAATAAAGAAACATAGGTAAAAGAAAGAAAATATTTTAAAAATTAATAATTTAATTCCTACCAAGGCAGGAGTTGGATATGGTGGGTTTCCATTTCCTGCCTTAACAAGAAATGAAGGTGGAGTCAGAAATATCTCTTCCTTTCCTAGGCTCAAACTCAAGACTTGATGGGTTTAGGATTTGAACCAATCATACCTATCGAATCCCGACAAACAAAAACGACATAAGTTTCTCCTAGAGCGCTATATTTGAAAATGATATTTTCCTTTTCCTTATTCTTTTAAACCTTGTCTTCTACTTGGTCTCATTGGTATCCAAGTAGCTTAATCGTTTTTTGGATGACTAGGTTCGCAAGATCATCTTGGACGGTTACCTAGGTGTACCGAGCTCTTGCTCTCACATTATTTTTTTAATTAAATTTTTTCTTTGCTTTCCTTGATAAATTACCCTTTGTTTTTTTGTTGATAATATTTACAGTTAACAAAAATATCATTTTAGCTGTTGAATTTTGTGATACAATAATAAAACTGTACAAAGAATTTTATTAGCATGCTCAGATACTTTTTAGACTGTTGGATCGGAAACCCTTTTCCCAAAAATAATAAAGAAAATCTAAATACATAAAGAAAGACTACACAATTAAATTAGCACATAAGTTATCAAAAATAATAATAATAATAATAATAAGTTAGCACATAATAACATAAAACAATGGCCGGCGTATGTTTATTGTTTAATATTATATATTGTATTTTATTTGCCAATAGACTATAAGCCGCGGTCACACGCAATAAAAATCATTTTGATTTCTAAATTTTAGAAAACGATCACTTTTTTAATTATATTGCACAAAAGGCTCAAATCATCCTTAACGTTTAAAAAAAAAAAAATCAAATTAGTATCTTCTATCAATCAAATTTTGGTCAAACCAAACGGACAACATGATGGATAGAGATAAATTATCATTCTAATCACACTTAAGGATGGTGATATATGTACGAATTAGATAAATCGATAAAAAATAAAAAGAAAAGAAAAGAAATTAAATACAAATTAAATTAGAAATAAAAATAAAAAAGAAATTAAATTAAACAATTAAAAACTTTAAAAAAATCAAAAATAAAAAATATATAGATCTGGGTAATTAAAAAAAAAAAACATAAAACGAAAATTAAACCCATTCACCATATATATATGTATATAAACTCGCCAAAAGCACCAAGTCTTCACCACATAAAATCAAACTCATTCGCCACCAAAAATGAAACCCATCATTACTCATCCCTCATCCTCTGTCGCTAACCATCACTGCCTCATCATCCTCCATTGTCGCCAACGTAACAGCAATAACCACCTGTCATCACTTTGTTCCTCACCCTTACCCCAGCCACTATAACCACACCAACTTGTACAACCCTTCTTGCTACCAATGCTCCTACTCTGATGGGTCATTCACTGCTAGTTTTTTCTCTCAAGAAACCATCACTCTCAATGTCACCTCCGGCCACCAACTTCAACTCCAACATTTCCATTTCGGATACGGTTTTCACAGCATTACTGGTGAGAGCTTCAATGGAACACATGGAGTCTGGGGTTAGGGTCAGGGGCCCATCTCATTTTCCTCTCAATTAGGTCTATATTTTGGTAACAAGTTCTCTTACTGTCTCATGGACTACACTCTCTCTCTACCACCTATTGGTTTTCTACTCATCGATGGTCAAACCCACCTGGGTTCATTTCGTACCAAATCATACTACCCTTTTCGGTTCGTCAGGTGATGATTTTATTTTATTTTATTTTTTGGATTTCTGGGTTTGCTTCACGGTTGATGCTTTTGGGTTTGATGATTTTGTAGGAGATTGATGATGTTGGGTTTGATTTATGATGTTTATCTTTGGATTGATGATGTTGGAAGATTGATTGATGATGTTGAGTGTATTTTTTGGGTTTCCAGATTGGGTTTTTAATCGTTTGGAAACCTAAATTTTAGTTGATGAATTGATGAATAGATGAATTGTTTTTTAATTTTTACTTAATTTTTTTAATTTTTTAATTTATTTCAAATTAATCTCCTTATATTAACTTTTATTTAAATTTTTAATTTTCATTATTTTTTTAATTTAATTTCTTAATTTCTATTTAGTGTTTTAGTTTTTTAATTTAATTATTTATTTTATTTCAAATTTAATTATTTTATTATTGTAACATTTAATTTAATAAAGGGGTATTTTAAAGAGTCTAAGAATAAATTAATCTTTTTACGTTTTTCGTTATATTTGACTGTTAATTGATTAATGAGAATGATTAATTTGACATTTTTTCGAAATGTTAGGAATGATTTAAGTCTTTTGTAAAATATAGTTAAAATTTTGATAATTTCTCAAAATTTAGGGATCAAAATGATTTTTACTCAAAAAAAAAAAAATAATAATAATAAGTCAACACGGAATAACTCAAAACAATGGCCGGCGTATGTTTATTGTTTAATATTATACATTGTCTTTTAACTGCGGACAGACTATAAGCCGCGGTCACATGGGATTAACAATTGATTACAGTATGACAACACATATTAGCTTAAAATATTATTTTATACTTCTTAATTAATTATATTAAAATCAATTATTTAAGATTTGCACTTACAATTATTGTGTTACTTGGGGCCAGCGACAAAGTCTCTTGATAAATAAACTATGATAATGTTAAAAAAAAGACTATATTAGGAAAGATTGCATGTGAGTCTTAATTAATTAATATTTTATACAATTATAATGGACTTAATGAAAAACACTTGCAAACCCTGACATGATTCACATGAACACCAATAGTCTCGTGGATTAGCACTTCAAAAATCAAATTAAAGTTTTATAATAATCTCAGGTTTACCGGAGTACTCCGCCCTTTTTTAATCGATGAGATACCGTTCTCCGAGGCTATAAAGAGAACTGTCACAACTATAGGGGTCCATAATCTATTCAACATAAAGTGCAGAGTCTTCATAAAATTAGACATGTCTGTACTCCTGTAAAGTTGTGGGTTACTTGTATCTTGAATGAAAAGACTTTACAAAACTTCATATATTTTTAAAAACATTTAGTGCATGGTTCATCTTTTATAATTTTCTGGCTCCTCGTTACTATATATTTAATGATAGATGCTATATTTTCATGTGCGAGATACATATAGTACGATTGGTTGCTAGTTGATCTATAGTTTCTTTTGAAAGTATTTGCACCGAGTGTGTGTTCAACTATTTTTGAATATGTATTCAAAGTCGCCGTATATACATGAAAATAACGAGATCATACAATTGGAAAGAAGATATAAAAACTTTGTGATTATTGTACCAATTACGTGGTGATGACACGAGAAAGTGATTTCGAATTTGTGATGAATAGAAGCGTTGATAAGCGGTGCAAAAGTTGTTATCCAAAGTTGTGTAATTCTCTCTCTTTTCCACTCTAAAGCTAAGTGTAACCAATGTCAGCTTGTATCAATTAAATTATTCATATTAAAATGTTACTTTGTTGATGAACATGGAGATTATGATCGTATTTATGCCGCCATGCATCCATTATCATGACTCTATACCAAACACCATCACTTTTTGTGCATGCGGATCACCTCCTCTCATGCACCCATCATTGAGTTTTTTTTTTTGGTTTCATTTCAAAATCCGAAAGCCAAAAATACCCTAATCATTGTTCTGCGAAAGGAGATCCTAAACAACATATATAAATGGAGCACATTTATTCTATTTAGGTTTTCTCATAGTTTTGTAAATATGTTACATTAAAGTATATCAATATGACATATACAAATTCATATTTTTTGAAAAGAGTTATACTAATTCGAATTCACAATCCAATTATTATAAGCTTGAAAAATTAACCGCTAAACCACCTCCGTTATTGTCATTTGAAATCGTTAAGTTCTTGTGTTTTGCTCTATAAAGGTATGATCGTTGTCCACATAAGTAAGTGTACAGCTTTGCACGCACAAAACTTTATTGAAACTTCCTCATACTTTAATTTTACGCGTCGAGACAATAATATAGGAAGTTTCAAAAAAAAAAAAAAAAACCGAAAGAAAAAGCAATAATACAAGTGCACAGCCGTTTCTATTTAGTAAATATATTTACATTGGCATTTTGACCCGGCACACAGAGAGAGAGAGGGAGAGAGTGATAGAGACAGCCAAGAAGGGACGGCGTTTAAAGGAAAAGAAGAAATGGTGATGATTGCAATTGGAATAAGGAAATGATAGATTGAGGAGGATTGAATTTTGGGGGTGTGGTGTCTGGTGTGTATGTTCTTTCGTTTTTCCATGAAGGACATATTTACTTGTGTGTATCACGCGAGAGAGAGAGAGAGAGAGAGGATTTTTTTTTTTTTGAAAGAGAGAGGATATTTTGAAGCATCTAGTTTGTAAATAATTTTTTTTTTTTTTTTTTTTAAAAAGAAAAAGAAAACAGAAATGGGTTCTTGTGTTTTTGGTGTATTGAGTTTCAAAACACTAATGATGAGGCCGACGACGATTGTTATGATTATGATGGGAGAGTCCCTTTCCAGCTCTACTGTCACGTGACTTTCTCTCCCAACACAGACACTGTATTAACCTCCTACTACTACTCTCAATTTTTTTAGCGTGTTCGAAAATACATTAGTCAACAGATTTTATATATATATATATATATATATGCGCGGCCCGTGCAACAGCATCATATGCATTTATGTTATTGCCAATCAAAGCCATCCAAAATCGTTGGGGCCCCAATACACAACAAGATCCACTGGCAGTGGAGGAGCTGTCACCATTAACATTTTGTAACTCTATCTAATTATATATATATAACATGCATATGCGCTTCTTCTTCTTAAAAAAATAAATAAATAATAAAACATGTACATTCTGGTTTCCCTTAAAAAAAAAAAAAGAAAGGTCATTTTTCCTCTACTTCATATAACTTTCTGGTTTGTTATGAAATTTCAGTTTTCCCGTATGAGAATTTGTAATTACTTTTCTTTCTCCGGAGAATTATTGGCTTTTTCTCTCCTGTGCACGGTAACAAATATATTTTTTTTTTTTTGGTGGTTGGGGAGGGAAAATGATTAAATTAAGACAAAACTATATATACCTTATATTTAGAATACATGTAAGATTTAAACTCTTAACCTACGCCCTTTAAGCAACTTATCAATGTATAGAATTATAAATTGCAGAAAACCATCAACAAATCCATTGTCGTCCAGTGGTTAGGATTTCTAGCTTCCCGACAATAGAAAATTTTCATATTTTTATTGTGATTGATGCATTATTCATACAATATAAATATTATATATACACTATCCTTACTGTTCAGAAGGTATATTCAATCTAGACTTTTAAAACTTTGGTGAAATTAAAAAATTTGGGTGTATTCATTACTAATTTAATTCTGAATTAATTCTGGATTCATTATTAATTAAAAAATTATTGAAACATGAACAATTCAATGATATTGTACGTGGCTATTACTAAAGAATGTTAAACTATCATCGCCAGCAGCTCATATAGCTCATAATCTCGAGGCAGCTTATCATCTAACGTAGCAGCCTATCATATCGAAATATTCTCTACTTGCTTCCCCAGCTGTGTATGTTGGACCAGCTGATCAAGCTAAGGTTGCTATCAAGAAGTAGCTGATGATTACTCAGGCTGTATTAATGTTAACAGGAAGTTAGTTACTGACGTGGAGGTTTGATTGGTGTACAATTGATATAGTGCTAACAGAATTGGTTAGCTGAGTTGATTAAAAGATTCTTGATATATAAAGCATTGTAATGAGGATTGATTCATTCATGTAATACACAAATGTAAACTCTTCTCTTTCAATGGAAAATAGAGCTCTCAAGCTTTGTTAATGGTGATCTTGAATTCTTGAAACAATTTTATCAAACACTGACTTCATTTTACAAAGAATGAAAAGTACCAATTAATGTATCACTCTTTTTATGTAAAAGAATGACTATACATGCGTAGTTAAAAACAAAAACGAAAAGGCAATTAAAATGGAATGAAGAAACATATCTATAACTATTTAGATAGAACTTATTAAAAAGCTTTTTTCTGTAAGAACATTTATCACCTTCCTCATCATCAAAAATTTTCTTTGTGAAAATCAAATTTAGTGGAGCTCCTGTGGCTGTGAGAGAATTCCGAAGCTAGTTGCCTTATCTCCTTCATTGCTGCGGGTAATCCACAGTAGAAAACTCCTGCATCACATATTCTTTCTTCAGAAAACGTTCCATAAAAACCAAAATAACACATTTTACTTTCAGTCATGCGGATCCTATCCAACAAATCAAATATCCTGAAAATTAACGTGTAATAAAACATAAACTAACATATACTTACTTTCAATCATGCAATCCATCAAATTAGATATTAGATGCAAACAAAGTACAAACATATGCATTAAATAATGACTAGAAAAAGAAAATAGAAAAACTGACCGATTTTAGATTCTGGGTAGAGGAGCGATATCTCTTTGAAAACTTGGGGCCAGTTTGGTTTAGCGAAGTGGGATTTAACAAGTGTCTCCGACACCACATCCACACCATTCTTTGCGTGATGTAAAGATTGAAGCATCGAAATTATGGCTGACCTAGCATCTCCTTCTTCAAATACGCTTGTACAGTAGTTATGGAGTTCTATCACTCTCTTCTTATCCATTTCAGCCACTTCATCCATTATCTCTCTAAACCATTCAAACGAGCGTTGTTCTCTTGTAACCCAGTACATATAAGCTTTCCTTGTCTTGAACAACGACGATGCTTTGTTGTTGTTCCTCATGTTATTTGCTGTGCCATTTTCTAGGGCTGATTCTAACAAGTTGCCTTCTCCTGTTTCCATGTTCTTAATGATGTCCTTTACAATGCTGATCATGGGAGTGGCTCCAATTCCTAGCCCTATTAGTAACACCACATCATATTGTTTGTAGTCTTGTGCTGGGGCTCCATATGGACCGTCGATGGAAATTTTTGGAAAGCTGCAGTCCCGATGAATGAGCACAAAAATTAGAAACAAATTTATGATGTGGATTTAAATTTAAATAATTATGGTAAATTTCAAAGATCTTATCGCGGCATTGTTAAGAATATTGTGTGATTGCCGTTTTATTATCACAAGCATTAATTGGTGTACTCATCAAACAAAAGCTAGGATCCATTGAGGATCCAAATATTTAGAAAATTCGAAAAGGGTGGTTTTTTTTTTTTTTAAAAAAAAAATTATTATACTAGTAACGTTAGTGTATAGTTTGTGAATAAAGATGTTACGGTGTTCAAAAAGTTAATTTTACAGTTCCATGTGAGTTTGGAAACTTACTAATTTTAGTACTATGTTTTTGAGATTTAGTCAATTTTAAAACTAGTTATAAGCGACGTACTCATCATGATTGTTGCTTCCTTTTTCTGCTATGAGAACACCACTCCTTCCGCCAGTTGCAGGCTTACATAGCTTGGTGAAGACAGTATTGAGTTCGCCCGTCCAGTCACCAAGTATTCGAATGTGAACGCTGAGCTCGTCATCTCCCGGTGCTGAAGTGATGGAAAATGGGTGCCTGATCGCGTCAAATACTTATGGTTATTTGGTGTCAATTTCCAGTGTTAATGTAATGGAAAAAGCTCACTACACTCACATTTTGAAACTTTAACTTGAAAATTAATAAAATTTTTTAAAATATATACCATTGAAAATGAGAGATTGTTGGGCATTTGACAAACATGTATTGTCCACTCTTATATTTAAATCCATGAGGTTTGGACATGTGCAATGCCAGGACTTTTTCAGGATAACAAACCACCTTCAATGATCATGAAAAATATCCAATCAGAATATCTCAAACATGAAAATCTGTTGTGAAATCGAAACATCATATTAACTAATTGCTTTTATTTTTATGGGAAATTAAAATGATAGTTGTATGTATAACCTTGAGAATCTCAACAGGCTTGAAGCTAGATCTGAAAACTCTAATCAATCTCTCACACGCATAAAGCAAAACTGGAACTGCCAGGTACATCCATGTCTACAGTAAAAAATTCAAAATTTAGTATCCAAGCAATCGTAAAACATGTGTTTTGCTAACTTAGAAGTACTATGGTATCCTTAACAGCGATAACTTATTAATTAAAACTCTTTCAGTTAAATAAGAAATTTACAAATTATATTTCCCTCACACTATTTCTAGAATGCATGCAATTACCACTCGTCATCAATTTAATATGGTCCACATAAATATCATATATATAACATAGAATGATAAAAGAACTATATAAGCCGAAATGAAAATTAAGAGGTAAAAGCTTACCGTTTTCTGATACCATGTCTTAGTGAGGTAGAGGTAAATGCCATGAACAATAAGGAGAGAATACACAATTACAAATAGATGGTGCGAGTACCAGAAGGCATTGTAGCCAGTGAATGTTTTGAAGACTTTTGGCATATTTTTGAGCTTGTTACGCCTAAACCATGGGTTGGCCAATGTGAATGCTACGGCCATCAACACAACCATTATTATACCGGTCACCCCTTCCACTCCCTTCACAAACCACCAGTAGTTCTCCGGTTGCTCCTCCCCAAAGTAAGGCTTCATTGGCTCGTATTCTTCCTCGGAGGCTTGTATAAGTCTCGGGAAATCACACGTTAGATGAGCTCCGCCATGTAACATTACTCCAATGGCAATTCCAGTAGCAATCACCTAAAATTACATACATGGAAAGATATTAAAAAGTTGAATAAGAGTTCTGATTAGTTGAGGATTCCGTGTTAATAAAATAATTACCTTGTGGAAATTTAAATTGTCGTCGAAGGGCACGACAACTCCTAATTTGGTCTTGTTTCTGAGCCAAGTAATGGTGTTGCGGCAAACCGGTAGTAATATCAAAGCCATGTTGAATTTAAGTGTCTCTGCTCCTCCTTTAGCAATGCAAACGCAATAGCCCATCACACCATATGCAGTTTTGAATCGATATTGCAAAAACTTGTACACAAATAAACCCGAAACAATTCCAAACCATAGCATCATAACCCAAACCCTTTGCCAATTATCCATTAAAAAGTGCTTGATCTTCTGATACCATCTCCTTAATTGATTGTTCTCCTGTGTTGGCTCGAGTTCGTGACTCAATAACTGAATCAGATTTTGTCTTTCTCCTGTCCTCACAGATTGGTTTGGAGATTGCAAAAGCAGAGTTTCCAAGTTCTGAACCTGTTCATCAACCCATTGAGATCCAGTAATGTGCACTTAATATACAAATACACATACACATATACATATACTTTTGATCTGAAAATTAAGGAGAGTGAGAAAATTCATAGTAACACCTAAAATTAAAAAACCAAAACCATGAAACGAAGCCCAAAATAGCCAAATTCAGGTTTTTACACCATCATCACCTATGGTTTAATTGGCGTTTAAATTTATATACATGTACATACGTACACAATTGGTATGAAAATTGAGGAGAAGAGATAATGAGGAAATTACTAGTACCTACTACCTAAAATGAAATAAATAAATAAACCACAAAGTGGAGTCCAAAATGACCGAATTTAGGGGTTTTACAAAACTGTCACATAAGGCGAAGGTTAGTAATAAATTTAAAGCTTATCGAGACGATTGCAACTACATATTATGAACACAAATCCTCAAGAAGTGTCTAACCGAATAGGTTAGAATTTTGTATTTTTTACTATGTTCTGTTCCAAACAAGATCATTGTATTAGATAGAATGGCAGAAATAACCTAATTTTAAAAATAAAAAATATTTCATATTGATTACCTTGATATATCCGATTTGATAAGGGTCCAATACTTCCATAATAAAGGCTGCATATTCCTCAGCTTGTTTCTGAATGTTGGAAAGCTTGTTTGCAGAGGCACTGAGGCTGATAATCTACACCAATCAATTTCATTATATTGTTCATAATTTTGAAATGCTATTTAGTTATATATATTCATTATATTAGATCAAGTAAATCATTATGGCAATGCTCATTAGTTTTAAGATTTTTTTTTTTTTGAAATAAGGTTCAAGATTGACAGTGTCATCATGTTTTTTCTATATTAATTCCTTCTACCTAACGTGGCAGGTACGTAGTTTACCGAATAAAAAACAAAAAACAAGATATAAAAAACAAAAAAGTACCTTTCCAATTTCTTCTTTTGTGATCTTTCCATCAGCATCTCTATCTATCCTGCTTGATCACCCATTATTACGCATGCTTAGTAAGAACATATGTACACTCACTATTACAGGTTATAAACTAAACAATAATAGAGTCAAAGGAACAAAAGAGAAAAGATAAGGAATTATAAGACAAGATTCGATAGATACTAACATGTCAAAGAAAGTTTTGAGCCTAGCATCGAAGCTTTCATCAGTAATCTGGTTCCAAAACTCTTTGAGTTGTTCCTTGTTAATGGTACAACAAATCAAATCACCGCTTATGTTATGCTTTCGAGCAAGTGCCCGAAATAGCTCACTCGCAAATTCCTTAGAGTCATTGTTCATACCTACCATATTAAATTGGTACGACAAAATCAAAACAAATTAAAAATGAAAATCATATATTTTAATAGATAAATAAATCATCATCACCTACTACTTTATATATTTTAATAGATAAACAAATCAAAACCATATATATATATTTTAATTTATATCTATCTATGTATGTATGTATGGGGTACAAATGGACACATGTTATAAGTGTATACATGTCACTGATGCAGTTGTATATACTACCATCATTAAACTGATTAGAGAAAATTAAACAAAAAGTATAATATTTTAATAGATAACAAGCCATCATCACCTACTGCTTTAATTTTTTAAAAACATAAACGGTACAAATGCTCATATGTTATGAAGTGTATATATTCCAATAATGTAATTGTATCCTGTTGTACGTATGTATACATCAGGGCCCTTTTTTTTTTTCACTTTTTTTTTTGTTTTGCAGAAAAATAGATGATTTGAACTTGAATCTTCATTCGGATTATACTGCAATTATATTAAGAAAGATTTTTGGGTGACTGATATAGTACTAAAAAAAGGTGGTTACCTATACATTCACCAAACATGGAAAAAAGAAGAAGGCCGTTGGTAGAGGCAGTGAGTTCGTCAAACCGCTTCTCGACGGCAGCCCAATCGTTTTTCTTGCCGCCGGTCTCTTTGGTGATAAACTTAAGTCCTGATAAAGCATGCAAGGTAGCGGATTTCGCCTGATCAAACCGCTTTGACGTAGAAGAGGTTCTTCTGGTGAGCGAAGCTAAGTTTTTGATCCCTTGAGAGACCTGCCTGATATGCTGCGAGGCGCTTCGAAGCAAGGAGGATCCAAATGAAGAAGACGATGACAATTTCTTCTCCAGGGTCTTCTTGGCCAATAGAGTGAGCTCAGGATCTTCCTCTCCTCCTTCTACCGTTTGAACTCTTTGGACGGTGATGGAGTCTTCTCGAATTTTTAGAGTAACCTCCATGTCGCCTTCATTTCTAGAGTTTACAGAGCTTTTCCTGGAAGTTCTCCTGACAATATCCATTGTCTCCATGTCGGAATTGTTGCCGGAATATGCTCCTTTCGCGTCGTCGTTTCTCATTTTTTGGTCGAAAATTGATCAAGCCCACCAAGGATTAGGTAAACACTTTGATGGGTGTTGTGATTTAAATAAGAGATTAATTTATAAATTAGAAGGATTAGTTAAATACTTTTGATGGTTTGTGTTTGTTAGGTAGTCAATGGGCCGGAGTTGACATATATATACGTGAGTGTGTTCTGAGAAAGTAGTAGGAAACCGGTGCAGTCTGCTGCTTACCAAGAGAAACCAAGAATTGAGGTTGTTTTTCTCTCTTTTTTTAAAAAAAAATGAGTGTCTTTTTCTAAGAAGATTTTCTTTAAGGACAATGTGAACGTAATACAAATTGAAATAAAGAATCAAATGGAAGAGTAGTTAGCATCAATCTTATTAGGTTTCTGTTTTCAATTGTTCTAGAACTCTTTTATTTACTTATTTTTTGAAAGAAATTGGAAGTGAGAGATTTGAACATGGAATTTCAACTTCACTTGAGAGGTATAAATATCACCGAAATATGTGTGTGACCATGTTAATTTTAAACCCCTTCGAGAGGTGACTCTCACTACGTCTGCTCACCTATAATTTGTAATTTACATTAATTATATTGTTTTCAAAACAGTTACATCCATTAATACATGATTAAATCATGTCATATACTACTTTAAATTGATAATGACATTTAGTTTTTTTATTATTTTCCACTAAATTCAGATTATCAGTTAATCATTTTGCAAACTTCTTGGTCAGTAGGTGCGTTATTTCTAAATTAAGTTATTTTTAGTGGTTAATTTTAATTTTTTTTAAGGGAATATAAAAAAGTAATAATAAGATTAAGAATCCTCAAGTGAGCAAATGTTGACCGTACATATAGAGAACACGGTTTCTTCGTAGAAAGACTTTCAACAAGTGCACTTGAAAGGACCAAGAGGTCAGAAAACGTTTCCTTACCTTGGGAGTCTATGACTAGGTGGCTTCGTTTGGCTTGTACTATTAGATAGAATTGCGTTAGATTGAATTATATTATATTGAATTGAATAAGATTAAATTGAATTTCTATAGTCAGTGTCTCGTAACTTTAAAATATTAAGACAAATCAATCAAATTCATCAATTGCATTTTTTCTCCTAAAACAAATATCTCTTCAATTCAATTCCAAGATAATGAATGAATTTAATTGATTTATCCTAATTTTTTAAAGTTAAGAAATACTGACCGTAGAAGTTTAGTAAGATTAAATATAACAAATCATTTTCTGTTATGGTGTCCTTAATATTTTAAACCAAAAAGTAATTCGATTAAAATTTATGCAAAACTCATATTAAAATTAAGTAATATGGTATTAATTAATTCCAATACATTTCATTGGAGTTAAACTCCAATATCGGATGGTGCTCTGACAATTTTATAAAGTTTTGGCAAGTAGACAGCATATCATGCATAAAAAAAAACATGGTTCTGAAGAAGTGATCATTAGTTGCAAAAATTAGGAAGTATGTTTGTTTGTCATGTCAGTGTTTGGCTTCTATTATTCTATGAAGTTTTGTTTTGTTTCGTTTGATTACCTAGTCAATTTAGTTTAAAATAAAGACCATAATTCAAAAGTTATGAATTTAATTAATCCCATTCACATTTGGTTTATTACATTATATACTAACGGTCGAAGTAGTGTGCAATGCGAGAAAGAAAAGGTTTTCGCAATTCATCCTTTAGAATAACGTGAAAAATATATGTTTAGTACTAGCTAATAGAACCATTGGCCAATAAAAATCATCATCGTCATCCTCGTCATCGTCATTATTATTATTATAACAATTTCAATTAGAATCGTTGGGAAACAAAAAAATGGGAGAGTAAAGTATAACACGATTCAATAGTTAGTAGAGATTCGACTTTCGCGAGAGTCAACTTAATTTACGTGTGATGTTGATGGCATGGTAGGCATGAAGTTGAGTCAATGGTTTGCCATTTGTAAAGATCCTTTTCATCTAGAATCCACGCATGGAAGTTCGTAGAAAGAATTTTATCTATATAAATGTATATATATATAATGCAAAATTATTTTTATTATGAGAAACGGAAGGCAAAGTTTGACGAAAAGAAAAGTTTTAGATGGTAGATTTGGTATCCGATGGATGAGGTTAGATTTTATATTCAATTTTTATAAAACAAGCAATCGATACAATGTATATTCTCCCGAGGATTTAAATGGAGCAACATTCCTCATTTCAATTAAATAATTTTTAAATAAAAAGCTAGTAAGAATATTATAGCTACTCGGGCTGTGAATACTTTTTCATATATTTATTATTACTCTTGAAGGATAATTAGAAAGAAATTGTTTTAAATTGAGTAACGCTGAAGTCTGAACCGGTATGCTCCCTGTCAATTAGGAAGCAATGTTTTTAACTTCATGCTCTAGGTTGGTTTCATCTTTGGATTGAATGTTAATTCCTGTCCCATTAGTCGTTCAGTTTTATGTGAATTCTTCTTTTATGCCGCCAAGGCAGCTTCATGTTTCTTGATTGTTTTTTTTTTGAAAATTGATCCTGTTTCTTGAGTTAACCATCCAATAGATTAGCGTATTCTGGCGTGTCTCTTTTTCATTGGTGGGATGTTCCTCCTATTAAATTTTGGGGAGTTCCTCAATTCAATTTTATTAATTAGCCTTGTTGGCTTTCTTTATATTTTCTTCTCCATTTTAATAATATTTTCACGCATAACAGAAGAAAATTTATTTTGTTATTTATTCCACTATTACGTTTTCTTCTATCAAAGTGGCATCTGAGTTTTGGTTGTTAATTTTTATTTGTTGTGTTAAGCATGGAGACCAATTTGAATTTGACCAAAATGATTACTTTGAATGGTTGAAATTATCACATTTGAAAAAAAAGATGGATGATCTTCTTTACGTGAAAAATTATCATTTACTAGTTTTTAGTAAAGCGAAGCCAGATAATAAATCTGATATAAAGTGGACCTTGTTTCATCGACAAATATGTGGATTTATTAGGCAGTTGACAAATGATAATATAATGAACCATATCAGTGATGAGATATATGCAAGATCCTTGTGAAATAAACTTGAACAGTTGTATACAAGAAAAACAGAGAATTATAAGTTATTCCTGATCTAGCAAATGATCAACTTGAAATACAAAGATAGAGCTTTTTTATCTGACCATATGAATATGTATCAAGCAATTTTAAGTTAGCTTTGGGATTGGTATCAAATTTGATGATACGATATAGGTTTTATGGCTTCTTGGTAACATTGCCAGACTCAATAGGATTCAGAACTTCGTTATCGAACTTCGCTCCAAATGGTGTAATCACAATGATTTGGTCAAGGAAAATCTTCTGAACGAGGAGATGCGAAGAAAAATACAGGGTATTACTTCACGGTCAGAAGCCCTAAAGAAAAACATTTTGGGCCTTTCATGCTTTGATCGGCTCGCTAGTGCCAAAATGGGTCAACCCAACCCAAGCACCGAACACCATTCCTGTAATGCAACGGATAGAAAAATACAAAACTTAAAGCGATATAACAGCGGTTAGATTGAGAGACAATCCAACGGTGTATATTTGGACAGGAATTAACAGAGTCAATTCTCATTCATTCACATCAGTTGAACACAAAGCAAACCAAGAAACGGTATTTTACTTCTGCCTTTGGATTCAAATTGCTTTGGAACTGATAACATTTCCGACATTAGTTTGTGAATTGATTTACAGAATCATGATTTGATCCTTCACTTATATAATATTACTATGAGGTTGGAGCTTGGTTCAGCTTCTGTTACCGTAATTGGACATGGATAACATGGATATCTTCAAATTTTGGATAACATGGCTATGACATCAATATTTAAAATTTAAAACCTTGGATTGAACTGGTTAATTACTTCTGACAACTGGAGATTTGTTTTGATTTGATGTGTCAGAATTCAGACACCTTTAACTTTAAGATAACGAAATGGCTATTTTGTCCAATCTGTGTTTAAAGTTGACACACAATCTTCGGTTTCTTCAAAGCAGCAAATGGAGTCTGGTACGAGCACCTTTCTCAAAGGTTCACTTGTAGAAGCGGGTATCAACATGGATGGTTTTCAAGGTGCATGGTTTGTGGGCAAAATCTTGGAGGCACCCTTATTTAGTCGTCCAAGGAGTACAAGGACAATGACGTTTTTGGTGGAGTTTTAGACGTTGCTTTCCAGTGATGGCAAGGAGCCGTTGAGAGAGCATGTCAGTTTCCCCTTTTTAAGGCCTCTACCTCCACCACCACATCATGAATATGAGGGTGGTTTTCAAGTGAGTGAGGTGGTGGATGCTTATGACAATGATGGTTGGTGGGTTGGGGTGGTGAGTAAAGTCTGGGAGGAAGAAGAACCAAAGGCCTATTCTGTTGTCTTTGACAACCCACCTGATCTCATCAAGTATCCCTCTTCACAAGTGAGGGTGCATCTGGATTGGCTGGATGGCAAATTGGTTATACCTCCGAGAAAGGTATTATTTGCAGAGTGAATTACTCAAAAGCCTCCAAACATTAGGTTTATTACAATCGGAAATCACTTTTACCTTTTGCAACAATGATCTCCCCTGTAACCGTTTGAGATAATTGAAAAATGACAAAATAGACTAAAAAGACGATAATATCCCTTATTAATTAATTTTATAAAATTTAAATTATAAAAAATCTTTAATATTTTAAAAAATTAAGAAAATTAAAAAAAAAAAACTGTATAACCTCTCTCCTCCCTCGGTCTCTCTCTTTTCTCTGCTTCTTCTCCTTCTTCTCTTCCATTTCTTCATCTTCTTCCAGTTTCTCTCCCTCTCTCCTCCTTCTTCTCTTCATTTTCATTTTCTCCATCGATCTGCTGGACATCGATCTGGATTGTGTGGGTTGTCTGGGACGTCGATCGACGTCTGGGTTGTGTCTGGGACGTCAATCGACGTTTGGGTTGTCTGGGTTCCCAGACGGAAACCCAGACGACGATCTGGGTTTCCAGATCTGGGAACCCATACCGTCCCAGATCTGGAAACCCAGGCCGTCGTCTGGGTTTCCAGATCTGGGACGGTCTGGGTTCCCAGATCTGGAAACCCAGATCGTCGTCTGGGTTTCCGTCTGGGAACCCAGACTGTCTGGAAATCCAGACGGTCGTTTGGGTTTCAAATCTGGAAACCCAGACGACGTCTGGGTTTCCAGATCCGGAAACACAGACGACGTCTGGGTTTTCGTCTGGGTTTCCAGATCGAAAACCCAAACGTGGATCTGGGTTTCCAGATCGGGAAACCCAGACGTCTGGGTTTCCATGGGTTTCCGGTCTGGGTTCTGGAAACCCAGACATTTGGGTTTCCAGATCTAGAAACCCAGATCCAGATCGATCTGGGTTTTCGATCTGAAAACCTAGTCGGAAACCCACATCCGGATCTGGGTTCCGATCTGGAAACCCAGATCCAGATGTTCTTGGGTCTGTATCTGGAAACCCTTTCCAGATGTCCTTCTGGGTTTCCAGATCGGAAACCCAGATCCAGCTGGATTTCCTGATGTTCTTGGGTCTGTAGATGGTGTTGATGATGATGTGTTGGGTCTGTTTGATGATGATGGAAGTGGTTTTTGTTTGAATATGACCCTGATTTTTGTTTGTGCAGAAGAAGATTGATGATTTTGGAAAATCCTTCGTGAATCCAATCCAGATGATTTTTTTTTATTGTTTTTGAAATATTATATTTTTTCAAACTGATCTGGATCGTTCATCTCAAAAGATGGATGGTTTAGATCCATTAGAAAAATTTTTAAATTCCCTTTTGAAGTTTAAATTTAATTTTTAAAAATTTTAAATTATTTAATTTTTAAATATTTTTAAATTTTAAAATATTTATTAATTAATATAATTTTTTAAAAAAAATTAAAATAAAGTAAATTGACCAAAATACCCTTATTACAGTTAACTTTAACGGTCAACTATGGTCAAACTGTTAGTACAAGGGAGGTCATTGTTACAAAACGTAAAAATGATTTTCGATTGTAATAAGATGAATGTGGGGAGGGTTCTGAGTAATTTCCTCATTATTTGCATGTGTCCTTTTTTGTTGATGCCTTATTATGGAGTTCAAAGTTGTTTCTTTTGGGTAAAAGTTTCTTCCCTTTTTGGTTTAATTTACAATGTTGATGCCTTTCTTTAATATATTGGATGACTATTTATATGTCCATATAATGTAACAGCTAAGAGACAAACAGTTAGATCATGTTTATTAATAATCTAACTGCTAAATTTGATTAATAATCAACTGAATGATTGACTAATTTGATGAATTATTTAAACTTCCAGGAATACATTCATAGGTAAAAAGTAATACTTAATCAAAATATCGGGATTGCGGTAAAATTTTTCCGAAATTTATCAATAATCAAAGAGAAACGCCAAACCAAACCCAACTAAACTGGTACCAACGGACGAAATCCTATAACAATCGTACGAATCAAGAACACTCAACACCGTCAGATGATAACACGCGGGAGTGGTTAAGACAACAAGAGTATAATGATTAAAGTTAGAAACGCTATCTGTGTCTGTTACTCATTTTCTCTCTCTACAGCTTCTCTGTGTGTACTCTCTCTACATTGCAGCTCACGCTAAAGGCGTGGTGTGTGTCTGTCTCATCTGTTATGTTCAGTCCACAACCACTTGCAGCAGCCCCAAGCTGCATTGCAAAACCGCCACCCCTAAAAAAGCTCCCAGGCTTGTCGAATCCATCTTCTCCCAAATCACCTTCCAGCTTCTCTCTTCTCGAAGCCAGCAGAATGCTCTCATACGTTCACTTCCCTTGCATTGCCACCACCCACGTTAAAAAGAAGCAACTTTTAACATGCCCTGTTCGCGCCTCCCAATTTGGTCTCACCAACCAAGCAAGACTTGACGAGCCTTTGGTCTCTCCAATCTCTCTTGCCCACTTCAACCATAACCACTTGCAATCCAATGTCCAAACCATCTTGTCCCTGGAGGCTACCATTTTGGCCATCTCTAGGGGGTATGCGCTTCTAATGAAGGTAAAGACTCCTCCTTTTGCGGCTGAGGTGGCCAGACGCCCTCCTGTCGATTTGGCTGCTGTTATGAGGTCCTTTTTACTTCATAAAGAAAATGCTGTTTCCATCGATCCTTTATATCCATGTTAATGATAAATTGTGGTTACAGTGGAACGGCATTGGCAATTGTACAAGCTTTGAGGTATTGTATGTCTACTGAAAAATGATGCAAGTTTTCTGTTTACGACCTGTTTTCTTTGTTTCATAACTTCTCTCCAATTGCAAACTTCAGAGATATATCTTACAACCAGATCATGGGGGAGATACCATGCAAGATTGGCTTCCTTCAGGTGGCAACTCTGTAAGTGTTTTCTCCTCGAAACTTTGATGCAATCAGTTGATCTTATGAAAGTGCTGAAACTAGTTGGTGAAGTATTTTGCGTGAATCTTAAATGACTGATATTGTTTATATAGATCACTTCAAGGAAACAAGCTGACAGGCAAAATTCCATGAGTAATTGGATTAATGCAAGCTCCGGCTGTTTTGTAAGTATGATTGTTGCTTAAATTGCTGATATTAATTGTTAGATATCTAATTTTCGTACACCAAAACATTGAACACTTTTTTTTTTTTTTGACGTGTGCAGCATCAATTCGTTTCATTCTGATAATTTTTAATTTGTTTAACAGCAATGTGCATGGTAATTAGCTAAGTGGATCTGTTCCTTTAAGTTTCAGGAATCTAGAGAGTCCGACTTACTTGTAAATTTTGATGCTTTGCATTTAGGAAGATTTATGGTTCGGCTATCATTTCAATTTGTTTCTTGTATAATAATCCAGATAAACCGAAGTATGTTAATTGTTCAGAAACCTTTCGAAGAGCAATTCCAAAGGCGGAATACCTACTGAGCTGGGTCGCATTATCAATCTTGAAACTCTGTAGGTTGTTTGACATCATCTGTTTGTTATTAACTCCCTAGATCAAACGTTCATGTGTTTTTTCATGTCTTTAGGGATCTCTCTGGACCTGTTTCTGTATCTGTCAGTGATCTCGAGAACCTTCTCACCCTGTAAGCCTGTAATCAAAGCATAGTTCCATATTTGGACCCTTGCTGTTAATTTGAAGGTAGTATAATAGCAAAATGTTAACATTTGCACAGCAGTTTGAGTAGGAATTATCTCCATGGACCATTGCCAGCGGAATTTGGACATCTTAAAAGCATAGAAATTATGTGAGTGCTGTTCTCGACTAGTCTGCAGTCTTATTGGCATGAGATTAATTTTTTTGGGTTATATGAACCTCTCTCTATAATAGGGATATTGTCATTCAACAATTCCTGCTGGTTGGGCCAGCTGCAAAATATCATGTCTCTGTAAGTTGATAGTATTGTGTTCCCGTTTTTGGTTAGCGGAACATATTCATGTTTAAAATGCCTGTGTATACCAATTTTGAGATGATGTACAGGTGTGACAGGATATTGAACAACAACAATTTGCAAGGAGAAATTCCTTACCAATTGTTTCAGTCTATCTACTTTGTATGAACATTTCTTAATTTATCTCCTTGATCTCTGTTAATAGTCATTAAAGTCTTGCCTAACATCAATTTCTTCTCATTCGCAGGAATGTTTCTTGTAACAACTTAATTGGATTCATACCTCCTATCAGAAACTTCTCACGATTTCCTTCTGATAGGTATGCAAAAGAAGAAACCAAGGTTATGTCTTTCCTAATTTTGATCGTTGTTTTGATTAATCCTATTTATTTCTTTTTATTACTTATTCTTTTGATTATTTCTTTCATATCTTATATTTATGAACTAATGATGATGATGGCACGAAATATCAATAGATAGTAAAAACCAATGTTAGAAACGTAAGTATCACACAAAATAGAACAAATCCAACAAAAATACCTAAACATACAAAATCCTAAGTTAGGCTCATATGATGAAAAAATTTTAAACAATTAAAAAGTGCAATTATATGAAATGTGAGGGGCTTTTTTAATAAAAATGATAATATAATTTTTAATAAATACAAATAAAATTAAAAATTATACAAATAAGTCGAATCCTAACTTTCTCTCTCTTATCAGTCTAGCTCTCTCTTCCCTTTCCTCTCTCTCAACTGGTTCTCTCCGTCTTCTCTGTTTCTCAACCAGCTCTAATCAAGTCTCTAATATCTTCATCTTTGAAAACATTCAGAATCTTTAAACAAGCGATGAACGAAAGCAAGCCTCTGCATCAATGTTGTAAACTTTGGACTAACCATCTTAGCTTTGAATACGGTTCCTCCATGCAGCCGAAGCTGCAATGGCTTTTTATTTAATTGAATCTTCAATCGCAATCTTCACCTTGCTCACTTTTTATCAGTCTTAGAAGTAGCCCCATTATCAAAATCGAAGCTTCTCGAGATGAAATCATCGAAGAATTCTTGCTGTATGCCTTGCTGCCTTCCAGCACCAGTTTGGTCGACTTCGGTGCCAATTTTAGTGCCGAAACAGCTTTTTGGTGGAGGCTCTCCCCTCTCTTCTCTCTTTCAACCGGCTCTCTCCCTTCTCTCCTCTCTCTCAACTGTCTCACTATCGCTTCAACCAGCCTCGTCTCAAGGCGATCTTGAAGCCGTCGTCTCACTTAATTCAGGCATATGCCACGCTGGCATCACCTGAGACAGTCGCCTCGAGGCGCCTCAGGCTGCAAGGTGGTCGAGGAGCACTTCAAGGTATTACCTCGCCTTTAAAAATAATGGAACTAATTTTAAGTGAAAAATTTGAAATTGTAACCGTTGCAAGAATGATGGAATATAAATAGCCGAGCGGTGGTTTTAGCACTTTGATTGTGTTGCCTTCTCGATCACTAGGACCCTAATTTTGCTTTCGCTGCGCTCTGATTCTCCTCCCGTTATTGTTGTTTCTGTTGCCCTCTTTGCATTCTCTCAAGCAAATAAAGATTAGAGAGGTTCGGAACTACATTTTGGACAAACAACTCTCCATTGTTGACCGCTCTCTTCATCGTTTCCCGTTACTATTTATTGACACTGAATTTCCTGGTTGCCTTTGCAACATACTCAGAGATGCTCTTGAGACTCTTCGGTACAATGACCTCAAATTCAACATTGACAACACCCATATGATCCAACTTGGTGTCACGCTCTCTGATCTTTTGGTAATGTCTCTTTTTCTGGGGAATTCAATTTCTATAAACTTTGATCTCAATAACCATTTGTATGTTGAATACTCTATTGAGTTTTTGAATAAAATTGGGTTGGATTTTAAGGTGTAAGTTATTACCCAGTCTCTCAATGCATAACAATTTGGGTTGGATTACTTTTCATGGCTTGTATGATTTAGATTATCTACTTAAGCTTTTTACTAACACTTCATTGCTTGTCAAAGTATTTGATTTTGTCGAACTATCTTAATGTTTACTTTAAAATTGTTTTTGAAATTAAATTCATTGCACGATTTTATAAAGGACATATGAGTGATGAACTTGGTCTAGCTAGACTTGCTAAGATATTGAATATCGAAAGATTAGGTGATACTCACAATGCTAGTTTTAATAGTCTATTAACTGCGGTTATTTTTGCCAAAATTAACAAGGTTTATAAGATTCATTTACACCATTTTGAGGTGAGTTTTTATATAGGATTAGTGGATGAATTCAACAAGTGCGTCCAACAATTGTTCTACTTCAATATTGCTAGCTATTTGTCCCATTTTGAGCTACCCTCAAAATGTTGTTTATTTTGGTAAACCACTCAATCCTTCTCATTTTGGTACTTCTTTGCTATTTACTACTATCATGTAGCCGAAAATGGTCTATTATCTCTTGTGAAAATTGTAGAGATTGTACTATGAAACATGTTTCTCTAATTAGATTGTAGGGGTTTCGTTTATTTGTTTTCATAATTTTTAACATTTACAATATTTCTTTTAAACTGTCATATCTTCCTATTAAACTCCAGACCTTTGTTTTTTTTAAGGCAGTTAAATCAATGAACATGGTATCTCATCAAGTCCTTTTCGACTCAATTTGTGAATCTCCTTATCATTCAAAAATTCATGACTCCTTACTTATCCATTTGAAGTCAAAAAGCAACCTTAGTGACTATTCATATCAGTTTTGGATCACCAACATAACATTAGTATCATTCATTCTCTGGATTTGATCTTTGAAACAAGTCTAGAGTTCAAAGATTGAATTGAGAGAATGAATTATACCAATGTTATCTTGGTGATCCAAAAAGAGTTCACATGGACTTATATGAGTAGTCACAAAGGTCGCTTTTTGATGTAAAATGGATAAGTGAGGAGTCATGAATTTTTTAATGATAAGAAAATTCAAAAATTGAGTCAGAAAGGACTTGATGGGATACCATATTCATTCATTCAACCATGTCTTGGAAAAATAATAGGTCTGGAGTTCAAACAGTAGGATGTGATAGTTAAAAAGAAGCATGGTAAATGTTAAAAAACATGAAAACAAACAAACGAAACCCTTACAATCTGATAAGAGAAACATGCTTTAGAGTATAATCTCTATAATTTTCACAAGATACAAG
This sequence comes from Dimocarpus longan, assembly GCA_022984855.1. NCBI lineage: Eukaryota > Viridiplantae > Streptophyta > Magnoliopsida > Sapindales > Sapindaceae > Dimocarpus > Dimocarpus longan. The sequence goes on from CM041013.1 coordinate 37,517,457, forward strand.
GGAATATTTTTGGCTACACGATATTAGTAGATAACAAAGAAGTACCAAAGTGAGAAGGATGGAGGGACCTACCAAAATAAACAACATTTTAAGGTAGACTAAAAATGGGACAAATGGCTAGCAATATTGATGCAGAACCATTATTGGACACACTTGTTGGATTCATTCACTAATCTTATATAAACACCCCGCTTTCTTAAAGTGGTGTAAATGAATCTTATAAACCTTGTTAACTTTGGCAAAACTAGTTGCAATTAACAGATTATCAAAATCAGCATTGTGAGCATCACCTTATCTTTCGATATTCAATGTCTTAGCAAATCCAGCTAGAACAAGTTCATCGCCCATATGTCCTTTACAAAATTGCTCAATAAATTTAATGTCAAAAGCAATTTTAAAGTAAACAAAAGATAGTTTGACAAAATCAAAGACTTTGACAGACAGTGAAGTGTTAGTAAAAAGCTCAAGTAGATAACCTAAATCATACAAGCTATGAAAAGTAATCCAACCCAAATTGTTATGCATTGAAAGAATGGGTAATAACTTGTGCCTCAAGTCATGCATCTCAACACCATGTTTTCTAATTCTTTCAAAATCCAACATAGATTTCTTCAAAAACTCAATAGAGGATTCAGAATAGAAATAGTTATTGAGATCAAAATTGCAAAGATTGAATTGCCAGAAACAAGAGACGTTACCAAAACGGTTAGAGAAAGTGACACTAAGGTAGATTATGTGGGTATTGTTGAATTTAAGGTCATTGTAACGAAGTGTTATCGGGTGTGTTGCGAAGGCAACCAGGAAACTCGAGGTTAATAGATAGTATGGGAAACAATGAAAAGAGCAATTAAGAATGGCAATTCCAAACCTCTCTAATCTTTCATTTGTTTGAGAGACTGCAAAGAGTAGTGAAAGCAAAATTAGGGTCCCAGCAAGCGAGAAGGCAACACAAACAGAGCGCTAAAACCATCGTTCTGCTATTTACATTCCATCATTCTTGCAACAGTCACAATTTCAATTTTCGGTAACAACTATTACTAATTTGTCTTTCCTCTAATATTTTGGTTTTAACCTAAAACCATGCTTCCAAAATTCTAGTAACAACTATTACTAATCTGCCTTTATTCACATTTATGTCCGTGTTCTTCCTTTTCTTTAACTAGATTGATCATCCACAGTTGGTTCATCTCCAAGTCTCTCCTCCTAATTCAATCACTTATATAACAGAACATGCATAGGAATTCTCGTCGCTAAACATGTACTTATAACTAGGAAGTGGTGGGTACGAGTACCCATGGTACTCCATCTTAGCACTCTCACCGCCTCCGACAGTGGCAACCACTTCCTTCTTCTTTCCGTCTTTCTCGACAGCAATAGTAGCTACCTTCTTTGCTTTATTTTCTTCTCGCCATCATCAGTCTTTTTGTTCTTCTTCTTCACTCTTTCGCCATCGTCACTGGCCTCCTTGTTCTTTTGCTTCTCTCCATCGTCTTTCTTATTGGTGGGAACCACCTTAACGTTTCTCTTTAGCTTCTCTTTCAAGTATGGCAATAAGTCCTTCACATCCATAATTCCTTTTATCATTACTAGATCTTTAGCTACGTCTACCATCATATTAGCAACTCAAGGTAATCCTATCAACATAACATCACCGTCAATTAATTTATTATTTTGCCACCTACTTTTTAATTCCCCCAAAAAAAAAAAAAAAAAAAAAAGAGTTTGCTACTTTTACCAATTTCTTACATTTAATTTTGGAAATTATATTCTTGACTTGGTTAATAAAACCTCTATAATGTAGTATGATCTTCAAAACGACCTTGCTCTATGTTAACCCAAAAATTAATCAAAGATTAGTAATCTATCTAGTAGTCACACTTAATTCAAAAGCGAAAGATAACCGACCAAGTCCTATCTTGATATAAGTCAATAATGGGAAAAGAAATTTTCAAATTAATTAATTGAGATGAAGTCCACTTGCCACATGGATTGTGATGAGATGTAAATTTATGATTTTACCTCTTCTGGTGGTTTCTTTTCCTTACTTTTCTTCTCCTCCAGTTTTTCTTTGATTTCTCGTTTGGTTTCTTCTTTTTTTTTTTTGGCCAATGTCTTTCTTTGGCTATGAAGAGATGAGGTTGACTTCCTTCTCTGTTTTCTCCTCCAATCTAGCTTTAATTTTCGTCAAATCAACTCACCGATAACTTTGTTGGCTCCCATATCTATTTTTACATCCGTCATGCTCGAAAATTAATAACAAAAAAATTGCATCACACACACTTGGTCGATTTTAATCTAAAACTTCTCATAAAATCAAAATTGATAAAAAACATTGACTCAAATTCAAAAAAATTAGGCAAATTAATCAACATCATAATGCTTCATACAATGCTCGATTTTCTTAGTATAATCCTCCCAATGAAAGTCCAAATTCAAAATGATGATGATCACACTGTCGTTTGTCTTGGCATTAGCCATTGAAGCTACCACAACAGGCTTCTTCTCTCCCTTTTTTGGCTAAACCACACAACGAAAATCCATTAGATGACAACAAATTCAAAATCGCGACACTTAGAAATCGAAACACCACTAATTTGAAACATTGAGACACCTCACACATTTGAATATGTGTTTTTTTTTTCCTTCTACTACTAGATTTTATTTACACTAATAAAATCTAGTAGAAGAAGAAAAAAAAATTAAACACAGATTCAATTGTACTAGGTGAGTCACAGTGTTTCAAATTAGTTGTGTTTCGATTTTTTAGTGTCACGATTTTGAATTCATTGTCATATGATGGATTTTTGTTGTGTGGTTTACCAAAAAGAGGGAGAGAAGAAGTCATTGCAACAGTGCCAACAGCTGATGCCAAGAAAGACGACGGCACTGTCATCATCGTTTTGAAGTTGGACTTGCGTTGGGAAGATTGCACTAAGAAAATCAAGCATTGTGATGATTATTAATTTGACCTAATTTTGTCGAATTTGAGTCAATGTTTTTATCAATTTTGATTTTATAAGAAGTTTTTGGTTAAAATTGATCAATTGTGCATAATGAGATTATTTTGCTAATGATTTTTAGGATGTGAAAACAGATATAGAAGCCAACAAAGATACAGGTATTGTGAAACTTTTGATGATAATATAATATTATAATAATATATTATTTAAGTCGGTTATAACCGACTCACTTTATCTATATATATGTAAAGCTTCCGTGTTAATAATCATAATTTTCTGTTTCTCCTATTCTCATTTCTCTCTCCACTTTATTGCTTTTGTTATTGTTTCTTTCGTCTCTCTCACACAGCTATCACATTATTTTATTCAAAATTCATATCAAGTCCCTGGTAAACTTCTCTTTAACCCCTTGATTTTATTTATTTATTTTAATTTTATAACACGTTATCAGCACGATCTTGAACCTGAAGTTCTTGATATTCTGACTCAATTAATGTACGGCTCTGCCGACTCAATCAATGTACGGCTCTGCCGACTCAAACAATGTACGGCTCTGCCGACTCAATCAATGTACGGCTCTGCCGACTCAACCAATGTACGGCTCTGCCGACTCACTTATTATTATCATGCATTACAGATCTAACTATTTAATTTTATTTATTTACTTATTATTACATACTATATGTGCAGCTCTGTTATTATTATTTACTATTTTTATTATATATTTCATGCACGGCTATGCCGGCTCAATATATTATTAATTAATTGATTTGTTATCTCTGTTATATCTTTATATTTCATATATTTTATTCTCTCAAATTTATAATGTACTAAAACCTAAAGTTCTGGATCTGAATCAATAGAACATGAAGTTCTAAATATATATTACTAAAACCTGAAGTTATTATTTTTGACCTGAAGTTCTAAAAATATAAATGAAATTTTTGGCAACCTGAAGTTTCAAATATATCATTTTGATTATGTCACTAATTGTGATATTTTATGTGTATAGTCATGTCAAATATCACAAAATCAGAATTTGCTCTACTGGATATCTCAGGAAATAATTATCTTTCATAGCTACAATACAAATATATATTGCTCACTCTGGAACGACAAGGCAACGCGTACCGGACACAAAATGAAAAGCACACTGTATTTGATTGTACACAGCAGCACAACACAAGCAATGCATAGCTACAATACAAGGGTAGAAAAATGGTAAACATGGCTTCACCGGGGAATGCAGGTCTTGATAGCTCAAAGCCAGCGTATCTCCTCCATTTTTCTTAGCTCGTGTAATCACACTTAACCAGTCATTATAACTTTGTCTTTTCCTGGACAGCAGACCTCCCGGCAATAATGCAATTGTTGAAGGAAAACCACCACATATTTACAGGATTTGGTCCTTAAGTGTGATCAACTCTAATTTATCAAACTCTTTCTTGTACTATTCGTACATTGCTTGAAAACAATTTTCAGCTTTCTTCTCCATCTAATCTGCCTAAATGTAGAGCTGAATAAGTAGTTTCTCGTGGGAAACTACCCGTATCACAAGCAGTTACAGTTATCCTGCCACCAAATTGAGTTGATGGGAAACAAATTGGACTTAAAATAGTGTCCCAAACTTCAGGCGTCTTCACATGGTCCAGACAATAAGAAACCATTTCCTATCTAAGAATTTAGTGATCTTCCACACCAAATCTTCCGCGGGAAGTGTTTCCTCCCCCAAGAACTCTGCTTCATCAATTTGCTTCATTATCTCACGCAACACATCTCTTGCTTTGAACACATCAGGAATATGAACCCTGACTTGCTTGGTAAATTGTCTCATCACATTACTTTATTGTACACACTTGTTGCCTGTGTTATCTTCCCTGACCCGCCCTCACCAATCACTGCAATCACCCTGACACTAGACTGATCTTGTTCTTGATCTTGTTCAACGAATCCTGAATCTTTATTTGTTTCTAAGTGGGAACCATAAGTGTTGACTTCTTCATCAAAATGGAAACATAAACTTTAGTATGCATGGATTCAAAACAAGCCTAGAGAGCTAGAAAAAATGATTGAAAATTATATGAGGTTGATCAAAATTATATTATATTCTAAATTAAAATCCAATCAAACGACTTGATAAGTCTGTTTAATCTGTATGTAGCTTGGTTTGAAGTTTCAAATTGTTTCATACCACAGCCCTGGATGCATATAAATTTCTTGTATATATCTTCCAAGAATAGTACTAATTTTTAATTTAATTTTTTTAACTTTAGAGTATATGTTATCATAAACTCGTTAATTTGTGATTATTAGTTAAGGAAGATATGTAATAAAGTAAAATTTATTAGGTACAGATTTCACATAATTTTTTTCAAAAATCCTAAACCAATATAAATACTTCTCACAACATGAATTGTGAGTCAAATGAATATTTAAATTAAAATTGAGATGTTGATACAAATTCTTCTTTTTTAAATTAGATAAATTCCATATGTAAGATTTCGAAAATAGAATCTTTCAAAATTGATTATTACTCTCGAGACCCATTTCTGATAGTCCTATGAAATAAAGAATGCAACACTAATTTTTTAACTAAATAATTTTTTACAAAGCTTGATGGTATAGTAAGTAATTATAATGTATGCAATTAACAATATAACTTTTTACAAAGCTTGATGGTATAGTAAGTAATTATAATGTATCACTAGATTTTTTTTTATCCCCAAAAACTTTATTTTTTTTTTAATAAAAAAAAAATGATAGGGAGCTTGTGTTATAGGTGTTTTTATGATCAGACCAGTTGGGCTGCTACAAGCCCAAAGGATGAGCTCAACAATAAGAAGGTCCGAAAAGACCCAACTCTCTGCTCATTTGTTCGCTCACTTACCTGCTCGATTATCCTTCCGTCCATGTGCTCGTTTACCAACTTTTCTCATATACTCGTTTATCAGCTCGTGAATAAGCTTGTTTATGGGATTCGTAATGTGCTCGTCAATCTGTTCGGTCATTTTTGTATGTACTCGTTTATCAGCTTGCCCATCAACTCGTTTATGAGGTCGATTGTCTACTAATTCATCAAATCGCTGTATAGCTCGCTTATTACTTTTATCAGCAACCCTTAATGAGATTAGTTCGGCAGAGCCTTATTTGCTCGTCAATTTAACAGAATATTCTTCTTACTAAAGAGCTCGTCTCTACCACATCTCTCAAACTACAAATCAGCTACAGTCAAAACGGTCAGAACCGATTACAGCTCAAGGCGTATCGTACACGCCAATCTCGTCAAAGATTACAGCGTGGATTAAGGAAATTTCACCTAACCAGCATGGGTTTGCCATCTAAACCCATCCTTTGACAGAATTAATCTGACAATATCAGCTTCATTAAATGTAACTCATCATTTCAATTTGACTTATTGTATTTTATCTTATTATATTTTACTGTAGCACCTCCCATTTCTCTATAAATAGGAGAGGAAATTCATTGTAAAAAAGATCTTGAATCTTTTGAGTGCCGTTACTATGCAAAAATAGAGAGAGAGAAAGAGAACAATGGAAGAAGGCATCAATTGGGGCGAACCACTTAAAAATTCTTGGTGCACCTTATTCTTCCCTGACCTCTTTTCCTTTGTTTTCAACTCGTTTCTCATACTACTTTTATCGAAACTGTAGTTTGGGTCTAAGAAGAACCTAGTCGGTTAAATCCAGACATCGATATATCTTATATCATATCAAACAGGGGCGGGCCAACTTAGGTTTAGACGAGTCATTTGCTCCTCCTAAAATTTTTTGAAAATTGATGAAGTTTTAGATATTAGTATATCTAAATACATAAATAAATCATTATATATAATGATTAACATAAATTGGCGTTGGTGGCATTTATGATTTGTCTTTTTTCCCACTTATCACTATGGTTCGATCCCCTATTAGCACACATAAATTTTTCTCAACTTTTTTCCAAAAGAAAAAAGCTCCATGCATGGTTCGATCCTCCTTTATAACACATAAATTTTTCTCAATGTTTTTCCAAAAGAAAAAGGCGCTATGTATATTACCTGTAAATTTCAAAGTATATTAGATTGCAAACATTAGAAGGTGTTAATAGCATGAGTTTTCCCTCTTTTCTCTTTATCACCATGGTTCAATCCCATATCATTACACAGTTTTTTCTCTATTCTTTTTTCTTCCAAAACAAATACATCATGTATGGATTTTAACCATGCAAAGAGATAATAAAAATTATTATAAATTATTTTTTTAACATAAACTATTTTATATCATAAAATTTACAAGTAAAAAAAATTATATGAATTATAAATATTTAATTTTTATTTTATTTAATTTTATTATAATTTTTTTTTTTTAATTAAAAATTTGGATCGTCACCAATATCAGAGACAGATTTTGGATCCGTCATTGATATCAAAGACAGATTTGGATGAGGATAAAGATAAACAACATAAAGAAAAACATATTCAGAATGCATGCCAATAATTTATTTCTTTTCCAACTTTTTGACAAAGAGAAAGTGGGAAAAAACGTACAAGATATAATAAAATAATATAAGCGTACAATAATTGTTGAGTCAGGAGCTAAGAATGGTAGAGCTGGAAACTAATAAGAGTCAAATTTTCTCGTTTACAATTTAGTGATAATAAGAAAGGATCAAACTACTCTAATTTGCTCCACACATCAACGTACGTAATTGCATTGTCAAGCCGTATATAATTGCGAAGTCAAGTCCAACTCTGATGCTTCATGTCTTAGTTTCAAAACTTATCATGTGTATTTATTAATATATATAATAAATATTTTTTTTTATATTATAAGAATAAATATTCTTTATTATTATGAAAAATATATATATTGTTTAACTTCCATAGATTCTAACAAATTTTAATTATTTGTGTCAAATTAACTTATAGATGAAATTCCGTTTCTCAGAAAGAAGAATTTTGAAGACGCTCGGGCCAGTCCAAATTGAAGTACAAACATATTTCACATCATATAAGATATATGGTATTTAAATCGTGATATGACATATATAGACAAGGACTTGGTTGTTTCCCATGTCAAAAAGATATAGAAATTTTTAAAATAAGAAGTAATTGCATAATATCCCTCAGATTTAGCAAGAAAAAAATAAAAATATATTTATTATTTTATTATATCAAACCCTCCTATTGATAGTCAATTTCCGTTACGGTTAGTCAAAATTATCTAATTTGGAGGCAATTTCATCCTTTAACATTTTTTCAATTTTCTTTTAAAATTTAAAAAATCTAAAAAAAGAAAAAAAGTTTAAATTAACAAAAAAAAAAAAGAAAACTTAACCAGATCGTGGTGATCTAGTTCATCCTAGATCATCACGATATGGTTATCAGAAGATCGACGGAAAAAACACAACCTTTTAACACAACCATTCTCCTTCGCCTAATCAGCAGAACCAACCATCATCAATCCAACACAGTCAATCACGTCAATCCATCATCATTAAGACAAATATATACATATATATTATTATTTATTTTTTATAGAGAAAATATCACCGGATGACACTTTTAAATATTGGATTGACAATCATGTCCCATTTTAATAAAGTCAACAATTGAATCCCAAGCTTTTTTTTTTTTTTTTTTTACATAAATATCATTGATAAAACTAGTGAAAATGTTACATTTTTTGAAAAATGACTTAATTGTTATATTTATTATAAGGATATTTTGGTATTTTTATATATGATTTAGGACTAAATTGTTACATTTTTTAAAAAGGACATAAATATTGAGTCATTAATATAATATGCTACTTTTATACTTGTCCCTTTAATATATATATATATATATATATATATATATATATAAAAGAAGATTTAGATGAACCAAACTGAAAAAATGTCAGTGAGGATGAAGATGTCAGTGAGTTTGTGAGGATCAAGATGGCAGTGAGAACGAAGATGTCAATAAGGACATTCGTCAAACACCTTACCTCCGTTTCTTCCCTCTCATTTTCTCGCTCACTTCCAAATCCAAATCCAAATCGAACTTCACACAAAGGTCTCTCCTTTCTCTTCTATTTCTTCAAGCAAAGGCTCCAAAAAAAACCAAACAAGTTCCTAGGAAACAAACAGAGAAAGTAGAGAATACCCAATACAAAGTCTCATCGTTAGACACTGTTTCACGCCTGTAGTTGCTGACGAATCCAATACAACATCCAAACAATGGGTTTTGAAATCCATTCAAACTTAAACCCAACAACTTAAACTCAAACCAATCTGGGTTTCAAATTTTTGAGTTTCCAGTGGGTTTCGAAATCTATTTCTAGGTTTTCAGAAACCCATTAAATGAGCTGTTCATCGCGTTGGGTCTCAAGAAACCCATTGAATGAGGTCGGTGATTGGCGATGGGGAAGAAGAAGACTTTTCATGGTGGTCGACGATAGGGAAAAGGAAGAAGGGTTTGGCAACTGATTATGGGGAAGAAGAAGATTTCTTTTTCTCCGTTTAACCTAACTTTTTTTAAAATATACATAAATATTTTTAGCAGAATGTTCAAAACCCTTCTGAGATAAGACTTTAAAGATCTATAGTCAAAGTTTGGATTTTATAACACAATACCCCTAAGTCATGAATGTCTATTAGTTAATATTTAGTTGACCAAGAGTAATTTCGTCCTTTGTTAATAACAAAAATTATTAAAACTTTTCATTTTCCATCTTTGTCTTCCACCATGCTTATTCGTCTCTCTCTCTATTGCTTTCCATCATCCTCCGCCAGAGATTAGATCTCCACTACCACCCTCTCATGCGTCGACCACCATCTTTTCCACTAAATCCCACAACGAACCAGTCTCTCTCTTTCATCTCTATTTATCTTCTCTATTCAAAACCTTTTTCTCTTCTTCTTCTCTTTTTCTTCTTTTCTCCTTCATCTGGGTTCCAAATATGGGTTTGTGGAACGATTATGAGATCTGGGTTCGAAACTAACCCAGATTTCATCATTTGGGTTCGATTATATGAAATCTAAGTTCGTTTCGAACCTAAGTCTCATCTGGGTTCTCACGAACTCAGACAGCTGGGTTCGATTCGAACCCAGATTTCAACCCAGATTTATGAAATCTGGGTTCAACTCAAACCCAGTTGATGATTTTTTAAATGGGTTTGTTGATGATTTTTCTAGTGATAATTTTTTTGTTTATGTTTGAGTTTGATTCATTATTGATGATGATGATTTTGAGATGGAGTTTGAGTTTGGAGTTCATGATGATGATTCTGATATGGATATGTTGTGTATGTGTAGTGTATGTGTTTGAGATGGATGTGTTGAGTTTGGAGTTCATTGTGCAGTGTATGTGTTGAGATGATGTTGTTCATTTCCCGTGTCTCTACTTCCATCCATGGAGTTACTGTTTTTTTTTTTTAATTTATTTTTAATTAAATTAATGTTTATTAGTTTAACTTTTAAAAGAAAATTAATTTAAAAATCAAGGGTATTTTCGTCTTTCTATCACAGAACACAATCAGCAGTTAGATTTCACGTGTTTTTATCGTTAAGTTGGGGGTATTGTATTATAAAAACCAAACTTTGACTATGAATCTTTAAAGTCTTACCTTAATGGGGTTTTGTGTATTTTACTTTTTTTTTTTTTTTTTTAATTTTCATGTTTCTAATTTTATTGAACTGGGTCTTTTTTTTCCCCTTTTTTCATATTTCTTTTCAAATTGTTTTGGTTTTTTTCAATTCCAATTCCAATTTATTTTCATTTTAGATTTATTTTTAATTTTAATTTTATATTTATTATTTTGATAGGATTTTTAAAATTTTTAAATTTTAGAAAAAAATTAAAAAAAGGTTAAAATATATCTCCATCGTGGAATGGATCTCATCATATTCAATCTAAATTTCATCATTTTTTTTATTTTTTTTTATCTTATTTATAGATAAAATGGTTATTTGATCAAATATTTTAATAAAGTGTTAAAATTTATAAAAATTTACTGATAATATAAATTTTGATATAATAAAATGATAAAAATATTTTCAATCTGTTTATTTGACAAATCTTAGGGGGTGATGTGCAATTACTTCATGCTATATTAATGTGTTTTCATGTGATTATTATCATATCATTTATATATATATATTTTTTGTTTTTGAAGTAAACATTATCGTATTATATTAATAGCAGAAACAATATATATCATCATTCTGTCCATGTATGTTGTTGTGATTCAAATTTCTTCCTGTTACAAGTACCCAACTTTAAGATATTTGGCTTAGACTTATGATCAGCTCCCACGTTTCCCTTTTGGTTTTGCAGGACCAAGACAGGCATAGAGCTTTTAGGTCTACTATCAAAACCCTACAGACAGGTCCTTATCATCGTCATAATGTTGATCGGTACAACCTCACCAGTCTACAAATTATCTAGTTGAGTAATTAAATACATGAGACGACGTGACAACGATGACCGCAGCTATTACGTCCTTGTTTTAAGTCATACTAGATCGAAATCAATGGTCACGATTTCTTTAGGATCTTCTTATAAGACCATGCAGATGCAGCCAGTCTCTCAAAAGCTAAGCATCAAGTCTAAGCAATGGGGGGGTAATTTTTGTTCTTTCTGTCTTTCTTTTTTCAAACGTTTTTTTACATTGTTAAGTGATGTCCTCCTTCAAATAGTGTACGATGATATGATATAATATAACAATAAGTTACTTCATGTTTTTATTTGAGAAAATATTATTAGAAGATACTTTTAAATATTGGATCGATATTCTTATCTCATTTTAATAAAGTTAACAATTGAGTTCCAAACTTTATTTTTTTGACACAATTGCCTTTGATAAAATTGATGAGAATGCTTCATTTTTTAAAAAATAACTCAATTGTTACATTTATTATAAGGATATTTTGATATTTTTATATATGATTTAGGATTCAATTATTATATTTTTTAAAAAATGACATAAATATTAAATTGTTAATTTAATATGTTATTTTTGTATTTATCCCTTTTTATTTTCTAATAATGTTTATTTTGTTTCAGGAAGAATGGTCATGCAGAAAAAGATGATGTCCACGTAAAAGTCCATCAAAAAGCACTAGATGATCTTGTTAATGTGAACTCTCTCTTCACAATAGCAGTGTTTGTTGGGTTGGCCTATGCCTCCCCAAACCAACGGAGCCTCGAAAGCCGACCCGAATGCAATCCGGACCATGATCTGGCAAAGAACCTCATAATCCTCGAAGTTAATTCATTTGCTTGCTTCCTTCTGTCCAGCCTAGTAGCCAAGTCAATCAAGGTTGTGTTAAAATCTTTTAATTGTTTGGCATATTTATACATGATCACGAGTCTAATCCGTGATGATGAAAATCAATGGAGAAACTTTTCTTTTAATTTGTTAGTATTAAACACAAATTATTCATTTTAGAGTTTCACACCGGTTATAAATCAGCCTGATTTACACACTATAAAATTAGAAAAATGATTCATTTTTTTTTTCTAGTTTTATTTTTTGTTGTTTTTCCATCAGTATTTTCTTTTTCTGTTTTCCTCTCTCTTTCTTTCCTTTTAATTTTTCATCTCTCTATTTTTTATCAACAAAGAGGCTAAAGAGTAATTTAGGCAAAAGTAGATACAAAAAATGTAATCGGGATGGATTAATCTAATAAATACAATAACTAAAAGCTATGTATGATTTTTTTTTTATCTTTTGTATTTCAGCATAGATTAATATTTACTGGATCAATATACAACCCAAAAATCTAATTTAATTATTTACATATGTTACTATTCATTTAACTCACATATGTTTGTCAAGTACATCTTACTTTACATGTTGCACCGGTTAGCCTTCAATTTTATTTTCTTTCTCTCTGAGTTGCCCGTAGACAAAGCTCCCTCACCATGATCAATGTATTTAAAGCAGTTACTCCTTGATTTGTGGAGAGTCTCAGCCTTCAGATTTTGTTTGTTGCTTTGGTTTTTTAATAATAAATTCTCTCTCATGTCTATCTTTTGAGTTTTGACGACTTAGATTTTGTTGAAAAAAATGATGGTAAATCGTTTTTTTGAGGAAATGTCACTCGCTTTTCTCTTTTTCTTTTTTATTTTTACTTTTGATAAACATTCATTTTATGATCAATTTGGATCCTCTCCTCATCTGGACCTTTTAACTTATTTATCCTAATCTCAATGACATATAAACATTATAATCAATAAATTATTAAGATGCGATTAGTTTTTACATTTAATTTTTTAACTACTAATCATATTCTTTAAAAAGGTTAAAAAAAAATTAGATGAGAAGATGATCTAAATGGGATTACGAGACTTATATTTATTACTCTAATACAATCTTAGAATTTAGCTAAAGTTTTTTTTTTTTTTTTTATGTTTAAAGATAGAGGTACTATTTATTAATTAGATCATCATATAACTAGAAAAGCTAGGTGATGATTAATTAGCATATTTTCAATTTTTCTTATTCGTCTATTATATTAAAAATTTGTTACTTTTTTTTGTTCATGTAGCTAACATATGATTTTCAACAGGCTCTTCTAAACATTAAAAAAGTTGATAAAGAGGAACAAGAAAAAGATCATTGTTGTATACCCGACGAGTTGAGCAGAAAAATTCTTCTCTCAGAGGCATGGGAAAGAATTGCACTGGGGTTATCGGTATTTGCATCATTTGCTGGGATAGTCCTACTGACGCTCTCCATGGTTAATGTAATACAGATAAGAGTAGGGAAGTTGACTTGTGGAAGCATACATGCACTTAAAGCAGTGGCATCACTGTGTGTTATTGTCCTTATTGCTCTCCTATTTTACGTACCCTCAATGATTTATGCAGTGGTTATTACTCGATCTGCTTCTAACAATGGAAAGGCTCCTTGTAAGAATCATGATGAAAAAACTGGAGAGGCTTGAAAAATGCAGCAGGACGAAAATGACTCAAAGTTCCGCAAATGTTTAGGAGATTGTGTCTAAGTCGGGGTTTTTGTTGTTTGGACATGTTGAGATTGTTTTGAGGAGGTTGCAGTGGACATGTCAATGATATATGTGATGTTGAGATGGGTGAATCGGAGGCGTCTAAATAATTGTGTTTTTATATAGTTATTCAGTAAGATTTTCGTGATTGTTGACTGTTGAGATAGATTGGAGGTGTCTGTTATTAGACTGTTAAATTGTCAAAATTGTTATTTTTTATGTATTTGTTTTTGTGATTGTTGAGATGGATTGATGGAAGGTGTATATTTTTTAAATTTTCAAATTTTCAAAATTGTTCCTCTTCGTGTCTTCTCTCTCTCTCTCTATAATATATATATATATATATATTTCTTGGCATCTCAAAAATTAGTCTATTTGAATTATGACATTTATTTTAATACGTGTATATATGTATATAGAGTAATTATATCATTAGGTGTCTCCTAATTTTAAAAAGTTAGGACGAATCGATCAAATTCATTTGTTGCACTATTTCTTAAAATAATTTCTCTCTTATTAAATTTAAATGCAATTGATGAATTTGATTGATTCGTAATAACAATTTCTATAGGCAGTATGATTTGGTTTTTTTGGAGTTTTAACATGGTCAGACCAGTACAATATAATAGTGCTATGGCAGCTATGCTTGCCTAGTATTATTGCATACACAGAATAAATGTCTCTTAACTTTTGAATAAATTAAATTCATCTATTATATTTGAATTTAATAATTTGAGTTTTAATGTCATTTTCTCAAACTCTTTCTCTTTCATTTTCTCCCCATATTGTGCTCTCTCTCTCTCTCTCTACGTATATGCATATATATATAGTGATTTTATAATGAAGATTCTCTTACTTGGACCAACCAATCAAATTTATCAATTGTATTTGAATTAAATAGAATAAAATATTTATTTTAAGAGAGAAAATGCAATAAATGAATTTGATTTGTTGGTCTTTACTTTTTGAAGTAAATAAATTCTCATTATAAAAATATTATATATATAATACTTTTATAATTAAGTATATCTAATTTTAAAAGTAAGGATCAACCAATCAAATTCATCAATTGCATTTAAAATAAATAGAAAAAAATATAATGAATAAATTTAATTACTTGGTCATAACTTTTTAAAATCAGATATATCTAATTATAAAAGTCATATATATATATATATATATATACACACTCATTTCATCATTTCGTCTTCACTTAAACGTGGCATTACGTAGATGCACTATAGGTCGAGCTACCCGATCAACTCGTAGAGATGTCTACATGAGACCATAACAAAATTAATTATGTTTTTCATTCCAATGAGCATCGACTATTGAATAGATCCCAAACTAACGAAATAGGTCTCAAATTCAATATAATTTGGGACATATCTTGTTGAATTCAAAACCAATCGTCCTAAATTCGAGACCTATACATAAGACCATAATAATAAATATCTACTACTGAATAGATCTTGAATTGACGAAAATAGGCTCCGAGTTCAATATAATTTGGTGACCTATCTTATTGAATTTAGGACTTATCTTGTCAAATTCAAAACCTATATAAGACCATAATAGTGAGCATTTATTTCTGAATAGATCCCGAGTTAATGAAAATAGGTCTCGAATTCGACTTTATTCGGTACCTATATGTGAGATCACAACAATGAGCATCTACTGTTGAATAGATATTGAATTGATGAAAATAGGTCTCGAATTCAATATAATTTAAACTTGTGTTGTTGAATTTGGAACTTATCTTCCCAAATTTGAGACCTATGTATAAGACCATGACAGTGAGCATTTGTTGTTGAATAAGTCCCAATTAGATCTTATTAAAATCCGTGACCTATGTATGAAACCATGACAGTGAGCATTTGTTGTTTAATAGATCTCAAATTGATGAAATAAATCCCGAATTCAATAAAATTCGAGACCTATCTTATTGAATTCAGGACTTAAATTCCAAAATTCAAGATCTTTGTATGAGACCATAATAGTAAGCATCTATTGCTAAATAGATCCCGAATTGAAGAAAATAGGTCTCGAATTCAACATAATTCAGGACCTATTTTCCTAAATTCAAAATCTATCTATGAGATCACGATAGTAAGCATCTATTATTGAATAAATCTCAAATTATGAAAATAGATCCTGAAATTGACATAATTCAAGACCTATCATATTGAATTAAGGATATTTGCATGAGACCATGACGTGAGTATTGATTTTCATTCTAGTGAATATCCATTGTTTAATAGATCCCGAATTGTTGAAAATAGATTCTGAATTCTATACAATTCGGGACCTATCATGTTAAATTTGGGACCTATTAAAGAAATCTTGCTCATTATCCTAGCGATCCATTGAGTTTCTTATTTTTTATCAATTTGTTAGGTCCCGAATTAGGGACTTTAGTCCTAAATTAGGGTAAATAGGTTTCAACACTACATAAAATAAGATCTATTTGCCACTTTCAACAAACCCTTACCTCCAATTTCTTTCTTTATTTGTGGGGCAATAATCATCACAAACCATCCAAAAACTTTATTTAAACCTTAAATCTAACATAATTACATCAAGTTATCTTTCAAATTAATAAATGGAATTTATTGTAGTGTTATCTTTCAAATTAATAAATCCACAACAAACAACCATTAGAATGAGAAATTTCAATCAAATTTAACAAGAGAATGACATTCCAATTGATGATTCGTAGCCCTCTTTTACCATCACAATTGCACTTCGTCATCGCCACCATCATCATCATGGTGATGGTGGTTGTCATTATCATCATCACCATCACTCATTTATTTATGGTTATCTTCTCTTTGACACACTCTATCTCTCTTTCTCTATCTCTCTACTCTTGTTACTCTAACCATTGATCAACCACAAAAAATGATTTTATATGGGAGGCAATTTTGTTAAAACTTTAACTATTAGTTAAAAAATGATTTTTATATGGGAGGCAATTTTGTTAAAACTTTAACTATTAGTTTAACGACAATTGCATAAGTGACCCTATATTAAATGCTATTAAAACATTGCCTCATATATTGATGATAAACTAATGTCGAAATTTGGAATCACTTTGTCCTTCTATCTTCTTGTGTATAGTTGGCTTAGAGCCATAGATAGACTAATGGATACCCACATTTCCCTGTCCCTTTTCCAGGACAGGACTTTAAGGTCTTCTATCACTTTCTTCCATGAATAAACATCAATGGAAAAATCAAAAACCGAAAAGACAAGCCCTTATCATCATCATTATGACATATGAAACAAACAATAATTAGTTAGTACATACTCGGTTTTAGTCGAACAAGATCGGAATTGAACGGTTGTGATTTTTTTTGGTAACTTATGTGTGACTCACTTGCTCTTCAATACATTTTCTGAACTACATGGTTATCGTTTCATTTTATCATAAGTTTAATTTACTATAAAATTCGAATTATATATAGTATTATTTAAACTATCAACTTAATAATAGAGAATATTCATTCAATCCGATAATATTACTTAAATATAAGTCACTGCACCATTAGTAATATTGACTTAATAATAGAGAATATATATTTATTTATATTCCATTTTACACAATATAGCTAAGGATGTATAGGGAACTTAATTTTTCAAATTATCAAGAAAGAAAAACAGGCCCCGACGTATATTTTAATCACATATAGGACACAGACTGCCTTAGACAGGCGCGTGGGTACTGTAGGGAGAAATACTATATTACTATTACATCATCCATCCAAATTTCTTCTCACCAAACCTAGAAATTTTTCCTCCAACAAACTCTGATCCCGACCTCCAGGAGGCACTATAAATTAATCTCAAACTTACATACAGCTTGACATCTTTATGTATCAGTTGCTATGCTATAAATCAGTTCGATTTATAGCATACTTGCCTTCATAATCTATCCAGCCATCTTTCTTTTCATCGTACCCAATTAAACAGTATCATGAAGATATAATTTATATATTTATTTCTCATATTATTTATAATGAAATTTTATAATAAATATTTGAATCAAATAGTATTTATTTATCTCTAGTCATTATATAGATTTCTGTTGCCACGACCAAAATTGGGATTCTCCTTTTGTTTTAATTCATCACTTTGCAGCAAATAGTTGTGATCAAAGTTTCCATGAAGAGCCAAAAATCACGCACCAATGCCATGAAAATCGCGGTTGGCATTTCAGGTAAACTAGCTAATTAGTACTTGCTAATGATTATATCATATTTCTTAGGCACACAATTTCTATGAACAATTAAAAGAGTAATGTTAAAAGTGATTATCCTAATTATGTTTATAAATGACTTTTTCTACCTAAAGAATATTATTAACTTGTTAACAAGTCTTTCCTATTAATAAAGTTTTTTAGCATAAACCTTTACTATTGATTATTTCGAACCTACTAGTTTATATTAATGTATCCAGCTGCCAGATTTTATAAACCAATGAGTCAAACCTAATAATTATATACGCAGTTAATGCAATTAATGAGATTTATTTTATTTTTACCTACAAGTTTCTGTTTAATGTATCCTATTCCTGAATTGGTAAATCGACAAAGCTCTCCATGTTCACTAAATAATAATTTTTAAACCTGTACAGCCTTGAAAAATCATGATCATTAAGATCTCTAATAAAAATGTATCGAGATCTTAACAACTTAGATCAAGTTTCATAAAGATATATGTTACCTTTGATCAAGACTTCTCAAATTTTGTTGAAAGAATTGATATATTAATATTAAGGTTATTATTTTGCAATATATCAAAATGTGTTGATGACTTAGAAAAATAAGCAAAAGTATAAGAAAATTTAATTGAAGAAGCTACTTGTAAAAAGAGCTACAAACATTATTGGAACAACAACATAAATAAATCCATGTATTATTCATATATAGGTGTGGAATCAACAACCTTAAAAGGGGATGATAAGAATCAAATAGAGGTAAAAGGCGATGGAATAGACGCTGCTGAACTTACGAGGCTGTTAAGAAAGAAAATTGGGCATGCAGTTTTGGAGAGCGTCCGTGCAGCCACGAGCGGCAGTGAGGATGATGACAAGGAAAAAGAAAACGAAAATGAGGCCAAGATGCAGGTGGTCTGGCCTACTTATCATTCTGGGTTTTGTCATGATGTTCGTTATGTGGCTAGAGATCCTTACTGCGACCCCAACTACAGCTGCTCCATCTTGTGAAATATTTTAAACCTACACATAGATGTCTGAGATTGATCAGAGACATATGAACTTGGAACAATATGTATGATAACAATTTGGAGTCAGATTCTGTAACGTTGTGGGCGGCAGCTAATTTAGTTGCAATGTTGTACTAGTTGTGAAAGTGGAATCCAATTCTACTCGATGTTAATTAGACATCCCGTAAAAAAATATACGAAATTCCTACACCTGAACCTAATTATTATTATTATTTTTTTAAATACACCTGAACCTGATTATACTATATATATATATGTGTGTGTGTGTTGCAAATTATTCTACAAACTCATTAGCCAGGAACTAAAGATGAATATATATACAACCGCTAATAGCAGGCCAAACTGCAAAGGCTTTTAGCCCAAAAGAAAAACATTTTGGCCTTTCTTACTTTGATCGGCTCGCTGGTACCAAAACGGGTCAACCCAACCCAAGCACCGAAGACCATACTGTAATGCAACGACTAGAAAAATACAAAACTTAAAGCCATATAATAGCCGTTAGATTGAGAGACAATCCAACAGTGTATATTTGGACAGGAAAAATCAGGAGGGCCGATTCTCATTCATTCACATCAGTTGTTGAATACAAAGCAAACCAAGAAACGGTATTTCAATTCTGCCTTTTGATTCAAATTGCTTTGGAACTTTTAACATTTGTGACATTAGTTTTTCAATTGATTTACAGAATCATGATTTGATCCTTCACTTATATAGTTATTACTATAAGGTTGGAGCTTGGTTCAGCGTCTGTTACTGTAATTGGACATGGATAACATGGATATCTTCAAATTTTGGATAACATGGATATGGCATCAATATTTTAAATTTAAAACCTTGGATTGAACTAGTTAATTACCTCTGGCAACTGGAGATTTGTTTTGATTTGATGTGTCAGAATTCAGACACCTCCTGACTTTAAGATAAACGAAATGGCTCTTTTCTCCAATCTGTGTTTAAAGTTCACAAACAATCTTCGGTTTCTTCAAAGCAGCAAATGGAGTCTGGGACGAGCACCTTTCTCAAAGGTTCACTTGTAGAAGCGGGTATCAGCATGGATAATTTTCAAGGTGCATGGTTTGTGGGCAAAATCTTGGAGGCACCCTTATCTAGTCGTCGAAGGAGGAGTACAAGGACAATGACGTTTTTGGTGGAGTTTCAGACCTTGCTTTCCAGTGATGGCAAGGAGCCGTTGAGAGAGCATGTCAGGTTCCCCTTTTTAAGGCTTTTACCTCCACCACCACACCATGAACATGAGGGTGGTTTTCAAGTGAGTGAGGTGGTGGATGTTTATGACAATGATGGTTGGTGGGTTGGGGTGGTGAG
Source organism: Dimocarpus longan (assembly GCA_022984855.1). Lineage (NCBI taxonomy): Eukaryota > Viridiplantae > Streptophyta > Magnoliopsida > Sapindales > Sapindaceae > Dimocarpus > Dimocarpus longan. The sequence continues at coordinate 37,537,981 of CM041013.1, forward strand.
TAAAGTCTGGAAGGAAGAAGAACCGAAGGCCTATTCTGTTGTCTTTGACAACCCACCTGATCTCATCAAGTATACCTCTTCACAAGTGAGGGTGCATCTTGATTGGTTGGATTCCAAATGGGTTAAACCTCCAAGAAAGGTATTATTTGTATGTGTCCTTTTTTTTTTTGTTGATTATGGAGTTCAAAGTTGTTTCTTTTGGGCAAAAATTTCTTCCCTTTTTGGTTTAATTTAAAAAGTTGATGCCTTTCTTTGAAATATTGGATGATTATCTATCTTTCCATGTAATCTAACCACTCAAACACAAACTGTTAAATCATGTTTATAGCTGTTTAGTTTTCTTGTTAATTGTTTCTGTTTAAAGTTTTATGTCTATTTTGGTTTCATTCAAAATGTTCCCAAATGTAAACTGCTAGTCTTGAAGTTTTTGTTTTTATTGCAGTTTTTTTTTTTTCTAAAATTCTATGGCTGTTATTCTTCTTGTGTACTTTTCTTCTTTTATGATAAGTATTTTTTCTTTGTGTATGTTTGTGTTTTATTCTATTAGATACAATTGCTTTGTTGTATTGTAGACCGAGCCTAAGTGGCATGTCCAAGATTCGGTTTTTCTTTCATCATGTTAGAGAAATTTTTATTAGAATCTTATCGAATGTTATGAATTGAAATATATTACCATCAAATGTAATGAACTAGTCATGGCTCACAATTCTTTGGATGGTATATACCAGAGTCAATTTCAATGTGCATATGACAATATGTTCACAACATTTTTTAAATGGTGAGAGGTTCTTGATTCTTTTCTATCGATTTATAGTGCGGCTTACTTTTCCATGTCTATGTTGGGTTGGGTTCTCTCTTATGTAGAGGCCCAACAAGTCTCAATAGGTTAAATTGAGCCCATATGGAAATTTTAAGGCAATTAGGAATCATAACCCTATTTATTTCTTAATTCCTTGATCAATATAAATAAGAGAAAAGAGGGTTTGGTGGCTGGTGAGAGTTTAGGGTTTTTGGAGGCAGAAAACAACACAAAATCAAGTGTGAAGAGAGAAAATCGTGTGGAAGAGAGGAGGAAAGAAAAGAGTGAATTTTTTGCACAGAAATTCATCCCGTGCAGTTTCGGAGTTACCGCGATATCTTTTTTGTTAACCGTCGGATCGTACTGAAATTTGGATAGCACATTCATCTCTTCTGGATCGTGATTCTGAACGGTGGAGATCGGAAACGGAGTTGTCGTTTGTGAGATATACAGCCCGTAACAGAGCTTTCAGGTTTTCGCGGTCACTGTCAGCGCAGCAGTTTTGTAAGACCGATATCTCTTTAGGTCACCGTTGGATCGAGCTTAAATTTGGACAGTATACTCAGCACCCGTGATTCTAAATTCTGGACGGTGGAGATCGGATTTCGAGATCCCAATAAAGAGTGACGCAGTCCAGAACATTATGTTGAGTTTATAATTTTTCTCTTTCACTTGTGATTTAAACTTGAATTTGTGTTATTATGGAACCTAGATAATTATTGCTTGGTTTTGGTTCCTATTTGATGTTAAAACAGTTTGTTACTCTCACATTTGATTATTAGTGGAGATTTTTGGATGGACTACGGTCCCGTGGTTTTTACTCCTCGCATTGGGAAGGTTTTCCACGTAAAAATTGGCTTGTGTTATTTGTGCATGTGGTGGTGATTTTATTTGCTCATTATTTGATCGTTGGTAGTATTTTATTGTGGTGGATTTGTGCATTACTTAGTGGTTTTCTATAGGATTCATTCAGGGGGGAGAAAAAGTTCCGCTGTGCAATTTGCTTGTATTTGTTTTTCTCCCATCAGTCTATTCGGGTTGTAATATCAGTGTTGTCTAGTTGATTTCGAGATAGTATCTTTCTTAAGGTGCTAAACCACTAACAAAAGTTGTAACCAGTTTCCTTTGATATAGACTGATTTCTGAGCAATTGAACTGTTTATGGGGTCCATAGTAAAAACTAATACTCGCCCTGGTAATCTTTGAATATTTCATCTCCCCTTACAGTATTGACACTTGTTATTCTACTTTTTTGTTATGTTTCCACCGTGTAGTTCAAGTTTCGACGTACAAAGATTACATTCGTTATGATTAACAATGACGTATGCTTAGTATTCTTTCATTTTCTGCTGATACTATTCTGTTTTAGGTCTAATTAGTTTTTATCTAGAAAAATGGCTGTCAATTATATGATGGTGTAGATTGTCAACCACATCTGTGTATGCCATTGCCCCTGTTTATGTGACGGTATATGCTTAATCTACCAAAAGAAATATACCAAGGATTATCTATGGCAACTTTAATGATGTCCAGTCTTAACTCTAAAGCAGAATCTGCAGCCGAAGGTGGTTGGAAGTAGCAGCTCAAAGCAAAACAGAGGAGAGCATCCAAAATCCTTATTTCAAGGTACAAAAGCTATTTTCCTTATCTATGCTTGTAGACATTGTCCATGTAAATAAGTAAATAAACATCTTAGACTCGAGCTTTTTATCCTTTAATTTATAATATGTAGTAATTCTTCATTCGTTTGTGCGGACTGCATTTTCTGGGACTCAATGCCTTGGATCTTTTTTTTTTTTTTTTTGGCTTTCAATGCGCATAAACAGAAAAGGCTATAGAAGTTATTGATTCAAGTTCCAAGACTAAAGATATTGGGGTAGCTGATAACTTTATGTTTATAGAGTTATTTTATCTTTTTAAATTTGAATTCTTGCTTAGTTCTTAATATTTTTATTATTATTAAGTAAATTATTTCATATTTCTTTTATTTTTATTTTCAGAATAAAATTGGTTAAAAATGCGCATGTGGACCCCACAAAGTAATATTGTTCAAGACAAGATCATCGCTACAAAATGAATATCATTCCCAGCAAGTTCATCGCCTCAAGAATTACTCGAGTCGGAGATCGCATAAAGAAATTATCGCGGTTTAAAGATAGGGTATTCTAAAAATAAATATTATGTCATGCTGATGTAAGAAATGATGTAATCAAAATTATGATGTAAGCAATGATGTAATAAAAGTTGACTTGAATGGGGTAGGTGAACGATGATGTAAGCAATGATACAATTTGAAAGTTGACTTTGAATGGGGTAGGTGAAAGATGATGCAAGCGATGATGCAAAATGGTGGAAAATCAGGAAACGATGATGCAATCGATGATGTAATTGGAGGTGAATTTGGCCTATAAATAGGCCTTAGAATCACCATTCTAAGCATTCCATCACAAACCAAAACAATAAGTAGTTTAGAGAAAGAGAGAGAGAGCTTGGAGAGGAGGAGCAAAGCAGAGGAAGAAATTCTACGGTGAAGCTTCAATCCACTAAGTTTTCCTATCCCTTGTTATGTTTAATTTTCTAGTTTTTGTAAATTCTATTATGGAGTAGATTTGTTTTCTAAGATTATGATGTAGCCTAACTTTGATGTTCCAAACCTTTGTTCAATTCAATTAATGATTTTCTATCTTGGTTGATGCATTTAATATTGTTCTTAATGCTTCTAAATAATTGGCCACTATTTAGTTGAATTGTTAATCATAATGATAGCGGAAGTTGATTTATGTGTCTAGTTCATTGTATTTAATGTCATAAATTACATGTAGGATAGGAATATACCTGCATGGTTTGTGTAGTCTATAAAAGAGATCCATAAATCTTAATGAATCCTTTAATGTTTTGACTTGCATGGGAACATAGCAGTTAATCTTTATAGGATATTTTCCTTAGACCTCGGGAGGGGCTATGTGAATAATTCAGGGAATCTCGACTAGCAACTGAATAGTTAATTTTTGTTAAAAAGAACAAAGGGGAGGAACAGATTAGTTATGGTGAAATCATAATCTTAGAGTTTTTATTCATTGAATTAATTTTCATTTATTTTCAATTGCAATTAAATTTAGTCATAGTTATCAACTCATTTACTCAAATTTCATCTACCAAATAAAAGTTAAGTTATTTTAATTTTGGACATTAATTAACAACAATCCTCGTGGGACGATACTTCTCTCATTACTTTATTACTTGTTAGGCTCGTTCACTTGCGATTTTGCACAACAAGTTTTTGGCGCCGTTGTCAGGGATTGTTTGTTTCAATTAATACTAATACTAAGTAACTCAATTTTTAATTTGGTCATTTATTTATTTATTTATTTTGTTTGCTTTATTACTTGTGAGTTTTATGATGTATGAGAAAGTCTGGGGGCGAAGTGTTACCATTTGACCCAGAAATAGAGAGAACTTGCCGTAAGAACAGGAAGGAAACAAGAAAGGCTGCTAGTACTGCACTCATGGATATGACTGAGGGATCAAACAACACACAGAATATTGTACCAATAGATGCCGAAATTCGAGCATTACGAGATTATGCTCTACCCACAGTGGGTAATACTTCGACGATACGACGACCAACTATTACTGCCAATAACTTTGAGATTAAGCCGGCAATCATCCAGATGGTACAAAATAACCAGTTCAGTGGGGCTCCGAACGATGATGCAAATGCCCACATTGATAACTTTCTGGAGATCTGTGATACTTTCAAACATAATGGTGTTACTGATGACGCCATCCGATTGAGATTGTTTCCATTCTCTCTTCGAGACAAAGCCAAAAGTTGGCTCAACTCGTTGCCATCAGGAAGTATTACCACATGGGACATCTTGGCACAAAAATTTTTAGCCAAATTTTTTCCACCAGTCAAGACTGCAAAACTACGAGCTGAGATTGCCACATTCAGACAGTTTGAGGGAGAGTCATTATACGAAACGTGGGAAAGATTCAAGGATCTGCTAAGACGGTGCCCACATCATGGAGTTGCTGACTGGTTGCAGCTACACACATTCTACAATGGTTTGGGGAGTTCCACGAGAACATTAGTAGATGCCGCCGCTGATGGAGCACTTTTGGGGAAACCCCATCAAGCCGCTTAAGACTTACTAGAAGAAATGGCTGCAAATGCCTATCAGTGGCCATCAGAAAGAGCAGTTCCGAAAAAAGTTTTCGGAATACAAGAAAATGATGTGTTAACTAGGCTTTCCACTCAGGTTGAGACATTAGCCAAGCAACTTGGAAACTTGACAGCTAATGTCATTCATACTCAGTCAGCATCCTGTGATTTTTGTGGAGGGGACCATTCCAACGGACAATGCGATGAAAACCAGACGGATCAAGCATTTTTTGTTGGCAACAGACAGCAAAATAATCCGTACTCCAACACATATAATCCAGGATGGAGAAACCATCCCAACTTTTCATGGAAAAACAATGATCAACCCAGACAGTCATATCCGCCACCACCTCAACAGTAGCAAGCCAACAAACCGTCGCTTGAAGAAGCACTTGCTCAGCTCACCGTAAGCACTACTCAATTTATGACGAGAACAGACACCACGCTCCAGAATCAAGCAGCTTCCATTCGAAATCTGGAGGTAGAAATGGGTCAAATCTCAAATTTGTTGACTGCAAGACCTCAAGGATCCCTACCAAGCAACACAGAGACCAATCCTAGGGAGCACCTGAAGGCTGTCACGTTACGAAGCGGTAAAATGCTGAAAGAACCTGTCAAAAGAGCAGACGAGAAAGAAGAAGAAGTGATGGTTGAACAACAAGAAGCAGAGAAGCCAAAGTCAAAGCTGTTCCCAGACAATCCGCCACCATACAAACCACCATTACCCTTCCCTCAGAGATTTCAGAAACAGAAATTAGAAAAGCAATTTTCTAAATTTCTAGAAGTTTTTAAGAAGCTGCAAATTAATATTCCTTTTGCAGATGCTCTGGAACAAATGCCCAGTTATGTGAAGTTCATGAAAGAAATCCTCTCAAATAAAAGGAAACTGGAAGAACATGAAACGGTAGCTTTAACCGAAGAATGCAGTGCAATCTTACAGAAAAAGCTACCACCCAAACTCAAAGATCCGGGGAGCTTTACAATTCCTTGCACCATTGGTGATTCATTCTTTGATAAAGCATTATGTGATCTCGGTGCAAGCATCAACCTAATGCCATTCTCCGTTTTCAAGAAACTCGGCTTTGGAGAAGCAAAACCCACTACAGTATTGTTGCAGCTAGCTGATCGTTCAATCAAATATCCAAGGGGAATTATAGAAGATGTACTGGTAAAAGTAGATAAATTCATATTTCCTGCGGATTTCATTGTGCTAGACATGGAGGAAGATCAAGAAATACCCATCATCTTGGGTAGACCATTCCTAGCAACAGGAAGAACCCTTATTGATGTACAGAAAGGTCAACTCATACTCAGAGTTCAAGATGAAGAGGTGACATTTAATGTGCTAAAAGCTCTCAAACATCCACAGGATGTTGACAACTGTTTGAGGGTAGATATGGTGGGTGAATGTATCAAAGAAGTACATCAAATCATCACTCCAAAAGATCCACTTGAAGCTTGCCTACATGGAGCACCAAACTCAGAAAGTCCGAACATCACAGAATGTGTTAACCAATTGGAAGCTTCATCTCCCATATTTTTCAGACGACCTTTTGAGGAGCTTTGAGCAAGTAAGAGACAACCGGTACCATCAACAAAAAAACCACCAGAGTTGGAGCTTAAGCCACTGCCAGTTCATCTCAAGTACGCATTCTTAGGTACCTCATCTACACTACCTGTCATTATTTCATCTTCTCTAAGTAGAGAACAAGAGGAAAAGCTGTTAAGAGTACTACGAGAACACAAGATGGCTATTGGATGGTCGATCGCAGACATTAAAGGAATTAGCCTATCTATATGCCAACACAAAATTCTCATGAAGGATAAGTACCGGCCATCCATCAAGCACCAACGACGTTTAAATCCAAACATGAAGGAGGTTGTCCGAGCAGAGGTACTTAAACTTTTGGATGCAGGTATCATTTATCCTATTTCGGACAGCATATGGGTAAGCCCGGTGCAAGTGGTACCAAAGAAAGGAGGCATGACAGTGGTCACCAATGAAAACAATGAGTTGATTCCAACACGAACAGTAACCGGATGGAGAGTGTGCATTGACTATAGGAAACTAAATAAGGAGACCAGAAAAGATCATTTCCCTTTACCCTTCATCGATCAAATGCTCGACAGGTTAGCAGGTCACCCTTACTACTGTTTCCTAGACGGTTATTCTGGTTACAATCAGATTTCTATAACACCTGAGGACCAAGAAAAGACTACATTCACATGCCCACATGGAACGTTCGCGTTTCGGAGAATGCCGTTTGGTCTATGCAATGCACCCGCCACCTTCCAACGGTGTATGATGTCAATTTTTTCAGATATAGTTGAACGCTTCATTGAGGTATTTATGGATGATTTTTCAGTATTTGGCTCATCATTTGATTCTTGTTTGGATAACTTAGCACAAGTACTGAAAAGATGCGAAGAGACAAATCTGATTCTTAACTGGGAGAAATGTCATTTCATGGTACAAGAAGGGATCGTCTTAGGTCATAAAGTTTCAGCTAAAGGCATCGAGGTTGATAGAGCCAAGATTGAGGCAATTGAGAAGCTGCCACCACCAACATCTGTCAAAGGCATTCGAAGTTTCTTAGGGCATGCAGGGTTTTACAGAAGATTCATCAAGGACTTCTCGAAGATCACAAAGCCATTATGCAATTTACTCGAGAAGGGTGTTTCATTCCACTTTGATAATGCATGTAAAGAGGCATTTGAGATACTGAAAAAGGCCCTTGTGATAGCCCCAGTCGTTATTGCACCTGATTGGGCTTTGCCGTTCGAGCTGATGTGTGATGCTAGTGATTATGCCATTGGAGCCGTGCTAGGACAACGTATTGGTAAGATTTTTCATACCATTTATTATGCTAGCCGTACACTAACTGATGCACAGGTCAATTATGCTACCACTGAGAAAGAGCTTCTAGCTGTAGTCTTCGCATTCGACAAATTTCGACCGTACTTGATCGGTTCCAAAGTCATTGTATACACGGATCACTCAGCCATCAAATACCTTCTGGAGAAGAAAGATGCAAAACCACGCCTGATCCGATGGGTCCTTCTGTTACAAGAGTTTGATTTAGAGATTCGAGATAAGAAGGGAAGTGAAAATGTGGTGGCCGACCATCTTTCTAGACTAGAGCAACGAGGGGATAAGGAGGATCTTGACATAGACATTAAAGAGACTTTCCCTGATGAACAGCTCTTTGTTCTGGATACAAGCAATGTTTCATGGTATACTGATTTTGTTAATTTTCTTTCTCACAAAGTTTATCCACCTGACATTTCATGGCAGCAAAAGAAGAAATTCTTGGCAGACGTAAAACATTACTATTGGGATGAGTCGTTCCTGTACAAGTTATGTCCAGATCAGATCCTTCGACGATGCGTCTCAAAAGATGAAGCACAAGATATTCTCCACCATTGTCATTCTTCTGATTATGGTGGACATTTTGGGGCTAATCGAACTGCAGGTAAAATTCTCCAATCTGGATACTATTGGCCCACCATTTTTAAGGATGCTCAAGCATATGTTACTGCATGCGATCAGTGCCAGCGCACAGGTAACATTTCACGAAGGCATGAGATGCCTTTAAACAACATTTTGGAAGTGGAGTTGTTCGATGTTTGGGGTATCGATTTCATGGGACCATTTCCACCGTCTTTCAAGAATCTCTATATTCTGGTGGCCATGGATTATGTGTCAAAATGGGTTGAAGCCATTGCTGCACCAACCAATGACTCCAAAGTAGTGGTGAATTTTCTGCGTAGAAATATCTTCACCAGATTTGGAACTCCTAGAGCAATCATTAGCGATGAAGGGAAGCATTTTTGCAACAGATATTTTGATGCTCTTCTAGCCAAATATGGAGTCAAACACAAAGTTGCTACAGCATACCACCCGCAAACCAATGGACAAGCTGAAATCTCAAATCGGGAACTGAAATGGATTTTGGAAAAGACAGTAAGTGCATCTCGAAAAGACTGGTCGAAAAAGCTTGATGATGCATTATGGGCCTATAGAACAGCATTCAAAACACCGATTGGGATGTCTCTATACAAGTTGGTATTCGGAAAAGCATGTCACTTACCCGTTGAACTAGAGCATCGTGCATACTGGGCTATCAAAAAGTTGAATTTCGACATAGGAGCATCAGGAGCTCTGCGAAGATTGCAACTCAATGAGATGGATGAACTTCGTCATGGTGCATATGAAAATGCTAAGCTATATAAAGAACGCACCAAAAAGTGGCATGATCAACGGATCTTAAACAAGGATTTCACTCCAGGACAGAAGGTTCTTTTGTTTAATTCATGATTACTTTTGTTTCCAGGTAAGCTACGCTCTAGATGGTCTGGGCCTTTCACTGTTATTCAAGTTTTTCCACATGGTGCTGTTGAAATTCAAAGTGCAGATCGTCGATTCAAAGTCAATGGACAATGACTCAAAGTTTACATGGATGGTGGAGAGCCTCAACAGAAATCCACTATCGCGCTTTCAAACCCAACTTAAGGCGTTTCTCAACAGTCAAGCTAACAACTATAAATTAAGCGCTTCTTGGGAGGCAACCCAAGTTTTTCCTGTTTGTGTGTTATTGTGTGTTATTGTGTTCTTTGTGTGTTTTTGTTTTTTCTTTGATAATTTTTCTTTCTCTTTCAGAGATGGAGACAAGTCTTGCAGCACTGAAAAATCATTTCCCTACTCTACCCCAAGATGTACTTAAAAAGATCTACAAGTGCAGAGTCGAAAGAATGAGGGCACTAACATGTTTAGGTCTTCCAGAGCATATTCGAGGGATCATTGAAGCTAAGGTACGTCTAACAGGTGAGTTGAATGATTCATTCATTAAACGTTTACCAGGATTGGGAAGAAGTTCTTACTCAAAGAAGAGAAGAGCTAAAAGAATGGGAGTCTGTCATAAGTGTGCAAGATGGAATTGTGACACAAGCTGTAGAAATCGTGGATATTTATCCATAAATCGAGAAGATAAACTTAAATGCATAAAGGATGGGCTGAGTAAGGAGTCTCTGGATAACATCCGTAAGACTCTTGAGACGCATCCTTGTGGGAAAGTTCAACTTTTTCTTTTAGATTTATGGGAGTTATTCAGTAAAGAGAAACAGCGTTATAGTCTTAGGAATCTGACTTTAAAATACCCTGTTTGCCAGTTTATAAGAAAACTGGATGGGAAGCCGATCCTCAACTCATAGAAGTTGTTTAAGCCGTTTCTGGACGTAAAACCAGAGGAAGATGTGAGCCACAATCACAACTACTATCGCATCATTTTTTTTTCTTTGTTTAGCAGTCTGTTTCAAATTTTTTGATAATTATGTTTACTTTTCCTTACCTGTCATTTTGGATTTTTAACTCGTTTCAAACTTTCTCGATAAGTGTGTATCCTTTTGACGTTTCATCACCTAACATTTTGAATTTTTAGCAGCCCTTTTCAAACTTTTTCGATGTCTGTGTTTACTTTTTGACATTTGTGTTTATTTTTTCGATGTTTGTGTTTACTTTTTGACGTTTCGTCGCCGAACTTTTTGAATTTTGTATTTTTAGCGGCTTGTTTTAACTTTTTTTTTGAAGATTGTGCTTTCTTTTTGACATTTTTATACTTAACATTTCCTTTTTCCTTCTGACCAATACTGTTTAGCATCGTAAAACTGTTCTTTTACTCTTTCATCTTCTTTAAATAAGTGTTTATGACTGATAACAAATAATTCGTTTTCTCTGAAAAAAAAAATGGCTGAGTCCTCGAGCAGTAAATTAAAAAACATCTGTGTTTTTTGTAGCCCAAAGTCTGGTATGAGTCCACAATATTCAAAGGTAGCTGCTGAGCTTGGTACGGCTTTAGCTACCCGAAACATAGATTTGGTGTATGGAGGAGGCAGTTTAGGACTGAGGGGTTCTGTCGCGGTAACTGCAGCTGTTGGAGGTAGGCAAACCATCTGTGTCGCAATAAAGCCTTTGGCTGAAAGGAAAGATATCATCGGTACGAGTATAGGTAATGAGTTTCAGGTCACGAGCGTACACGGACGAATGGCGTACATGTTACTCAATGCTGATGCCTTTATCGCGTTACCTGGTGGTTTGGAAACATTTGAAGAAATCTTCAACATTGCGTCCTGGGCCCATTACAACATTCACAAAAAGTCATTAGGTTTGCTTAACACTAACGGTTTTTATGATGGTTTATTAGCTTTTCTTGATCATGCTGTGGAACAGGGTTTTATGACTCAAGCAAACCGGCGTATTCTAGTCTCAGCTTTCAGTGCTGATGAACTGATTGACCAACTGCAAGACTTTGTACCTGAAGTTGATCCAATCATGTCACAGGTGGTTTGGACTCCTAAATCAAGCGGTAACAAGAAGCGTGCACTGGATCTTACTCTCCAGTTGTAACTTTCTTATCCTATGGTTTTATTAATAGCATTTTCATTTGAGTTTTTCTTCTTTTTATCTTACTAGACATTGGGGACACTGTCTCAAATAAGTTTGGGGGTAGAGTTTGCTATTATTAAAACCATAAGATTCAAAAACTGGTCCGAGTTGAAACTAAAAGATGGCAGAGTAAGGAGTACTTTTATGCTCTTGAGACGCATCTTTGTTTTCATTTCAAAAAAAAAAATGCAAAAAGATTTTCATTATTTGTTTTATTATTTTTTCTTTCTGCCCTAACAAGTCGACTAACTACTTTGTATTTATTAATGGAGTCTTAATGCATGTTTTTGGTTGAATATCTTTACTAAGGAATAGCCATGAACATCTTTGTATGATTTGAGACTTTTGAATGTCATGATCTTAGTTAATTGAGTGGATAAATATCATGTTTACATGAGCTGTGGACTATTAGTGGAGATTATCCTTGGTGAGAATTTGAGCCTTTTAAACGTTTCATTTTGAGAGATTTATTTGTTTCTACTCTTAAACACTCTTCACGTTGTTCTTAATAGATAATCTCTATAGGTTTTGCATTGAATACTGAGAACAAATCATTATTGTAGATAACATGAGTTGCTTTGATTTGAAAATTGGATCGACTTCTTAGAAGTAATATAGGTCAGTTCTACTCTACAAAAGCCTACTTTTCTACTTTAAATTGAGACACATCATAAAACCTTTGAAGCCAAACACTTTAAATATTTTTCTCTGTTTACCTTTATTAAATGACCCTATTGAGCCTTTAAATTTAGTCATACTTTATGAAGTTTGGGATCATGCGATGAAGTAAAAGAGGAGAAGGGAATTGAAGTGTTAACATTTACACAATGTGTTTCTAAAAAAAAAAAAAAAAAGAGAAGTTGTGATGAATTAAGGAGAATAAATGAAGTACTTTGGTATGATCATATGTTCTTGTTGAACTTGTACCTTAAAATTTCTTACATGTCAATTAACCATAGCTCAAATACAATCTTTAATAAAGCCTATTGATCTTCAAGAGGAAGTCCAATTTGAGAGTTGAAGTCTGTCATCATGCTCTATCTACGTTCTTAGTATTCGATTCCAATCATGAGATCTATTCACTTAAAAGTGCGGTTCTTTTAAACGTCTATATTCATATGTGATGTAAATGACGCTTGCTATGCCTTTACATAACCTCTATCACATATGATTGCACGAGTGTTTGCTTTAGGATTCATGAGCGTTATGAGAGATATCTTGTGAGGATTAGAGTCGAAGCGAAATAAGTCCATAATATGTGAATATGATGTTTTGAAATGAAATTGCTTTGAAAGTGGTGTGAGACTGTTGATAATTATGTTGTAGATCATTAGTGACTTATCCTTAGTCCTGATACAAGATCATACATGTATGAGACTTCTGTTAATTTGTATTTAGTGAGATGTTGATAAGTTATGGGTGGAATCTTTTAACGTTTGTGGGTATCGTTGCTGGTAAACCCTCAGGAGACACAACTCCTCCTACTAGGGACACCTAGAGGTTTAAAGGCTTGTGGTATATGCTCAATGCTATCGTGTTTACCTACGAAAATGGATTGTAATTTAATTTTTGTGGTTTTAGCTTAGATTGTTAGTTTTAGTTTTACTTGAGGACAAGCAAAATCTTAAGTTTGGGGGTGTGATAACTTTATATTTATAGAGTTATTTTATCTTTTTAAATTTGAATTCTTGCTTAGTTCTTAATATTTTTATTATTATTAAGTAAATTATTTCATATTTCTTTTATTTTTATTTTCAGAATAAAATTGGTTAAAAATACGAATGTGGACCCCACAAAGTAATATTGTTCAAGACAAGATCATCACTACAAAATGAATATCATTCCCAGCAAGTTCATCGCCTCAAGAATTACTTGAGTCGGAGATCGCATAAAGAAATTATCGCGGTTTAAAGATAGGGTATTCTAAAAATAAATATTATGTAATGCTGATGTAAGAAATGATGTAATCAAAATTATGATGTAAGCAATGATGTAATAGAAGTTGACTTAAATGGGGTAGGTGAACGATGATGTAAGCAATGATGCAATTTGAAAGTTGACTTTGAATGGGGTAGGTGAAAGATGATGCAAGCGATGATGCAAAATGGTGGAAAATCAGGAAACGATGATGCAATCGATGATGTAATTGGAGGTGAATTTGGCCTATAAATAGGCCTTAGAATTACCATTCTAAGCATTCCATCACAAACCAAAACAATAAGTAGTTTAGAGAAAGAGAGAGAGAGCTTGGAGAGGAGGAGCAAAGCAGAGGAAGAAATTCTACGGTGAAGCTTCAATCCACTAAGTTTTCCTATCTCTTGTTATGTTTAATTTTCTAGTTTTTGTAAATTCTATTATGGAGTAGATTTGTTTTCTAAGGTTATGATGTAGCCTAACTTTGATGTTCCAAACCTTTATTCAATTCAATTAATGATTTTCTATCTTGGTTGATGCATTTAATATTGTTCTTAATGCTTCTAAATAATTGGCCACTATTTAGTTGAATTGTTAATCATAATGATCGCGGAAGTTGATTTATGTGTCTAGTTCATTGTATTTAATGTCATAAATTACATGTAGGATAGGAATATACCTGTATGGTTTGTGTAGTCTATCAAAGAGATCCATAAATCTTAATGAATCCTTTAATGTTTTGACTTGCATGGGAACATAGCAGTTAATCTTTATAGGATATTTTCCTTAGACCTCGGGAGGGGCTATGTGAATAATTCAGGGAATCTCGACTAGCAACTGGATAGTTAATTTTTGTTAAAAAGAACAAAGGGGAGGAACAGATTAGTTATGGTGAAATCATAATCTTAGAGTTTTTATTCATTGAATTAATTTTCATTTATTTTCAATTGCAATTAAATTTAGTCATAGTTATCAACTCATTTACTCAAATTTCATCTACCAAATAAAAGTTGAGTTATTTTAATTTTGGGCATTAATTAACAACAATCCTCGTGGGACGATACTTCTCTCATTACTTTATTACTTGTTCGGCTCGTTCACTTGCGATTTTGCACAACAGTAGCCATTGTACCAAGCAACATGGCTGATGCTAATGAACCTATGTCAATATGCCCTACAATAATTGTGGCTGACTCAAGTAAGTTAAAGTGAATTTTATTATATTCCCACTGGTAGAAATTTGCTTGATTATGTTCGTTTTTACCATCCAGCTGATTACATTGGTTTGCTGTCCAGTTGTTTGCGATAAGACTGTCAATCAGTCAAGTGAGGGCAAGGGGGACTACAAGACAATATTGTTGTGCAATGTGATGCAACGACAGCTGCGATTGACGATACGCCATGCCAGAATCAAAGCTTACGATTCTCTGAAAGCAGTTTGTCACTATTGAGTTTCATTCAATCTATGGAAGTGTTTCGGTTGATGCCACAGATACCACATTTTCGTGCTTTAAACGAATGCAGTGAGATATTGCGGCAAGGATTCGCCACTGGACAGTGGGTGACTTTTGCTAAGGTGGCAGAGCAAATATCACAATTACAAGTAGATGCTTCAAGTAGCACCACCTTTAACAGCATTTTTGAATGTCTTCTTCAGCTAGAGTCGAATGGCTTTGATGTTAAAGCTTTGCAAAGCCGTCTTCTTGAGTTGCAATCAATGAAAGAAAATCAAGAAAAGCTTCAAACGAAGTTGGAAAAACCTAAATGTGAAATTGTGGAGCCGAATCGCGAGGAAACCAAGATCAAGGCAAAGTTGGATGATGAAAGGAAGGAGTTGAATATGTTGGTAGAAAAGTTAAAGGTGGTAGAAGAAAAGAAGACAAGGCTTGTATCCTTGATAGAGGAAAAGGATATTCTGAGATACTAGGTTGAAATCAATTGATGATTTAGTCAACCAAGAAAATTGGCAAGTTGAACAGAATTTCAAACTCTGGCCACTTCCCCTTGGTGACTAATCGCTGACTTTTAACATGGAAGATGTAAGTACAAAAACTTGACAGGCTTGTGTGAGCCATGGTTTTTGGTGAATGTAGCCCATGTATATAGATAGGATCAGTGTATATAAAGAGAGAGAGAGAAGAGAGGGAGCTGTGCTGTGGTCAAAGTTGTTTTTGATGAAAGATGAAGAATATACTGATTTGGTAGCAAGTTAAATAATGAATGTCTACCATGATCTTCCTTCTATGGAAAATGCTGCTAGGGAGCGAATAATCAGTAGAGCAAACAATGATTTTTGTGAATGTTATAAGTTCTAGCTAGTTATCGTTTTATCATTGTTGATCTTAACTTGTACATTGAATTTGCATTATTTGATTTTATTGAGAGATTTCTAATTTACAATCCGATTTTCCTTTTTGACACTTCTTTTTTTTAAGTACACTAACTTGAGTTTTGAAAATATTTAAAGGCATTTCATTTTGTTCTAAATATATCCTTTTACTTTTGGCACTTCTATTCTAAAGATAATTTTACTTTAAAAATGTAAAATTAAAAGGTATAGATATTTAAATTAAAGTAATGCATAATTTTTTTTTTTTTTTTAAAGTAAAAAACTCATAATTTCTTATGAACAAATAACTTTAAGAATTATCCATATAAACTAAAAAGAAAAAAGGCCATCAAAAAAAAAAGAAAAAACCAAATTATGAAATAAAATAAAATAAATAAAATAAAAAACACAAAAAAATTTGACGTCTGCATAACTTGCATAAGTACTTAGAAACTGAAACCTTAAATAACCTATTAAATAATGTATTTTTGGATCAGGTAGTGATTAGTGATTAATGGAGAGTTAAAACATAAAGAAAGTAACTAATGGAGGGTTTTCAAGTGAGCGAGGTGGTGGATGCTTATTACAATGATGGTTGGTAGGTTGGGGTGTCGTGTCAAGTCTGGGAGGAAGAGGAGCCAAAGGCCTATTCTGCCGTCTTTGACAAGCCACCTGATCTCATCATGTATCCCTCTTCACAAGTGAGGGTGCATCTGGACTGGCTGGATGGCAAATGGATCAAACCTCCAAGAAAGGTATTATTTGCATGTGTCCTTTTTTGTTGATACCTGATTATGGAGTTCAAAATTGTTTCTTTTGGGTAAAAGTTTATTCTCTTTTTGGTTTAATTTAAAATGTTGATGTCTTTCTTTAAAATATTGGATGATTATTTATATGTCCATATAATATAACTACTAAGAGACAAACGGTTAGATCATGTTTATCAATAATTAATTGTTAAATTTGATTAACGATCTGTTAACGTCGAAAAATGGTTTCTTTAGTCAACGAGGTTCGTTTCGGGCCCAAGCTGCGATCCACAGAAAATAAGAGAAAGAAATGAGAAAACAGAGGCAGAGGAAGAAGAAAACGAGAGAAGAAAAAAAAAAGAAAAGCACGCAAGATCTACGTGGTTCGGCCAAAGGGAAGGCCTATGTCCACGGCGCCAGCTCCGGTGAAGGGCGCGACAGTCACTGTTATTACTATTCATTTTGTTACAGCTGTAGAGAGAGAAAACAGTAAAGAGAGAGAGAGAGAGAGCTAGAAAGAACCTCCCTTTACAATGAAAATCACCCATATTTATCGGGAGGGGGAGGAGCTACAATAATCGTACAACTCAAATAGGAAAGCATTAAATATATATTACAATTTCCAAAGTCTTCTGTCACAAAGTTTGAGTCGTCTGACATGGTAGATGAAATCCCCAAAAATCGCGCTGCTAACATTCTGAGAAATGCTTGGCGCGTGTACGTCACGCTGTTCGCTAGTTGGGGCGGTTCTGGGCGAGCAGATCTGAGCGATTAGATTCGGTGGACAGACTGACGGATAGCGATCAGCGCCAGCGAACAAACTGACGGATAGCGATCAACGCCAGCGGACAGCGGTCAGAACCAGCGGCCAGCGGACAGACTGACTGATAGCGATCAGCGGACAGGCTGTCAGCGGTCACACTGTCAGCAGCAGCCGGGTGATCAGGCGGGCGAGCAAATCTGGACGCCTTGTTGCTGCTGGTTGCTGTTAAAACTTTTTGACAGCAAATGTAAACCTCAAGAACACATCCATGAAAAAAGCAACTTTGAGGACGTAAACGGCATCAACCGGGGAACCCCGAGTTGCCACGTTATAGAACACGAAAATCCCTTTCCAAAAACATATTATAATAAACGATCTGACATCCGAGCACAAAGTTATGCCCGTTTCTTTGGACCAGTCACTTGGGCCCCTATCTGTTGGGACGGTTTTAGCATGTTATCTTACTGGGCCTCTGGGCTTTTACCAGCCCATTTGCGATAGTCTAAAAATACATATAACACGATCAATTGAAGAAATGATCCATTTGATGAATTTTTTAAACTTTAGGGAATGCATTTATAGGTAAAAAAATAATACTTTATCAAAATATAGGGATTAAATTAAAATTTTTCCGAAATTTATTTATCGATAATCAAAGAGAAGACACCAAACCAAACCGGTACCAACGGACCAAATCCTATAACAATCCTACGGATGACTACTCATCACACAACAAATCAAGAATGCTCCACACCGTCCGATGATAACTCGTGGGAGTGGATAAGATATCAAAGAGTAGAAAGATTAAAGTTAGAAACGCTACCAGTGTCTGTCACTGATTTTCTCTCCCTATAGCTTCTCTGTGTGTACTCTTTCTACCTTGCAGCTCACGCTAAAGGCTTGGTGTGTGTGTCTCTTTTGTTATGTTCAGTCCACAACCACTTGCAGCAACCCCAAACTGCATTGCAAAACCGCCACCCCTAAAAAGCTCCCAGACTTGTCGAATCCATCTTCTCCCAAATCACCTTCCAGCTTCTCTCTTCTCAAAGCCTGCAGAATGCTCTCATTCGTTTCACTTCCCTTGCATTGCCACTACCCACGTTAAAAAGAAGCAACTTTTAACATGCTCTGTTTGCGCCTCCCAATTTGGTCTCACCACAACCACCAACCAAACAGGACTTGACGAGCCTTTGATCTCTCCAATCGCTTTTGCCCGATTTAACCATAACCACTTGCAAGCTCGCTCCATCCACCTTGTTGCCGGAGGTTGCCATTTTGGCTGTCTCCAGGGGGTATGAGGCCTACGCACTTCTAATGAAGGTAAAGGCTCCTCCTTTTGCTACTGAGGAAGCGAGATGCACTCCTGTCGATTTGGTTGATGTTGTGGATGTTATCAGGCCGGCTCTCCTTGTCCTCGTTCCTCAGCCACTGTGGGTACTTTCATATAACATTTACACCACAATTATTATGTCAGCAAGATGACTTTTTTGTGCACCTGAGAATTTGTATTGGAAAATTTTGGCCTTTTAGTGAGGTTGTAGACAAGTTGTGGTCTTTGTTTTTGTTTTCTTTTTTCTCTTTTATTTATTTATTTATTTTTTTTGGTTTTCCTTAGTTTATAACAATTTTGTTTGTGTTGTTTTGGTTAGGCCATCATACATACAATTTTCTAGCTCCCAAAGACGCGCTCTTGTCAATTTGGACCCTTGCTATTAATTTGAAGGTAGTGTAATAGCATAATGTTTTCATTTGCACAGGAATTTGAGTAGGAATCATCTCCATGGACCATCGCCAGCGAAATTTGGAAATCTCAAAAGCATACAAATTATGTGAGTGCTGTTCTCGACTAGTTTGCAATCTTATTGGCATGAGATTTTTTTTTTTTTTTCGTTATGTGAACCCCTCTCTATAATAGGGATATTGCCGTTTCAACGACCTCTCGGGCAGCAATATTCCTGCTGATTGGGCCAGATGCAAAATACCATGTCCCTGTAAGTTGGTAGTATTGTGTTCCCTTTTAGGTTGACGGAACATATTCATGTTTAAAATGCCTGTGTTTACCAATTTGAGATGATGTGTGAAAGGATATTGAACAACAAAAATTTGCAAGTAGCCTTCTTGTAACAACTTAATTGGATTCATACCTCCTGTCAGAAACTTCTCATGATTTCCATCTGATAGGTATGCAAAAGAAAAAAAATAACGTTATGTCTTTCCTAATTTTGATCACTGTTTTGATTAATACTGTTTATTTCTTTTTATTACCTATTCTTTTCATTATTTCTTTCGTATCTTATTTTTTTGAACTAATGACGATGATGACTCGAAATATTAATAGATAGTGAAAATCAATGTTAGAAATGGAAGTATCATTCGAAATAAAACAAATCCAACATAAATACTCGAACATACAAAATCTTAAGTTGGGTTATGTTGACGTCCGGATTTGGCTTCCTAATCAACGAGATTCGTTTTTGTCCCAAGCTACATTTTCAGGTAGCTAATAAGGAATAAGTGAAGTAAAAAGGAAACAACGAGGAGAGATCAGAGGCAAGGAGCAAAAACACAAGAAGATTTTTGGAGTGGTTCGACCCAAAAAAATGCCTATATTCACTGTTCACTCTCTCACTATTTCAGCAAAGTAACAGCACTCAAAAATTGTTCTCTCACTATAATGAAAATCCTCCCCTATTTATAGAGAAAGGAGATGAGCTACAGTAAAATAGAATAAGACAAAAGTGTATAGTAGACAGAAAGCGTGATGGGCCGTATTTAATGCACCGGAATTTCAATTAATGCGGCTGACAGTACATTAAATGCGGCCGAAATTACAATTAATGCGGTCGAATCCGTCACTTTTGAACTCTGCCCAAGCGAGATTTCAGGTGGTTGATCTGTACGGGTCGCTAGAGGCCACCAGAATCTCGGTTGTTGCCCCTGGCAAAGATGGCGTGCATGACACGTTTGGAGTTGTATCTTGCATGGCACTTCTGACTTCTGCTGACTCGCGATTCTGGGAGGGGCGGTTGAGATGGACTTTTCAGCGGACAGAATATGCAGTTTAACTGGCGGACAGGCTGACTTCTGATAAACCGAACATCTTGATAACTAGGGAGGCGGATTACGAATCCATACTTCTGCGAGCAGTTATTATAATATATCATCCCTTAAGCGAACAAGTGAAGATCATCGAACGCCAGGCGGATAATTCTAAATGAATAAGTCCGGATAAAGCAGGTCTGACGATCGTCCCTTCGACGAGTAGCTTAAACGATCAGATATGGCGAATAGTCTGAACGATGAGAACTAGTGGACAACCTGAATGATAAGAACCAGCGGCCAGCCTAAGCGATGAGAACAAGCGGCCAGCCTGAGTGATGAGAACCAACGGATAGCCTGAACGACCAGAATTGACGATCAAGGAGGGGGACTCCAGTTATGTTGAAAAAAATGAAAAGTGGGTCTGCCGAATCGGGTCCTCTGCTGGGAAGGTGGATAGGAGGGAGAGCGGGTTACTGAGCCTTTAGGCCATTGGGCCTATTCTGTAGATCTTCCTGGACCCGACTAATTTGATCACTAAATTATCAATAACAAGTTAATATTATGAAAAAATTTAAAACAATTAAAAAGTGCAATTATATGAAATTTGAGAGGCTATTTTAATAAAAAAAATAATATAATATTTAATAAAAATTAATAAAATTAAAAATTATATAAACAAAGTCAAATCCTAACTTTTTCTCTTTCGTTAGTCTAGCTCTTTCTTGCCTCTCCTCTCTCTCAACCAGTTTTCTCCCTCTCCACCACCCTCTCTCTCTCTCTCTCTCCCCTAACCAGCTCTAATCAAGTCCCTAATGTCTTCATCTTTGAAAACATTTGGAATCTTGAAACAAGTGATGAACGAAAGCAAGCCTCTCGTATCAATCTCGCGAACTTTGGATAGACCGTCTTAGCTTTGAATTCGGTTCCTCCATGCAGTTGAAGCTATAATGGCCTCTTATTTAATCAAATCTTTAATTGCCATCCTCACCTCACTTGCTTTAATCAGTCTCAGAAACAACTTCAAATATCAAAACCGAGGCTTTTCGAGAGGCAATCATTAAAGAATTCTCGGTGTATGCCTTGCTGCCTTATAGAAAGAATATTTCAACGCATTCTAGCACTAGTTTGGCCCGCTTCGATGCCAATTTTAGTGCCAAAACTGCTTCTTGGTGGAGGCTCTCAACTAGCTCTCTCCCCTCTCTCCTCTGTCTCAGTCATCTCACTGTCGCCTCAACTAGCCTAGCCTCAAAACAATCCTGAGGTGGTCGTCTCACTCAATTGGGGTGTATGCCACACTGGCATCGCTAGAGGCAGCAGTCTCTAGGCGACTCATACCTCAAGGAGGTCGAAAAGCGCTCTAAGGTGTCGCCTCTCCTCGCTTTTTAAGACAATGGAATTAATTTTAAGTGAAAAATCTGAATTGTGATCGTTGCAAGAATGGTGGAATATAAATAACGGAGTGGTGGTTTTTTAATGCTTTGTTTGTGTTGCCTTCTCACTCGCTAGACCATAATTTTGCTTTTGTTGCTCTCTGCTTTAGTTTTCATTCTGATTCTCCTCCCACTATTGTTGTTTCTTTTGCTCTCTTTGCATTCTCTTAAGCAAATGAAGATTAGAGAGGTTTGGAATCACAATTTGGATGAAGAACTCTCCCTTCTTGACCGCTCTCTTCATTTTTTCCTGTTACTATCTATTGACACTGAATTTCCTGGTTGTCTTTGTAGCACACTTGGAAACGCTCACGAGGCTCTCCATTATAATGACCTCAAATTCAACATTAACGACACCTACGTGATCTACAGTCACTCTCTCTGACCATTTTGGTGATGTCTTTTTTTCTTAGGAATTCAATTTTTGCAGCTTTGATCTCAATAATCATTTGTATGTTAAATCCTCTATTGAGTTTTTGAAGAAATCTGGGTTGGATTTTCAAAGAATTAGAAAACATGGTGTTAACATGCATGATTTGAGGTGCAAGTTATTACCCGGTCTCTCAATGCATAACAATTTGTATGATTTAGGTTATGATTACTTTTCATAACCCTAAGAATTGATTACTTTTCATAGCTTGTATGATTTAGATTATCTACTTAAGCTTTTCACTAACGCTTCATTGCTTGTCAAAGTCTTTGATTTTGTCAAATGTCTTATGTTTACTTTAAGACTGTTTTTGACATTAAATTCATTGTGCAATTTTGTGAAGGACATATGGGTGGTGAACTTGGTCTAGCTAGAATTGCTAAGATATTGAATATCGAAAGATTAGATGATGCTCACAATGGTGGTTTTGATAGTCTATTAACTGTTATTGTTTTTGCCAAAAGTAATAAGGTCTATAAAATTCATTTTCACCACTTTAAGGGGAGATTTTTATATAGAACTAGTGGATGAATCCAACAAGCGCATCAAACAATTGTTCTACCTATTGCTAGCCATTTGTCCTATTTTTAGTCTACCCTCAAAATATTGTTTATTTTGGTAGACCACTCCATTCTTCTCATTTTATTATTTCTTTGCTATTTATTAATATCATGCAGCTGAAAATGTTCATATCCACCACGTATGGCTTTCAGTAATTCAGGCAACCCTGCATAGACACACTGATATGAGTTGTTGCACCAGAACCTATCCATCATATGTGTTTAGGTACCGAGATTAAAATAACCTCAGAACAAACCAAATTAATAAGTATACATTTCTTAGTACGTCATGTGTGAGAGTTAGTGCATTGCTTATTCTGATGTCCTTTAGCTTCATAGAAGAAACAATCAATACCTCCCAATTCATTCGGTTTCTTTTACTATTTCTTTTAAGGTGCTGTATTTGTAGCTTCTTTTTCCTTCTTCCTTTTTTTTCCCTTATCCTTGTTCTTAGAAGTTGAGGCCAAGTGAGCACTTTCTACCTTATCTTGCTTAAGCTTTTCCTTTTCCTAAACATAGTGTGAGATAAGCTCATTTAGAGACCAAGTATCCTTCTGACAGTTATAGCTCAACTTAAACTGGCTAAATTTTGCCGGAAGAGATATCAAAACCATATGCACCGGTAAACCCTTAGAGAGTTCAAGCTTAAGTGTTTTCAACTTGGAAGCAAGATGAGACATCTCCAGGATGTACTCCCTAATATTTTTTTTTTTTTTTTTTACCCTTATATCTCATTGAAATTAGACTTGTCAAAAGTATACCTAGTTCAACCTTTTCATTCTTAACAAACCTCTTGTCGACGTTGGGAATTAGCCGACGAGATTTTTTCGGCCCAAACTGCGGTTTATGTTGAGACTGAATTAATAATCATAAAAGAAACGATAGAGAGGGAGAGAGAAAGAATATTAGACAAGAGGTTTTTAGAGTGGTTCGGCCCAAAGTGTTTTTGCCTACGTCCACTGTGATTTTTACTATGTCTGCAGAGTAAGTATACTTTTTAGAGAATGTTCTGTTTACAAATGAAAATCCTCTCCTATTTGTAGGGTGGAGAGATGCTACAGTAATGAGCAATTATTTGCTTTGTAATGATGAATTACATTTAATGCGTGTCTTTAATGTGCCTGATATGTGTCAGACCAAGTGGGTCAAAGTCTGCATTAGACGGCTAATCAACGCGAATTAGGTAAAGTGACCGTAATACAGGTTGTAATTGTTGACGAAAATGGTGTGGACGGCATGGAACAGCGCGGGCAGCGTGATTTGCTGACTTTTATTCTAACAGTTCTGACAATATCTGATCTACTACGGGCGAGCTAGAGTAGCCAATAGTTCGTCTGAGCAAGCTGGAATCCAAGATTCTGTTTCCGTATGTTGGTTTTGCATCGTGGCTCTATGATCTGACGATCTTTTTTGTCCGATGAGCGGTGTGATGGATGAACAGAGTACTTGGTCTACCGCGTTACTGATGACGAGCTGGGTTCTCCTTATTGTTTGTAGAGTTAGTAAGCTATTGATTTATGCGTGTATTGGGCTGGTTCTTTTGTCGAACTATATGTTTATCCTCTAAGTGGGCTTTCCGATATGTTGTCTGATGGACCGGGTATTGTCACGAGGTGGATGTTGGATAAACCACTAGTTGATACGTTTGAATTCTTTAGCGAGTTGTGCCTTAACCAAAATAAGTAGTCCTCTTCTCTTTAGACAGTCTTTGGTTATGTGCTATTCTGGGTCTTTTATGAGAAGCTTGGGCTTTTATTAGTCTTTTAAGGATGACCCAAAAATACCCATAACACCTCTTTTTAATATTCTTAAGGAATTCTTTAGTTGTAGTAATTTTTTCAGACATTATGCCCTTAAATGCTTCTAGAATGGCTTTCTTTATGATCATTATACACATGCAATTTGATTTCTCCCACCTTTCCATATCTCTCTTATTATCAGTGTTATTCTTATCTGTAAGAGGTTTGAGAGAATCGACCTTTAATGCAAGGTCGAGATCGATGACTCTAAGAACTATTAAAAGGTTCTCTTTCCATGATTTGAAGTTAAAACCATTTAATAAAGGAATAGAATTTATGTTAACAGTAATATTAATAGGAGACATAGCTTAACAGAGGACAACAAAAAAACAATAAACAAACTCATATAAGTCTCAAAACAACATATATTCAAATAAAGGTAAACCCCATCTCAAGATACCGGATACTCTATTAATATTTTATTATTGGACAAAAACATTAACTTGTAAGTGATATCTTGATGTAATAATCAAACACTGACAATAAAAACATATCAAATAATAAATCTTCCTTTAGGTCGATTTATTATTCACATATAAAATCAAATAATCATCACGCATTTATTACTACAGATGCACATGCAATTCTGTTAAATATTGATCTTCCTTTAGACCGATTAATATTCACATTAATAATATGCAGACATCTGTTTATATGTCAAAATAAAATTAATTTCAGCAAGAGATGTCACTTTGACGACATTTTGTTCCAATTAATTTACTTCAAAATATATATATACACACACACCAATATTTGAATTTGAAATTGTACCAAAAAATCCATCTAAAAAAAATTAAAATTAAAAAAAATAACAGTCAAGGGTAAAAGTCAACTGTTGACCATTGACCTCGACTGTTAACCTTGACTAGGTTAGGACAGGATCAGGTCTGGTTAACCCTATCCGGATGCTAGACCAATCCATAACTCGTACACTTAAAACCTTTTTTTTTTTAATTGCTGTAGTTTTTTTTTTTTTACTGTTGCTGCATTCCAGTCCTAAACTATTCACAAGCCTTGTTGGGCTTCTAAATTAAAAAAAAAAAAAAAAAAGACTAGGGTTTATTCATAGGTTAAAAAAAAAAAGTAGCCACCCTTTTTTTTTTTTTTGTATACCATAACCACTAGTGGCTCTTTCATAAACCATAATCATCCATAAACTATATAGATTCAATTTAATAATGTCAATCCAAATTTATTCATACCAAAATAATACTAATTAACATTATTTAGCTTAAAAACACCTAAAAATATAATTATTGATCCAATTTTAATTCTAATTTGTTCTCAATGATGCAGTATGAAGAATCTCTAATACCACTTGTTAGATAATATACATTTGATAAAAACTATCACTTAAACAATAGAAATATTCATGTTGAATCATCAAGAACCAATAAATAAAAGTGCGGAAGCATAGCTGAATCTATATTAACCAATCACTTTATAGAGTCACGCGGTTTAATCTTCCAAATTAACATGAATCCAAAAGAACACTCTAGTTTTCTCTCTTTATTTTCTCTTTGATGATAGGATGTAAAAAATAATCGAAATTGTATGTGTAATATGGGGATGATAACCACAATATATATAAATACCGTATTATCCTTTTTTGGTATTTCTAATTTAGCTCATCTTAAAATTAGAAATTACTCATTAGGTCTCTACACATTAAAGGTCCACACTCTATTAAATACATTAAAACTCAAAATTATCCAAAACTTAATATATCATTTTTAATTTGACTCAATTTTATTTGACAATCTATAATACATAATTTTTTATATATAAGCCCAACGTTGCATTAAAAATCCAACATCTCCCATCATAATACATAAATTTTTCTTTTCTTTTTTTTCAAAAAAAAAAAGAAGGCGCTATGTTTGTTTTATGTAATTTTCTAAGTATATTAGACTGCAAACATTAAAAGTGTTATTAGTATGAGTTTTCACCCTTTTCTTTGAATCACCGTAGTTCAATCCCACATCAAAGCATAGCTTTTTCTTTTAAACAAAATATTGTGTATGAATCATAAAAAAATAAAAAAATAAAAAATATTATAAATATTTTATTATAATTTTTATTTTTAAATAAATATCGGGATCTGTCCCTATTATCGGGGACAGATTTTGGGTCCGTCACGGATATCAAAGCTAGATTTGGATAAGGATAAAGAAAAACAGCACAAGGAAAAGCATATTCATTATGCATGCCAATAATTCATTTCATTTTCAACTTTTTGACAAAGAAAAGTAGAAAAAAACGTTCAAGTATAATAAAATAATATAAGAGTACAACAATTCTTTAGTCAAGAGATAAGAACGGTGGAGCTGGAAACTAGTAAGAGTCAAATTTTGTTGTTTATAATTTAGTGATAATTAGAAAGGATCAAACTACTCTAATTTGCTCCACACATCACCGTACATAATTGCATAGGAAAGCCGTATATAATTGCATAGTCAAGTCCAACTCTGATGGTCCGTGTCACAGTTTAAAATTTTATCATTTGTATTTATTAATATATATAATAAACATTTTTTCATATTATAAAAATATATATTCTTTATTATTATAAAAATAAAATTTTAAACCATATATATTATTTAATTTTGATTGATTACGATAAACTCTATCTGTTTGCGTCAAATTAACTTATATAAATGAAATCCCATTTCTCACCAAGAAGAATTTTGAAGATGCTCGGGCCAGTCCAATTGATCAAAGCACAAACATATTTCACATCACTTAATATATGATATTTAAATTGAGACATGACAGGCACTTGGCTTTTTCCCACGTCAGAAAGATATAGAAAATTTTAATAAAATCGTGATGTTAACCTGTATATCATTCTGTCCTTGTCTCTTCTTGGGATTCAAATTTCTTCCTGTTACAACAACCCAACTTTAAATTGGCTTTAGAATAATGAATTCCCACGTTTCTCTTTTCCTTTTGTAGGGCCAAGAATTGCATGAAGCTTTTAGGTGTACTATCACTCTCTTCCATGAATAAATATCGATGCAAAAACAAAACCCAACAGACAAGTCCTTATCATCACATAATGTTCATCAGTATACAATCTCACCAGTTTATTGGGTAATTAAATACATCTGACAGAGACAACGGGACAACGATGACCGCAGCTATTACGTCCTTGTTTTAAGTCATACTAGATCGAAATCAATGGTCACGATTTCTTTCGGATCTTCCTATAAGACCATGCAGATGCGGGCACTCTCTCAAAATTTAAGTATCAAGTCCAATTATGGGGGGGTAATTTTCTCTCTCTCCTTCTTTATTTCTTTTTTCAATTTTTTTTTTCCATTGTTATGTGATGTGTCCTCCTTCAAATTGTATACTATGATATAATATAATAATAAGTTACTTCATGTTTTTATTTTCTAATAATGTTTATTTTGTTTCAGGAAGAATAGTGATGTGGCAAAAGATCAAAACGAAGCAGAAATCTCAAAAGATGCCAAGAACAAGGCAGAAATCCTACAGAAACTAGAAGACATTGTTGAGCTGCTTTCAAACCCAAAACCAAAAGAGGACAAGACGAATGGCTGCATAGAAGTTCATCAAAAAGCACTAGACGACCTTGTTAATGTGAACTCTCTCTTCACAATAGCAGTTTTTGTTGGGTTGGCCTATGCCTCCCCAAACCAACGGAGCCTTGAAAGGCGACCCGAATGCGATCCGGACGAAGAGTTGGCAAAGAAACTCATACTCTTCGAAGTTAATTCATTTGCTTGCTTCCTTCTGTCCAGCCTAATAGCCAAGTCAATCAAGGTTGTGTAAAAAACTTTTACTTGTTTGGCATTTTTATACATGATCATGAGTCTAATCCATGATGATCAAAATCATATGAGAAACTTTTCTTTTAATTTGTTATTATTAAACACAAATGATTCATTTTAGAGTTTCACGTTGGTTATAACCAGCCTGATTTACACACTAAGAAAATTAGAAAAATGAATCTTTTTCCTTGTCATTTCTTAACATCAAACACGATATTCTCTCTTGGATTTTCCTTTTTGCCGTTGTGATTTTCATTGTCTCTCTTTCATCCTTTCTAGTTTTATTTTTTGTTTTTCCATCAGTATTTTCTTTTTCTTTTTTCCCTCTTCTTTTCTTTCCTGTTAATTTTTCATCTCTCTATTTTTTATCAACAAAGAGGCTAAAGAGTATTTTGTGCGAAAGTGGGTGTTAAAAAAAAAAAATTGGGATGGATAAATTTGATATCTACAATAACTAAAAAGCTATGTATGATTTTTTTTTTCCATCTTTTATATTTCAGCATAGATTAATGTTTAGGGATCAATATACAACCTTAATCCTCCTCCATCATCCTAAAAAAAAAAATAAATAAACTAGCTATTTATTGATTAGATCGTCATATAACTCAAAAAGCTAGGTAGTGATTAATTAGCATATTTTCATTTTTTTTATTCTTACTCGTCTATTAGGTTTTTTTTTTTTTACTTCATGTAGCTAACATATGATTTTCAACAGGTTCTTCTAAACATTAAAAACGTTAGTAAAGAGGAACGAGATAGAGATCATCGTTTTCTGCCCGACAGGTTGTGCAAAACAGTTCTTCTTTCAGAGGCATGGGAAAGAATTTCATTGGGGTTATCGGTGTTTGCATCATTTGCTGGATTTGTCCTGCTGACGCTCTCCATGGTTAATTTAATACAGATAAGAGTAGGGAAGCTGACTTGTGGAAGCCTACATGCACTTAAAGCCGTGGCATCATTGTGTGTGATTGTCTTTATTGCCCTCTTATTTTACGTACCCTCGATGGTTTATGCTGTGGTTATTACTGCATCCGCCTGTAAGAGCGATCGTGATGAGGAAACTGAAAAGGCTCCAAAAGATTCTCAGCCAGTTTAATAATGCCTCAAAAACTGGTTCCGCAAATGTTTAGGCGATTATATATGTTGAGTCGGGGTTTGGTTGTTTGGATTTGTTGAGATAGTTTTGAGGAGGTTGCAGCGGACATGTCAATGATATACGTGATGTTGAGACGGGTGGATCGGAGGTGTCTAAATAATTTTGTTTGTATATAGTTATTCAGCTAGATTCCCGTGATTGTTGACTGTTTTTTTTTTATATTTTAGGGCGGAGGAAGGGTGTTAAATTCAAATAAATCACTTGTGTTTTCAGTCGGTACTTGAATCTTAATTTTTTTTAGAGTTAAAAAGAAAGTATTCAATCATTTCTATTAAGGAACAGTGTGCGGAGGAGATATTTATTATTAGGTTATTAAATTATCATAATTGTTATTTTATATAGGATGAAATTACTCAGAAGTCTTTCCATATTTACCTTATTACAATTGAAAATCACTTTTACGTTTTGTAACAATGATCTCTCCTGTACTAACGATTTGATCATAGTTGACGGTGAAAGTTAACTGTAATAAGGGTATTTTGGTTAATTTATTTTATTTTAATTTTTTTTTAAAATTAAAATATAATATTTGAACAATGACCTAGATCAGTTTGAAAAAAATATAATATTTCAAAAACAATAAAAAAAAAAATCATCTGGATTGGATTCATGAAGGATACTCCAAAATCATCAATCTTCTACACAAACGAAAATCACGGTCATATTCAAACAAAAATCATTTCCATCATCATCAAACAGACCCAACACATCATCATCAACACCATCTGCAGACTCAAGAACATCAAGAAATCCAACTGGATCTGGGTTTTCGATCTGAAAACCCAGAAGGATATCTAGAAAGGGTTTTCAGATACAGACCCAAGAAAATCTGGATCTGGATTTTCAGATCAGAACCCAGATCCGGATGTGGGTTTCCGATGGATTTCCAGATCGAAAACCCAGATCGATCTGGATCTGGGTTTTTAGATCTGGAAACCCAGACGTCTGGGTTTCCAGAACCTAGACCGAAAACCCAAACGTTTGGGTTTCCCGATCTGGAAACGTCTAGGTTTTCGATCTGAAAACCCATACGTCGTTTGGGTTTCCAGATCTGGAAACCCAAAAGTCTAGGTTTCCAGATCGTCTGGGTTTTCAGATCTGGAAACCCAAATCGTCGTCTGGGTTTTCGTCTGGGAACCCAGACAACCCAGACGTCGATCAACGTCCCAAACAACCCAGACGTCGATCGATGTCCCAGACAACCCACACAACCCAGATCGACGTCCAGCAGATCGATGGAGAAAATGAAAATAAAGATAAGAAGGAGGAGAGAGGGAGAGAAACTGGAAGAAGATGAAGAAATGGAAAAGAATAAGCAGAGAAAAGAGAGAGACCGAGGGAGAAGAGAGGTTTTATAGTTTTTTTTTTTTTTTAATTTTCTTAATTTTTTAAAATATTAAATATTTTTTATAATTTAAAATTTATAAAATTAATTGGTCAGGAGTATTCTCGTCTTTTTAGTCTATTTTGTCATTTTCCAATTATCTTAAACGGTCGCAGGGGAGGTCATTGTTGTAAAAGGTAAAAGTGGTTTCCGATTGTAATAAAACTAATATTATGAGACTTTTAAGTAATTCACTCCTTTTTATATGTTTGTTTTCGTGATTGTTGAGATGAATTGATGGAAGGCATATATTGTTTAAGTTTTCAAATTTTCAGAATTGTTCCTCATCATGCCTATTCTCTCTATATATGTATAGGGATATGAAAAACCTCTTCGATATATTGACTTATATTTTGTTGATGTTAAAATCTGGTCAATAATATTCTTCGAAGCTCAAACTGCAAATCTGTTGAAACAAGAGAGTGAGAGAGGAGAGAGAATAAAGGCAGTGGGGAAGAAAAGATACACAAGATCTATGTGGTTCGGCCAAGGGGAAAGACATACGTCAACGGTGTCGGCTCCGATTAGGGACGACAATCACTATTATTACTGTTTATTTTGTTACAACTGTAGAGAGAGAAAGCAGTAGAGAGAGAGAGGGAAAAAATGTCTTATTACAATAAAACTCGCTCATATTTATAAAGAGAGAGATAAGCTACAGTAATGGGAAAACATTAAATACATATTACAATTGTCAAAATCTTCTGTCGAAAAGGCCTGAGTCTGACATTGCTCATACTGTAGTGTCAAAGTAAATCACGTTGCCACTGATTGGGAAGATTTAGAGTGTATGTCATGCTGTCCGTGAGCAGCTCTAGGCGGGCGACCGGGCGAGCAGCTCTAGCAAGCTCATCAGGTCATTTTGGGCAAGCGGCCGAGCGAGCAGGCCGGGCAGGGGATCAGGCGATCGGACGAGCAGGTTGGGCAAGCGGTCGGGCGAGCAACTCTAGCGAGCTAACGAGCTGATGAGCTGATGAACTAGAATGACCTTATGAACGACCTGATGGATGGAGGAGTTCATGGCTAACCAGTTGGATCATTTTCGTTGGGCTTTTACCAATTCCTTTGGGATAGTCCAAAAATACATACAACATATCCCAAAAATACATACAATATATTTATTCTGCTTATTCAATAATACTAGGCGAGCACAGCCGCCATATTACATTGCATTGGTCTGAATATGTGAAAGCTTCGGAAAAACCAAATCATAGCCAATGGAAATTGTTAATAGTTATCTGCTCTTATTTTCAAGAGCTTAGATTATATTGTTTTTATTAATTAGAGAGTTCATACGTGAAATCAATAGAAATAGGATCAAGCCATATTAAAAATTTAAAATATAAAATATATATGTATTAGAGAATAAATGACATAATTCAAATAGACTAATGTTTTATATATATATAGCCATTTAAAATTAAGCCATGCTTATTGCACAATATAGTTTGACTATAGAAAATATTTATTGAACTTGATAATGTCTCAAGTTCGAATAGGATAATGTGATTTGATGGTAGAAAATATTCATTTAATACAGTAATTTCTTACTTTTGAATGTAACTTGGTTCCCTACATTAGAAATGGTATTTGAAAACTTTTATGAAAGGTTGTTTCCATTAATATCATATATAATATATTAAGTGAAAATGAGGGAAAATAGCGATAAAAGTTGGTTGATTTATATAGTTTTATCTAATTAATAGTTAAGTTTTTATTGTGAAACTTTTGATGATAATATTATAATATTATAATAATATAAAAAAGTTTAAGTCGGTTTTATAACCGACCCTATTACCTATATATATGTAAGGTTTACACCGAAACAGAGATGAATTTTCTGCTTCTACTATATCCCTCTCTCTCTCTCAAATTATTGCTTTTAACTTTATTGTTTTTGTTTCCATCTTTCACGCCTCTCTTCGGCAATCAATTTTATAATTTCAAATATCAATCTAGTCCCTGGTAATTTTCTCTTTAGCCCCTTATGATTATTATTTTTATTTTATTTAATTTTATAACACGTTATCAGCACGATCTTGAACCTGAAGTTCTTGATATTCTGACTCAATCTATGTACGGCTCTGCCGACTCATTCTATGTACGGCTCTGCCGACTCAATCAATGTACGGCTCTGCCGACTCAACCAATGTACGGCTCTGCCGACTCACTTATTATTATCATACATTACAGATCTAACTATTTAATTTTATTTATTTACTTATTATTACATACTATATGTGCAGCTCTGTTATTATTATTTACTATTTTTATTATATATTTCATGCACGGCTATGCCGGCTCAATATATTATTAATTAATTGATTTGTTATCTCTGTTATATCTTTATATTTCATATATTTTATTCTCTCAAATTTATAATGTACTAGAACCTGAAGTTCTGGATCTGAATCAATAGAACATGAAGTTCTAAATATATATTACTAAAACCTGAAGTTATTATTTTTGACCTGAAGTTCTAAAAATATAAATGAAATTTTTGGCAACCTGAAGTTTCAAATATATCATTTTGATTATGTCACTAATTGTGATATTTTATGTGTATAGTCATGTCAAATATCGCAAAACCAGAATTTGCTCTATTGGATATCTCAGGAAATAATTATCTTTCATGGATCCTTGATGTAGAGCTGTATCTGCAGTCCAAGGGCTTAGCTGATACAATTAGAAATAATAATGAAACATCTCTATAGGATAAAGCAACTGCAATGATCTTTATCCGCCGTCATTTACATGAGAGCCTGAAGACTCAATACCTCACAATTAGAGATCCACTGACTCTGTGGACAAATCTAAAAGATAGGTATGACCATCAGAAAACCGTCGTCCTCCCCAGAGCCCGGCATGAGTGGAGTACTTTAAGACTCCAAGATTTCAAATCAGTCGCTGATTATAATTCTGCCCTGTTTAAGATAACCTCACAGCTGAACTTGTGTGGTGAAATACTGACTGATGCAGATCTGTTAGAAAAGATATACACTACTTTTCATGCATCTAATGTGCTCCTGCAGCAGCAATATAGAGAACGCAGGTTTACAAAATACTCTGAATTAATCTCATGTCTCTTAGTGGCAGAACAAAATAATGAGCTTCTGATGAAAAATCATGAACTTCGCCCTACTGGCGCAGTTGCACTTCCAGAAGCAAATGCTAGCACAAGTAAAGGCCGTGGACGTGGACATGGACGCGAACGTGGTAATCATGGTCGTGGTGGGTATAAATTTTCAAGTAATCGAAACCAGAAAAACATCTCTCAAAAGTGGAATGTTTATAATGCTAAACATAACAAGGGCAAAAATGTAGAGAAACATACCCCTAAACATTATGAAGATGTTTGTTTCAGATGTGGTATGTCTGGACACTCGTCTCGTACCTGTCGTACGATTAAGCATTTGGTTGATCTGTATCAAGCCTCTGTAAAGGGGAAAGAAAAGAAAATTGATACAAATTTTGCAGATCAAGGTGATGATCCTGAAGATATCACAAGCCTGGAATTATCAGATTTTCTTGATAATGCGGATGAAAAAGTGGATTACTCAATTGGTGATGGAGATATCCATACCAATTAGAAAGTTGCCTAGTTCATATAGTCATATTAACTTTTGTTATATTAGTACATATTTTTGTAATCTTCCAGAAGTAAGATAACTTATTTTGCTTTATATTTTGTTATCAATGATGTACTAACATATGGTTTATATGATGAAAGACGGATATGGATGAATTATCTATTCTCAAAAAAGAAGGTGCAGATATATGTATTGTCGACAGTGCAACAACACATACTATTCTTCAGAATAAGAAATATTTCTCAAATTTGACAGTAGCCAAAGCCAAGGTAAATACTATATCAGGTCCTGCAGATCTGGTTGAAGGTTCTGGAAGAGCCATAATCTTATTGACAAATGGTACTAAATTATATATAAATGATGCATTATACTCTAGTAGATCTAGAAGAAATCTACTCAGTTTCAAAGATATACGTAGTAACGGATATCATATTGAAACTACAAATGAGAAGAATATTGAATATTTATGCATCACTAAAATTATCTCAGGCCAGAAGCACATTCTAGAAAAACTCAGAGCTTTCTCATCTGGGTTGTATTATACAATTATGAGATCAATTGAAACTTATGTAGTTTCAAGCCAGAAGCTTTTAAAACCAATGATATTTCGACTTTGGCACGATCGTCTTGGTCATCCAGGATCTACGATGATGCGTAGAATCATTGAAAATTCTTATGGGCACCCATTAAAGAACCTGAAGATTCTATTATCCAATGATAATATGTGCACTGTTTGTTCACAAGGAAAATTGGTAATTAAACCATCCATTTCTAAGGTTGGTTTTGAATCTCCATATTTTCTACAAAGAATACAAGGAGATATATGTGGACCTATTCATCCGTCCAGTGGACCATTCCGTTATTTTATGGTATTAATTGATGCATCAGTAAGGTGGTCACATGTATGTTTATTATCCAGTCGTAACATTGCTTTTGCTAGATTGCTTGCTCAAATCATTAGACTCCGAGCACAATTTCCAGATTATCCAATCAAGAGTATACGACTAGATAATGCTGGTGAGTTTACATCAAAAATATTTGATGATTATTGCACATCAATCGGAATTGATGTTGAACATCCAGTCCCACATGTACATACCCAGAATGGTCTAGCAAAATCATTCATCAAACGTATCCAGGTGATTGCTAGAACTTTATTGTTACAAACCAAATTACCGGTTTCTGCTTGGGGACATGCTGTTTTACATGCAGCAACATTGATTCGACTTAGGCCTGCAGCTTATCACCAGTACTCTCCATTACAACTTGTACTTGGGCACCAACCTGATATTTCTCATTTACGTATTTTTGGTTGTGCCGTACAGGTCCCTATTGCTCCTCCTTAAAGAACCAAAATGGGACCCCAACGTCGTTTGGGAATATATGTTGGTTTTAATTCACCTTCAATTATCAGATATCTTGAACCATTGACAGGTGATCTTTTTACTGCTCGTTTTGCAGATTGTCATTTTGACGAGACAACTTTCCCACCATTAGGGGGAGGAAAAATTTCTCCTGAAGAGAAGAACAAGAAAAATGTCACTATTGGAGAGAAAAATGAGCTGTCATGGAATGTGACAACAATATCTCATTTGGATCCTTGTACTACCCAATGTGAAAGTGAGGTACGAAGAATAGTTAATCTTCAGATGATTGCGAATCAGTTGCCAGATGCATTTACTGATGCTGCTAAAGTGACAAAATCACACATACCAGCTGCCAATACACCAGCTAGAATAATTGTTCCTGCAGAACAATGTAATCAGAACACAGTAAATGAATCATCTACTGCACGCCAGAAGCGTGGTAGACCAATGGGCTCAAAAGATAGTATTCCCCGGAAACGGAGAATGAAAAATTCTGATTATTCTAAAAATAATACTCAAACTACGAAATCCATTCTATCTGAAAAATCAACTCTCGAAGAGTTGTCAATCCCTGAAGAGACTGAAACCCCCAAAGAGGCACAAACAATTGATGAGCCACGAAATTCTGAAAATCAAGAAATTTCAATCAATTGTGCCGAAGGTATGTGGAATCGTAATGAAATAATCATCGATGATATATTTTCATATACAGTAGCTTTGAAAGTTATGAATGATGATTATGAACCACATACTGTTAATGAATGTAGACAAAGACACGATTGGCCTGAATGGAAAGATGCAATTCAAGCAGAATTAAGTTCTTTAGCCAAACGTAAAGTCTTTGGACCTGTAGTCCAAACGCCTGAAAATGTCAAACCTGTTGGATACAAATGGGTATTTGTACGGAAACGTAATGAAAAGAATGAAATTGTAAGACATAAAGCAAGGCTTGTTGCACAAGGTTTCTCGTAGAGACCAGGGATTGATTATGATGAGACGTATTCACCAGTGATGGATACAATTACTTTTAGATTCTTGATCAGTTTAGCAGTCTCAGAAGGACTCGAAATGCGGCTTATGGACGTAGTGACAGCATATTTATATGGGTCACTTGATACTGATATCTATATAAAAATTCCTGAAGGATTTAAAATGCCTGAAACATACAAATCAAAAGCCAAAAATGTTTATTCGATTAAATTGCAACGATCCTTGTATGGATTAAAACAATCTGGGCGAATGTGGTATAATCGTCTTAGCAAATACCTGATAAATGAAGGATATATTAATAATCCTATATGCCCATGTGTATTCATAAAGAAAACAGAATCAGGATTTGCCATTGTTGCAGTTTATGTTGATGATATGAATTTAATCGGAACACCTGAAGAGCTCCGACAAACTGCTGATTATTTAAAAAGAGAATTTGAGATGAAAGATTTGGGACAAACGAAATATTGTCTCGGTTTGGAAATCGAGCACAAATCGCATGGAGTACTTATCCATCAATCAGCATATATTGAAAAAATCCTAAAACGATTCAATATGGATAAAGCTCATCCTTTGAGTACCCCTATGGTTGTTCGATCTCTTGATCCTAAAAATGATCCATTTCGACCTAAAGAAGATGATGAACAAATACTTGGTCCAGAAGTACCATATCTAAGTGCAATTGGTGCTTTATTATATTTAGCACAATGTACTAGGCCTGATATTTCTTTTTCAGTGAATTTGTTGGCCAGGTTCAGTTCTGAACCAACACGGCGTCATTGGAATGGTATCAAACATATTTTTTGTTATCTTCGTGGAACAACAGATTTGGGGTTATTCTATTCAAAATCTAATAGTGGTACAGGTTTGATTGGTTATGCTGATGCTGGATATATTTTAGATCCTCATAAGGCTCGTTCACAAACCGGGTATGTTTTTACTTATAATGATACAGTAATTTCATGGCGCTCAACAAAACAGACTTTGGTTGCCACATCCTCCAACCATTCTGAAATTCTTGCACTGCATGAAACGAGCCGAGAATGTATATGGTTGAGATCTGTTATTCACCATATCCAGAGTACATGCGAACTATCTACTGCTTCAAGTTCTCCCACAATCATATATGAAGATAATGCTGCATGTATTGCTCAAATCAGAGGAGGATACATCGAAGGAGATAGAACCAAACATATCTCACCAAAGTTCTTTTATACTCATGAGCTCCAACAAAATCAGCAGATTGATGTTAAGCAAGTCCGCTCCCCAGATAATCTCGCAGATTTATTCACCAAAACATTACCAACATCAACATTCGAGAAATTGATTTATCGCATTGGGATGCGTCGAGTATGTAAATTACATAATTAATTTTGAAGTATTTTTCAGGGGGAGTATATTAAATCAATGTGGATATATGTGCACTGTACTCTTTTTTCCTTCAATCAGGTTTTGTCCCGCTGGGTTTTCCTGATAAGGTTTTTAATGAGGCAGTCATTTTAAGCACATACAAATATTATTAAATCCAGAAGATTATAAAATTTTGATCCAGCAGATCATAAAATATTTTTTAAAATTTTAAGCTTTTACTAGTAGGAATTTTAAATATATTATAATATAATATAATCATCAAAGGGGGAGTATTGTGAAACTTTTGATGATAATATTATAATATTATAATAATATAAAAAAGTTTAAGTCGGTTTTATAACCGACCCTATTACCTATATATATGTAAGGTTTGCACCGAAACAGAGATGAATTTTCTGCTTCTACTATATCCCTCTCTCTCTCTCAAATTATTGCTTTTAACTTTATTGTTTTTGTTTCCATCTTTCACGCCTCTCTTCTGCAATCAATTTTATAATTTCAAATATCAATCTAATCCCTGGTAATTTTCTCTTTAGCCCCTTATGATTATTATTTTTATTTTATTTAATTTTATAACAGTTTTAACGTCACTGAAAAGTTTTAAACTTTCCAAAATACCCTAGGTGAATGCTTTTTGACTTGTTTTTCTCTACCTTTTTCTCCCTCATTTTCTCTAACTCTTTCTCTTCTATTCTTTATCTTTTCTATCTCTTTGTCCCTCATTTTCTCTTACTCTTTCTCTTTCATTTTCTCTCCATTTTTCATTGTGCATTCTCTCTCTCTCTCTAAACACTCATTTCATCTTCATCTTCCCTTATAAATGTGGCGTTACGTAGATGCATCATAGGTTGAGTTGCCCAATCAGCTCGAAGGGATATGTGCATAAGATCTTAATAAAGTGAATGATTATTTCCACTCTCATGAGCATTTATTGTTGAATAGATCTCGAATTGATGAAATAGATCTAAAATTTAATATAATTCAGACCCATTTTATTGAACTCAGGACCTATTTTCTCAAATTCAAAACCTATACATAAAACTCGTATGAATTATAAATGTTTTATCTTTCATTTTTATTTTATTATAAGAAATCTCCTAAAATAAAGGGTTCGTACGTCACTGATATCGAAGATAGATCTGGATAGGATAAAGATATCAACATAAAGAAAAACATATTCATAATGCATGCCAATAATTCATTTCTTTTCCAGCTCTTTGACAAAGAAAAAGTAGGGCAGATCTATAGTAATATAAGAGTCCAAT
Organism: Dimocarpus longan; assembly: GCA_022984855.1. NCBI lineage: Eukaryota > Viridiplantae > Streptophyta > Magnoliopsida > Sapindales > Sapindaceae > Dimocarpus > Dimocarpus longan. The sequence goes on from CM041013.1 coordinate 37,577,323, forward strand.
AATTGTTTAGTCAAAAAAGTTATGAATGGTACAGCTGGAAACGAAGAGTAAAAAATTCTTGCTTATAATTTAGTGACAATAAGATAGGATCGAACGACTCTAATCTGCTGCGCACGTCACCGTACATAATTATGTACAGTATCTAATCTTATAATGTATATTTATTAATATACATAATAAATATATCTTTTATTGTATTATAAAATAAATATTTTTTATTATTATAAAAACATATATTTTAGATTAAAAAACATTTAAATCAGAAACTTTTAAATTCTGATATCAATTTAATTATCATCAAATCTAAAAATTTAAATTGATAAAAATTGACTCAATTATAATATTTAAAATTTGATGTTATGATACGGTAACACGTATATTATTTAATTTTAGTAGATTGAAAATAACTCTAACTATTTTGTCAAATTAACTTATAAATGAAATTCCATTTCTCACCAAGAAGAATTTTAAAGATGCTCAAGCCGGTCCAAGTTGAAGCACAAACATATTTCACATCACATAAGATATATGGTATTTAAATTGAGACATGACATATATAGACAAGGACTTGGCTTTTTCCCATGTCAGAAAGACATAGAAAATTCAATAAAATCGTGTATCATTAACATATATCATCGTTATGTTGCATCTTCTCGTGATTCAAATTTCTTCCTGTTACAACAACTTAACTTTAAATTGGCCTAGACAATGCACTCCCACGTTTCTCTTTTCCTTTTGTAGGTCCAAGATATGCATAAAGCTTTTAGGTCTACTATCTCTATCTTCCCTGAATAAATATCAGTGCAAAAAACCAGACCCTACAGACAAGTCCTTTTCACCATCATGATGTTGATGAGTATACAACTACAACCTCACCAATTTATAAATGACACAGTTGGGTAATTAAATACATCTGACAGAGACAACGTGACAACGATGACCGCAGCTATTACGTCCTTGTTTTAAGTCATACAAGATCGAAATCAATGGCCACGATTTCTTTGGGATGTTCTTATAAGACCATGCAGATGCAGCCACTCTCTCAAAAGCTAAGCCTCAATTCTAAGTTATGGAGGGGTAAGTTTCTTTCTTTCTTTCTTTCCTTCCTTTTACAAACTTTTTTGCCATTTTTAAGTGACGTACGTGTCCTCCTTCGTATGGTGTACTATGATATAATATAGTAATAAGTTACTTCATGTTTTTATTTCCTAATAATGTTTTTTTGTTACAGGGAGAATGGTCATGCAGCAAAAGATCAAAACAAAGAAGAAATCCCAAAAGAAGACAAGAACAAGGCAGAAATCCTACAAGAAATACTAGAAGGCTTGGTTGAGCTGCGTGCAAACCAAAAACCAAAAGAAGACAAGACGAATGGCTGCATAGAAGTCCATCAAAAAGCACTAGATGATCTTGTTAATGTGAACTCTCTCTTCACAATAGCAGTGTTTGTTGGGTTGGCCTATGCCTCCCCAAACCAACGGAGCCTCGAAAGCCGACCCGAATGCGACCCGGACCATGATTTGGCAAAGAACCTTATAATCCTCGAAGTTAATTCATTTGCTTGCTTCCTTCTGTCCAGCCTAATAGCCAAGTCAATCAAGGTTGTGTTAAAACCTTTTCATTGCTTGCCATTTTTATACATGATCATGAGTCTAATATTGGATAATGATCAAAATCAATTGGGAAACTTTAATTTTAATTTGTTATTAAATATAAATGATTCATTTTAGAGTTTCACGCTGGTTATAACCAGCCTGGTTTACACACTAAAAATTTAGAAAAATGGATCCTTTTCTTTGTCATTTCTTAACGTCAAACACGATTCTCTCTTGGATTTTCTTTTTTGCCGTTGTGATTTTCATTTTCTGCCTTCCTTTCTAGTTTTTTTTTTTTTGTTTTCCATCAGTATTTTCTTTTTCATTTTTCCTCTCTTTCTGTCCTCCTAATTTTTCGTCTCTCAATTTTTTATCAACAAATATGCTAAAGAGTGTTTTGTGCAAGATAATTAATTTCTCATCTCTCTATTTTTTCATTTTCTTTCCTTTGATCAGTTCCTTCTTCCTGTTAATTATGAGACTTATATTACTTTAATACAAGCATAGAAATTGGCTTAAGTTTTTTTAATTTTATGTTTCAAGATAGAGATACTATTTATTAATTAGATCATAATATATCTCAAAAACCTGGGTAGTGATTCATTAGCATGTTTTCATTTTTTTTCTATTAGATTAAAATTTTGTTACTTTCTTTTTCTTCAGTTAGCTAACATATGATTTTTAACAGGTTCTTCTAAATATTAAAAATGTTAGTAAAAAGGAACGAGATAGAAAGCATCGTTTTCTACCCGACAGGCTGTGCAAAACAATTCTTCTCTCAGGGACATGGGAAAGAATTTCATTGGGGTTATCGGTATTTGCATCATTTGCTGGGATTGTCCTACTGACGCTCTCCATGGTTAATGTAATACAGATAAGAGTAGGGAAGCTGACTTGTGGAAGCATACATGCACTTAAAGCAGTGGCATCACTCTGTGTGATTGTCCTTATTGCTCTCCTATTTTACGTACCCTCAATGATTTATGCTGTGGCTATTACTCGATCCGCTTGTAAGAATCATGATGAGGAAACTGATCAAAAGGCTCCAAAAGATTGAGGAGTTCAAAAACGCCCCGAGAGGTCCCGCAAATAATCTTTAGGAGATTGTGTCTAAGTCGGGGTTTTTGTTGTTTGGACATGTTGAGATAGTTTCGTGGAGGTTGCAGTGGGCATGTCAATGATATTTGTGATTGTTGTGATGGATGGATCGGAGGTGTCTATATAATTTTGTTAGCATGCAGTTAGTCTGTTATGTTTTCGTGATTGTTGAGATGGATGGATTAGAGGTGTCTATTCTACTTAGACTTTTAAATCTTGTAATTGTTATTTTTCATATGTTTATTTTCATACTTGTTGAGGTAGATGGACCGGAATATCTATTGTTTAAATTTTCATATATATATATATATGTATATATTGATGTAAAAAAATTGATGAACATCCAGATCGATACGAATAATGAATGAATGGATATAATGATAGTGAGTAAATAAAACAATGAAAATGTAAGAACGAAAGCGAAGAAAAGAGAGAATTTTTAACGTGATTCAGTTTTTTGAATAATATTTATATCTAGTTATGTTATCTATGGAGGTAAAAGGTTAGCCTTTAACAAAGACTGTCAAAGGTTAACAATCAGCTTATGATGTGTCTGGATGTATATTCGATTACATGTAAAAGATCTCTTTATATAATGTTAAAAATCCTTGTTTATATATATATTTTGATCATTAAAATATAAGAAATATTTATATCATTTTTTCTATTTTATAGATAAGTGATATATCAATATTCGAATCAAATATATACGTGATAGTTTCTTATTTAAAAAGATATTCTATGTGTTATAGAAATCTTTTTGTTTAATGAGATTCTTTTTCCTCCCAGATATTTGTTAGAAATAAGGTTCGGTAACCTATGAAAAGTCTTCTGCTTCTGAAACTCTGTATTTATCTAAACAATTACGAGCTAATGACTTGTCACAGGTTATTATGCCAATATGTCAATATGTCCTCGCTGTTTTCTATGCAAGTCAGTCCAACTAGCACAAGTGTATTTCACATCACATAAGATATATATATATATATGGATATATATATATATGGTCACTTAAATTGAGACACGACATTTATAGAGTGGGACTTGGCTGTTTCCCATGTCAGAAATATGTTTAAAATTTTACTAAGATCGTGTTTATCCTTATCATATATTAATAGCAAAAATGATATATATATCATCATTTTGTCCCTTTATCTTCTTGTGATTCAAATTTCTTGTCACAACAACCTAACTTTAAATTAGCTTTTACTAATGAACTCTCATGATGTTGATCTATATACAACCTCACCGCTTAACAAAATTATAGTTGTGCATTAAATTCATATGACAAAGACAGCGTCACTACAGTCACAACGATGACCACAGCTATTACATACTTGTTTCAAGTCATACTAGATGGAAGATTTTGAGAATCAAGATAATTTGACCTGCCAAAGGAATAAATCATTTCACTTACTCACATTAAGTTGTTATTATTTATTATTTTCTTAGAGTCATTGTTTCCACTATTCTATTTAAAATAAAAATAAATAAGTATAGGATAATATAGTTAATTTTGTCATGCGATACAAAATTAATGAATGATGTATATATATACAAAACTTTCAAGACTACATAGGCCATATTCTAATTCACATGGGACATATACTTTATTTTAAAGGACCATGATATCATAGGGATAGTCACGTCTTAATGTTTATGTGGATTAGATGAACTTTATAGTGTAATAAGTTTTCTATTAAAAGTATATATGTATTTCCATGTGATAAATATAAAGAGTTTAATACTGCTCCATTGTAGGCAATTTTCTTATATGTTGCGGCTCTTCTATTTCTGAGAGGTGATATCCAAGCTGCGCCTTAAAGTCATGTCTCGACTAGTCCTAATTATTATTTGGATATGTACCAGTATTTTAGAAAATAATATATATAAAGAGTTTCACCCGATAGATTAAAAGGGAACAAAACACACTCAGTATTGGACAAAGACAATTAAAAATTATAAAACTCACATTTTCGTATTAATCTATAATTCAATTTTTCCTCCAATAAATTTGGTTTTTCATAAGTCAAATATGATCAATAATTAGTTTTAACAATTTGATATAAAATTAGGGGATAATTATGTTAGTTTAGGATATTTGTTCGAAATTTCGCTCAAGACAATAAACTCATGAGCGTTGGTATGATTAACCCATACAAAAACTGATCAATCCAAAAATAATAATCTATGAGGCAACTTATTAATTGAATAGAAGAGACCAATTAACCACAGTTTGATTGCCCTGAAGAAATCATTTTGAGATTAAAAATAATTAATTGATGTTTTTTATACAGGCATAAATTAAATCACAATCAAAGAAAAGTAATTGAAGTAAAGAGGAGATAGAAACACATGCATCAATCATTAGACCATCAACAAGCAAATATATTTAGATTTAGGGTAGTATTAAGTAATAACAGATACCCCTAGAGTACAAGTTAATACCTAAAGAATTGGAAAATAATAATAATAATAATAATAACAAAACAAAAAGGAGTTCATAAATCGGAAATAAATTAATTCATTTATTGTTTTGTCGTTTTCTCTTTTGTTCTCTTTTATTCCTCCATTGGGTTATTTTGATCTTAATTTTATGTCCTAAAAGCACTGCATAACATTTTTAAATTTATTACTAATAAGGAAAAAAAAAAATTAATAGGATGAACAACCAAACAACATTTGGGCTTTAAAGTTAGCAACATTGAATACAAAATAATTAAAAACAGTATAGGGGTATCACTCTATTTATTTCTTAAGGATCGGTCATCATCAATATATGCTATAGAATTCTGAACGCAAACTTTTTCTCTGGATAATATTTTGTCACCTCCCTCATCATAGTCTTCTTGCTTAAAAGTTTTCTTTATGAAAGGCGAACTCAGTGGAGGTATTCTCAGAGACCTCCAAAGCTAGTTGCCTTAAGTCCTTTATTGCTACGGGTGTCCCACAGTAGAAGACTCCTGCATTACACAAACTTTATTCCTGTTAGACTTAGTTCTTGAAAAGTTGCACTTAGTTAAAAGTGATTTTTATCTTCACTTTGAAAAGAATATATAATCATAGTGATAAAGTAAAGCATGCGTCATTTTACTTGATATTAAACAAATGAGATTTAACATTTAAATAAAAGTAAAGTAGAAGTATCTGCACTCCAAAATGACTTTAACAATATAATAAAAGAACTAACCGATCTTAGTATTGGTATGGCGGCCGGCAATGTCCTCGTAAACTTGGCGCCAATTAGGTTTAGCGAAATGGGATTTGACACGTGTCTCAGACACCACGTCCACACCCTTCTTAGCATGGTTTAACGACTGGAGCATTGAAATAATGGCTGACCTAGCATCTCCTTCTTCATAAACACATGAACAGTAATTATGGAGTTCTATCACTTCCCTCTCGTCTATTTCAGCCACTTCATCCATTACTTCTTTGAACCACTCAAAAGACCGCTGATTATTTGTAACCCAGTAGAAATAAGCTTTCTTTGTCCTGAATGTCGGGGACGTCGCTTTGTAGTTTCCATTTTCTAAGGCTGATTTTAAGTTGTTTTCTTGTGTTTGTATGTTGTTGATGATGTCCTTGACAATGCTGATCATGGGGGTGGCTCCAATTCCTAGACCTATTAGTAACACCACATCGTAAGTTTTATAGTCTTGTGCTGGGGCTCCATATGGACCGTCGATCTGAATTTCTGGAAAGCTGCATAATCCATCGATGCAGAAGCATAAATAAAATGCACATTTAAAAGTTTTTCAACTTATTTTAACTCTTATTTGTTTTATTAATTAACAATCAATTGTAAGTATTAACCGTACTCATCAAGTTAATTTATATCAATAGAGGATCCAATTAGAATCAAGAATAAAAGTGAGATACCCGGTTTTGCTTCCTTCTTCTCCTGAAGTTTCGCTCTTCCCAGCAGGAGCAGGCTGAGGTACCTTGGAGAAGACATTTTTGAGTTGTTTAGTCCAATCACCAAGTGCTCGAATGTGAACACTAAGATAGTCATCTCCTGGTGCTGATGTGATAGAAAATGGGTGCCTGTTCACATCAATTTTTGGTAATTTTAGTATCAATTTTGTTATTGGTAATGGGAAGTGACCTATGTAATAATTTTTACTTTTCAAATATTGGATATGTAACTTTACAATATCCGTAAATATATATTATCTAGAATTTCAGTAAAATCTTCTTCTAATGCGTACCATTCAAAAGGAGAGACCGCAGGGCAATTGACAAACATGTATTGTCCACTCTCATATTCAAAGTCTTCTGGTTTGGACATATACAATGCCAAGACTTCAGGATAAACAGGTGCCTTCAAAATTCATTTATTAACTTATAAGTATGTTTCCATCATGAAAATCATTTTTAGATTGAAACATTTGAGAAGAAATAAAAAAACTAATCATTATTATCTTTTTTTTAGTATAAATGGAAAATTAAAGGCTATTCGTCTAACCTTAATAATATCAACAGTCTCGATGCTTGATCTAAGGGCTCTAATCAACCTCTCACAAGTGTAAAGTAGAACCGGAACCGCAAGATACATCCATGTCTACAATTAAAAGAAAAAAATGAAGTAAAAATTCTCTAAATTATATATGGATTCAGATAACTTACATACACGATAATTTTATTGACAATTGTTAGTCATCGATTTAACATCCAATCAAAGATAAACATATAAATGATCATGATATCGATAATATAGCAAGACAGTTAAAATTATAAGATCAAATGAAAAGCAAAAGGGATGTATAAACTAAACTCACAGTTTTTTGATACCATGTCTTGGCGAGGTAAAGGTAAATGCCATGAACAACTAGGAGGACATAGACAATTACAAAGAGATGGTGCGAGTACCAGAAGGCATTGAAACCAGTGAGTTTTTTTAATGGTTCAGGCATGTTTTTGAGCTTGTTACGCCTAAACCAAGGATTGGCTAACGTGAATGCTATGGCCATCAACACCACCATTATTATACCTGTCACCCCTTCTACTCCCTTCACAAACCACCAATAGTTCTGCGGTTGCTTCTCCCCAAAATAAGGCTTCATTGGCCCGTATTCTTGCTCGGTAGCGCGAATAAGTCTCGGAAAATCACAGATTAGATGAGCTCCACCATGCAATATAACTCCAATGGCAACTCCAGCACCAATCACCTACAAATTACAAACATCAAAGTCTTTCATTAATTAGAATCAAATCATAGTAAACAATGTGACATTAAATTTCGGACTGATCAATTCATTAATATGTAAATAAGTTGGATAGGCTGCAAAACCATTAAAAACTAAATAAAAGCTTAGGTCAGCAAATAATACTGAATTCAAGTTAATAATTACCATATGAAAATCTAAATTGTTGTCGAAGGGCACAACTACACCTAATTTGGTCTTGTTTCTGAGCCAAGTAATGGTGTTGCGGCAGACTGGTAGTAATATCAAAGCCATGTTGAATTTAAGTGTCTCCGCTGCTCCTTTAGCGATGCAAACACAATTGCCCATCACATTATACACAGCTTTGTTTCGATATTGCACAAACTTGTATGCAAATAGACCCGAAACAATTCCAAGCCATAGCGTCAGAACCCAGACCTTTTGCCAATGATTTATTAGAAAGTACTTAACCTTCTGATACCATCTCCTTAATGGATTGTTCTCCTTTGTTGGCTTGAGTTCCTTTCTCAGTACCTTCTCAGATTTTTTGGGAGCTTGCAGCAGCAGTTTTTCAAGCTTCTGAACCTGTTCAGCAAATTAAACACCAATCATGTAACATGCAATTAATTTCATTTTTGAAATTTCAAATTATCAACTTTAGATATATCTAGCATATGAGAATTACTTTATTTTTTTAACAACTTTGTGTAGAATGTAAAAAATCCGGATGTTACACATCGATATGATAATTTCTACCGAAACAAAAGAGATTAATTTTTTAATTACCTTGATGTATCCTTCTTTACGGGGGTCTAATACTTCCATAATTAAGGCTGCATATCCCTCAGCTTGTTTTTGAATGTTGGGAAGCTTGTTTGCAGAGGCACTGAGAGTGATAATCTGCATCCATCAATATTCTTAATAACTTTAAATGCAATTTGTATTATGTTAGATAAAAAAAGGGCCAATTAATTTAGCTAGTCAGAAAGTTACTAAGTATTCATTTGCTTGATTACCTATTTAGGTGTTATTATCTTTTCATTTATTAATAAATGTTTTCATACGATTAAAATTCAGGAAAATAAATTATACCTGTTTGATTTCATCTTTTGTGATTTCTCCATCAGCATCCTTATCTACCCTGCATGATCACCAATTATAATAAACTTTGTAAAGATAATAATTAATTACTATTGTAATTAATTAAATAATCATAAATCAAAAGAAAAAGAAAAGATGATGGGATACCAACATGTCAAAGAAAGTTTTGAGCCTAGAACCAAAGTTTTCGTCAGAAATTTGGTCCCAAAACTCTTTGAGTTGTGTCTTATTAATAGAATCACCATTTATTTTATGCTTTCGTACAATTGTTCGAAATAGCTCGTCTGTAAATTCCTTAGCCTCTTGAGACTCCTTCTCTCTTCCTACAATAAAGCAAATAGAAAGAAAAAATAAAAATAAAAAAAGAACAAGAACAAAGCCAAAAAATCTGATATTATCGTCATTAATCGAATGATATTAAATATCAAAATCATTTCAATTGTTTAGAAAAGTATCACTTTAGTTCAAGGTTTTGAAAAAATTAGACAGTGCAATCCTTGTTCTATTTACTACAAAAATATTCCCTCTTATTTCAATTTGTATCCAACTAATGCCTTTAAACCTTTAGTACTATTAGCATTTTTGTCTTTTGTTTTTAATTTAGAAAGACTATTACACCCTTATAAATAATACTTAAAATCTAAATTGACCATATTATTGATTTGAAAATTAGAAATAAAAAAATTCAAAATAAAATAAAAAGAGTTTCCATAAAATTTCAAAAATAACGTTACAGAGCACTATTGTTTAATTACCGAAACATCTAAATGTTACTTGAATCTAAAAGTTCTACAATATTCTTATTCTCTAATATAAAATTTAAAAAAAAAAAAAAATCTAAAATACTATTTTGATCTAACTTGAAATGATAGGGACAACTTTTTATAATTGAACAAAACAACAAGGACCTTTTTGCAACTACATATACAATAGGGATTAAATGATAATTATTGAACTACAAGATATATCTCTTCGAGATGGAAATTGAATTCTTTAAGGAAAAAAAAAAAAAAAAAAAGCCTTTAACCTTTTCCTAGACAATATATTCCGTTCTAAATTCAACCTGTCGGTAACTATGTAAATGTAAACCTATCATGATTGTATTGAATAAATGTAAATAAGTAAAATTTGTTGATAATTGAAAAAGTACAAAAAAGTAGTCACCTATACATTCACCAAACTTAGAACAGTGAAGAAGACCGTTGGTGGACTTCGTGAGTTGGTCAAACCGCTTCTCCACAGCATTCCAATCATTTCCCTTGTCGCCGGAATTGGTGGTGATGAACTTCAGTCCTTGCAAGGCATCAGCCACCGGTTCTATCTGATCCAACCGCCTCGACAACGACAAGGATGGTGCTGAGGATGACCTGTTGGAGTACTGAGAAACCAAGCGTTTCAAATGCTGCTTAGCGCTTCCAAACAGGAAGGACCCAATTGAAGACTGCTTGCTCAAATGAGCATCTTCATGCCCTTCTCTTCTTCCACCTTCTCCTCCTCCACCTGTCGCGGTCTGAATATCATGGACCGCGACAGAGTCATCACGAATCTCTAGAGTGACCTCCAAATTGTTATCATAATTATGAGCACTAGTGTTACTAGTGGTTATGATCTCGGGATCAAGATTGAACCTGGCACTTTTTTTGTTGTTTTGTGCAGGAGCTTCAATAATACTCTCGGTATTGGAGTTGTTGCCGGAATCTGCTCCCTCCATTCGTGGTTTCTCAGTTTTTTTAATAAAAAAATGATCAAACCCACAAAGGATTAGTTAGATACTTTGATGTGTTTTGATTGAGAATAAAGAGAGTAATGTATGGGACATACCTAAAGAGGGAGGTTGTGTAATGTCTTTTAATGTTGTACGTTTCAAAAGATAAATCAAGATGTTTATTCGTATTTTTATATAAGTGATGGAAAGGTGGTAGGAAAGTGATGTAAAAAGGAATTGTATTTTTGTGAAAACAGGTTGATGGAAAATATTAAGTTAAACCCTTTGATGGGTTGTGATTTAAATAAGTGGTTAATTTTATGAGATTGTTGGCAGGTGAGTTGGTACTAAGGAGGGAGAATATTTAAATAAGAGGTTGAATTTTTTTATAAAATTGTAGGTAAGTTGGAAAAAAGGAGGGAGATTAAATGTAATCACTTTTTAATTTGTTTATATCCATGAAGTATAGTGACAAGAGTGCTTGCACTTTTTATATATATGGTGTAATACAGAGTCATCGAAGTAAATATTGTCTTTGTTTTTGCACATCCTTCAAGCTCATGAATTTGCTTTCGATTAGGGATTTCACGCTAGCTCCCTCTACTCATGGCGTAAAATACTTACCTAAGAGAGACTAAAACTTGTATACAAGTTTTGGACCTCACTCCTTATCGTTTAGGATGTGATATATAAATCATGCTATAAGGGAATGTAGGTACAAAGTTAGTTAGTGCCCATTAAATTCTAATTTGAGTGTCGTGCCCATTAAATTCTAATCTGAGTGTTCACAAAAATAAAAGATTTTGAATATAAAATGTAATTACTCGCGCATATAAATACTTATTAATTATATTTGTTAAAAAATTATAGCCAATATATCCAAACTCTATACATTTATAAAGTTTTAATATAAACAAAGAATTAAGCGAAAATTAAAGTTCTTTCATTTTTTTTTTTAATTTTTTTGTTGAAAAATAAAGTGGTTCTATTTTAGTGTCTCACATCCTTGCCAATGGAATTGTGGATTATCTCACACTTCTTTGAAATTTACAAAACTATAAAAATAAGAGAAATACTTTGTACACATCATCCTTTATAAAAGTGGTTAAGTACCTATTTTGATTCGAAGTGGTAAAAAGTTCAAGTATCATATTTATCTTTAAAATGTAAAATGTAGGTTGTAAGTTTTCTCTTAATAAGAGTTATCCTATTCCCGGTTGTAGGAGTAATCATCCTGACCACATTATCAATGATCCATTTCAATAAGTTCCTGACAGTCATCTAACTTCAATTATGAGAGTAATTCCTGATAATCATTTGATCCCAAGTACAAGAGTAATCATACGGGCGCTTTCGGTGATCTATCTTGATAGGTTTCCTATATTCATCTATTTCATAATGTATCAATGTTAAAAAACAAATTACGGGTTAGTGTTAAAAAAAAAAAAAAAAGAATAAACACCTTGCAATTAATTAAGTCATGCTAATAATTAGCACCTGCATAGATGCGAATCGATTGAGATAATACAAAGATTAATAGTACACATAATGCCAAATGAGATATACTAAAGAAAGAGCGATAAAGGTTGAAAAGACTAATAAAGGTGGTCCAAAGACTAATAAAGGTGGCATAACAAGATAAATTAAACCATGTGTACACATGATATGCCACATAAAATAAAATAAAAAAGACTTATCAAGCTGGCATGACCAGATAAATTAATCTAATGTATAAACTATTATTATCTATGCATAAGCCTTGGAACATGTGATTAATTAACAATCCATAATTGTAGATTACAATTACAAGGTTAGGTGTGAAAAGTTGGAATTAAAGGGTGGTTATTCATTGAGTATGTACGTCAATGAAAATATCTTCTCCCCGGACTCAACAAATTAAAAGTTGTTGCGGCCTATAATAAAATCATTACCAACAACTAATGTGCCCATTCATTAAACAAAAAGATGCGCTAAGATCCAATTCCTGAAATAGTTTGATTTAGACAGATGAATAATAGATTCTCGCAGTCACAATATAACAATAATAATAATTAAACATATGAATTGCCAGCTCATATCGCTATCACGTTGCCAGCTTGCTAACTCATAATTGTTAAAGATAAGAGTGATAAGTGTGATGCGTAAATCCAACAAAGTTTTAATAAAGTAAACCGTTACACAAATTAAATATAGGAAAAATCGCAAAAATCCCTTTCTTTTGACAGATTATTCATTTTTTTTATATAGTTTTATTTTATTTAAAATATCGTCTAACTTTAAAGTGGACACTCGAAATATCCTCTGAACATATATGAAAGAACGATAATACTCCTAACGATAACAAATTCTTTCAGATGAATATGATTGACCTTTTGACTTCACAGATAAAAATAGAAATATAAAGAAAATTAATTAAAATTATATTAATTAAAATATAAAAAATTAAAATAAATAATATCAAATATAAAAATATAAAAAATAAGATACTTTTATTTAAAAATTAAAAAATATATTGAATAAAAATCAATTTTTTTAAAGAAAATTTATTTTTTTTCACTCAGGTCCCTTTGTCTTTCTTCTATGGTGGCTAACCGCTCTCTCTACTCTCTCTATTGTTCTTCTTCTTCTTTGAGTTCCTCTCTCTCTCTCTCTCTCTCTCTTGTTCCTCTTCTTCTTCTTTTCAAGAAACCCATATGATTATAAATTTTTCGATGGCGACACAGTGCTCGGAGCGGGAGTGGATAATCCCCCCTCCACTACGACCTTCTCCTTCAGAACTTCTCCCTCTTCAACCTTTGCTAGATCCCCCTTCTGGCCTCCTCATCACCACCCTCTTCCAAACCACAAATCTAGCCTTCTCCAACTTCGTCTCTATCACATAGGCCGTAACTTGACCAACAACAATGACCACCAACACCATCACCACCAGTTCTCCTGCCCCTTAGTTGTCGTCCAGTGCCACCGTCTTGTCGCTCGTCAAAACCCAGATAAAGATCTATCTAGGTTCAAATCGAATATCCCAGATGAATTTTTTTTTTTTTCAATTTGATTAATGATTTTGATTCCAGTGATGATGTTAGGTTTGATGGTTTTGTAAGAGATTAATTATGTTGGGTTTGATTGATGATGTTTGGTTTTGAATTGATTTTGGGGATTTGATGATTGACGATATTGCCTAAAAACCTAAAAAGGCTTCATTTTTTTTTTCTATTCCTGTTGTTGAATATTATTGATTTTTTGTTGATTTTTTTTTTCAAATTCCGTTGTTGAAATGATTGATTTTTTGTTGATTTTTTTGTTTGGGGCTATTTTTTGGGTTTCCAGTCGAGATGCCTGAAAATCCAGTTTTGAAACCCATAATTTATGGGTTTCCAAGAGTTGAAAATTTCTGAATTTCCAGTGAGAATAAAGAGGGGAGAGAGAAAAGGGAGGACAAAATGGAGAGAAGAGGATGTGGAAGATAATTGACAATTTTGAATTAGAAGATTTTGAAGATAATTGAAGATGGAGATGGAAGAGGTTGAATGATGATGATAAAGTTCATGCGTTTTTTCTTTTAAATATTTATTTTTTTAATTTAGTGTATTTTATTTTTTAAAATATCATAATCAAGTGTAGTTAGGTTTTTTAGGCTCTGCAAATGTCAGGTCCACTTTTTTGTTAATATAGTGATGGAATGGGGTTTTTCGGATAAAAATGAAAATACACCGAGGAAAACGAACCATTTATAAAAATTCAGAAAGTTTTTGGTATTTTTCCTTAGATATATTATTTAAAAGAAACATTGATTAAGACAGGCATTGGCAGAATAATTAATCCAAGAAAATAATGAAATTTGGTGTTTACTTGATTCTAGCCTATATTTGCTCGATCCTAGAAACGTTGAATTAATTGTGTACTGATTTGCTGATTAACTACTGACAATAGTTTATTATTAGAAAGAATATTTTCCAACCTGCTCACTTGGCTAATGGAAATTAACTACTGAACCATCAGACTTCAACTACTACAATCAATATAATAGTTGATTTGTTTTTCCTTTATGTATTCATTGATATAATCTTCGGTATGATCATGCTTGCGACTAAGTGGTCATTTATTTATTTTTTTATTTTTTAAAGAATAATATTGCTAAAAACTAAAAATTAATTAGTGACTTAAACATGAAATCTGAATAATAAATTTATTTATTTATTTTTTACCTTACCTCTAAAAATGTTGTAAACTTATTTATTTTTTAAATCTAAAATTATCTGAAAACTAATAAGTTGATATTTTATACTCTTTTTACTATTTATTATTATGTAATTTTAATTAATTTGATACAAACATCTTAAAATAAATAATTTAATAAATTCTAAAATATTTTTATATACATATTAATAATATGTTATTTATAATTAAAATATGATTAAAAAATATAGTAGTATTAACCATATTTATATATTAAAATTATTAATATATTTAAAAAAATAAAAAATGAATGTTTAAATTATAAATTAAAATATATTATATTAATTTCAAGACAATTTGGGATGAGATGTATTTAGTTTTTTTTTTCAAATATATTTTTTGTAAGCATTAAGAAAATTTAATATAAAATTAAGATAAATTTGAAATTATGTTATTTTGAGGAGGATAAATTTGAAATAAAAACTTTTAAATGTCATTAAGTGATTTGCAAAATTAACTAAGAAATTAAACATTTTTACTTAATTTTTTTTGGGATAATTTTAAGTGATTTAATCACTTAAAAAAATAAATAAAAATAATGAAATAGATTCAATTCAATATTATTAAGTCTTAAATGAAAATAATTAAATAGATTCAATTCAGTATTATTAAGTCTTAAATGAAAAAAAATAAATGATCCCTAATTTACAAGCTTTTCACCTTTTGAAATATCTTGAAATTTAAGGAAAAAACAAATATTTATATTTGTACATGATTATATAAGAGCTACGTGACTTTTATTGGAATGAGTGACACTAGTCATAAATTTTCATTTTTAATTAAATTATATTTTCATTTACAGTTTGATTTGTTATCTGAACTCAAGAGCTTGTACAATAAATGAATATACATAATTTGGATATCTAATCCCATAATCAGAAAATAATTACTTTCATAATAAAATAATTAAACTAGGTACAATAAAATCAATATAATAGTGAATTTGTTTTTCATTTTATATATTCATAAATATAATCTTTGATATGATCAAGCTTGAAAGTAATTAACAAGGTTTTCATCTTTTGAAATATCTTGAAATTTAAGAAAAAAAAAGTATATTTGTACATGACTATATAAGAATTAAACTCTTATTCGTGAAATGATTAACACTAGTGCATAAAATTTCATTTTTGATCAAATTATATTTTCATTTACAGTTTGACTTTTTACTTGAACCGAAGATCTTGTACAATAAATAGGCTTGCATCATCTGGAAATCTAATATCATAATCAGAAAATAATTACTCTCGTTATAAAGGGAGCAAACTATGTACACAAAAATTTGTAAAAATGCACTTTCACTCCAACATTATAAGTAGTTTGTGAAGCCTAAATACTGATCCTTCTTGGCTAGACTAAAAAGTTATTGTGAATACACATATACTTAGTCTGAGAGAGTAGTTTCAGTTTGTGACCGGATGCTTAACAAAACAAAAACAAAAACAAAAAATAAAAAAGGAAAAAACCTCACTTTCACTCAAAAAATATAAGTATTTTGTGAAGCCTAAATACTGATCCTTCTTAGTTAGGCTAAAAGGATTATTGTAAATAAACATATACTTCGTTTGAGAGAGTGGTTTACGGTAAATTTGGGATTTGAATAAAAGAAAGATGACTTGAATTCACAACATCTAGGTTATAACTGTAAGGAATTAGCATTAAACCAACTTCATCTTGTCATCTTTAATTATTTATTAATGGCCAAATAACCTCTTTTGTTTTTAATGAAAACCATAGTTATGTTGATCAGTGCAAATGGAACATCAAAGAGACACTTTTCGACTATAAAATTTCTATAATTAGATCCTCTTGTCACGGACCCTGTATCATTTATTATCAGCAATCAAGTCGCCAAATTTATTTGAATCTTAAAAATAAAAAAAAAAATAAAAAATAAAAAATTGCAAATTTATTGAAGATAAATCCGGATAAACTATTAATTAATATATAACACTAACTTGCATTCTCCAAAAAACATAATAAAATTGCAGCCTATATGTGGCAATCAATTATAAATTTCCTACCACAAAATGTCGCATGTTAGAGTACGTAAATGATATAGTCTACTCCACACAAACACATATATTCAGAAATGATTTTCTAATTTCTTCTTTGTTTATTTTTGCCTTTTTGGAGAGCGGATATTTCCCTGATTCTACAGTGAAAGAAAAGCGTAATGAGTATTCGAATAACCTTGCATATGCAAATTAAATTTACAATTATGCCGCATTGAAGCTTATCCTTCAGGGCTGGGCTTGCTTTTGTGAAGCCCAAACCTGCATGGACAAATTTGCAACCTCACCAGCGGCTTCAACAAAGTAAGAAATATAAAAATATAGACTATATATAAAGTTTTTTTTTTTTTTTTTTACAAATCCTCCACATAAAAAACTACATAGTTTTAATAATTTAAATGTGAATTCCAACTTTCACTTAGGACATACTAGAGAATAATTGGGATTAATATTTGTAAGCAAAGTTCTAGATGTTCTTAATTTCATAGATGCTTTTACATTTTCAAATTTAAGTTGAAATTAATCACTCTAACATCGTAATGTTTTTACATACACTCAGATAGAATATAATTCTCACACATTTTGATATGTATCACTCATCTTTCTAAATATATTTTATATTTTGATATATAATTTTCAATGCGAAGACTTCTCTTGAGAATATACAAAATTTAGTGGCATCGTTCCTGATAAAGATGGACAACTACTGGGAATGGCGATGTTTTTCAAAACTAGTGAGAATTTAAGGAAAATAGTAGGGCGGCAAGTGAAATTTGTCCAATATAATGCTTAGATTACAAATCCAACGGGATGCTACATGAAAAGGCAGTTAATGAGTCTAGCTCCTTCCGACGCAGAACAATTGTTTCCCTTTCATTGAAATCGATAAAGTTGGAACTTTATCATATGACTCCGACAGCACATAATTCATAATTGATAGGATGGCCTTTGTCCGCATGCAGTCACCACTCTCGGCTCCAACTTTTGACTAAAAATAGTAACCAATGTCTACTAACATCATAGAAGTAATGTTAGACCGAGCAAATTAATTTTTAAAAAAATTAAGTTGACATAACATGACATATAAATCATAATTAAGAGTCCACTATCTGTACTAAAGAAGTAAGAAAATGATATTTTTAATACCGGATAGTTCATAAATAAAGGATAAAATACTTTATGACTGAATAAATATTTGCTTGTGAGCTAACAGTTTGGTTGCAATCAAATGATGGTGTTAAAAAATTTATTTTTATGGTTCAGTTTTTGTTTCTAAGCTCAAACTAATTTAAACATAATTTGTTGAAAATTTCTCTTGTAACTAATATATTATCTATCACATTATCCTATTATCTTATGGGCAAGAATTGTTTTAAACAAATAATTTTGACAATCTAACTAATTTATTCATAACCCAATTGAACAATAAATATTTTTCTATTTAAATATTATTCATTGTTGTCTATATTATTAATTCTTCACTCGATTTTGGATTACTATGTTTCTCTTTTTAAGAGAATTTTAGTTGGAATAAAATACTTATATAAAAACAATAACAAATTTGGACGTGTATGTGATGAACTATATGTTTAAAAGTCATTAGATTAAATTCTAACCAAGAGACAATCGGAACTCTTCGTCCACGTGATCCACGTTTCATTTATTGTCAAGTGCCCATTAAATTAAAGAATCTATTCGTGGAGAAAATAAAAATTTTTACATAAAATGCAGCTTTATCATAAACCAAATAATGCATGGGGTCAGACTTTTGAAGTAATTATTGTGCCCTTATATCGTTAAAGCAAAGCTTAAAATTCTTCGTCTTTTTTGCATTATTTTGCTTTTCCTTTCTCTTTTTAACTTTTTCTGTCCTGTGTCTAAGGCCTGATCATCAGGCCATCTGCTATCAATAGGTAGAAAAAAAAAAACGAACAATAAACAATTCACCTCGTTGCAATGTTGGGTTGGGTTCCCTCTTATAATACAACCTATGAGATTGGTCTATTTGATCAAAATGGCCGTGAGGGGCTCATTAGATTTTTCTTTTGGGTGGTATAAAAACTCTCATTTTCTCATTAAGATGAGATGAGAGTGTGAAAAACAAAAATAGAGGGGCAGTAGCTGTTTAGAGCTATTCTACTGCTAGAAAAACAGGAAAAAAAAAATGAGAGGAACAGAGAAAGAGAGAAAGCTTAAAAAGGGGTGAAAACAACATAGAAATCCCCTGGGCAACTTTTTTGTAATTGCAATTTCTCTTTCATACACTATCCAATCGAGGTGATTTTTGATGAGTGGGTTAGGCATTCTTAGTTCTTAAGGTTGATAGTTTGATCATAGATCGAAGGGTTCTATGGTGAGTTTCGGCCATCGAAATAGTACTGGTTAGAAAGACAAGGTCTGAACTGTGCAATCTTGATCAAAAGACTCCAACTTCTTCATTTGTCATCTGATTAAGCTCAAATTTAGATAATAGCTTTATGAGACATAGATCTTCATTCTGCATGGTGTGATTTGTAATCGGAGCATTCTCCGGAGAGATACATTAGCGGAGCAGTAACCCTAAGTTTGATTCATCCATCTATCTCCTCTGATTTAATATCAAATTGTGATTGTTGTCAAAATTTGAGATTTTTTAATGATGTTGCTATGTAAAATCTCTTGATAGTGTTAGAGAATTATTGTAGACTCACAATTTGATTCATAGTGAAGTAACCCTGAGAATTGGATACATTGGCAGAGTAGTAATCCTGAGTTTGATTCCTCCATCTGTCTCCTCTTATTTGATATCAAATTGTGATTGTCGTCAAGAATTGAATTTTTTAATGATGTTACTGTGTAAAATCTCTTGATAGTGTTATAGAATTGTTGTAGACTCACAATTTAATTCATAGCGAAATAACCCTGAGAATTGGATACATTAGCGGAGCAATAACCCTAAGTTTAATTCCTCCATCTGTCTCCTCTTATTTGATATCAAATTGTGATTGTCGTTAAGAATTGAATTTCTTAATGATGTTGCTGTGTAAAATCTCTTGATAGTGTTAGAAAATTATTGTAAACTCACAATTTGATTTATAGTAAAATTTTTTTGTGGACTACAATCCCTGTGGTTTTTACTCCTCAAATTGGGGAGGTTTTCTACGTTAAAAATCAAATTGTGTTTTTTGTGCATGTATCGATTGCTTGGTTGGTTGATTGTTGCATATAACTTGTTGTAGGTATTTTCAGTAATGACCATGGGGCCTGATAAAAGCCCAACCAACTGGCCTAGGGGTGGGCATGTTGAACCCAACCCGAGCAACCCGACCCAACCCGCTCATTTTTTTCGGGTTAGGTCGGGTTGTAGCAAGCAAAATACCCGAATCGGGTTGGGTTTGAGTAACCCGATTATTTTTCGGGTTGGGTCGGGTCAAAATATCCAACCGATAACCCAACCCGAACCCGAACTATAAAACCTTTTTTTTCCCAGTTTTTCGGGCAGCGCCGACCACATCACCCGTTTCACTCATTCTCTCTCAATTTTTTCTCTCATCTCTCTCCACCTTCCCGCTCCACACACAGCGCCTTCACACTGTCATTGTCATCCTTCACGGCGGACCGGCAGTCTTCCAACTCTAGTCGCCGGCCTCCACACTCCATAGGTATATTTTCTCTTTAATCTCCATTTTTTTCAAAATGAAATAACCTTAAAACCCGATTTTTTTCACCTTCAAATCTTAAATGTTCAATCATCAACTTCCTTGGACCGGCGAGAGGCAAGGTACGGGTGGGTTGAGTGAGAAGCCGAGAGTTGAGGATGGAGTGTGGGTCATGTGGCTAGTGGAATGTATGAAGAGATGGAATGAGAGATCGAGAGGGAGAGGCCGAGAGGGTCAGATCTGGAGGCCGGGAGTGTCAGATCTGGTGGTCGAGAGGGAGGAGAGGGTGGAGCCGTACAGGTCAGGGAGGGTCTGACTCTGATCTGTGGTACCCGAATGGCGGAATGTGTGAGTAGAAGTGGGTTGGTACCCGAATGGCCGATTGTGTGAGTGGAGGTGGGTTGGTACCCGAATGGCCGAATGTGTGAGTGGAGGTGGGTTGGAACTTGGCAAGAGCGTATGTGTGAGTGGGAGGGTGGAATATATAGATGGAATCATCATCATGGACGTGTATCAGTGTATGTGTAATGTGTGTGTGTGGGACTGTGAGTCTGTGACAGTGAGTGTGAGTGCCGAATTGAGTTAATGGAGGAAGGAAATAGATTATTTATATGTGTGAGTGATTCTGTGATTGTGTAGAAGTGTACTGTCTGTGTCTGTGACTCTGTGTATGTGGGTGATTCTGTGAGCATGTGAGGGGACCAATGTTTAAAGATTAAAATGTGTGTAGACATGGACAGTGGACCAAATAAAGCCAGAGACTCATGGTTACAATTTATAGTGTGTACTGTCCAGTGTGTGACAGTCTGCTTGCATGTGAGACAGTGAGCATGTGTATATAGTGGATTTCTTTTAATTTAATGTGGTCCACTATTGATATGTGTTTTAATATTGAATTTGAGTCTTTTAATGTGTGAATTATTATAAGTTGTGAATTTAATTTAATGTGACCGTATGATTTTCATGTGTTTTAATATTGAATTTGAGTATTTTAATGTGTGAATTATTATAAGTTGTGAACTTTAGATTGTATACATCACGTTTATTAGTACATTCATTTGATCTAGACAACTCAAAACTCTTAGGTAGAATTGAATAGTATTCTCATTGTTAAATTTTATCTTAATTTAAACAATATTTTACCTTAAAAAGTCAAGCTTATAATTATAAGTTATAACTATTGTATAAAAATGTGGTGTATAAAACCTCACTTGCAATTTATATAACAAATTGATATTTGATTTATTTGCTAATTTCCTTTATTATTATTATTATTATTATTATTTATTTTATTGGTTTTTTCTTGTTGTTATAGGTCAAGTTACCATTTAAATATTTGTTGATTAAGATTTGAGAGGAGGAAGAAGACTATTATGGATAAGAAGAGGAAAGTTACATTTAATATGGTAATGAAAAATTTAAACACTTTTTGATAGAGTACTTTATAATTCAAATATTTAATCATCCAAAATTTTTATTATTGAATCTTCTAAAATTCTTTTGTAGATGGACGAGCATGATGATGATGTTAACAATGACATGGGAAACCCCAAAAAGGGTCAATCAAAGTCAGATGTGTGGAAATGTTTCACTAAGTATGGTGACGAGTCTAGATGTAAGTGCAATTATTGCGGTAAGGATTATGCATGTTCTACTAAACATTGTGGCACAACAACTTTATGGAATCATTTACAAAAACAATGTGCACAATACAATTCTATAAAGGTTGGGGAGGATAAAAAACAAAAAACCTTGACTTTTGGGCATATAGGTGATAACAAGAAACTTATGGTCGTGGGTTTTGACAAAGAAGAGTGTAGAAAAGCTTGCACTAGAATGATTATTAAGGATGAGTTACCTTTCTCTTTTGTTGAGAAAGAAGGGTTTAAGGATTTTTGTAGTGTTCTAAATTCAAGGTATTGTCCTCCATCTAGAAGAACACTTGCTAGGGATATTTTTCAACTTTACTTAGATGAAAAGTGTAAGCTTAAAAAATTTTTCATTGAACAAAAACCAAGAGTTTGCCTAACCACCGACACATGGACTTCAATTCAAAATTTTAATTATATGGTAATCACTGCTCATTTCATTGATTATGAATGGAAGTTGCATAAACGGATTTTGAGTTTTGGTATTGTTCCTGACCATAAAGGAGAGACAATTGGAAAAGTTCTAGAGTCATGTTTGAAGGATTGGGGTATTCAAAAATTGTTTACAGTTACTGTAGATAATGCCTCTGCTAATAAAGTAGCTATAGATTATCTAAAAAAGAAGTTGAAAAATTGGGAAGAATCCGAACTTGTGTTAGGTGGGAATTTTTTGCATGTAAGATGTTCTGCTCATATTGTAAATTTAATTGTGTCTGATGGTTTGAAAGAATTGAATGATTCAATTGTTCGCATTCGTAATGCAATTCAATATGTTAGATCTTCACCTTCAAGACTTCAAACTTTTAAAGCTTGTATTGAACATGAAACAATTGAGAGCAAAAGCCTTGTAGTAGTAGATGTGCCTACTAGATGGAACTCGACCTATTTAATGTTATCTAGTGCTTTAAAATTTGAAAAAGCATTTGATAGATTATTGGAGGATGATGGACGTTATGGGTTATACTTTGTTGAGGATGAAAATGGGAAAAAAAGGGTAGGGCCGTCAAAAGAAAAAGATTGGAGTAATGCTAGAGTGTTTGTTAAATTTTTGCATATTTTTTATGACATTACTTTGAAGTTTAGTGCTTCTACATCCATTACTTCCAATATGTTCTTTCATGAATTGTGCTTTATTGAAAATGAGTTGACTAGATTGGGTAAGAGTGTTGATTTTTTGTTGTGTGACATGGCAATTGGAATGAAATTGAAATTTGACAAATATTGGGGGAAAATTGAGGAAGTGAATAAATTGTTGATAATTGCACTTGTTCTTGATCCAAGATACAAGTTGGATTATGTCAAATTTTGCTTTAGTGATATGTTTGATGAAAGGAAGGTTTTAGAGTTAACTAGTGACATTAAAGATCTTTTGATTAAACTTTATGAGTTTTACAAAAGTGATGATAATATTTTAAGTGGTCAACAAGTTGCTAGCTCTAATCCTTCCTTTAGTGATGATGATATGGGAAAGACGAATGAAGGTATTGATTTTCGTTTGGAAAGGCTCAAAAAGTTCAAGGAAATGAAAGAAAAGAATGATTTTGTTGTTTCAAAGAGTGAGGTTGAAAAGTATTTGATAGAGTCCGATGACCATTTGGATGATAAAGACTTTGATCTTTTGGGTTGGTGGAAAATTAATTCTTTTAAGTATAAGACTCTATCTCGTATTGCAAGGGATATCTTTGCCATTCCGGTGTCAACAGTGGCTTCCGAGTCAGCATTTAGCACGGGAGGCCGTATTCTTGACCCATTTAGGAGTAGCTTGACTCCAAAGATGGTAGAGATATTGGTTTGCTTGCAAAATTGGTTGCGATCTACTAATATTTGCTTGGACCTTACGCCTTTCACAGATGAGATAGAGTTGTATGAAGCAATTGAAAAAGGTAAATGATTTGTTTTATTATGATAATGTTAAATGTATGTTTTTTAAATTTTATAAATTACTAATATTTTGTTCTTCCATTTATGTAGATATTGGAGTGAGCATACATGTGGATTCATGATTGTTTTTATGTTATTAAGGTAATTATTTTCAATAAAAAGCTTATATTTTACTTACATATATTTGTTCTTTTATGATTTGTAAAAGTTGAACATATGTTAACTAGTTACACTTTGGATTGACTTAATTTACATGTTTTGCTTCATGTTAGAACTTAGATGTGGTGCATGCAGTTGATGCTTTGGGAGCTATCCATTTGACGTAATATTTAGTGATTTTTGATGTTTGTGAAGACTTTAATGACAGCAAACTCGTGTTGACGGATTCTATTAAGATTATTACCTTAGTTTTTATTTTCTGTGCCTTTTCATGGTTAATTGAATTTTTTTCTTTTTGTTTTTGTTTAATTATGTAGTAACTTAAACTTTTATTTGTATTAAACCTACTATATGACCAACGAGAACGTTTTGTATTTGAACGAGTTGATATGAATGTTTTGTATTTTAATGAGATGCCAACCCGATCGACTTAACCAAATCCAACCCGACAATTATTGGGTTGGGTTGGGTTGGGTTGGAGAATTGATTGGGTTGGGTTGGGTTGAAAATTTTTCAACCCAACCCACGTTGGGTTGGGGGATTTTCAACCCAACCCAACCCGAACCCGAAAACGCCCACCCCTAAACTGGCCCATCTGGCCTAAGCCCAAGATCAGCTTATTCATCAGAAGAAATCAACACTTTCTTGTATAAGGCCCGCGGCGTGCTCCAACACCTTCAGCGAAGTGCAACCCCAACGGAGTGGGATTCATGACCATGTATTGAGATATCTCACCTAGCGTTGTGCGGAGCCCGGAGTCCGAACCGTTCACTCCGCAGAGTTAAGTTCGTTCCAAGTCAAGTTAAACCCATGAGCGAGGAGTTGAGGTCGCCGTTCAGCTCTCTTTAACGACAATCCAGTCCACCTGGAGCCCTTACTTCGCTTACTACTATGTCAGGCCATGCCAGATCATCACTTAGCTTGCCTTGCACGTCAAGCTTGTCAGAGATTACTGCTCAGATTACAGATCACCACACCTAATCCGCGTGGGTTAGTCATGTAGATCTTCCACCTGTCCCTTGCATTTAATGTAATCCGACTGCATTAATTGGGGGTCAGGTTCATTAACTACTGTAATCATTCTAGTTTAACGCATTGAACATCGCTGTAGCGCTTCTCCTTCTATAAATAGAAGATGTTCTTCTCTATAACACGAGAGCGAAAACACTTAGTGAAAAACTGGCTGTTACTCTGTCCAGGTATTGAGAGAACAAACAGTGGACGTAGGCAAGCTTGGCCGAACCACTTAAACACCTCATTGTCTTGCGTTCTAGCTTTGTCATCTTTACTCTTATTGCTTATTACTTGCTCAGTTTATCGTTCGTGCAGTGTTGGGCCTGGAAGAACTTAGTTGACCAATTCCATACGTCAACATAACTATTGTAGGATTGTATTATATTTAATTGGTTCCTATTAGGTTCATACACGATATGAGAAAATTTATTTTGTTATTTATTCCACTGTCACACTTTCTCCCATCATGCAACATATCTATCTTCGTTCCACTCATTTTTTGTGGATTTTCTAGTAGTCATCGTGAACTCCCATTTTCTGTGACTAATGAGAATTGGATACTTTGACATCATTTTATTGGAAAGATAGGTGGCGCACACACTCAAACTAATATGAAATATTACGTCAATAAGTAAATACTGGGGTGGTTATGGAGATGCATGCCCCCAAAGGGGTGATCAGAGCCTCTTCAAATTCACTAATAAAAAAGTCTACATCAATGGAATTATATCAACTGTTATTATTTCATCTATACATGTCTTTCCATTAACTGAGAAATTTCATTAATTATTGGTTACTTGTTTTGTTAATTATATGACTCATATATATATAACTATATGGGGGCTAGTTGATGGCAGTTAAAAAAACTGCCTTGTTAAGGGACGTAGGCATACTGCAGGCACGGTATTTGTAAAATTTAGGGTTTCAATATAAATACTATTGTAATCCTATTGAAAATAGTGTGGAAGTTTTTAACCGTAAAAGTAAACGTAAGCATACTACCGAACCACTATAATTCTATGTGTTTTCTCTTTTTCTTTTGCTTTGTTATTACGTTTATATTGCATAACATGTTTGATTGCTTGTGACAGCCTTTTACGGCAAAATGGGAGACAGTTCTAGTCAGGCTTTGCTTAAAATTATGGCACATGCAGCAAGCAAGTGTTCAGGAGAGGAGCATCCTCAACAGCTTCGCTGGGGGAGAGCTTCTCACTCGTGTATGGCTTCTCATGTCTCATCTTGGCTTAACGCACAACATGCTGTAGATGATTTTCCCATTAATAGTCAGCAAATTTCATAATTTATACACTTTTTGAACTGTTTAAAAGAAACAGAACTGTAATTTAAACTAAGAGATTTGCATTCCATGATTATACCTATTGTTTAATACTTGAGTTCCTTTCCAATATTTATATTTATGCTTCTCAATTTTTTTAGACAGAAACAGAAGTGAAATTTAAACTAAGAGATTTATATTCCATGATTAAATTATTTAATACCAGATTTCCTTTTAAATATTTTCTTGATTTTGACACATTGAAGTACTTGTTTTAGATCCAAATTTGTGTAATTCAATTTTAAATAATGGTAGTTAGCCAACACTCTTGTTCAACTTTTTTATCCAATGCTATATAACAGTTGATATGTCATTTCCATATTAATGGCCTTATTAACTTCAAAATCAAATGTTTACATATCAGTTATCACGTAAGGTTTGATGGAAAAGTTGAACAAGAATTGTGGATGTCTACCATTATTTTTTTATTTATTGTTATAAACTTGTCACAGCCATGACAATGTTGGCCCAATCTATTGAATTGACCGTATACTGTTTGTTGGTTTTTTTGGTACTGATGGAGGTTTATTTTATTTTATTTTTAATTTATCAAAGTTCAATATCTATCTGATTTTAAAATGCCGGTAACTTGACGTCGCATATATTAATTTGTATCAGACGCTTCTGAGATTTTGAAAAACAGATGCTGAATGTCTTGGAAAATAATTGAAGCGTATCCTTAACTTGGCAATTCGAAAAACCTTATAATGATAGAATTGTCCCTTTACACTTTTCTTTACAAAAGAAAAAAAAAAAAATGAAGTCTCATATATATTAATTTGTAGCAGAAGCTTCTGAGATTTCTTTGTAATATAAAGGATTTGGCGATTCTATCTTTAAAGCAAGGTATCCAAAAATCAGTTCTAGCACTGCCATGGTACCTGCCATAGTCCTACCTATGCTGTAACTAAAGCAAGGTATGCCCAAGATATTCAAAATATTCTTGTGTATAAAGTATGATTTGCAAACCTTAATATTCATTCTGTAATTTGCCTTCAAGTGTAAGTAATGAATATATTGAAGCGCGCATATCATTCAAAGTGTTTAGATGCTTTACATAACCAGTTAGATTCTTTAAAATAAGCAATAATCATTGAATTCAAAAAATTATACAAATGATCGACGTTAGATAAAAATTATCAGTAGTACTCTCAGCTTCTTGTATATATGGAAATGTTGGTAGGAAAACATCATATCATTGAAATTCACTGAACATTAATAGTTTACTTTCTACGTACGCATTCTATAAGACCAAAATTGTGGCACTGCCAATTTTTATGTATCATTTAGCTTATCTATATATATGTATATTTATTTATTTTAACGTATAATAGTTTATATATGTATAAAGGATTGACTGTGATAATTATTTTTTAAATATGAATTTATTAGTTGTAAGTAATAACCATTTTCTTTTAATGGATTATACGATCATTAGAACATTATAGAGATTCAGTTGACTGAATGTATACAAAGAATCTCGATTGAATAAATAAAATACATTATTAAAATTAAAGATAGTTGTGGGGTCCCCTCTCGAGCCTCAGCTCGTTATCTCGGGCTGTCCCACTCACTAGGTACTGTCCTCCCCTCAAAGAGATTTCTTTCGTCTCCCCAGAGTCTCGAACCTGATGCATGAGGGCTTAACACCAAATTCCTTGCTACTCTGGTACCAATTGAGCTAGTAGTAGTACACATTCAATATCTAATATCAAGCTTCATCGCATTGTTATCAAAAGGTGATTTTGACTATCACTAGTATTAATCCTAAGAAACGAGTTAAGAGGTTCCTCGGAGGCTCCGGTTCTACTTGTCCCGTCATATCTAAAGAAGACTAGAGTTCAATTATGTTTTCAAAGCTAGCAACCGTCAATGTTTTTCAGCTGATATCTTTGAAGGATACTTGAATAGGAGATACCACATATATCGGGAAATTCGTTTGATAGCTTTTGTCTTCGGAGAAAATACTGCGGTAAATGTTTTCTATCCATGTAGTACAAAACTTCTGGTTGCTTCTACTTTTATACTGCGGAAAATGTATTTCTATACATGTACGTAGCACGTACATGATAATTTTATACTCAAACTCATCCCGGATACTTCTACCTTGTTCTTCTTTTTGGTTGCTTTTATTTGGCAATTCAGTAAAAGGTTCTTTTCCAGTTGTTGCTAGTTCAATTCCTCACATTTCTCTTTGAAAAGCAGAAAGCTCATTTCTTTTAGGTCTTTGTGACTTAGCTATTCCAATTTCCCATTTTTTTGGGGAATCCGCAGCAAGATAGCAAGTATTTCTTTTTTCTCGGGAATTTAATAAGAAGAGTGTAATGGGACATGGTATTTGACCACCTAGTATTTGTTAGGATTGTGACATAAACTCCTAAGACAATTTTCAATTGGTCCAAAAGTAGTCCAGATGACATCTAATTTGGGCGAATAAGATATTGCTGGAAAACTTAACCCGAGAGGAATTCAACATTGCAAATGGCATAGTAAATGGAGCTTGCATGCTCCCTCACGCACCCCACCCCAACAAGGTGGCGCGATTGAATTTGAACGGAAATAGACTTTAAAGGGATCTCTTATTCTGACATGAATCTAATTGCTTTAGGAACAAGAAAAGTTGTTTCCTAAAATGTTGAAACTATTTTGTGATCAAGCGAACTCAAGTTATAAATAACGGGCATATTCTTAATTTAGAATAAAACACTGAGATGTAGCAAGAAAGCTAGAATCGGTAGCTTGCAAGTTGTGAGCTTAGGGCTTGGTATGTTTGATTATGGGTTTACGGCTTGGTTATAACTGGGGTTTGAGTTTAAAGAAAGAGTATTGAGTACGTAGTTGTAACAATTTTTACAGATAGTGATATTTTTTCTCTTGATGTCCCAACGGCCTTTGTTTCCCCACTAATTTGGGTTTTCTACATAAATTTTTGAGTTGTATGATTAAATTTATTTTATTTTTCTGTGTTAGATATTATTTGTTTTGTGATAGATATTAAACATGTTTCTGCACGTGTTTCCCCACAAGTGGCATTGACGCCTAGTGGAGGAATGTCACAACAAGACTCTTAAACAGCGGAAAACTACGAAGGAT
This sequence comes from Dimocarpus longan, assembly GCA_022984855.1. Lineage (NCBI taxonomy): Eukaryota > Viridiplantae > Streptophyta > Magnoliopsida > Sapindales > Sapindaceae > Dimocarpus > Dimocarpus longan. Next base: position 37,607,008 of record CM041013.1, read on the forward strand.
TTGAAAGGTGGATGTTTTGTTATGCTTGATCACTCAAAGAGAAAGTCTATCTGAAAAAATTAGCACTAGTACTGCATTAAAATTGTTGTCAAAATCAATCAAGATTAATAAATAATTACCTTTAAAAGTTTTACAAATACCTATTTAATACCAAAATTATTAAATACTCTAATTTTAATTTTTCAAAAACAGTATCAAATTAATATAGAGCAAATTACAATTTAGCTATCCAGATGAAACGCATTTACAGGCGGAACAACTGTTTCGTTTTTATTATAATTGACCCCTCTGCCGTTAATGGATTTCAGTTAGTTCTGACAGTAAACAGTATAAAATAACGAAAAGACCAAAATACCCTTAAAAATAATTAATTAAATAAAAATTAACCAGAAAAAAATAATTAATTAAATTAAAACTAAATAATTAAATTAAAAAATTTAATAAATCTTATTCTTTATTCTTCACTAGTTACTACCAAACCAAAAATCTAACATCATCAATCAGTAAATAACAAACAAAATCATCAACAACATTTAAAACATAACCATCATCATCAATAAACAAATAACAAACAATAAATAAACATCTGGAACCATCATCATCAATCAACAAATAACAAAAAAAAAATAAACATTTGGAATCAAATTTTCTGAAATCACCAGAAAATCTTCAATCTCAACTCATCATCAATCAACTCATCTGGAGTCACTAGATTTACTTGAAGAACTAGAAAAAAAAAAAAAAAAAATCAACCTCAAAATCATCTTCAATCTCAACCAATTTTTAAACCCAAAACAATCAAACCCAATCTAATATGGGTTCAATTTCTGGGTTCGAACACCTAGAAATCAAACCCAGATTTCTGGGCTCGAGAACCCAACTGGGTTCTCGGTGAACCCAGATCTAGGTTCATCACGACCCAGATTTCTGAGTTCATTCGTGAACCGAGACTGGGTTCATTCATGAACCCAGACTGGGTTCACTCGAATAATGAACCCAGATCTAGGTTCATCCAGATGAAACCAGATCGGGTTCAAGGAAGAAGAATAGAGGAAGAAGAAGAAACGAAAGAAGAGAAGAAAAAGCGAAAGAAGAGAAGAAGAAACGGAAGAAGAGATAGTGGACGACGACTACAACGATAGAGACGACGGAGACGGAGACAGTGACGGCTAAAAAACGAGAGAAGGCTGAGGGATGAGAAAGAGAGAGAGACACACACACAGTGACAGAAACAATGTATTTTAAAGTTTTTAAAATTTATTTTTTAAGAAAATAAAACACTTAAAAGTTTTTAAAATTTATTTTTAAAAAAATAATAAAACATCAAAAGATAATTTTACCTCTAAACTAGTTAAGACTAACTGAAGTCCACTAACGGTAGGGGGGTCAATTATAATAAAAGTGAAACAGTTGCTCCGCTTGTGAATGTGTTTCAATTAGGTAGTTAAATTATAATTTGCTCAATTGGCATATGTCTCATTTTCCAAATCCAAAGGAAAGTTTAAGAATTTTATTAGTGATTGGGCTTTGAAATGGTCGACCCATTTCAATGAATTAGCCCGTGTCAATTGAGCTTAAGTGAAATGTGTGAGAACAATTTCAAACGAAACAGAATAAATTCGGATAGTATATCAACAAAAAATGCAAATGCAAGTGTCACAGATCTCACTCTAGTCAATAATTACAATTTTAGCAACCAAGTAGATGATGATGGATATAACATTTTTTCAAGGTTGTAATTTTTTTTCTTTTATTTATTATATCTCATGCTTATGTCAATTTTTGTTAGAGGAAATTACTGGTTAGCCTCCAAACATTTGTCTTATTACAATTAGAAATCATTTTTACTTTTTGTAATAATGACCTCCCCTCTACTAACGGTTTGACCATAATTGACTGTAAGAATTAACTATAGTAAAGGCATTTTGGTCAATTTATTTAATTTTTATTTTTCTTTTAAAAATTATATTAATTAATAAATAATTTAAAATTTTAAAACTTAAAATTTTAAGTTTAACACAAACAATTCTGGGCTTCTGGATTCATCAACAGTTTTGGGTTCATATCCAACATCATCAATCATCAACACAAACAAAACCACAGTCATCTTCAAACAAAAACCATTACCATCATCATCAAACAGACCCAAGAACATCATCATCAACACCATATACAATAAATACAATCATCAACACCATCATAAACACAATCATCATCAACACCATCTGGGTTTTCATATCTGGGCGTTTAGGTCGAAAACCCAGATTGGCGTTTAGGTTTCCATCTAGAAACCCATACACTGGTACTCAGACGTTTGGGTTTCCGTCTGGAAACCCGAACATCGATCTGGGTTTTTCGATCTCGAGCAAGAGAAGGAGAAGATGAAAATGAAGAGAATGAGGAGAAGGAGAAGAAGAAAGGGAGAGAGAGAGGAAGAGAGACTGGTGAAGACGATGAAGAAAAAGAAAAGAAGAAGGAGAAGCAAGAGAAGAGAGAGAGAGAGACGAGGGGTCTGGTGGGTAGGTTTTTTAAAATATTAAAGATTTTATTTTTAATTTTTATATTTGAAAATTAATTTAATCAGGGGTATTCTCATCTTTTTATTCTATTTTGTCATTTTTCAGTTATCTCAAACGATCAACTATGGTCAAACTGTTAGTACAGGGGAAGTCATTGTTACAAAAGGTAAAAATAGTTTCCTATTGTAATAAAGCGAACGTATAGAGGGTTTCCAGTAATTTGCTCGTTTCTGTTATCTTAAAAAGACTAGCTTTTTTCTCAATAACTACCGCCCTACTTAAGTAAAATACCCAACTACCTTAATAATAAAGAAACAAGATTTACCTTTTAGATATCCTAATGCATACCAAAGTACTCAACATCAATCACACACATCATTCTTAGGATGACAAATATTTACCACATGTCTCACATCTATTATATATCTACTCGATGAATAATTAATTCAAATGTTAGCTTTTTTTACCTTTGATGACTTACTTAATCGTGCAGTTTAATATATTATGATATTCTTCACTCAAAGTCTATGATACTTGTTACGTGTCTCCTTCCTATCGCGTTAACGTGTCTTATTTTCATTTGATCTCTCTTGCACCCATACAATTTTATTTTTAATATCTTCTCGACAAGTGATTGCAAGATCCAGGCACTGAAGGTTAAGATAGAGCCATGTAGTGATGAAAGCTAATTTTTCCTTACATGTATTTTATGAATTATTTTTTATAAATTTAGAAATTATTTTATAATTGGAGTTACTAAGGGAATAAATGTTGGTGAAATTAAGTAAATCAATTAGATTGACTATGTAGAATATAGCAAGTAAAGCACAAATAGATGAGTTATAACATTGTTGTACTTATTAGTATTATATTGTGTGTACTTTTTTTTTTTTTTTTTTTTGAACAACTATATATTGTGTGTACTTATTGGTATTTTATTGTGTGTAAAGCATAAAAATGATCAACTTGTCTTAGCTGAAAATTTTTGTAATTTTAGTAATTGTTACCAACTAGTCACCTTTTCTAGACATGAAAATGTTCTCCCAATGTATTAGCCCTTATTAATAGGTAATTCTTTCTTTTTGATATTTATCTGGTGTGCGTGTGCCTTTTGAGCCAATGCTTGTGGGCTTTCCTTCGACTATGTTATCGTTATTAACTAAAGGGGTGCTTTGGAACTTTTACTTTAATTTATTAAAGTTTAATATATATTTGATTTTAGAATGCAGGGAACAATTTTGATACTAAACTTGCAACCTTTAAATATGCATAATCAAAGTTATGCTTCTGCTTTTGACTCTGAAAAATAGATACCAAATGTTTTGAAAAAACTAATTGTAGAGCATATTCATAACTTGGCGATTCAAAAGCCTAATGATATAATTGCCACTTTACACTTTTCTTTATTAAAGAAAGAAAATTAATTTGCATTTATAGTAGAACCTTTTAAGAGATTCGTCAGTAATAAAAGGATTTGGTGCTTCAACCTGTGAGGCAAGGTACATCAAATTACATTGACTTCATTTTTAATATACAATTTATACATTAATCTAAGGGAAAAATCTAAAAAACGCCCTGAAATGAAAAATAACCTCAGTTTACCCCAACTTTTAAAAATATTAACTAAAAAACCTCCTACCGTCAACCAAGAGCGGTTTTCATCTGAATTTTTAGTGGTTTTGTAATAAAAACATTAAAAGACCAAAATACCCTTACAATATTAAAAAATAAAAAAAATAAAAAATAAAAATGTTGAGAATTCACAATTAAATTTATATAAAAATAAATAAATAAATTACAATTTTAAAAATTAAAATAATAATTATTATTAAATAAAAAAATTTTATTTAAAATAATAATAATTAGTATTACATCATATCTCTAACGTTCATCTTAAGATGAACGGTGGAGATTAATTAAAAAAATTAAAAATTAAAAATTAAAAATTAAAATTATTATCAGCGTTTTGTTCATTCAGCCAAACTTTTAACTAGAATCAAAATCAAAAAAATTAAAAACAAATGATAAATTAAAAAAAAAAATTAAAAAAACAAACCCAAGCATCTGGGTTTGTTGAAGAATTAACCCATGCATCTAGGTTTGTTGAAGATCTAATCCTCTGTCAACTATTTGCAACAAACAAAGATCTAATAAATGGTGGCCCATGTTCAAACACAACTACAAAGATTCTCATAAGTATAATACTCAATACCAAGTCAAGAAAAATACATTCTTTTATCTAAGCATTAGTAGTAAATCAAACATCAAACACTCCAATGGCACTATCTTTTCCAAAACCGAAAGTCAGAGGAGGAGAACAGGAACCAGAGGCGGCGAAGAAGAGTTTCCCTATCCAATGCGGTTTTGGAATCAGTTTGGAACATCAAACACTCCAACGACTTCACTTTTCAAAAACTAAACGTCAATGGAGAAGAATAGGAACCAGAGGCGACAAAGAAGAGCCTACCTATCTAGTGCGGAGGGTGCAGAGGCGAAGACGGAGCCGCTTTGGAAGCTGGACAGAATGACATTAAGCCATATTTGCATCGATTCGAGAGATTGATGAAGAAGAGACTCTCTATCCCGTGCGGTTACGGATGAGCTGCGTCGAACGAGCTAGATCTGCTGGAGATATTGACGGAGCAACTTGTTGTCGGTGGAGGAGGAAGAGAAGAAGATGAGCTGGTTGAACGGTGATCTGGTCATTGGGTGAGATTAGAGGTGGGCGTTTTCGGGTTCGGGTTGAATTTGGTTGAAAATCTCTCAACCCAATATGGATTGGGTTAAAAATTTTTCAATCCAATCCAACCCAATAAATTCTTCAACCCAACCCAACCCAACCTAATAATAATCGGGTTGATTTATGTTAAGTTGATCGGGTTGGATTTAATCCACTACGAAGATATAAAAAATTTAGTTAGTAACTTTTATAGTCTTAGTAATTTGTTTACAAATAAAATAAATACAAATAAATATTCAATGATTAAAAATAAAAGATTTAATCCACCATATAGACTATTCTTGATCTTCATCTCTAACAAATTTGCTTTTAAAAAAAAAAAAAAAAACTTGAATTTAGAATTAGGGATAGATATTTGTCGGGTTGGGTTGGGTTGGATTGGATTGGGTTAGATTGGGTTAAAAATTTTTCAACCCAACCCAACCCAATTTAATTTTAAACCCAATCCAACCCATCTCAATTTTTTTAAAGATATAACCCAACTCAACCCGATAAAAAGTGATCGGGTTGGGTTAGAGATGCCTACCCCTAGGTGAGATGATACAGAGAGAGACAATAGAGATGAGGTAGAGAGATAGTGAGATGACAGTTAAAAGGGTAAATGGAATGAGATCTGAGAACAGTAAGATGACAATTGACAGGTCTTTAATTTGTTTTTATTTTTTAATTAACAAATGTGTTCCAACTGCAATCCATAATGATAAATGACCATTTTACCCTACAGATTAACGGATCTGTTAATGTTTTGATGGAATTACTGTACTATTTAACGGTTGGACCGTTTTAACTAATACCAGGAGTGGTTTGATATTATTTTTAATTTCAGGGGGTAAAATAATAATAACCCTTAATCTAATTTCATTGCGCACTATTTTTTTTTCCTCAATTGAACCCTATATAATTAACTTCTTTATATACACATACATATATATAAAGATATATATAGGATCAGCACCTAAAAATTATATAATTTCTTGCACAAGTGTTGTTAACCTTTAAATCTAAATAAGATGAATGGTTAAGATGCACTCATTATATTCACATTTATATATCTAAATAAAGTAATGTTAAGCTTCTAAAAAATTTTGTCTAAATTCATGCCCAAATGATGTGGGTTATAAGTTGTCAATATCCTATTAATTATCACATAATTTCATGATTTATAAGATATTGACAAGTCACATACCATATTATTTGGACAAAATTTTTGAAAAGTTTAGCATTATTCAAATTAATTTGATTTCTTTTCTTTCTCTTCTTTAATGCATTCTCTTTCTTCTTTCATTATTAATAAAACAATCAACTAATGTCTTTCTCTCACACATTTATAAAGTCAAATTTTCTCTTATTAAAACTTGTACATTACGCATATTATTGTCATACAATTGTTTTTTAAAAAAAAAAAACTGGTTTATTTCTTAATTGTATTTTTATTTTAACTATAAAATGCATTCTCAACTTATTAGAAGCAACAATGTTAGTCCATTTTCAATTCTATTTTTGAGGTTATGATTTGAGTACAACTTATTTTCACTTTCCAGTAGATAAAGATTTTTTTTTTTTTTTTTGAAATTGAAAGATTTAAAAAAAAAAAAACAAAGTTAAAGGAGTTAAATAATTAAACAAATAAGAATAACTATTTAAAAAAAAAAAGGAGGGTTTTACTTAACTTGAGCAAATGAAAGTTGAAAAGAAATGTGATGTGAATAAGAAAACAGGAGAGAGAAAAGACAACATTAGGAGAGAGAAACTAATTAATTAGTTGATTGTTTCATTAATGATGAAAGACATGAGAGAATATATCAAAGAAAAGTGAACAAAGAAAACACATTTATTTGGATGTATAAATGTGAATATAATTAAGGATAACTTGTGTAAGAAATTGTATAAGAACTTGCGTAAGAAATTGTATAATACAAAAGTCATCATGTTAAAAATTATACAATTTCTTACCCAAATTGTTGATGTTAATAGCCAGACAATTCTAAATTTTCACATTGGGTTAGATCAGCACAATTTAAAGCACTATACATAGTGCTAAGCAATTTAGGTGTCTTGATGTTAATTCTATCTTCGTATCAAATCTTAATAGTCACAATATAATGGCTATTAGTAAATGCATCATTGTCTATAAACTTTAATTTTCACATTGAAAACCACTCAACAAAAATTTTCTTCTTGATGTAATAAACTATTCATCAAAAAATTACATACATATAGGTACATGAACAAAAGTAGCCAAGCATAAAGTAACTATATCCATATATATCGAACTGTAGGAGATACTAGATACATGTTATTCTACGTTATGGGCCGTATGGCAATGATAGATAGATTTGGCTGGATAAAAATTATTGGCTAATTAATGTTGTTCACAGGAGCCCATACAGACTTTCCCTCATTTTCTGTTGTGTAAAATTTTCAGAAATAATAGGGAAGAAAGAAATATAGAAAGACACAGGACAAAGACTACAGTTTGAATAGTTCTTGAACACAACTTGTAAAGCTAAAAAATAGAACCACAACTTTTCTAATAACGTAACAGCCCATAATAGAACAATTAATAGTGACTCCACTAAGAGCAGACATCTCCTAAACTTAGGCTACTCAACAAACAACAACGCTACAACTTATTTCTAGGACTGCACCAGCCACGTCTAAGTCTCTAGGATTTGCATTACCTGCATGAGCAGGTTTATACATATCATTTTCCTTCACGAGTTTCCATATTTGCACCCTTTAAAATTTATATGTAAACCTCTTTTTGTAGGCTCACCCCACTAAAATAATTTAAAAGAACATATATTGTAACTAATTCCATGTATTATCAACTATATCCTTTCTTTTAATTTCAAGAAAATATCATAAGCAAATAAATTATAATATATTTAAAAAAAAAAAAAAAAAGAAAGAAAGAAAAAAGAATAATGGAAAATGGAGGAGATCCTTCCCCGCCCTAATTAGGCCTTTTCCATAATTTTTTTTTATGGAGTCAGTAGGGTCCTCCATCTTTTTGATATAAGAAGATGGAGGATGCTTAAATTGGAATTATAATTATTCAAGGATGTGTTAGTCTTATTGTCCAAAGGTCGAGTTGTCTTTGATTTTTTAGAATGTTAGAGTTGTATTTAATAGTGCTATCAAGATAGTTCTCTAATCTGTAAGAAGAAAAAGATGGCGAGGAAGAAAAGCATAGAAACTCTAGTTGTTCACTTACGTAAGTGTTTTACCTGTTACTCCATTGGTTCGATGGCTCATTTAGAAGGATAAAAAACACAAAGTGAAGAGAGTAAAAACTAACTTGCTTCCTTCTCTATCAATGTTTCTTTGAATTTGAGAATTCTCTTGACCCTTCGCTTTTGATTTAGGGTTTTATTTTTTAATTTTATTTTATTTTTTAAATATAATTAGTTAGTATAAGTAAGTAGTCAAAGATATATAGTAATATTTTTTTTTAATTAAAGCATTGCTAATTTAATTTAAGGATCACACTGAAATTTTAAAATATATAAAGTAGGGGTGTACTATACATACAATTTTAGAGGGTGTAAGTATCGCCACTCTTCCTTCACTCTCTGGCAATATTATCTCTCCTTCAATCCTATGGCTTTGGATCTAAGTCCAAATTTTTCAAAGGATTGGGCAGCCCATTCATGCTCTCTACATGCAGAATTATTATGACATACACTTCAGCTTCTTTTAAACTCCACTCTTCCTTCTAGTTTTCTCTCTAAATCATTTTCTTCATGAATTTTAATTGATATTTACTTGGAAACATAAACTAAACAAATGAATATATGAATGTTCAAATTATGCTTAATTCAAATAAAATTTAAGATATACAATTCAACATCACAAAAATTTGCAATACTTTTAAGGGTTATTATCAATTTATCCTCTAAAATAAAAAATAATATCAAACTACTATTGATTTTGAAAATATTGGCTAAAATGGTCTAATCGTCAATTGAAATAGTAAAATAGTCAACAAAATAACGGTTCCATGAATTCTGAGGGTAAAAGGGTCATTGGGGCTTGATGACATGATGGAATACAATCGGAAAACAATGTGTAGTTTTTTAAATTAAAAAAGAAAAGAAAAGAAAAGAAAAATAAAAACCACTTGAAAACAAATTAAAAGAAGAGAAAACAAATACTCTCGCATTCTCTTTCTCTCTCGGTCACTTACTTTTTTTCTTTCTCTCTCTCTCTCTCTCTCTCTCTCTCTCTCTCTCTCTCTCTCTCTCTCTCTCTCTCTCTCTCTCTCTCTCTCTCTCTCTCTCTCTCTCTCTCTCTCTCTCTCTCTCTCTCACAGCCAGTTCTCTTTCTCTTCTTACATCATTGGTGACCAATTAGTAATGGACCAATGCAGACCAGTGCATGATGGAAGCGGAAGAAAAAGAGATCGGTCGAAGGAGGAAGCCAGTGAGGGATCAGTACGGACCAGGCAGTGATGGAAGCAGAAGAAGCTCCTACCTCACCTCCAAGTTAGACACTCTGGTGGCTGGCTTCGTTGTTAGTCAAAAAGATGAGGAAGTTGGCGACATGAAATCTTGGATGCACAAGTATGGCCTCCCTCCTTGTAAAATTGTTTGTTGGTGGTGAAGCTTGAAAGAGTGTTGCTAATGTGCATTGACTGTTAATTGGATTGTGCATTGTTTATTTTAAGTCAATCTTGAAAATTAAAGTGTTTTTTTTTTTTTTTGAAAGTTCTCTTAATGTGAAATAGTGTATTTGCTTAAGATGATAATTGGCTTACCTGACAAGTAGCCCCACAAAGGTATTTTTGATTGTTTGATTAGTCGTTCAAAGATGGATGTTAGTGATTCAGTGTTAAATGATTCAAAAGGGTTTACTTTGATTTTTTGGGTGATTAATTTTTAGGTTGTCGAATTTCTAGATTAGGTTGATTTCTGAAAGATTTCTGTGTGTGTTTAATTCTTTGTGCGTAAGATTTTGTGTCTTTGATTCTAGTAATGGAAATGTTTTGTGTTTGATTCTATATGTGGAAGATTTCTAGGTTATTGAACATAGCAGAGACAGTGAATAAAAAATATTTTAGACGGTGGATGATTTTTTTTACTTAATATTTATTTCAATTTATTTTATTTAATTATTTTTTAAATTAATCTCCACCCCATCTACTTAAAATGGATGGTGGAGATATGATAAATTTTTTCATTTAATTAATTAAATTATTTTTTATTTCATCGTTCAACGATGGAGTTGCTTGGGTTTGTTTTTTATTTTTTAATTTTATTTTATCAAATTTATTTAATTTTTTATTTTTTTCAAATTAATCTCCACCATCCATTTAAAAATGAAATGAAGAGATCTGATGGACATTTTTTAAATTTAATTTGTTTATTTTTTTAAATCAATCTCCACCGTCTATCTTAAAAGATGGACGGTGTAGATCTTATGAAAAAAATTTTGCTTAATTTATTTAATTTTTATTTAATAATAATTCTTATTTAAATTTTTTTATTTTTTATATATATTTTTTATTTTAGTTATCAAATGGTAGTTTGATAATTAACTTATTGTTTGTTTTTAATTTTTTAATTTTTTAAAATTTTTCAAATTCACAAAGGTATTTTGGTCTTTTAGTGTTTTTGTCACAAAACCACTAAAAATTTGAATGAAAACCGTTTTTGATTGATGGTACAGGAGTTTTGACTAATATTTTTAAAAGTTGTGATAAATTGAGGCTATTTTTCATTTCATGAAGGATTTTTAAGATTTTTCCTTACTTTTAAAAGCAAACACATATATGACACCTCTTAACATGTTTTTGATTCATGGATAAAAAAAAAAAAAAAGAGAGAGAGAGAAACTTAAATTTAAGACCACTTAACCATGGATGGAATTAGAAAATCATATTTAGAGACAATGTATTAAATTACAACAGTCAGGGGGTTACACTAATTAAAAATTATACAAAATCAAAGGATTTTTAAAAAAAAAATTCTAAATTTGGCACTGCTGTCAACTCTATCCTAACTTCCAGGACAAGTTATCATCTCCAGCTAATTAGACATTTACATCTCTATTCGTCACCAATTTCTTATTATTTGTATCTGAAGAATTCATTCAATGATCCATGCAAACCTGCACACATCCAGTAGCACAACTTTGCTGTGTAGGATACATGAGTTTTCACTCTAATTAAGACTCTTTTAAGCTTGAATTCTTCTTTCTCCATTTCTTGTCAACAAATACACTGGCATGAGTGGTTTAATTTGTAGAAAAAATTGAATTCTATGTTGGAAAATTTTCTTCGCCTCAGAAGAAGTGTCCTGATACGCGGGTATAGCGTGAAATTCAAATCATAGTTCTATAAAAATTTCTAATGTATTATCTGTTCATCTTTGAAATGGATCTAGCTATGGTGGACCAGTAAAATTTTAATTTCCTATGGTTTCACAAAGATATAGTTTGCAACATTCCACATATCATAAAAAAAACGCATATACCTCGTGTAAAAATCAGTGTGGTTGATTAACATCTTGCCACTTTATTTGCTTATATTCTTGACGATAGCAAATTAAAACATCATATCTGCATTGATCTGAATGAATAATTTTCTTTTAACTTAATTGATACGAATTCTATCTCCAAATAAATTCTCAATAAATAATTTTCTGTGCATGGTAATATTAAAACATATAATTCTAAACCTTTGTGGAAACATATGAAAAATATAATTCGTGTAATCGGATTTTGACAACCATGCACCCATGCAAATAGTTGATGAGTGCAAAAACCCGAGTTTCTATCAACCATCTTCATTGCTGTTAAAATTAAATATATTAGTAAACAACATAAATTAAATCAATCAATTAATCCGCTTGTAATCTTTCATATTCTAGCAAAAGAAACGAAATCAACATCCGAAATTTTAAAATTTAATGAACAGGATAACTTGAAATCACTAAAGAACGTTATTTAAATAGCTTCCGATCACAACCTTACCGTTAATATTCATAGCACACATGAATCTTATAAATTTTGATATATAACCATCTTCTCCCTTCATTGCATTTTCTAGCAAAAACTTTAAGCAAATGTAATCTGAACCAACAATGCAAAGGCCAAAGAGTGGGAAATCAAAACAACTGTTTAACAATTTTATCTTCTCTTGACCCGATGACTCCCGGGACTCAAATGGGTCTGCCTTCGGCCGCATTTCGGCCCATTAAGGTTGCCCTACGCAGCCCATATGGATTGGACTTGAAACAAAACTACGAACATTTGCTAAACCATGTATTTATTTTCCCACTAAATTCCCATTTTACTCCTAACTTTTTCTTACTAATTTCTCTCTCTTCCGGTCTGATTGGATCTAAACGCCAAGTCCTCAATCCGGAAGAGACCAAAAACAAGTCCAATTCTAGGGTTTTGGATCTCTGTACTTGCAATTCACCATTTTTTTTGAAAATTGCTTTATGAAGTTTGGTCCTTTCGACTATTTATCCATCTGGGTTCTTCTTAATTTGGATTTTAGCATCTGGGTTCGGTCCAAATTAGTCAAATTTGAAGGTTTCATTATAAAGTTTGAATTTTTACAGTTTTAGGGTTTTGGAGTTTGGATTGGTTTTATGGATAAAATTAGAACCTTTTAGGGTTTTGCTTTTCTCTGTTGGTTGCGCTTTTAGTTTCCCTTTTTGGGGTTTTTGTTTTTGTGTTCTTGGGAGGTGAAGATTGTTTGGTTTTGGATTCAAAGAAGTGATCGAAGTGAAGAAAAAAGTGAACTTTTTAGCAGCCAATGCAATTTTTGGCTAGCTGTTTTGGAGAATTTTCGGTTGTTTTAGAGATACCGAGAGTCAAGTTAGAGTTTGTAGGAGAAACCAATGTCTTGGGCAGGTCCAGATGATGTTTACCTTTCCACTTCTCTTGCCAGTTATTTAGACAGTAAGCTCTCAATTTATTTATTTGTTTATCTCATTTGCATTTGCATAGAAATTTGAATTGCTAGCTGGTCTCAATTTGTTAGGATTGTAATTTGTGAATGTTTATATGTGTGTATGGTATTGGATTGTGAAGTCTTGATTTTTTGTATGCTTGTTTGGTCTTACTATGTATATGTTGCAGAGTTTGGGATGTCATGCGCCTATATTTTATATGCTCTTGTGATTGAATTTTTGGGTTGGAGATTTAAGTTTTTATTAATATGTCCTTATTTGATTTTGATATTTCATTTCTTGGGATGTAAGGGTGTGAGATTTCGGATGGGAAGAAGAGAAGTTGGATAGGATCAATATCTCTTTGTTTATGAGATATTACTGTTTGAAGTGCAGTTATATAGTTTGTTGTGTCATATGTGATTTTGCTATCCATTGCTGCTGGTAATTTAACGGTGTAGACTGTTTAGGAAATATGTTTTTGAAGGTAAAATGTGAACAAGGGTGCTTTTAAGATTGAGGGTTTCTTATGGTTTTTGGGGAAAGTTTGCCAATTCAATTGGTGATTGCTATATGTGTAGCTTATGTGTCCAGCGGGGGCATGTAATTTTGCATGAGAGAATCTTAATTGTGTTTGGGGCTTTAACGTCATTTTTCATGCTGTAGAGAAACTTCTTGTACTGCTTCGAGATGGTCGTAAGCTAATGGGGACGCTCTGTTCTTTTGACCAATTTGGTATGGTTTTTAAGTTCCATTTTTCTTATTAATCAATGATGTTTTGTGGATTTTTCATACTAAAATTATGTTGTGATATCTGAAAATTAAATTTATGCATGTAGCCAATGCCGTTCTTGAGGGTGCATGTGAGAGAGTTATTGTTGGTGACCTTTACTGTGACATCCCTTTAGGTCTGTATGTAATTCGTGGAGAGAATGTTGTTTTAATTGGCGAGCTGGTAAGATTATTGTTTCTTTGTGTAATTTCTATTAATATTTGTTTCATTATGCACTAGCGTAGATCCTCCTAATATATTATTTATACTTTAGGACTTGGAGAGGGAGGAACTTCCTTCACGTATGACTTGTGTTTCAGTTCCTGAAATTAGAAGAGTAAGTGCTATCATTTATAATTATATTAACGTAAGTGTTACTGTTGCTGTCTGTTGACTATGGATATGATTATGGCTCACTCTATGACCTGTTAATTCTTCTCCTTTAGCACAGTGTCCATAATTAGAATTCTATTAAGCAATGGTTAGGATAGTCACATTCCATGCTTTGTAGAGATACTCATTTATGGTGAGATGTGATGACATATGGACATGGATGGGTAGCATTGTAACCTGACAAAATTAGACCAATCAATCTTAAGTGGTTATAAGATCTTGTATTGAAAGAAGCTATCAACGGTTAATCTTTACTAAATCCAAATGTGGATTCAACTAGTTGGTTTTCTGCTCCATTCTTAATGTCATTTGTTTAAAATCATTGAAGTTCATTGTCAATGGTCAGGCTGTATGTGGTAAACTTGCAGAACTTTAAAGTTATATGGTGGACTAAATGTGGGCATTAGCATATAAAAACGAAATGCATGTATCCGACATTATGGTTCTGTGCATACTTCCTTTATTAATTACGTGCTATGTAATTTTTTCAGGCACAAAAGGCGGAGAGGGAGGCATCCGATCTTAAAGGTACAATGAGGAAGAGAATGGAGTTCCTGGATTTGGACTAGCATGTCTCCTGCAGCCAGTGTTCCGCGAATATTAGGCGGTTGGTGGTGTGGGAGAATCCATTAGCTTTGAATGATCTCTCTGTGAAATCTTTGTAACATTTTTAACAATGCTTGTTTTTTATTTATGATTTGTCATTTGGGCATGTACCGATAGCTCCCTACTGATTTCTTGGTTGATAACCTCTAGTTATTCAACTTTCATCTTTTCTGTTTAGTTGGTGCCTCTCCTTCCTATACAAGTTAAGAAAAGAAACAGAAAAAAGGCATTATCTTTTAAGCTTTCTTTACATCACTTTTCATGTTTGAATTGATGAATTTTATGAAGTAAACTTTTGTCCAAACTGCCTAAAGTTTAACACATCTCCTCTTTAGCAAAAGCAGCTGTGTATTTTTCCTTTCATGAGGATGTTTAAATTTCTTCAACTAAATTTTACTGGTTTGTTTGAACAATTTTCTTTTTCAACAGTAAGAGTTATTATTTTTCAAATATGAGAACAAATATTCAGGCTATCTAAGTGGTAATCGATTTTTTATAGGTTTGGTTAAATTTGTGATTTTTTTTTAAAAAAAAGAAACTGATAAATTTGTGATTCTATTGGTATTAGTGTTTTATAATTGAAAAGGTAACTGCTTAGAGGTCAAAACCCCAGCCCATTGATCTTAGGAGTTTCTGTTGACGTGAGTTTTTAAGTTTTGTTGAGTGTAGTTGTAATATAATATTTGTGGTTAATTTCACATATTTCTACTTTCAAGACGTACTTTGATAAAATTAGTTCAAGATTTCTCACATTCCATAATTGTAAGCAATATGAAAAGGAAAAGGAAAAATAAAATAAAAACTTTAAAACATGGCAAATTTATCTATCAGGCCCATGAAACTAAGGTGGACAGCTACTACAAAAAATAATTTTACATTTTGATGTTTAAAAATATGTCCATTTTGGAGGAGGAACAGCAATTATGTTTCATTGAATGATAAATATATTATTGTTCAAGCAAAATTGTAATAATAATTCAAAATCATAAATAAATAAAAATAACAAAAATGAGGATCAAATTTCGATACATATATTTATAGAAATTAGTAAAAATATACCTCTTCCTTTCGTAAAAAAAAGTACCGAAACCGTTTATATAGCAATTTATCTTAATAAATAATATAATAAAAATCTTTAAGTCAAAATTTAATACATATTTAAATAATAAAAATCTTGTAAAAATATAGTTCAAACTTCTTATTTTCCTTTTATAATAAAATGAATTTTGTTTTAATAAATAATGTGACAAATGTTCGAAATTAAATCTATTTATAAGTATTAATGAGTAATTTTATATATGTACTGTAAAAGTATATATATCTCAATATCATAAAAATATAAATTTTTTATTTCGTGAGAATAAATATTATTTTAATATTATTAAAATGTATTTTTACACATCACTGGTACGTTATTTAATCTTGATAAATTTTTATAAACTTTGAACATTATTACTTTAATTTATAATTATTGAAAAAATATATTTCTTCCAACAACTGTCAACCAAGTCTGACCTCACTCTCTCTCTCCCTTTCACTTCAAGACTCAAACGAGATCTCAACACTTCTGTGCGTGTGTCAACTGTTGACATCAGATCCAGTTAAACAAAACAGAGTTCCTCTCAGAATCCGTCTCTCCGTCTCTCTCTCTGTCAACGACAATGGCTACCAAGCCAACTAAGTCGCCTTTCCTCCTCCTGCTTCTGCTCTCAAGTGGTGTTTTTTTTCTTTCAGTAACCGAGGCTTCAGTGCATGAATACAAAGCAGAGAGATTTGTCACCAAAGGTAATGCCTTTGTGGTGCATGGAGGCAGTGAAGGCATTTACTCTTCTGTTTCGGATAGTGGTTTCGATGACTCCGCTGCTTCTGCCGACAATGGAGATGCTTATATACGGTGCAAATACTCTCCTTTTTTGGCATGTTTTGATGTTTAAGTGCATGTTTGTGCTTGTTTTTGTTGGTTTTTTGGGTCGGTGGTTTGTTGGTTTTGGTGGGGTTTTGATTGAATGTGTTTTGATAAGTTGTTCAAGTTTGTGTTATCAATGTATGGTTTTTTGTGGTTTTGGTGTTGACTTGTTGGGGTTGTGATGAAGATGTGAAATTTGGAATCTTGAAATTGGAGGTTGTGTGGTGCAAATTGGGAATGATCGAGTAGAAAGAGAGTCAATCGGCTAAGTTTGTTGAATTTTGGTTTAAATTTGTGGAATTTGTAGATATTATTGCATGCTTAAATGGAGTCTAGCATGATTTTTGAGCTAGGTTGCCTGAAATGGATGTTTCATTGGTGGCTAATATATGTGGATGGAGAAACATGTTATGTTAGCATTCTCATGTCCTGAATTGCTTATAAGTTAACTAAATGTGCATTTCTTGAGTTATATGTCTCGTCTGAAGTAATGGGCATTCGTAAAATGTAAGTTATTGCAGTAATGTTTTATGCAAGAAGAGAGAAAAGAATGAAATAAGCTGAATTGAAACTGGATGTCATGTAAATGTGTTTTCCGTTTTTTCCTGTTAAGTTTCTGATTGGAGAAGGTTCATATGATCTTTATAACAAGGAGTTGTATGTTGTGGATAAGTTTCTGTTAACAATCTTTGTATGATCTTTTATCAATAGTGAGTGCTATGTTTTTGTTTGGTTGTTCTTATTGACTCATCTTATGCCGTAATATGAAACCAGTTTTGACAAGATTAAATTTCGGAGACCTGAGGGAAATCACAACTTCAGCTCAACATTGATCCACGCCCTTATTTTTGAGGTGGAAGACAGAGAGTTGATTGGAGGTTCAGCCTATGGGGGTCAAAGAGCTGTTTGTTGCACAGCAGATCTTGCAAAGTTGGGAGTGTGCAAAGAAGGAGGCGTAATTTTTCGGCCTTCCACCAGGGATCTGAGCTGGCCCCGAGTGTTTGGTGTTGCATTCAAGGAAAATAGGCAAATTACAACGTTGCGGCCGACATCAATACCAATTACTAGAACCGGGATGTATAACTTGTATTTCATTCACTGTGATCCAAACCTTAAAGATTTGGTGATAGAGGGGAAAACTATATGGAAAAATCCTACTGGCTACTTGCCTGGTAGAATGGCACCACTAATGAACTTCAATGGATTCATGTCCCTCGCTTTTGTGCTACTTGGAATATTTTGGTTCTCGCAGTATGCAAGATTTTGGAGAGAAATTCTTCCGCTGCAGAACTGCATAACACTAGTGATAACACTAGGCATGTTTGAGATGGCTCTTTGGTATTTTGAGTACGCCGAGTTCAACGAGACCGGAGTTAGGCCAATGGGAATCACTGCTTGGGCAGTCACGTTTGGTACTGTTAAGCGCACAGTTGCACGTCTTATCATTCTGATGGTTTCAATGGGTTATGGTGTTGTGAGACCTACCTTAGGTGGTCTTACATTGAAGGTTATCATGCTTGGAGCAACCTTCTTTGTGGCATCTGAAGTGCTTGAGTTAGTGGAAAATGTCGGAGCAGTCAGTGATCTCTCGGGAAAGGCTAGACTGTTTCTGGTCCTCCCTGTGGCAATTTTGGATGCTTTCTTCATTATCTGGATCTTCACCTCTCTCTCTGCCACTATAAATAAACTTCAGGTACTTAGTTGCGTCCTCATAATAATGTTTACTTCGTTTTTATATGCAATTTCATTAACTAATGATACTTGAAGCAACACAATGTACTAGTTCTTTTTGTTTGTAGACTCTGTGTTGTGCTAACTAAATCAGTTAAAATCTTTTTTCGTATTTTGTCTATTTTATAAGCAAGAAAAGCTATCCTAAATCCTATCTCGGAGACTAGATGATAACCTTTTCTTGCTGGTATGATGCAACAGGCTAGACGGATGATGGTTAAGCTGGATATCTACCGGAAGTTTACAAATGCTTTAGCAGTAGCTGTCATTGTTTCTGTTGGTTGGATATGCTATGAGGTAAATATCATCAAGTTCCAATCACATTATTGCATTAATGATGCTAGTTTATGTGATTTGATTTAGCTGCCTCATCAAATACACTTCTAAATTTAACAATAACTAGAGAGAGCTTGCCAGGGACTTTAGTACTGGAAAAAGAAAAATGATACATAATATTGTTGTATGAAATATTTATAAATCGTAGGATAGTTCTTATCAAAAAGGTCAAGAGAAGATGTTTCAAATATTATGCTTGAAAGAGTACCTTTGCCCCCTATTTGGAGTCCAGTCAACGAAGAAATATCAAATCTTGTGATTTGTTAGATCTATGCTTTCATATCCTCTAATTTATTTCTAGATTTAATTTCATGCAAATTTTATAACTCCCTGATTGCAGCTATATTTCAAGTCAAATGATGCCTACAACGAACATTGGCAAAATGCCTGGATCATCCCAGCATTCTGGCAAGTACTATCTTTCTCGTTGTTATGTGTCATCTGTGCTCTTTGGGCGCCCTCTCAAACTTCAACACGGTATGAATCCTCAGTTGTAGCCAGAATCATAGCCCTCTTGAAATTTATTTACAGTCATGGAACTCAGTATTACGTCTTCTTAAATTCTCATGCTCTTGATCATCAATATTCAACTCTTTCCACTCATAACAGGTATGCTTACTCAGACGACACAAACGAAGAGTTTGACAGGGATGAAACTTCTTTGACTCTCATAAAACCATCCCCAATGACTTCAAAGGAAGTTAGAACTGCACCATCGGAACCTAGACCAATCCAAAGCAATAACAAAACATCGGATGGTAATGATTTAGAAGAAGACAAGACCGAGTAAGCTAAAATGCAGCCACGATGTTCATTATCGTCTCAATCATTTGATTCACTAAAACTGTATGGTCTCGTTCTTGTTGCAAAAAACCTCCAACCACGTTCTGAATCTACACTGGAAATTCCATCAAGGTGGGGATTGTTGAGAAACACTGAAGTCCACTTTTGTTACACAAGCTAGTCATCTTGATTTGTCATCATTTAATTCTCTTCAATAGTTAGTTTCCAGGAAAGACATTACAAAACACTATTGTCACATGTTTGTTATACAAATATAGATTGTTAGTTATTTGTTGTTGTTTTACCATTATCATGTATCAAAATTGATGTGCTCTAGTTTTCATGTCAATTGTCTTCATTCATGTTTATTCTATAAAATTTATATGACTCTAGTTCTTTTGAGATTCTTTCTTGTACGTTCAGGAACTTTCTCGTATGTTCAGGAAATTTCTTTGTTAGATCAATATTTAATCTTATAATTCAGTTTTAAAGTGAGGACGACCGTGTTGAAATGGCCTTGTATGACAATATTGAATTGATTCTTTTAGGTGTTGATTCAAAGGGAAGCCCCTCTTGAATAAAATATGAGGTGATTAGATAAATGGGGCGATTAGGTGAACGGCTGCAGAATCTATTGGTGTCTCAAGAACAAGTCCAAGGATGGTTTGCTTGCTTTCACACAACTGAAAATGATATGAGAAAACTTAAACAAGCAAATTATACATGTTCCTTTCACAATCTTTAAAGCACATGCCTGACTTCTTGATGGCTTGAATTCTCAAGTCATTAGGCCTTGAAATAAAGGAGGTAATACGGTTTTGATAGATTTGACCTCATTAGTTACTAGTTAATTAATTTTTTGGATTTGGTTTTCATTGGATTGAGATTTGAAAGATAGCGTAACATATAAGCATAATTAATATTAAGTACTTTGTTAATTAGTCATGTAAACTTTATTCGTATTTATGTAAAAATTTAGATTATTGACACTTGGATTGTTTGAGAGAGAGTTAGATTAGTTGACATGTAAAAAAATTAATTGATTAATTAAATTTTTTTATCTTTTTGTGATACCATTTATAATGGAACTAATTCAAACTGGGACATTATCAAACTCAATGAACATCTTTTGTCATCAAATCATATTGAGTTAGTGTATTTAATTGATTATTTGAATTGAAAAAAATTAATCACTAATATGATATGGTAGATATAAATTGATACGCATCCGTGGTTGAGATAATAGCATAGTGGTAAGCTATTACCAACCCATGATGTACACCTCCCACAATTTATGAAACTCGTTCCCACCCCCCCTTTCCTTTCGATGTGGGTTGTTTTCTCTCACTTTAGGAGCTATTCCCTGAACCGTCCTGTTAAAGTCTAATTTTGTTTGATCCCGACTATCTTCTAGGTTAATATTAGTACTCAAAAAAATAATAATAAGAAATTGATATGTATCCACATCATCTCTTCCAATAGTAAATCAAACATACCTATCAATACTTTTTTCTTCTAACTTTTCTTGCTAATTTTTCCTGGTTAAGAAAGTAATCAATGCAAGAGCACATGGAGTTTGAATATCTGCACATGATATCCAATTGCAGTGAGGGGCTCCAGTAATATAGTTGCTGTAGGCCAGAAGGGAGAAAAATTAACCCAATTGGTCTTTTACTTTTTGACTCTTTTTGCCATTCATGTGCACAAGCACAACCACCAAAAACAGTCCCCCAAAAAATCTTTTGGATCTCAGCTAATTATGGCACAGACCTGAAACTCATAGTGAACTTGTAGAACTTAAAATGGATTTTCCCAAAATTAGTATAGATGCTCAATCAAAGGTGGTTGAGTTGGAAGTCTCAAAATCTTCAGCTTTGAGCCTATTTTTTTTTTGGGTCATGTTAGGCTTTGGTTGGCCAGGTTATAAAAGGAAAGGCAATAAGTAGCTTTAAAGATGATAAAGTTGAAGCTTTAATACATTTAAGTGTAAATTTAGTAAGCTTTCCTGAAGTTTGGTTAAAATATAAGCTGACCTGATCGGTTGGTACTCTTCATGACAATTCCTGTAAAGAAGGTTTCCCAAGACTTTCTAAATACTTCAAGACAAATTTTAGTATAGGTTTCAAACAAATTGCAAAGTACTAGGGTATCAAAAATTTTGAAACCGTGTAAGTAGGTAGGTAAATGAGCTAAACTTCAGAGGTCGTTGAAATTTATGAACAAACCGTTAAACAGCTGGAAAGAAGAATGAACCAATGATGTCACCATTTATGCAAGTAAAAATAGAAACTCAAGTACTAGAACTGAAACGAAAAACTCGAACCGAAACCACATAAAAATGCATAAATTGAAGAATACAAGTATGTAGAGAATTTCACATCATTTCCAAATATGGAGGAGATATTGAGTCTAGTCGACCTTTATACTATTTTTGAACTTGAATAAACCATGTAGGGGTTGCTATGAAGATCAATGTAGTTTTATATGTTTTTCCTTATCAGCTATTTAGCTACCTCTCAGTTTCTTGTAGATTCTTTCTATTTCTAGGTTGGTGATCAAGAAAGATGGTCTCTGAGCAATCATGCCTCAATTGCATTTCCTTTTTCGAAGCTTGCTCTAACATAGACTAGATTCCCAAATATCATACTTCAATAATTATATTCTAAAGACTACAGGAAAAAAATTCCTACGAGGATCCATTTCCATTAAATTCTCATGTTTAAGTAGTCGTCAATTTCAATAAGTTTCACACTTGTTTACACCATAACAAGTCTATATCTCATATCAAACATTTTCAACAAATAATGTAACTAATTAGTAGTGCTTGATTCCATCTAATTGAAAACCACAATATCGGAGAAGATATGATAAACTACCTTGTGAGACTGTGAAAGCTTATTGCAGATTCCGTTTTCCATATACATTTGACGGGAGAAAATATAAACTAATAAATAAATCCAAGGCTGTTTAAAAGAAAAAAATACAAAAATTCTTCCTGATATCGTGGATAGTAATACAAAACACACTTTCAAATTCAACATAAACCATATGAACAAATGGAACAAAAATCTAAAAAATTAGTAACAAAACAATAATAGTGCTTACAATGCAGAAGCATTCAGCTGAAGGACCTGGCCATGCCAGAGAGCTAACCTCCTATCTTGCCGGAGAATTTTGTCCTTTTAGGCAAATTGGAAATCGACCAATGATGCATCAAAGAGTTCGAGAGCACACGGCAGCCCAGATTGACCAGCACCCATCAACCAAACACTCTGGAAAAAATTTAAAGAATGTGTCCTAGTTTCTAAATTGGCAAAACTCACCTCATTGCTTCACTGTGATCTCCTCCTGAAGTTCTGGGATACAGGGTACCCCTCGAAGAAATCCAAGACAGCGGTCTCCAAATCCTCGACTGAGTACTTGATGTAATTCTCTGGATGCTTTCCACTCTCTATATGGCTCCTGAACCGTCCAAGAAATGACCTATAAGCTGGAATCAACTTCTCAGATATCGATATCCTTAGCTCCTCACGAAGCTGAGAATCCGGTATCAACCATGTAGCTTGAGTCCTATGAACCTCCTCAAACATAGCATTGAAGCTCTTGAACCTCTCTCTCAAAGCACTCTTCGACACCCCAGAAGAAAAGCCCCCACTAACATGCAACCCCTCATCTCTTAAGCAATACAACACATTCACCCAAGTTGCTCGCTGGTAATTCGTCGCAGCCTGCCTAAATTTCCCCGTCATCTTCTTCAAATAATCATCTCCAATCATTTCTCTCAACTCAGGTGACCCTTTCACTTTTTGAACAATATAGTGAACGTTATTCATCATAAACAAATGTGCCAAAGACGTATCTTTATAATGCTTCGACTTCCCCTCCAAATTGAATTGCAAAATCACAATAATCCAAATCAAATGCAATGCCAAAGGGGTCTTCCCTTCCAACTCCGCGAAATCCATATCCGGAGTCGAAGGATCACCCGAATACCTCGACCCCGTTGAAGGCTTGGACACTATAAGCTCAATCAAAGTCTGCTTATAATCCGAAATCAAACTAATATAATTCATCACATACCTAGTCAACGGATGAATCGTCCCGCCAGGCACTGGAACCCTTGAAGGCTCCCTCAAAACCGCATTCTCAAACTCCGACAGAATCCCCCTTGCAGCCTCAGCCAACCGCGACAAAATCTCCACCGCCTGCACCCTAATTGAATCACAAGATTTTGAATCAAACACCACCTCAACATCCGGTAACAAATCCTCCATCGCATCATGCAAATCCAATATTTTAAACAACTTCTCTGGCGACCTCCTACTAATACTAATGGCCTCCGCGAAATTAAACAACTGTATCGCAGGCCCCTTCACCGTCTCCATAAAACAGGCATCATCAATCCTAGTCCCCAGCCCATCAAATATCTGCTCACACAACCTCTTCTCACTCGCAAACAACACCCGCACGCATACCTTGGCCGCCCTTATCCATCTCCTTATCTTCCCCTCCAATGCCTCCCACTCCAACCTCTGAATATCCCCAATACTCAACTTCTCCACCCCAAGTCTCTTGAAACTCATATCCACTGCAGACTTCCTCACACTCCCATACACCTGTATACACTCTCTCGAATACCCTCCATTAATCATCCTCTCAACTATACACCTAAGATCCTCAATAGTCTCTTCGGGTATCAAGTCAACCTCCCTAATACTACTAGTAGACCTATAACTAGACACAACACTACTACTAGTACTACTCTCGCTATGTTTCAACACATCACCATAACCACCACCAGCAGCCTCCTGGTCATCATAAAAGCCAGTGTTTTCACTGGTTTCAGCGCCGATTACGGACGAGGAGGCGGGATCGGATAAAAGGGAGTCAATATCAAGAGCATGAATGTGAACAAGTAAGAGGTTTCGAAACTCATCTTCGAGACGGGCCATGGCGATCTGGATAGCCGAGTTGACTTTGGTTTGGTTGTTGTTGGAGGAGGATTCAGACATGCTGGTGGAGGATAAGGACCGTTGGATTTCATCGACGGCTTGTAAGTAGCGGTCAACCTCGCAGCGATCACCTTCGAAGATCATCTTCTCGCGAGCTTCTTCGGAGACAGTGGAGTCCCAGCGGAGGATTATCCTCTCTGCTGAGTCGAAGCTGGTCCAGTAGCAGCTCTCCGGTGGCTCCATGGAAGAAGGTCTGGATCAAGGTAGAGTTTGTGGAGGGTGTTTGGTGAGTCGGAAAAATGGTTTTCTCGGGAAAAAGATGGTGTATGGAGGAAGATGGGAAGGTTTGTGGTGTGGGTTTGAAAGGTTTTTTGGATCAAAAAAGGAAAATTCAAGCTTTTTGAAGATTGAAGAATCACTGTAGACGGTGTTTGTGCGGGTTTTTTTTTTTTTTTTTTTGAGTTTTTGGTGTCTCTCTTGAAAAGGTGGTGGGGTTTTTATTTTTTATATATATTTTCTTTTTTTGGGCTTTAGGCAGTGAAGGAGAAAATGAAAATTATTGTAATTTTTTAAAATTTTTTAATTTCTTTTGGGTGGTTTTTTTTTTTAAAGGAAAAAATGTTGGTCTAGTAAGGCAGCTGGGAGATATTTTGTCTTGATGTGAGAATTTTGAAAGATGGGTGGTGGTGAGTGGTGACTGTTAATGTGGAGAAATGATAGAGAGAAAGGGACTTTTAATTTCACAAATTTTTTGACTTTTTATTTTAAATTAAATTATTTGAGGTGGGATCTTTTTGGGTATATTCTTGGCAAAGTTAGGGCCCAAGGTTTTGTTTTTTGGGTGAAAGTGTTAACATGGGCCTTAGATGGGCTTGTTTGGTTTCATTTTTGGGGGGGGCTGAGGTGAAGGGATGTTCGTTTTTAGCTTGATTTGGAAAGTTCAACTTTTTGAGTGGAAGTTGCTGTTAGCTATGACTTTATGTTCGAAGTTTGGTTAAATTGTCCAAGTTAATGTCTAATAGTGGAAAAAAGTGAACGTGAGAGGGATTGTAAACCTAAAATTCGTTATGTTTTGCGTCGGAGTCTTCGAACATGTCAAAATATTGAAATTTATTTGTTCCTATGTAGCGATTTACTGTTTTTACTTTTAAGAACATGTGATGAATAAAATAATAATCTCTTAAGGGTTTTTGGAGTTTTTTCGATTTATTGATTGATTTTTTTCTTTTAATAATTAATTATCAAAATCTGACAAGACCCTCTTAGAACTCTACTCTGGTACTCGAATCCTTATTGCAAATTTGAAATGGAAGTGTAATAATCACTTAATTTATGAGAGCACATTACATTCATCTATTCACGTTAAAAGCTATTTTTATTATATCTATATATAATATACAAAATTATCTAATATGGATGTCAAAAGATAATATTGTACTATAGATGTACATAGAAGTAGTAGATGTTAGTTCTAACTTCAAATTCAAACAAAATGAGATATCTTCAAAGATTAAAGTTGATAAGAAATATTGTTAAATCAATAAAAATAATTTTAAATTAAAAAGAGAGAGAGAGAGACAGAGAAAATTTATTCTTTTTCATGCATTAATTGACACATTAAATATACAAATTCTAGATGCATGATTCCTGTTAAACCCAGCCAAGCAACAGCTTAGTGTGCTGTCTCTACGTTCTAATTAAATTAAATTTAATTAATTACTTATTAACGAATAATTAGCATATATTCCTGTTTACCCCTGCTGCCTCGACCCAAATTAATTTCAGTTATATATGTTAAGTCAACTTATTGTCTGCCAAAATCCGACGAAATTCACGTGCATCCGTGCGCAAACGAATAATTATTGTTTACTTAGAGAATAATTTTGTATTATCTTATTGATTAAGAAAATTAATCTAATCAAAATTGTAATGCAATAGAAGCATTAGCTTTGTTGTTTCGATTTTTTTTTTAGGATTTTTAAGAATCTTTTTGTATGGTGGGTGTGTGCTAATGTTGATTAGTTAAATTGATTAACAACAATCTAGAGGACTTTAATTAGTTTTTAATTAGGAGTTGCACGACTGTTGCTGCAGAGAGTGATTTTGGAAAGAGAGAAAAATTTTGGCTTTTTCTTGATGTGCTTTTGGATCGTGGCTCGTGGCTCGTGGATTATTGTTGTCAATTTAAGCATTTTCATGTGCTATTCTAGTGCAAGCGTTCAATTTTTTTTTTCAACTGATCTGTCACGCATTCTTCTTCATAGTCAAATTCGAAAGAACATTGAGTGTTTTATTTTGGAGGACTAAAACTGAGACCGAAATGAACTTAAAAAACTACTGAAATCAATCGAGATAGGATGCTGATGGTGCAATTCGAAATATTAAAATGTCAACGTTTAAATACTGGTCAATTCAGATCCACAAGCCCAATGCTGTAAATGTAATCAAAACAGTACAAAAAGCAAATAAAAACAGAGGAAGATGGTCAAAAGAAGAACAAATAACGTCAAGAATTTTTAAGTGGTTCGGTTCAAAAAATACATACATCCACGGTTCTTTTCTCACTATTTTAGTAGAGTAACGGTATACTTTCACTCAATATTTCTCTTCTGATTTACAATGAAAATGACCCCCTATTTATAAAGGGAAATGATATAATTAAATACAATTAATCTGACAAATCATAATTAATTGATCATTTTCAAGCTTGACATGCAATAAAGTCAACTCCAACAAAACTGAGCTCTGACATAACTCATACATAGTAGTTAAGATTTCTTTAAATCATACTACAATTAGTCTAAAACAAATTTCCTTAACGTATACGGCACGCCATAAACTGAGTCTAACCTCACTTTGGGCGAGCTGAAGTTGTTAAGGATGATTAGCGACCTTAGCTTGGTAGTAATATATGATCTCGGTTTAGCGAGCTCGATGTCGCTGGATTATTACATACGCACGCTATAAGCTAGGCGAGCAGGAAGTTGATCTTGTCTATTGGGCCAGCTTATTAGGAACTAGTCCAATTGGGACGATCCAGAAAATACTCATTACAACTCCCAATTGAAAATGATCTATCCACATAGAGGTGAGAGGTCAACCCACATATAATAGTGAGAGAATTGTTATTATATATTATTATTATTATTATTATTATTTGGATTTAACGGATGGATGCCGAACTCATACAACATATAATGAGAGACATAGGGGTTGTTGGCGTTGTCACATTGAATTTGAAGTTTGTATTCAATAATCAACATTACATTTCGACCATCAAGTTAGTTTTCAATCTAAAAATTTTTTTGTTCTTTAATCTTGCATATAACTATGTAGATTGATTTTCAGTAGAATTAGTATTTTTTATATAACTGATCATTAAGTTTATATATATATATATATATCACAAGTACACGGTAGTTGGAATCAATTGAAATCTCCTAAAAAGGGGGACAGAATAATTCACATCAAGTATAAAAGTAACCCACAATAGGTAGGGAAAAATCCACAAATTTATGAGAAATGAGTATAGAATCCATTATCTTGAAAGGTAAAAGTTGACCATGATCTTACCATTAAATCATTGTCCAAACCACACCGATCGTCAAATTCGGTTAACTAGAAAATTAGTGCAATTCAAATTTAAATGCTATGTTCAAATAGATGAGGTTCATCGATGGATCAATTTTATACATAAATTAGATCAATCTAGTATCAAATATCAATGAATCATACTAATAGTGAAAAAGTGTCTAAAATAAATCACATGATTTTTTTTTCCGATACTTAATAAATAAAATATTGAACAATGGTCATGTTGCTAACATTAATATAGTAATTACCATGCGCACGCAGAGTATGCTCATGATCAATAAAACTTGCGGATTTTAGAATAAGAGATTTGTATCGTCCCATCAAAAATTAAGTATTTACGTTAAATTTGTGATATTTATTACTAAATTTCGAGAGTTTTATTATTTATTTTATAAATGTAAGGTTGTGTAATGTTCTATGAGATTAAATTTAATATGTGAAGATGAATATTCTATGGTTAATATCCATAGCAAAATCTGAAAATTGTTTGGAATTAACTTCCATTCTCATTTTGTAGTTAGTGACATTAGAAACATAATTGACAACTTACCATTGTACAGAAAATGCAGAATCATTTTCTCATAAACTGTGTTTTTATATAATAAATTAAATTTTGTACATGGAGCTCAAGATCACTGTCCTGGTTCAATGTGTGCAAGTATTGGAGTCTGAAGAACTTCTTTTAATTATCAAAAAAAGGTTTTTTTTAAGGGTTAGCAGAATTTTTTAAGGGAGTTGCTGATATATTAATGGGTGCAGTGGGTTTATTGTTGTCTGCCAGGTTAGAATTGAAGGATGGAAATTCTAGAAATAAAAATTGTATTTGTATATTGATCCAATGAAATCTCCAGCTGTATTGAGGTATGACCATAAAGCAGCGAAAGGTTGACTTATTGATAAAATGTTTTTAATTTGAAAATGAGTTGGAATTTTTCAAGTTCCAAAATGTGCTTTCAGAATTCAGATATTGTTATCAGAATTTATTAGTGAATTGGAACTCATTTGGTTAACAAGTTTTAGGCCCTTGTGTTCTAGATTTTTGGCAATGAACAAGGAAGCTATTCTGTAAACTAGGTCTTATAGATTGACAAATTCTTGGACTGTCTTTTTTCATTTGTGTGAATTAAAACACGAATACAAATTTGAAGTTAATTATTGAGGTCTAAATAAGTTTCATGAATAGATGTTTCTTTTTCTTTTAGATTATTACTAAAAAGACTAATATTAGAACGTCTTTTAGTATTAATTTAGAGATTATATGAAGTTTTTTAATACTCGAAATTTGTACATATATCGCAGCTTTATCTTACAAAAGAGAACCTCAAATGGATTTAAAAATAGACAATACTAATCAATCTCAAACCAAGAAAATAATTTCAGTAATTACTGAAGTTCAATTATCGTGAGTCAACATAAGTTTGCTTCTTTTAGTGTTAGCCGAGGGTTCAAATGAATTTTTTAATGCTCAAAACTTTTGTCAATATTGGAACATTACCATAAAAAAAGATAATCTCAATTGGATTTAGCTCTCATAATTTCGATCATTGTTGGTCAGTATAAGTTCATGGCTTTTAGTTTTACTCGATGGGTTAAATAAATTCTTTACTGTTAAAAACTTTCATCAATATTAGAGCTTTATCTTAAAATAAAGGAACCCCAATTCTATTCAAAAACAAACAACACTAATCAACTTGAAAACAAGAAAAATCATGATTCTCACAGATTTTATTTATCACTAGTTAACATAAATTCACATTTTTTAGTGTTAGTTGAGGGGCCATATGTAGTTTTTAATGCTCAAAACTTGAGCGAATATTTGGCTCTATATTGAAAAAGAGAACCTCAATCAGATTTAAAAACAAACAATAGTAATCAACCATAGAATAAAAAAAGTCATAGTCTATAAATGATTTTGGTTCATGTAAATTCTGGTCATTTATTTTTAGTTAAAGAGCCAAATAAAAGTTTTATCACTCGAAACTTGAGTGAATATTAGAGTTTTATCTGAAAAAGAGAACTTCAATTATATTTAAACATAGATGACGTTAATCAACTATAAAACTAGAAAAATTACACTTCTCGTAATTTTGGTTAGCGTAAGTGCGTATCTTATAGTGTTAGTTAAGGGGTGAAATGACGTTTTTAACGTATGAAACTTACATAAATATTAGAGTTTTATCTTTAAAAATGGGACTTCAATTGGATTTAAAAACCGGCAACACTAATCAACCTTAAAACATGAAAAATCACAGTTTTCTCACACTATCAGTTATCGTCAGTCAGCATAAATTTGCGTCTTTTAGTTTTAATTGATAGGTCAATAAATTTTGTAATGCTCGATTTTTTCGTCAATATTAGAGCTCTATCTCAAAATAGAGGATTTCAATTAGATTTTAAAAACAGACAACTCTAATTAACTATAAAATAAGAAAAATCATAATTCTCAAATGATTTTGATCATTGTTGATCAGCACAAGTCACATGTTTTAGCGTTTGTCGACGGGTCAAACAAAGTTTTTAAGCTTGAAACTTGAGTGAATATTGAGGTTTTTTCTTGAAAAACAAAACTGTAATCAGATTTAGAAATAGCCAACATTAATCAACCATAAAACTGGAAAAATCACATCTCTTACATGATTTTGCTTAGCATAAGTTTGTGGCTTTTAGTGTTAATTAAGAGGTCAAATGAGGTTTATAACACTCAAAAATTACGTGAATAATGAAGCTTTATCTAAAAAAAGAGTATCTCACTTAAATTTAAAAACAGACAACAATAATCAGCCATAAAATAACAAAATTATAATTCTCACACGATTTTAGTCATCATCAATCAACGTTAGTTTGCATCCTTTAGTGTTAGTTAAATAATCAAATAATTTTTTTAATGCTCGAAACTTTCGTTACTACTGGACTTATTGCTTTTTTTTAATTATTTTCATGATTTTTTTATAGTCAACTATTAAGTATTTAAACTATAATAGATATGTGGTATTAAGCTTCTTTAACATATAAATTTTTCTTTAAAAGTAACTATTATATATACAAAAAAAAAAAATTTGTAATATTCACATGGATATATAAATAAATTTCGTGGTAAAGGTGTTTTAGTGGTGGGTGTTGTGAGGAGGGGTTACCTCTGCTTTTCCCGTAAATCCCTTGTCGGACACCATTAATGATTTACTACGACAGTAAAACTAGTTTTGCAGAAAGATTTGGGGCGGTTTCAGGCCCATGCTATTCTTCTTGTTCATATGAGGCCCAACATAAACCTTCCCCACTTTGTGCAAAATTTAAATACATTTAGTTTTAGGAGCGTTTATAGTTTAAGAAACTCATAATATATTTTGCAATAATTAAAACTCCTCACACAGGGGATATAAGATTTGGTGGCTCAAACAAATCCAATAGGGTGCTAGACTTACTATGTTTAATTTGGAAAATATAATAAAATTGAACCATCGCGTCAAGCAGAGCTGAGAAATAGAAAAAATGTGCTTCTCATTGAACTTCAATTATACATTAAATTTCATTTTACACTCATAAATCAATCAGTTTACATTTTGTTGAGGCATTCACTACAGAATTAATCATGTACAACGTAACTTTTTTTTTTTTTTCATATGCCAACTTATAAGAACAAATCAAATCAAATCAATCTGCTAATTTTTGCATTTGTACATATATGTACTCTGTCTTCTAACTTCTAATGGGAGCTTCTCTAGGACAGACATTGGCATGTAAATATCCAGGAAATGTTATCCTGCAGATTGTCCGCACTAAAGAATTTTTTCAACTCGTAGTAATGTAGCCATGGTTACTCACCTCCCGTGATCCTTATAATAGTTTTTTATCACTTCAGAAAACAATTGATTCCTTCACAGAAATGCCATGTCAATGCTCCGATGGATCGTAGTAGACTTCTGACCCATGTCTCCTCCCGGATAGCTCACCAAGTGGCCGTTCATTCAAGCTGGACTGGGAACTATCCGCGCAGCCATTTCTTAGTGTAGGCAGTTCCTGCAATGTCCTACCTTCCATGCCAGTCGGATCTGTCTGTATTTCTAGTATCCGTCTCACAGCTTCGCTCATGTCTAAGCGAACCTCAGGATTGGTTTCCGTGCAGGTTAAAGCGATGTGGAGAAGTTGTTCCATTTCTCCAAGCGAATTCCTGGAGCTTGCAATTTCAGGATCAAGCAATTCGGTTAGTCTCCCCTCGGACAAGGCTGATGGCACCCATTGGACCACGTCAATCCCTCCTTTAGAGTTGCTGAGATACTGAGAAGGGAATTTTCCCGTCAGGATTTCTAGAATGATGATTCCTAGACAATACACATCACATTTCGGTGAAGCTTTTCCTGTCTGCTGAGCTTCCGGGGCCTTGTATGCGAATAATGCTTGAGCTTGACTAGCACTGTTGATCAATGGCTTGAAACCATATTCTGAAACCAATGGCTCGTTTTCTGGTCCAAGCATAATGTTGCTTGATTTTAGATCACCATGAGGCAAGTCAAGATGTGCAAGTTCTGTATGCAAAAAACCAATTCCTCTAGCAATTCCTTGAACAATCTTCAACCTGGCAGGCCAATTGAATTCATCATGTGACGTTCCGCGATCACCTATAAGAAAATTGAATAAGTTCATCAATGATCAATACAACAATGGTGTAAAAAAAAAAAATAATAATACTATATGCAAAATTGATAAATTTGGATAAGTTGGTACCATGTAATAGATAAAGCAAGCTGCCTTTTGGTATGTACTCATAAACTAAAAGTTTCTCTTCTTTCCTGTAATGATAACCCAAAGGAGCCAAAATGTTACGATGTTTTAGCCTTACAAGTTTTCTAATCTCTGCATCAAATGCATCTCTTCCCATTGTATTCATGTCTCTCATTCTCTTCACCACCACAGAAACCCCATCCTCCATTACTGCCTTATACGAAGACCCTAGTCCTCCATTTCCAAGCACTTCTGCAGCTGCCTTCATCAAATCAGGCAACCCGAAAACACCCTTTTTGTCGTTAACTATGACCAAATCAGTCATTCCATTACCCTTGATGCGAGTAGATCCCCTACGGCTTGACCCTCCCACCTTTCTGTTTAGCTCCACTTCCTTCTTGCTTGACACAGAAGCAACCTGGACCTCAACTGCCTCCACAGCCTCCTTTTCGAGCACATCAAATGTCTTCCTTTTCCGCCTAAATCTAACGACCAACACAATTGCAATGGAAAGAAGCAACACACTCAATGTGATTACCGCGGCAAGAATCTTTTTTGAGTCATCCCCTTTGCCACTACTAGGCTCCACATTGTTGGTGTCATTTGCTAGTGGTGGAGTTGGTTGTGGTTGTGGTGGTGCTTCCTCAACTACATCTTGCTTACATTCCACACCTAAATTTTTCCCACACAGGGCAGGATTCCCTGAAAAAGAAGTGGCGTTAAATTTCATTAAACTTTCAGGAATATCGCCTTCCAATTTATTGTTCGAAAAATCTAAAGACATCAAAGTTGGTTTGTCAAAAGACGGAATTGTCCCACTAAAGTGGTTGTTCTCAATATGTAACTCAATAAGATGAGGCAACTGGCCTAATGAAGATGGAATTTTCCCTGTAAACTTGTTATCCGAAAGCCAAACTTTCTTCAATGACTCCATTTTCTTAAAATAATCCTGTGCAATCTCACCAGAAAATTGATTTCCCGACAAGTAAATGGCCTTTAGAACGCCTAAACGATTGAATTCCGGTATGGTACCTGTAAAAGAATTGTTCACAAAACTTATAGTCCTCAAT
Source organism: Dimocarpus longan (assembly GCA_022984855.1). NCBI lineage: Eukaryota > Viridiplantae > Streptophyta > Magnoliopsida > Sapindales > Sapindaceae > Dimocarpus > Dimocarpus longan. Next base: position 37,641,033 of record CM041013.1, read on the forward strand.
CCCGGCATGTTAAGGAGTGCATCAACATCAATTGTTCCTGACAATCCCATGTTCCCTAAGCGTAAACCCGTCACTAAACCATTGTAACACACAACACCAACCCAATTGTTCATTTGTGCCCCATTGACACAAGGTGTAGAATCAGGCTGCCAAGAATCAAGCTCCTCGGCAATAGTAAAGGAACTCTTGAGCTTTAACAAGGCTTCTGATTCGGTTATCGAAAACGAGCAAGGGAATGTGATCAAGACAGTGGTTGAGAAGAGCAAGAATGGCCTGAGAAGCCAATGCCAAGCCACAGCCATATCACCCCACCAGCCCAAATTTTGCCAAAAAGAGGCAGTCCTAGAAATTGCAAGAAAAATTTCAGGGCCTGAAAATTTTTTTGTGGGACAACAAATTGATTGTTCTTGTGTTTGTGTTGCTATGCTACATTTTAGGTTTTCGTTGAGCTATGTTTTGATCTTGTCCATGGTGTGCAAAAGAGAGCCTTAGAATTGAGACAGTTGATGGTTATAACTTGTAAGATATGCTTTGAAAAGGTCAAGGTTGAGAGAGGGAAACCGTTAATACAGTTATTTTTGTTTTACCAATTTGCCCTTTTGAGAGTTTGGTGTGTGTGATGGTTTGTGCTTGTGAAGTTTGTGAATATGTGGATTGTGAGGGGTAATTTGTCTGGTGCGAATATTGTTGTGAAACTGAAAAATGTATTTACTGTTTTTTATGGAATATTGGAAGTTTTGTAACTATTAGAAGCTGGTTTGTTTATATTTGTGTTATATAAAGAAAAATATTACACTTTTTTTTTTTTTTAATTTTGAATTTGGGAAGGGAAAAATGATTTTAATTTTACGACTATATAAATATAAGTGTGAAGAGTATATTATTGGATCAACCTCATTTTTTTATATTATAACATTGTTGAACCTAATATTTAAATTTTATTTGAGTAGCAATTTTCCGAGATTAATATTAGACCCAATTTTTCTTCACAATTGTGATCCTATCTCTACTGACAAATGAGCCATATGTAACCTTCGCCAACCATGACACAAGGAAGATTTGAAATGATTCGATTAACACTACAACAAACAAGCTCAATGCCCGGTATGGTTGAGTATTTATACCGAGCAGCAAACCCGACGTGCTTGCTGTCGGTATGGATATTTATATATCCATATCGGGCGTGTACCCGATAGCGTACTCGATATGGATATAAATAAAGGGTCCGTCCCGATGGGCCGACTTGTTATATCCATACCGAACCATCCAATATGAATACTAATTATCCATACCGGATATTCGTCCGATATGGATAATTATTCCAATCCGGGCCGGACTCGGTATAAATATTAGTTATCCATACCGGATCGCACTCGAATTGGATAATAAATATCCATACCGGGTCGGTGCTCGGTATAGATATTTATCCATACCAAGCAGTAGCCCGGTATGGATAATTTTTAAAAATAAAAATAAAAATGAAATTTATAATTTTTTTATTTAAAAATATTAAATTTAAATTACATAATAGGTCAATATTAAAAATATCATTATACATAAATATTAAAAATATCTTTTATTTAATATATTAACAAAATTTAAATTATATAATATAAAGTTAAACGTACATTATGAAATGTTATAATAAATCATCAATACATAATATGCTAAAATATAATATATTTCGCTGGCCAAGCAATCAATGAATTTAATGCATATTCCAAAGTTAATAGCTCGTTGGTTGGCTGAGATAGCAAGACACTAACCATTATTTTCTTGATAGAAACGCACCAAAAATCTGGACCAAACTCGAGATGATGAATTTTAGCATAGGGGTCCGTTGAATTAATTTTCGTTTCCACCACCGCGATTCCTTTTTCCATCCAATCTAATAATTTGATCCACCAACTTAGCTGGAGGAATCCTGAGATATGGACTGTATGCACAAGAATTTAAATATTTATTCCTATAAAAAAATTTAAATACTTACATCTATATATATGAAATTAAATTGAAACAACAAATTATATATATCCAACATATATTTTACCTTAGCTAAAGGCTCAGCAAATTGAATAATTTTACTAGATCCCATAGGATTTGAATCACTTGAATATTGTGTCTATGAAAACAATAAATAGTATTATTGTTAGGAAACATGGATATCGAGGAAAAATAAATTATAAGTATTCCTATTTGACAACATATAGGCAACAATCACAATATATAAAATAATACATATAAACTCGATAAATCTTAAACAAATTTTGATAGAGTTCCCTCTGTTTTTCGAATTTACCAAAAATAAAATTTTCCTGCAATTTATCAAACTTCTCAAATCTTTGACAATCGATCCAACCACCATCAATATTTCTCAATAAAATTTCACGAACACAATATATATATATATTCAAACACAGACATAGCAAATAATTGAAAATAATCATTACATCCACTTGTAAGAAAACATGGAAACAGAAGGAAAATATATATATATATATATACACTAAGTACCAAAAAGTAGAAGTAAAGAAATAAAAAAAGTTTTGAATAGTTTATGAACTGCATGGGAGGCATATATGTCAATACTTGGGCTATGTTGGACAAATGTGTCATGAGCAAATTTATCAAATTAACAATTGTCTGCCTCATAATTGTCATCTCACCATTGACATGATGTTGATATTGTACAAAGTTTTGTTTACCAACCACAAATGGTTGTACAATAGATGGTGTTACACCATGACCCATTCCTCAAACTATACCTTGATGCTCCTTGCTCATAACTTGTGAGACAGCATAATCTCAAATTGAATGTTAGGTCCTTGATGTAGTACCTCCATTTGTGTCTATAAATGATGTCACATGATATTAACATTAAAAAACTATACATATTATATAATTCAATAACCACAATAATTTATGAAAATAACGTAACATATAATTTTATCAGGAGTTTCCTCATTTACTGCACTTCCATCTTTGTGCTTGTGACTAACTATCTAAATGTCAACTCTATCGACTTTGGGATCTTCATTCGCAGCCACTTTTTTCGCTCTCTAACATTGATATTGATATATACAAAAATATATACAAGTTCAAAGAATAACAACCATATACATGTAAGACAATCATCACAATATATTAAACTCTTACCAAATCTTCTCGTAGTCATGTCATTGGGGTACGATTCTTTTTTAGCAACTCACTATAATGCTTACTAGTATTCTAAAATATTGTAAAATTTACTCAAAATCCATTAAACGTTAGTGTTCATGCTAGTTTGAGAATATGAATTGTAAAATTACCGTAAATTCTGGGGACAATCGTTGATTGGCAAATGCAGTCCAATCCTGATCACTGATGTTAGCTGGTTTTAGTATTTCGTATCTTCTGTGTGCATCAGGACTAGGAGGAACGTCTTTAATTTGTTTTGCTATTCTGCCTTTATAGTGTCTCCAACTCTCATTCATTGATTTTAATGTATGAACATTCATTAACTCATCAGCATCTAATTATAACTATAGTTATAAATTGTTAAAAAATAATTAAATATGTTGTAAAAATAAATATGTAACATTGATATTATAGATAAATTAAACCATTATATACCTTTATATTCTCCCATATTGTATCCTTTAAAGATTGTGGTACCTTATCTCTGTTACTGTAGGTTATAGGTATCATCTGAACTATAATGGCTCCACAACCTGAACTATAGATCACTGAATTTTCTTCAAGTGGTTGTCCAACTTCATTAATTTGGAGCCCTGTAGCTTTTACCTTAGCTGTTTTTTCATAATCCGGGTGGTTGGGACCTCTTTCTCTTCTTTTTTTCTTTCCACTTGAGCTACCTGACGACTGACTAGTCGATGTCCCTTCAGTCAACATTTGAAAATTTGAAAAATAACATATATTATAAGCCCATACGTGGATAACATTATGAATATATAAAATTATTGTAATAAGTCAATCTATTTAATGAAAATTTTGACAGAATTTTATCTATTTCTTGACCTTACAAAAAATGAAGTTCACCTGTAATATAAATAGTAATATAATTTGACAACATATCTAATTACATCAGATGGATAAATAAGCTACAAATTCTAAATCATAGATATCTGTAGGCAACAATTCCAAATTCAACATATCGAAAACAATCCACCACAATAAAGTTCATACCTCTTCGATGGATAAATTGAAACAGTGTAAAATGAGGAAATCGGCAAAGCACCAGATGGATAAATAAGCAACAAAAAAAAAATTAAAGTGAAAAATATCACTAAAAAAAGGTAACGATCGGACTGTCGCTCCGGCGATCCGACGGTAGTCCGACCGTTGCCTTCAGTTTAGGAAGAAGAACAAAACGAAGAGGAAGAAGATGAAGGAAAAGAAGAACCATAGAAGAAGAAGAGTAGACCGAAGAAGAAGAAGTTGAAACTCACGAGAAGAAGAAGAGCATCAGAGGAGAAAAAGAAGAAAATACCACCCATCAGTGGGTCGGTGGCGGAGGGGACAACGGTGATGTCAAACGATGACAATACGATGGTAGCAGCGGCTAGGGTTTCTAGAGAGAGAATCTGAGAGAAAGAGTAAGAGAGAGAAAGAAAATGGTGGAAATGGGGAGGAATCGAGCAAAAAAAATAAAATCCAGATTATTCATATGGGGCAGGTCGGATGTTCGATATGGATAATTCACTTTAATTAAATAACGAATTATCTATACCGGTCACCCGATTCGATCGGTATGAATAATCCGAATAAACATACTGGACAGGTCGGGTGCCCGTATGCTTATTATAATAATTTCAATTTGTCTTTTATAAATATCGGACACCCGAACCGCACAGTATTTATACTCAGATTATCCATACCAGACGGCCTGGTGTCGAGTATGGATAATCTATATAATTTTAAAAATAAAAAATTTAATATTCATACCGGGCACGCGATCCGTCTGGTATGGATAATCCAACTTTCCATACCAATCGGGTCGGGGTGTTTGGTATGAAAAAAAAAAACAAAACAAATTTTTATTTATTTATTTGCTTATGTTATCCATACCGGATGTCATGTTTGCTCGGTATGGATAATTAGATTAACCATACCGGGTTGTCTGTGCCCGGTATGGTTAATTGTTTTTCAAATTTTTTTATTTTTGTTTTTGATTATCCATACTGGGTTTGTAATGCTCGGTATGGATATCCCAGTATTGATGCGTTGTCTTCTTGTGGTGTAAGTAATATATATATACTTTTATATTTTATAAGTTTTTTTAAATAGTTAAATTGTTTCTATAAACTATTTTTGTAATTCATTATGATTTGAACTTTATTTGATTGAAAAATATATGAATCGATAAATATTGAATTTAATGTTTCTTAATAACCCCACTTTGATATCCACAAAATATAAATTATATCTTAACCTTCAATCACGACATAAATAAAATTTTAATAAACATCCTTAAAAGATGAATTTTGTTTTATTTTCTCAAATATACATTCAATTAGTTTTCCTTATATTAAATTCGGATTTCCTTATATCAAATTAGATCAACCAATTTGTTGAAAATTCTTGGATGGTCATGAATTCAATTTTGGAGAATTTATAAAACGTGGTCTTACACACAAAATGAAAGGCCACCGACAAAATGTCTCCACACAAAAAAGATGTAGTAGTAGAAAAATCTAGTGGAAACTATCAAACTTTGAATACGACCAAGTCGTTTCAATAGAAACTGCTTGTATGGTGTATACCATTAAATGGTCAGAAGATTATTCAAACTTCATCAATTTTTATACACCAATAAATTCAAATCCAGCTCCACTGAATTTGATTGATTTCAATGGTGTAAAAGTCTACAGCTGGCACTAAAGGCATACACTTGTCGAATTCATATCTTGATTTGGAGGGTTGTGACCACTATTTTCAATACCTTGCATAAGTGCGGATCCACTCGTGACTAATACAAATGGATACTGTATATTTTTTTTATATCCATGATAAAAGTTCGTACGTTATCGTGTATAATTATTAATATGTACAGGTAGTGTTCTCTTTTTATCGTATCTTATAATAATATCGATGATAATTAAAGTAAGGATAATGCAGGTAATGATACCATATTGTTAATTTTCTAAGTAAAACAAATGGTGGTGATCATGAGTTGTAAACAAATTTATAATAATGATCAATTGATAACATAGTATAATTGATACCAATACTTGGACCAGTCACCTACCCGATTTATTTCATTGAATTGATCGGACACAAAACTCATAAGGTTAATAAATAAATTAATTAAATAATTTAGTGATTTAGGTTATGGAATTTTCTAACCAAAATAGACACATTGAACACATTTAAAATTTAATAATATCTCCATCATGGCCAGCTGTTGTTGGCTTGAAATAAGGAAATTACCGAAATTCAATTATATTATATTAATGGTTAATGTTTTATTTATGATCATCAACATGTGATAATAATTCTCCTTTTTCATTTGACCTATTCTTTTATAGATTTGATTCTCAAATACCCCAATTAAAAGTATTTACTGTGTTTCTCCTAAACAAGTGCAAGAAGATCCCCATATATTATTTTGATAAATGGACAAATGGTTGTCCCCAAAAAAATTAGAACGATTAATAAATTATGAGTCGAGAAGAAACTTTTGGTGTGTGTAATACTGTAATGTAATATATAGCGCTTTTGATTCTGCCAAAAAAATATTTATCGAGGATTCAAATGCTTTATGTTTGTTTGTTTTATAGTATTTGATTGCTTTGGATAAAAGTATTCTTAGAATATAAAAGTAAAAACATATTAATTTTTTTTAATAAATATTTAATAGTTGTTTATCACTAAAGGTATTCAAGTATTTCTTTTGTGTTTTAAAAGAAAAATGCTTTTATTTAAAAAATTGTTTTTTGTAAATGCACTTTCAACCACACCCTTGAATTGAGCTTAAAGATTCTATATGTAAAATAATTCTCTCGAACAATAGTAAGTCCTCATCAATATCCAACAAACATAAAAGCATCATAAATATTTTTGTAGAATAATAATATATTTATTAAAAATTATCCAAATAATGTAGTAAGATTAGTTGCAGCAACTATATTAATCATGAGATTATATATTGATAATATAATAAATAATAAATATTAATTAATTTATCTTATTATCTTAATAACGAATTTGGCTTATAACATTACTTTATATATATATATATATATATATATTCCTTAAAACCTTATCTATTTAATGCAAACATCATAGAGTAGCTGCAAAGTATTTTTCACCATCTAAGAAAAAGCTTTTGATACTTCCAAAATTATGTGTTCTAATCCAAAACTTATCCACTAATTGAATATAATTCATAGCACACAGAAAACATTTTAAATATTTGATTAGCCCACCATCTATCTATATTCAAAAGAGATTGATTAAAACTTAAAAGCCAAAGAAATGATTAATCTTGAGAGGCGGTCAGTGGCGTAGGTGATATGCCAACTGACTTTAGTGCCTTCATAGCACAGTTCGACTCTCATCTGAATAAAGACAAGTTTTTTTTCTTCTCATTTAAAATGTGTGGATTGTCTCTATCGCCTTGTGTAAGCCCTCCTTCCCATTTATATGTGGGTTACTTCCTCCTACTTGCAAGCTATTCCCCAGACTACACTACAAAGCCAAACTTCGCTTGGTCTCGATTGATTTATAGGCCTATCCTAGCCCTAAAAAGAAAAAAAGATTAATCTTCATCGTTAAGCAAATCAAAAGATAACTTCAAAGTTGTTGAAATTTAACTTCATTCAAATCTAATATAAAATCTTATTTCAATCCTAAGTTTCTCTCCATATTTGTGCGGACAACCATGATTGCAGCAAGAAATTTATGTAGTCTTTGTCACAAATCATAAACACCCACTTTTTGTAAATAAATAAATATATATATATACATATATATTCATGTTTTAACTTTTCTTTTTGTGCTAAAAGGGTTATTAAACTAAATTTATCAAAAGCAAAAAAAAAAAAAAAAAAACCAGTAATCGATCAACTATGGAGTTTATTGAATAATTGTTGTATTTCAGTATATCCCCATAGAAAATTCCAATAATATATATATATATATATATATATAACACTCATGACTTTATGGAAATAAGCCAAAAGTTGAGAAAAAATAAGAGATTTCTTTATAGTAGATCACTTATATTATTATGTTTATGTAATAAGTAGATAAAGGTCAATTTATCATTTAACTTTGCTTATCAGATGCCCACAAATGGACGTTCTACACAAAAACTTGTGCAAAATTCCCATACCTAATTTATATGGGTGGCTCTACATCCAAATTTCTTTTCTCTACTCCCATAGTTTTACTAAATATCTTTATTACAGATATATCCTTAAATAAAATTACTTTTATAGACAAAATAATAAATTATATATATATATATATCATTTACACTCAACCTAATTCATATACTTTCAAGGGGGTAAAAAAAACTAATTGATCGTAAACAATTCTTTTTTCATCTAAAAAAATCTTATCAAGCTTTTTTATGGTCTTTAAACTATCATTATGTTGGTTCAGTTATATCTAAAAATTCTTTCCCTTATGCAGTTCTCTCTCTCTCTCTCTAATTTCATTTCCTGTCTTTTAAACTATAGAAAATAAATTGAAAAATAGTATGAATTTATTTGCAAAAGATGTAAGTTCAGAGGACTCCACATAATAGATTCAAGGTGAGAAAAGGAAGATTCAAGTTAAAAATAATAATAATAATAGTACTAGTAACCTTTTGTTTTGATTTTGATTTTTAGTGTGAACTCACTCTTGGGTTATTAAAAATTAGAGTGTTTTCACAAGGATTTTCCTATCTAAACTTACAAGTTTATTCTGTTTTCCTATATTAATTAGCTTTTTTATATGTTTATAAGAATTTACATATGAATCATGGAGATACAGATGCGTTTTTATTTTTCCCTTGATAGCCGATGATATAGATGCATTTGAAAAAGAAAATTGAAAAGAGAATGAAGGTTACTTTCGTAATTAAGATGGATGTATATAGTAAAATTTTTAATTGTAAAATTAAAATGGGTGTAGGGGAAGAAATTTAGGTGGCAATAGAGCATCCCATACATATGTAGATGCTTTTTACATTAATAAAGTTAGTTATTATCAGACCTCAAAGTTTAAATTTATAGAAAATAACCTAATTATAGTATTTAAGATTTGAGGTTACGATACGTTAACACGCCCTTTTACGTATAATATGGATAGGTGATAAATTTTAAACATATGTTAAACATTCCCTACTATATAACATATACAATAATTAGATTAACGAGGAAGAGAATATTTGAATTAAGGATCTCTAAACTTTAGTACCAAGTTAATTATCATCAAATTCAAAAGTTTAAACTAATAGAAAATAACCAAATTATAGTCTTCAATACCTAAGGTTACGATACATTAACAAATAAAATATATTTTAACCATTTTGATTAAAAAAATAAAGAAGTACAATACACTTGAGTTATCTCATCCTCTAATTAATTTTCTTGTTTACTTTGTTAAACCTGGGTTCTTATCTTCGTTTTTTTTTTTTTTTTTTTTTGAAAAATTTGAAATTACACAAATTAAAAAAAAATATATATTTTTAATCCATTCCAAGAAAAAAAAAATTACTTTTAGTCTTTCAAACAAATTAATTACATTTAGTATCCCTTATTAACCAAAATACCTTGAGTGTGACTAGAGAGTCTTTCATCATGCTCCTATGGTTACAATACTTTTGAAATTTTACTAATAGTGTCATTTGGGAAATCATGAGATATTGAATGCAGTTTATTTGTTTGAAGGGTTAAAAATAAATTTTATTTTGAAATAAGGTAAAAATGATTTTTTGTTTTGAAAATGGGCGTAGTTTTTGGAATTTCCACCCTTTTCTTTGTTTTTTTTTCGTTTATCTTTTCAATTTGATGCTAATTAATTTCTAATTACTAATAGTCTAATTTTCCTGCATATATTTATCTCGCAACAAAGATCCCACTATTTAACACAAGATACATGCGCATCTTGTTGTGACCACACTACATGTCATTATGGGAAGACACATGATGAGTCGTATTAGTACTGCAATCAATTAACTACTATTTTACCAATTATGATTTTATGTCGAAATAGGGTGAGTTTACAATGCAATCAGAATTAAATTCATCTCTGATTGTGGTTGTGCTACACTACAAATTTAATGTAACCATTAATACTTTCTTAAATTGCATGTACTAATATTTTCAATTTTTCATGGTGTTTTAATTTCAAAATAGAAAGTCCACCATGTAATAAGAAGTACATCTATCTTTGGTTGCGGCCGTCCCACGTAACAAGTTCTATTACACATCACAATTATAAGTAGAAATAACATAATACATAAATATATATTTTTAAACATTATTCATAAAAATTATAACTACCAGAACAATTATTATAGGATTCTATAATATGATCGAGATTACATTACTTTATTACAAACTATCATTATCTTAGGAAAAAATTACCCTTACCGTTATGAAAAGATTTAAACGTAATTCGTCTACTCATATAGGACGGGCTAATATATCGTTTAATGGTAGGAAATGTACGGACATCTTTATTCGTGAATTACGATCATGTCACGTGTCACGAGCACGATCAAACGACACATGATGAATCCTCCCGGCTCCCGCATCCAAACTTCTCCCCTCAAAGCGTACTTTAAAAAGTTGCACCAATGTGAGACATGTGAACGCTAACACGTGAATATACGAACAACAGATAGACTAATCGGAGCCGTTAGATTCCACCACGTGTTGATGGATGAGAGGTGATAAATGAAATGACAAAAACGTCCCTCCATATTGAATTGTTTAACACGTGCTTGTTTAACTAGTCAAGCGAACATTTTTTACGGGAAAGCGTGACCGAGACGCCTTCACTTTAATTAATAAAATTATTATATTATTTTTCTTGTGGTGTGTATGCACTGGGTCCCACGAGTGTGTCGGTCCCTGTCGGCACGTTAAAGCGGAGAGATCAGGGGTTCCCTCACCTAACGGGCAACGGCAACGGAGATGGTAACTCCGTTAATTGACTTCACAATGACGAAAATAATCCTACTTTTAATTTTTGGTTTATTAGTATTATGAATTAAACTCTCATAATTATTGTTAAATGTTGAAAATTTTTCTTTTAATTACCAAAGGAAAAAAAAAAAAGGTACGAATAAACACACCCACCCTGCTTTTTATAAGGATTCAAGCGTCCAAATTCTTTAAAAATGAATATTTATGTTATAGTTTACTATTATGTAAACAAAATTACACATAAATCTTTTAAATTTGAGGATAATTTTTTCATTTAACATAAACCTATCTCTTCTCGTTATTAGAGAGTAAAGTAAAAGATAATATTATATTTCGAATTGTTTTATAGAATCTCATCAAAACTGTTCAGATAGATTTAATCGATGATCTAACTGTATTTATAATATTTGAAAAAAAAACCCAACCAACCAACCAACCCTTATGTGATCACATCATGGTCTTGAATTTTGTAATCTGATTCGTCACTATGGAAATTCATTTCCAAAATGAAGACCAAAAATTTCAAAGAAAGCACAAATCAACATGATCACTGTCTTCTCCCCGACCCCAACGCCAATTTACCTACTTCTTGTCTTCCCTTCCTCTCTCTCCTTCCATCCGATAATCAACCCACCATGGAAAAGTACAACCAGGAAAAACCACAGCCAATCATTTTATATATTATTTCTTCTCTCTCTATCGCTCCCTCTATTTTAATGCAAGAAACACGTGCTTGAAATACTAAAATATCACAATTAGAAATTTAGAATCATCATGTTTTGACTTGTTTCTCAATCTCTTTCTGCATAAAAAAAGCAACACCAAGCCAAAAGACAACTCATTCATGGCTAATCAGGTTCCCGGAACATGCACAGAAACTAAACTAAACCCCACCTCCCTCACATATTCAACCTCCTCTCTCTCTTTCTCTCGCTACCCAAATCCTCACCAGTAACGTGATTTTGGAAACATTTTCCAAAGACACAACCACATCAATTTGTGAGTCTAGATTTGTACAAGGGGTGGTGTGTACAATATTAGAAGAATTATAATATGTTGACTTCAGGCATGAAATCATCAAATTTTGCTCAGAAATGCAACCTCTTGAGCCAGTATTTGAAGGAAAATGGCAGCTTTGGAGACATCAGTCTTGAAATGACTGCAAAACTTCAATCCAAAGGTATGATATCAATTTTTTTTTGGTTCTATCTATCAAATAATTTGCTTGGAGTTTGAAAGCTAATTAGTGTGTGTATATATTTATATCTATCTATCTATCTATATATACGGGTCCAATGATTTGTTCTGTATATGCTTTTCATTAATTTGTATGGATATTTCATATTTCATTTGAAGTACTTCGCATGGATTTTTTTTTTTTTAATGGGAAAATAAAAAATATTACAATTTCTTTTTTTTTTTTTTTGCAATTCATTTTTGTTTTTGTTTCAGTTTCAATAATTTTTTTTTTTTTTTTAAATACATTTCATTTTTTGTTTTTCCCTTCTGGGTGGTTTCTTTTCTTTTGTTTTTGGTTTTTTCTTTGTTTTTGTTTTTCCTGAGAAACAATCAGAAAATATTATATGATTAAAAGAAGCAAAAAATTCTAAAATATGGGAATTATTTGTTTTTCAGGTGCTGAAACATCTAGGCAACAGCATGCAACCACATCTATGAACTTACTGCCTATCCAGGAAAATTCAATGGAAGATTATTCAAAACAAAATGTTGTGGAATCTACAAATGATATCACAAAATCCACTACTATTGGAAGTGCTTCTCAGATGACAATATTTTACAATGGAAAAGTGTCGGTTTTCAATAATTTTCCAGCAGAGAAAGCTAAGGAGCTCATGGCTTTGGCTGGCAGATTTGGGAGCAGAACTAATACTACTACTATTACAAGTGCTTCTGCTTTGGACAAAGCTGATTCTGGAAAAGCTGCTTTTGCTACTCCTGACTTGAACATTGCTTCTTCTAGTGCTCCTACTCCTGGTGGTGGCAACCAAGAAGTGCTTCTTCATCATCAGCATCCTCAGCCTATTGCTTCTGACTTGCCACTTACTAGACGAGCTTCTCTTTACAGGTTCTTTGAGAAGAGAAAAGACAGGTAAACGATTTGTTTAGTGAATTTATTTATTTAGTTTTTATCTTATCTATATTGTTTAATTAAAATGTTGTGTTAATTTGGGAGTGCGTTGTTAGTTGTCTAAATAAGTGCTTTTTAAATGGTACTTCAAAAGTGGTTTCTCTGTCTATTTTCCAGTGTTTGATTGGCATAAACAAATTATTTTGGGAACTAGCTAGAGATGCATTCTTTTACAAATATTTTATAGGTATTTCTCTAAAAAAAAGTGCTTTTTAGATTGCAAATACCTCTCTACCTTTTCAATTCCAAAAATACTTTCAATACAAGGTTTATTCCTCTCTTTTTTTTTTTTTTTTTTTCAATTTTTATTTAAATACTACGTAATTTTATTTAATATCAAACCGTGTCATGAAATAGCATTTGATAATATTCAAACGTATTATATAAAAGCACTGAATAGATACTTTTCAAAATTTACATTCGTCAGTACTGTTTTGACAAAAGCAGTATTTTTGACCCTAACGTGTTTTCATTGCTTTATTTTATCAGGGTAACAGCAAGGGCACCATACCAAATAAACAACAACAGTGTCTCTTCCATGGAAGCTGCTGCTGCTAAACCAGAACCAACCAAGCCATGGCTGGATCTTGAAGTATTCCAGTCATCCAAA